>JAUPFK010000019.1:694753-1294753 GCA_033060865.1 Dorcus hopei
TGAATCAGCATCGTCGTCGCTGACTTATTCTCCACATTTCTAGGCCGAGTGCTTTGTTGTTATTTGCGCAAAATATTGATTAGCATTTATTGCGGATGAGATTGCAACGAAGGTTGTTTCCTTTCTTCACTCTGCCTTATCTAAAAATTTCTGATAGATAAGCCTATCTTTGTGTACGAAGGTATTTTTGCAACTGTTTGGCATTGAACTGGCAATCTTTCGTCGTGATTAATTCCTTTGTTCCTGTGGTCGCACGTATTTACGTATTCATTTTCGTTGTAAAAGGAAGCGTTACTCAACAATGAACGCTTTACCCTTCATTTAATTTATCAGCTTTGTCTGATAAGTATCAGTGATTTCGATATGGATTTCTTTAATCAGGAAAAAAACATTTTACATTGATACTGTTTACTCTAACTTTGTTCTCATGTTGTACATCATTCGAAGAATTCACCGTGAATACAGATATCCTGTTCTTTTCTCTTTGTTGGAACTTAACCGAGGTTTTCTCTAATCTAAACAAGTTTCAATAAAGTTTTAGTTGTAGTTAACAGATGTTCCGAAGTAGTTAGATATGCTCATAATTATTAGGTTGTTCGGAAAAAAATGTCGTTTTATATCTAGAATTTTTTGATTCCAGAAAAGTTGGGTGATATCATCACAACATAAAGAGTAAACAGCAGCGCCACTCTCTTGGCGGCCCTTTGATCTCTTTACTGGATTTTCATTGACCTCGAGTTGATTGCTATATCGAAGAAGTAATGCTTGCATCTTCGTAGTTCGATCGGTGTCGGGCGCGCATCGAAATGCATTCGGATCTTTTTATTGGAGACTTTAATTATGACACTGTACAGGGTGTCAATGCGAAAAGTCCTTCGCTATTTCTTGTCATCGCAATAGACCGTGATTTTAAGTCAGTAGGTTAGCTATCTTGTTAAATTAGACAAATTTAATTTTATGTCATTAACATACGTCAAATTGTGACAACTTAAATCAGATAGATTAACCAGTGTTGTCAATTTTCAACTTTAAGTAAATTTGGCCGTGAATAGGTACACCTCGTGATAAATGATAATATTGCAACATTACCTTATTCGGAGTAACCTTAAAATCTGAATCAACATGATCTTCATTGCCAACATTTAGTTAATACATAAGTACTACATTCTCACCAGATTTTCACGGCAAACTGCAATGACAAATAGTGAGTGAATAGAATATAAGTACGTATTGTATTTATAGGTTTTTTTTAATGATTTTTAATCCTACCTAGAGGCTTTATTTTATGTACATATGTGGTCAAAATAATAGCAGTAGAACGCCAAGGCAGTTAAAAATATATCTTTCCCTTCAAGTATTGAAAACACTATTATCTATATATGAAGAGGATTTAAAGGCAGAGTCTTCCTAAACATTTTTTATTTATATAAAAAAATTGTAGGAAGACTCTACCTTTAAATCTTCTTCTATAACCAACCTACAAACAGTAATGGAAACGTACAATAATATCTAGGGGAGACAATGTTGCCAAATACTCATCAATTGATGGATTTTCTAAGATTTTCAAAATAATTAGCATCTTTCCATCAGTTTTAATAAATTTCTATCAATTTACTGTTGTAGGTCCCGTTCCAATTATGTATTTAACTTTTAATAGTTAAAAATATTTTTCAAAAAATTGGTAAACTGGTTTTTATGTTAGGGAAAATACTTTTGCAATGTTGGCTGCACTTCCATCTCACTCTTACAATGACGACACACTTGATGTTGATTGCTTCGATTTTCGAATCCTGCTAGATAGATTTAAATTCAATTCAATTAGGTTTAAAATTCATGATATATCACTCACAGGTCTACGTTTACAAATGTAGAATAAAGACATAATAACTAGTCGTGGAATATTCTTTAACCTTCCTCTACATCTGCATTTTGTTATTCCAAGAATAGTGTTATACTCAAGTTTATCCGACGATCGGGCCTTATTCATCCACTTTTACCCTTGAAATGCTGACAATTTGATTAGGTTGTTTCGGATAGAAAACTATTATTAAATGTTTTTAATGTCCATCTTTTTCCGGCAAAATCCATCAATTTTTTCATATTTAAGACTTCCTTTAAAAGTATTCTGGCAATATTGAGGATATGAGATAGCGAAATTAATTTAATTAATAAGATGGTATTAATTTTACAAATAATTTATTTCTTTTGAGTAATACATATTTTTTTGAGAATTTGGTGCCACTGCTATTATTTTGACCGCCTTGGTGTAAGCTAGAGAAAAACTTTAAATGCAAAAGTTGTAGAATTTTATACACCTTCTACATTATTAGTTTTATTATATGTATACATATGTAGTCCCATTAGAATTTAATTTAGAATCGAAAAACGTAATAATATACAGGGTGTTACATTTAGAAAAAACCTAAGTTTAGTTTATATCTCGCTTATCCGGTTATCGATTGTTTTTCTGTGCGCACACAGAGAAACTTTGAATTAGTCCCTATAAGTTTTGTATTAAACATTTTTTCCTAAAATCAAAAATAAAAGAGTTAAAGGGGGTAGGAATTCTCGCATACTCAGCCTGTACAAAATAACCCTTTATACATAATTTGATACAAGCAAAATTTATTTAATATTTTTGCTTCGTATTGGCCGCGTTCGCAATGAAATATATAATTGGAAAATGGAAAAATTTCCAAAACTTATTAGATCCCATCGTCTAGTGAATTCTGCTCTTAGTAAACTAAACGCACTTCTGGTTTGTTTCAAAAATAAATAAATTTAAGAAAATCTCTTAAAATTCTCTTAAAAATTAGAAGGTTTAATTCACTTGCTACATTTAACATCTAAATTTTTGTTGACACTCTGCAATCTACCTGTTCTAAAACGTGAACGTGGAGAAATATCGATAGTTGACACCATCGATAGTAGTCGATAATTTTGCATGTGACTATCGATAATAATCGATAGTTGCCAATAGTTGTAGAACTAAAGAAATAAAGCAACAAACCATTGAGAAACTGTTCTTGTCTACTATTCTTTGCTTTCAACTGTAGTGCAGTGTTAGTTTTGTTAATGTAAATCTGTCTTTATTATTTTAATTATTACCCGATACGAAAAATTTAAAAATTGGGCTTGACTTTTTATGTAAATTCCAATCATGTTAACAGTTTGCACTAGTGTTTTATATACATACAGGGTAAAAAAAAATAGAACCTCCCTGTATATTTTGACAAATCCAGATTCCTAAAGTTGCTCTGATAACAAATATACGTATTGTATAGGACGAATTCAAAGAAACGCCTAAGCAACGAAATATCTGTAAAAATATACAGGTGTTCCACTAAAAAAAATATATTTATTGTTTACCCTGTAGATAAAAGACGCTAGTGCAAAATTGTCGGTATGAGTGGAATCTAATAGCGTTTTTCACTGGGACTAAATTGTGCACTGAGTGCGCATTCAGAATATTCTCATCTTATTTTAATTTATGTAATGAAACGGGATGGAGATATTCTGAGTGCACAATTTAGTCCCAGTGAAAAACGCTACATATATGTAATTAAAAACCCAATTTTTTGCATCGGTTAAAATTTAAAAAGAGGATTTACATTAAATAAATACATATTTTACACATGCATAATAAAAACTATCGATTGTTAAAAAATACAATCGATTATTTTCGATAGTCGAAACTATCGATAGTTATCGATAGCGCCATCGATTTTTCTCCATCTCTACTGTAAAGAGAGCTTTTATTTATATTTTTAAATAAAGATTGTTTCATGAATATTCGAGGTTTTTTCAATGCATACTCTAAATATGTATAAAAAAATTATACACATGAATTATAATGCAGATATAATCAATATCCAAAACGTAAACATTTCGAAAACGTGAACACCACAGTCCTTAATTAGTTCACGTTTTCGCGACTACACTGTGATTGTCATTAAAAGAAATTAATTGCAATTAATAATTAAATTAGTTGAAATTAAATTTAATTGCAACTAAATTTAATTGGGAACTTCAACTAATCTAATTAATTCCGATTAAATTTATTTGTAAAATGCAATTGTTGTGAATTGTGATTAAATTTAAACGCAATTAAATATTTATTCAATTAATTTTATAATTAATTAATTAATTGAACATTTAATTGACTAATGTCATAGACGTAGTTAGTATTTACCACATACACATATGCTAATTACAGAGAAAGAAGTAAGGGCTTCAACATTAGAAAAAAAGGGTGTGTACAATATTTAATTCCATTGCCTAGATTAACGAACACTTTTGACAATACATTGACAACGTAATGTTATATCTGTCAGTTATTAAATCTGTGTTACAGTAAAAAAAGAAACAAAATTGTTGAGAAACAGGAAAACTGAATCAATTATTTTAATCACAGCACGTTTTTATTTTCTTATAAACGTAAAACAATCTGATTCTCTTTAAGTCTGGCATTTCAAAAATTGCGTTCCGAGACGAATATTCGAAATAAACACTAATTTTAAATCTAGTGATACGGAAATGACTACATAATTGCAAAAGGGGTGAAATTAAACAGCTTACACTCCCCTGATTTTGAATAAATCAATGCGTTAGTTTATTTTGCGCCTCTGCAATTATTAAAATATTTACTGCAAGTTATACTGCAGATATTGCTACTTTGATAAAGGGAAGACTTTTAATATAAATAAATAGTATAGCGTTTTCGATTCACTGCTTTAGAGCACTCTCGAGAGTATCTCCATCCCCTATTATTAAGTTGTTTTATTTGTCTAACAATAACTGCAAGAGCATCTCTTTAATATAGTACGAAAAGTAACATATCAAGTGTTCATTAAAAAAAACTGTACAGTTAGCCATGAATTTGTTGTGAACGTATGACGTAGGGTGCTACTAGTGTCACTTGTATTTCTAACGGTTTTCGACGAATAGCCGTTGGATCAAGACGTGCAAATTAATCGAGCGTATTATGATATACTCAACAAATCATTGTTCAAATTACAGTGTTATAAAACAGTGAAAAAGTAGGAAAAGACCCTAAACTAGTGTAATATAAGTTTAAAAACCGGGAAAGGACCCAAATCAGTGCAAACCGAGTGAAAACAAGTTAAAATGGCAGCGGAGGCCCCGCTCCTTCGCGAGCTATTATCGGAAAAAAGACGTCAGGATTAAATTCCTAGAAAATCAAGTAACCGCCCTGACCGAGCAGATCAAGAAACTGACAGACAAACTGGAAGAATTTATAATACAACAAAATACCACAAATTCCCTGAACCAAATGGATTATGACTCGACAGATAACGAATCTATAAGCTCCACAATGTCAACGAAGAACCAAAAAAGAAAAAACACAAGAGAAAATGCTCTCCCAAACAAAATATTCAAAATATTCAAAACATCATCGCAGATATCCGTAAGTAATAGATTTGACATACTACAAAATGAGGAAAACCTCCACGACACACAAGAAAATACACCAAAATTAACCCAGTATGAAAGCAATTTTCCAACAACCGAGGAAACCAACAGCAACAAAAATAAAAGACACACACTAAGCAACAAAAATAAACAAACAGAAGCCTCCCAAGGCACAACCTCTATCAATATAAACCAAACAGAAATAAAACCAAAAATACCCCCAATAATACTGAGAAACAAAGAAGTATGGACACAGCTAACCACCGAACTTAGAACAAAAAAACTAAACTATACCCACGCAAAAAACATAACCGACGGAATCAAATTCCAACCAGAAACAATAGAAGACTTCAGGAAAACCGTAAAAATACTAGACACGAACAAATACCCCTATCACACATTCCAACTACCAGACGAAAAACAACTACACGTAATACTAAGAGGAATACCAGAAAGAACATCAATAGAGGAAATCAAAGAAGACTTGGAAAACAAAGGCTTCAACCCTCAAAATATCTTCCGAATGAAACACCCAAGAACAAAGAGACCAATGCCAATGTTCCTCGCACTAGTTCCAAGAGAAGAAAAAAAATATCTTCCAACTAAAAGATATATTAGACCTCATAATAACGGTGGAAACCCTAAAAGAAAAAGTAGGCACAACCCAATGTCATAATTGCCAACGTTTCGCACACTCACAAGGCAGAGGTCATGCACCCCCAAGATGTGTCAAATGCGGAAAAGGTCACCACACTTCCGACTGCGGAAAACCAAAAGACGAACCACCCAGATGCGCAAACTGCCAAGGGCCCCACCCAGCCAGCTACAGGGGATGTACAAAATTCCCAAAAATAAACACAAAACCACACATTCAAACCCCAATAACCGCCACTTACTCAGCAACGACCAAAGCACCAGAAAAACACTCCCAGGAAGACCAAATAATCGACAGTCCCAAAAATATAAAGGAAGCACTCATACAAATCCAAAAAATGGCAGTACAATACCAGAATATGTACAAGTTATTCAGCAGAGCCAAGGAAAACCAATATGGAACATAAAATCAGAAAACCGAAATCGCTTCAAATCGCAGCATGGAATGCAAACCGCCTTGCCAAAAAGAAGACCGAACTGATAAACTTTATTCAAGATCACGACATTGACATAATGCTAATAACAGAAACATGGTTCAGAGCAGGAGACAAATTCAACATCCCCAACTTTAAAGAATATAGAAACGACAGAGTTGAGAGAATCGGAGGCGGTACGGCCATCTACATTAAAAGAAACATTCACCACTATCAAGTAGACACACCGCCAACACAGTATATAGAAATGACACAGATCCAAATTGAAATGACAAATAATCAAAAAATAAAAATTATATCCGCATACAACCTCCCAAACAAAACGCTAACACACCCCGAGCTAAACAAAATCTTCAACAACGACACACCTATACTGATCGCCGGAGACTTAAACGCAAAACACTCCAAATGGCAAAGCCACACAAACAATACAAATGAAAGAATCCTATACAACTACGCACTAGAAAATCACCTAACAATAGATAGCCCGGGAGAACCATCCCACTTTACTGAAGGCTCAGACCCAGACGTCCTCGACATAGTCCTTACAAGAAACCTAGAACAAAACCTAAATATCACATGCGCCCACGAACTCTCATCAGACCATATACCACTAATAATCACACTAGGAAACCACACCAACACAGAGGACTTAGAATGCCACGAACACATAAACTGGCAAAAATTTCAAACTTATTTAAAAGACAACACAGGCCCAAACCCACAAACAAACAATCCAGAAGACCTTGAAAAAGCCGTTGAAAAAATAACCACTGACATCAAAACAGCAAAATCAGTAAGCACCGTCACCAAAACTAAGAAACCCACAAACCCAAACGCAATTCCGCCAGACATCAAGGAAGCGATCAGAAACAAAAACAGAATGCTAAGAAGAGCGAGACTAACACAAGACCCGATACTAAAAAACGAAGCCAACAGGCTACAACAGGAAGTCAAAAGCAAAATTCAAGAACACAACAACGAAAATGGCAAGAAAAGCTCTCAACACTCAGCACCAAAGATAACTCAGTCTGGAAGATGATTAAAGCAATAAAAACAACAAAAACAGAAATTCCCCCTCTGCGCCACCCCACTGGAACCTCGATAACAGGAAAATTTTGCATCGACCATGGAGAAACAATTCACAAAAAACCCAGCAACCGCTTCAAACGCGACACACGAAAACGAAATAAAAAGAAAAGTCGCCAGCATAATCAGCAAACAAACAAACGAAACAATCACGCCAGCCACACCAAACGAAATTAAAGAAATCATAAAAAACCTGAAGATCAAAAAATCGCCAGGACACGACACAATAACAAACAAAATGGTAAACCTTCTCCCGAAGAAACAAATAGCAGCTATGACATCTATAATAAATGCAACATTAAACTTATCTCACTACCCAACTCAATGGAAAAAAGGACAAATCGTGATGATCAAAAAACCTCAAAAACCACCATCAGAACCAACCAGCTACAGACCAATTACGCTTCTCCCGACCCTAGCAAAAATCACCGAGTCCATAATTCTAAAAAGAATAAGAAACCACGACAAAACTCACCTAATCATCCCAGAAGAGCAATTCGGTTTCCGAGAACGGCACTCCACAGAGCAGCAAGTACTGAGATTAACAGAATTAATCAATACCAATCTAACCCAGAAACAATCAGTAGCCATAGCAGCACTAGACACCTCCAAAGCGTTCGATAAAGTGTGGCACGAAGGTCTAATCTGGAAAATGCATAAAGCAAACTACCCCCCAAAACTCATACAACTGACCGCCTCCTTACTAAGACAAAGAACTTTCCAAATCAAAATCAACCAAACACTTTCATCACAAAGGCAAATTGAGGCAGGAGTGCCACAAGGCTCCCCGCTCTCCCCAGAACTATACAACATCTTCACAGCAGACATCCCAAAACCAATCACATCTAAAATATTCGCCTACGCAGACGATCTTGCCATCGCTTCCGTATCAATCAACCCCAAATATGCACTCAAATACCTCCAAAATTCCATAAACCAAATCACAAACTGGCTCAACAAATGGAAAATCCAAATAAATCCCGATAAGACCCAAGCAATACTAACGTCCAAACATAAATCTCACCCTGAAGAAAAACTACAAATCGCAAACAATCAAACACCCTGGAAAGACACCATCACATACCTAGGAGTCACAATAGACAAAAGACTCACTTGGAAGCAACACATCAAAAAAACATCTCGCAAAATAAGACTAGCCCTCGGAAAACTATTTCCCCTCATTAATCGAAACAGCAAATTAAACCTAAAAAACAGAAAGCAAATATACACACAAATACTAAGACCAGCAATAACGTATGCCTCCACTTCCTGGGCAACAACTGCAAAATCAAACTTCCAAATCCTAGAATCGCTACAAAGTAAAATACTAAGAATGGCCTCCGGAGCACCCTGGTACATAAGAAACGATACAATAAGAAGAGACCTAAAAATGACCAGCCTTAAAGAATACATAACCAAGAAAGCCCGAGACGAAATAGAAAAAGCTGAGTCCCACGAAAACTCCCTGCTAAAAACGCAGTAAACTACGAAATATCATCCAGCCGGATTAAAAGACCTAAGAATTTAATACAGTAACATCAAAAATCAGCAACCCAATGCAAATAGACAGTCGAGTAAATGGCCCAAGGCCAAACTCCACCTACCAAACAAAACATAGATGATGTATTTCTAACCTCAGTTCAACTCGAAGAAAACACTTCAAAAATAAACGTTTTTTAATAACTGTATAAAACTTATTACAGTAATAATAAAATTGTAGTAAGTGTTGAAAGTGTCTACTTCCTTCCTGAAAACATTTCAAGGTTTTGTACTTAATTCACCACGTTCACCGTGTTTTCTAAGTAAAGATACAAGTGGAGTTAACTACGATATTCATTTCTAATAACTATAGGGATGCTAAAAGTGTTGAAACGTCACGGAACACCTCCCACCAGAATCACAAATCGAGATCGCATGTTTGTCCAGTGCCGTAAGCTATGGCCGTACGCTCGAACTGTGCGTTCGATGCAACAACGTGGCTACTAGTACTAACCACGACTGAAAAATATCGCACGGTTCAGTTTTACGCTGAAAGTATGAATTTTATTTTTCATTTATTGAAATTGTTTCTTTAATTAATTATTGTCGTTGATTTTTAACGCATAGGTTTGCTTTCTTTTATTACTCTGCTTTATTATTCGTCTTGAAAATGAATCACTGCAATGAAATTTTGCGAGAATTTGACTGCTTATAAAAAAATTGTGCGAAAAGAGTTGAAAATTCTTTTTAAGTATCCGACTCTAACAGAAGTAAACTATGTACTTGCATACCTAAGTAAGTAGTGTTTTTAAATTCTCTCGGGTAAGATTTGTTTGTTTTGCAGTTAACAAAATTATACGCCTAAAAAAACAATAGCTTTTTATGTGCCTGCAAGTGTAATTTTAAACTCAAATGATCCTCTTCAATATAACAGGAATACTGCGAAGTCTACACGGCTCGAATGAGGACCGCGCTCGGCGCTACTGCCGCATGTAAAAGTAGTGGGAGGTGATAACTACTTTTCGCATCTGTCTGCTAATAACAAAAACCGTGTTACAACCTACTTGAACGTTTTTTTTTTTATTGAAGACACGTTAGTTGGAAAAACAAATAGAGCCCTTTATAGAGAGAGTAAAGTTATGAAGTGACATTTTTGAAGATTAATAGACAGTTGACCAATCAAAAGCGAATTGCTCTCTTTATAAATGGATTTAGTTTACTTGATTGGACAGCTGTTTATTCCACCATTAATTTTCCAAACCGCCACTTCATGTCTTTAGTTTCTGTATAAAGGACTATAAAAATAAAGAAACTCTAGCGCCAGCTATTGAGAGCCGTTTCCAATACTTACACCACAGCTTTTTGTAATTGAATCAATTGAAAACTATTAATTAAATAATGTTTTTTTTATACATATAGAATAGGCAATTTTAGATAAAAAGTGCGGTTTTTCAACAACCACGCCGCCAATAGGGGATTATTCGATATTCGGCTTCGGAGATGTGGTGGTAAATATAATTAAAAGTGGAGGAAACAATTAAATAAAATAACTGATGTCTCTCAACTTGCACGTAACACATTACCAATATTAAATTATTTTTCTAAAAATTTTCTATTAATTCATTTCTAGTTTGAAGGTGAAATTAGAAAAACTTTTATTTTGAAGTCGTTCTTCATCGACTTAATAAGAAAGTCTGCTGGGTGAAAAAACGCGCCCGCCTGGATTATTTATTTATTATTCCTTTCGTTAAGCATATGGGTATGTGTTCATTTGCATAATAATAACAAAGGACGTTACCACTATATTTCACCAAGTGTATTGACCCGCGCTAACAGGTATCATTATATCGAAAATGAAGGATTGGAAGGCACGGCGCAGCGCTCGGATTTCTACGACTATTTTTTTAATTTTTTCTCGTTGTTACAGCCGCTAACTCGCATAATATTCCAGTGCACCTGGCCAGGATGCATGTTCAGCACGAGTTCCTGCGACACCATCGAAGCTCACGTCAGAAATGATCACCTAAAGTAAGTTTAAATTTCTTCGTCATAGATTTCGTACAATTCGAAATTCAAAAACGTTTAGAAATAAAATGGTTGATAATAAACAGCAATTGGCAATATTTGATAGCTGCAATGACACTAATCATACAAAGTAATACGAGACTCGTGCATGACTTTTACCCGAGGTGTAGTTTGTAGTCCGAGGGTTCTACAAAGCACAGGGGGAAAAACATTCACTGCCGAGATTTATATGTATAGATACTACTTTTTGCACGGCCGCGGGCCAACGGTTTTAATTGAAACTATAAAAAAAAATTGAAACTGTATCATTTAAGATTTAGATGAATTGACTTATTATGGTTTGGTAGAACTGAATTCCCTAAAATCTCTTTCTGTGTTAGCACCACACATTTTGCTGCGTTTCTCTGCAGTTCCGTTAATGAAAGTGTGGACGTGCGGTGGCAATAAATTAAACTAATTGCAGTTTTCGACAAACACACGTTTATGGTTTTCTGTAAATTGTGAAAGCCGCACACAATAAAACGAAGCAACATTATTTCAAACCAGTTAAAAATTTGCTTGGAGGAAAAAATCGGCTAAAAATTATCAGCGTCATCTGCAGATTCTTTCAACGTCTTGTTATATTTTGAAATTTTCGTAAATAACAAAATAGATTTTTTAACTTTTTCGTACTTTGTTTTTAAGTTTTAAAAACATGCAATTACAAAATTAGCTTTTGCAAAATGTAGACAATTAAGTCCCTAAACTGCCAAAGTGCTACGAACTTCCGCCGTTATAGCTCACTTTCTGGTTGAATTTTTAAAATACCCTATTGTGTTAATCTTCTAAAACTGTTTTATATTACTTATTAATAAAATTTTGAATCGACTGTAGTAAAAATATTCGTAACGATTTTACAGATGAAACTGTCGCGTCGGCACTTAGTGAAACATTGTTGTAAATCAGATTTAAAGAAATAAAGCACTTGGTATTGTTTCAGTAGAAATATAATTTATTACTCGATGCACATTTCAGTTTTTACACCACCATCGGGAGTTTTAGAGTAAACTAAGACAAATGTGCAAAATCCTTTTACAGTATCTTTCAAAAAGTATACAACAAATGGGATTTTTCTTTATTACCGATTTTTATTAAATTTTATTGTCACAGAACGCTTCTGCATAACTTCAAATCAAATTGGAAAATACCAGATGAAATTTATCTTTTACGATATACAGCGTGGACACCCAAAAGTGAAAACGGCTTAAAAGTAAAGTGCCCTTATTTTAAAAGATACAAGAAAATGTCATGAGAAAATGTTTAGAATCAAAAGTTATAGTCAAGTACAAAATTACAGCCTCCTACCTCAAAAATAAAAAATCACACTTTATTACGAATTACTCTTTATACACACTACATTAGCAAATACCGATGGAGTTAAAGTATTCACCAAGATAATATGAATGGAAAAAGACTAAACTTATAGTTGTTTCTCAATGTTTTTATTTGGCTCTGAGTAATTATTTCCATACATTCTCAAAATTTGTGTTTTCTTGTTGCATTCATCATTCATTCATTAAAAAATTATAACATATTTAAATTAAGTTAATTCTAAATGATAAAGCTTATACAGTTTGTTAAATGGATCTTTTTACGCACGTCATTGAAATTTATCCGTATGAAACAAATCAATACTTTTTAGTCAAATCAAGTACTGTTTAAATAGTAACTGTAAAAAAGGTTATGAAACCGTTATGCGTTTGCGAATTTAAACGTTTTCCTGGCATTTTATCAAACAAAATTTTCTAATTATTGTATTCTAAATGTTTTAAATAGGGATATATTAAAACTATATGAGTTTGTAAGGCAAAATTAAATTTGAAAGAAGGCAAAACATCAAATTAAGCAAATGTCAGATTTACATTTGACAGAACTTGATTACCGCAGTATTTTATAATCTTTCCTTATCTGCCACTTGTAAACCATAGGTCTTACTTTAAAGACATTCGCATAAAGTGTTCCTTTTTCAATCCGAACAATTGATGTAGATAGCTACACATCTAGCTACACATACAAATTGTTTTTACTAGTGTCGTTTGATAATGACGTGCGTAAAAAGATCCATTTAAGAAACTGTAATTTATAGTACTTTTACAACTTTTATATGTATTCAAATGCCACTTAGTTTAAATATATTGTAATTGTTCAATGAATGAATGATGAATGCAAGAAGAAAATGCACATTTTCGGACCGCATGGAAATAATTATTCAGAACCAATTGGAAAAATTGAGAAACTAACTAGCATTCATGTTGTTATCTTGGTGAATACTTTAATTCCATCGGTATTTGCTATAAAGAGTAATTCGTAATAAAGGGTGATTTTTTATTTTTGAAATAGGAGGCTATAACTTTTGATTCTTAACAACATTTTCTTATGACATTTTCTTCTATCTTTTAAAATAAGGGCACTTTACTCTTAAGCCGTTTTCAAATTTTGATTCTGTATACCGTAAAAGATAATTTTCACACGACATTTCCCAATTTGATATGAAGGAGTGCAGAAGCATTCTGCATCAATAAAATTTAATAAAAATCGATAATAAAGAAAATTCCCATTTGTTGCATACTTTTTGAAAGACACTAAGAGCATTTGTTTGTGTATGGACTAAACTAAATCAATAACAACAGACACTAAAGTGTTAACCTAACAATAACAATTCTAATTGTGTTTGTTTTTAAATATCGCTTTAATTGCATTCGGAGAGTTTACTAGGTCTAGCCGATCGTTAAGTAGATTTGGATGTTCGGTAATTTCTTTTTGAATAAACAGAGCGTTCATTTTTCGACCTTTATTACAGAAAAATAAAATTTCTTAAGTCTTTGGTTGAGCATGTTTTATTCAAAGCGTTTCTTAAAATTTCTCCTTGTCTGTCCCACATATGGTTTATCACAATCTGAACAATTTTAATTTTTTGTATGAGTCTTGTTTTAGCGTATTATTGATTGATACAATTTTTAGTGTACTGGTTGTTGGATCTCGTTTCTCTTATCAACTTGTTGCATCACGTAACTGTTTTCACTCGAGCGTTGAGCTTTGTGGGTTTTCTTATCGAGATCAAGTGAAAAGTTTTCATTGTAACATTAATTTGAGACTTTTTTAATCCACCATAGGCAATTCATGCAAACAGTGACCTTAGTCCCAACAGCTTTTCTGATTTATATTGTTGAAACTATGAAATCCAGAACCAAAAGCAATGACGTTTTTGATACACGCTATCTTAACGAACCCTCAGAAAAAATCTAAGAATCACCAAGAGGTAGAACTTTTTTTTCAATTTTCTCAAAACGTCAAGAAAGACGTAAGGACGTTTTTGCACGAAACAAATCTTTTGTTTTACTTTGAAGACAATGCATTTGCAGATATAAGTTTATTATGACTTTTTTTGCTTAGTTTTGACTGCTACACTGGTAAAGTATTGTGTAATCGCGGCGAGACACCTATATAACTGATTTCAATTTTAATTTCTGTCACACGATTTACGGTTTCCTTTTTTCTTGGCAAATACTTTGCTAAATAAATAATACATGAAAATGTTGAACTTGACTTAGAAACATTTGCGTAACCGACGCATTTGAACGTCAGCCAAGAAAAACGTAACGTTTACTGTATATAAAAAAATCTGAATAACGGTAGGGTATGTGTCAATCTCACGGCCAAGCGAACGTCCGCCGAAATGCGCGTAGTAAACGGAACCATTAACGGACCTCCAAGGATAACGCTCAGCCTTGCCAACTAATTTAAATCCGACAACTATGCTGCGATAGTTGCTTGCTCTCGCGCTGAAAGGATGGAAGAACATAATCGTAGCGTGTCTGATCGCGTTTGTTTAAGCGTTTTGGCGTGAATCACGTTCTAAAACGATTCGCTTTCACGTCTCTCTCAATCTGTACTTACAGTCAGGACCTGAATTGTATATATTTATAGTATCAAACACGCAACCTTGCAAATATTTGCCTTGATTTTTGCTTTGCAAGCAATGGCGGAAACTATAAAATCATAAAGAAAAATACCATCATTATTAAACGATAAAAATGAAACCACAATGAAACTTCCCAAAATTTCGTTGTTAAAAATAATTCGATCTCGACGATGGTGTCTCATGGTGAAACGTGAAATACTTGAACGGGGCCTCCGAGGTATCTTAATTAAATGAGTCCGGTCCTGTTCGCAGCTGTTTAATCGCGGTGAAAATCGCGAGTGCGGCGCGCTTGTTTACATGCGCTTCTTGGAACGAACTATCAAACACGATTATGTTGTTTATGAACATCTTTTGGTATTTTTAACTTTGTGGGCTTGTTTGTGTTATTAGATCTTGCAATGTTTCATAACGAATAAATATTAGGCGTACGATTGCATTTTATTTAGTAAATAAAAACAACGGACCATGACGGTTTTCCATAAAATACTTAGAGTATGAAAGCCAATTAATAAATAAAATATAAAAGAAAATATTGATGTGTTGTAACGTCTAAAGTACCAATTTCTCAGCAATGAGTTGCAGGTAAAGTAAAGCGTTTTACTAATATGTTTAAGGGATTCCTTGTAAATATGATCGTCGCGTCCTTTGGCAATTTCGGAATACTATTTTGCGTAAAAAATATCGATTTTATTCTTCCGGATCAGCTGATCCCTGCGTCACGTAGTAAGGACTGGCAGTGGGTTAAAGTCACACTGCGCTGAACGAGTAGTAATTGTAAAGCTTTAATCCAGTTTTACTGCTTTATTTATAAAGAAGAACATTGTATTTCTTAGGCACTTTGGTAAGATGATATTAGGGTAAATTTTTTATTCATTCTAATTTATTAACTACAATTTTTTAGTATATTTTGACAGGTAATTCTGTATGTGCAGGTACATTCTTGTTAAAAAAAATTGAAATATTGATTTTTTTCAGATGTTATTTAGCAGCAACTATTTTCTCTCCAAATTTACGTTTAAGAAACTAATTTTAATACTTTTGTTAAAAATAATTTCCGTTTTGTTAGAGGCAGTATTAATAATAATTTGACTGATTTGGCCGATACGTGGTGGAGATCCATTTCAATGTGTAGATAGAAGTAAAAAAACAAATATTTTCTTACACGATTTCCACTACATTTTTTGTAAAATTGCAAAATTATTAAATTATTACGACATGTTTCGCTATTACTATAGCTTCTTCGGGTAGTGACATAAAAATTATAATACGTTTCGGTTTTATACTTAATACTGAAATAAATTGACCAATGGTGAGTTGTTAAGGTCCAGATGGCTATTGAGTAAGTTGTTGGAATTCTTAAGCTTGTTTATTTCTAGGGATTCCAGGAGGTCTAGTCTTTTACTTTTACTTTCAAGGTGTAAAATTTTAAAATCGGTATTGAAATTGTGCTGAGAATTAGTAAGATGTGTGGCGTAATGTGAATCTGTTTTTTTATGAATAAAACTGGAAAAGTGTTCTTTAATTCTTTTAGAAAAACTCCTACCTGATTGGCCTATATATGTTTTAGTACAGTCACCACATCATAGTTGATATACCCCTGACTTATTATTCCTGTCTATTTTGCTTTTACTATTTTTTATGTATTTCCCTATTAGTGTATTGTTTGTTTTGAAAGCAACGTTGATATTTAATTTAGTGAGATATTTTTTGATGTTTTCGCTAGCTTTGCCTGTATATGTAATCACTTTATAAATGTTGTCTTTTTCTTCGGTTAGGCTGGGATATATCAATTCAATTGTTTTCTTAAAGAGTTTTTTATTTAAAATTTTGTCAATAATTTGTGGCGTGTATCCATTATTTAGTGCAATTTGTTTTATTATATTTAGTTCTTTTTGAAAATTTACTTTGTTTAGAGGTATTGTTGTTAGTCTATGTATCATGCTGTGGAAAGTTGCTAATTTATGTTGTATGGGGTGATCTGATGTATTATGTATTGTTGTATCGGTGTGGGAAGGTTTATGAAATATTGAAAAAACGTGTCGGTTGTTTACTTTCTTAATAGTTAAATCTAAGAAGTTAATAGAATTGTCTGTTTCTTTTTCTATTGTAAACTTAATGTTATCATGTAAGCTGTTAATGAAATTTAGAAATTGGTCGAGTTGTCTGTTTGTACCGACAAAACAGGCGAGCACATCATCCACGTATCTGTGCCAGTATAGAAATTTTTGGAAGCTGGGGTGGTTGTAAATTTTATCTTCTAGGAAGTTCATAAATATCTCGGCTAGCAGAGGGCTGAGTGGATTTCCCATTATTAATCCTTCTTAGGAACTATAATAATTGTTACTGAATTCGAAATAAATCTGGTCTAGGCATATTTTACGTGCTTCTAGTATTTCTTGTTTTTTTTATAATATTTGTTTTACTGGATGACAGGAGTTTTTCTACAAGAAGTAGAGTTTCTTTTATAGGGACGCTTGGAAATGTCACTACCCGAAGAAGCTATAGTAATAGCGAAACATGTCGTAGTAATTTAATTATTTTGTAATTTTACAAAAAAATATAGTGGAAATCGTGTAAGAAAATATTTGTTTTTTTACTTCTATCTACACATTAATAACAATTTTTCTTTGATACAGAAAAAAAAAAATCTATTTTCAGGTACCTAATGTTAGACATTTGCAGTTTCTTCTTTAGTGAGTTAATTTCGAATTTTATTAATGTTTCCAATTTTTATTTTTTTTCAAGCAACATTAACAATAATTGTTCTCTTTGCTTCAGAGAAAACAGTGATTTAATTTCGGACGGCGAAGAGGAATTTTACTACACGGAAATCGAAGTGGGCCATGCAACGCCACCCCCAACATTGTCCCATCGGGATCTGGCGCGTCCCCCACACGAAGATCCAGAGTACCAGCGGCAATTAGTTGGATCCTTCCGCCAACAGTTCCTCAGCGGCCCCATCAACATCCCCCCATCACCCTTCAAACTGCTGAAACTATCACCTCGCCCCCACAGTCCGAAAATGCCGGTCTCACCGAAACGTGTCCGTGGCGAGAACAAAAAGTGCCGCAAAGTGTACGGAATGGAACACAGGGAACAATGGTGCACACAGTGCAAATGGAAAAAGGCGTGCAGTCGATTCGGAGATTGATCGAAATGATTCGCTCCTTTGCATCATAAGGACAAGCAAACAAGCGTTGCGATCAGTTACTGGACGATGTTTCAACATAAAGTAACTGCAATCGAAAAGAAACACGAACAAATTCGTTTAACTATCCATCGTGCTGCGTTAAAATACAATAAACGAAACCATCCAAGTTTTTTGTCGTCTAAAAATCGAAATCGAGTCTCCTGGATAGTTACTTCCGTATTAAGAGCAACTCAAATCGACTTAATTAGAAGAAGAAAACACCACAAGAACAAACAAATCCAAAGCCGCAACGCCTTTCGATACGTTCGAATTCCTCGTATTAGTGACGTTAGAAAAATAATTCGTATAAAAGTCGAGAATGCAACGCACGTAAATTCTACAAATTATAACCTGCATTCGATTCGCTGATTTGGATCGATTTGAATTGATTTTAGGCGTTCGTTTCGTGCAGAATTCATTAACCCTCATCATAAATGAAACTGATCTAAATCAGTTCTAAATGATCTACTGATAAAAACGAATTGATTTCAACTACGAATCGAATGCAGTTATAGTAGACAGTGCCAGGCTTAGAAAACGTAATTGTTTGTTTTTTTAAGGCCGGTACTGACTAACGTGGAAGCAATCAATGTAAGGCCCAAATCGATTTGTCGTGATGCAAGCAAGTTTTGCCATTTTAAACTGCCAAAGCCCTCTGTAATATTAAAATCGCCGTCATCAGAGGGCGCTATTGTTAAAACAATCATTGTGAAGGTTGTATTTTGTAAGGCGTTTGTAAGTATATTTCCATGCCTGTGTGTCGCAATTAAAGGGGCTATTTACCACATTAAAAATTAAGAAAATTTATCCCTGCAACGCGTTCGTAAATTTGGGGAAGTAGAAGCTTAAAACAAACATATATTAGAACAACTTTCGAACTTAGCATTGGTGACAAATTTAAATTTACTAAAACTGTTCGTGATATTTAGCTTTGCGTAGTTTTTATCTTATTTTTTTTTAATATTTTACATTGGTGAACAGTACTCAATAACTTTTTTTAGTAAGTTTTTTCCGGCGCACTCTTGAGATTTAGGCCCAGTTTTACAATCGTGGAATAAGGAAGGAATAGCTGTTCGCTGAATATCCTTTAACGTTGCTCTATATCTACGTCACGTTATTTTAAGAATAATGCTTATCCGACGATTGTAAAATCGGGCCTTAAACGAAATTCTTTTTCCTTCTTACTAATCAAACTTAAAGTTAAATTAAAATACAGACAGACGTTTTAAACGACTAAAATTTATCTGTTCTTATACAAGTAAATGTGTATACCGGTAACGATGTTGCCGGCACTGTTACAACTGTAATAGATCTCGCGTTAAGTGAACGATCAACTTCCATAAAATCGTCAAATCAGACTAAACCACGTGATCAATCAGCGATTGGGAAAATTGATTACGTGGTTTAATATAATTAGTCTCACTTATTTTAATTTTACGATTTTGTGCAAGTTGACCATTCACTTCGCAACCTTCATAATTAGTTGTTATTAGTGTCCCTAGATTTGTTTCATATTTACCTTATTTGAACAACCTGTCAAATTCTCAATCCTTCTATCTTATAAAATAGCTGAAGTTCATTTTTTTATTATAAGCCGATTGTATAGATCTGAGTTAAGAAAATATACGACGAAATGACATGACATGACAAAAGCCACAAGATAAGGAGATAGCTAAAATAGTATATTATTATACAAGTTTCACAAGAAGGCTTATTGTAACACGAGTGGGGTTGGGGTACGACTAGCGAAGCGTAGCGAGCTAGGAGTGCCCCAACGGAACGAGTGTTACAATGCCTCTTATGAAACGTGTATAATATACTATTTTTTCTACTTTGCGTCACTTATTGAACAAAAAAATGAAAAATACTGTCAAAAATTTGATCTCCTTAGTTTATGGGGAATTTTAGTTGTAATGCGTGGCAACACTGAAAACCTTTCGTTTTAATCAAAAGTCACATTAACCAGTTATTAATTTGCCTTATCCAGCTTCATTGTGAGTATTCTGTTAAGTAACAAATAAATAATGAGTTATTTTGTAAAATCTATTAAATATTTTCAATTAAAAATTGACTAAAATTTCCCCAAAAACAGTTTCACAATGAAGTTCATTGTGAACGCAAAGTAGAAAAAAGTTCTTTGACATATCGATTGAACGATCGGCATATAATAAAAGAAAAACTGTATACTGTATTTAATTTTTTTTTTTGGTGTAGTAATTTAATAAGAAAGTACAGTGACGTGTGCGTTCGTAAGGGTCGTAACAAAATAAGCTAGCTCCTGTGACCATTTTCCATCTAGCGCGCATCTTCTCAAAAATATACAAATTTGTGAAAATTCTAATTATACATTCCCAAAAAACACGTAAATATACCGCGTGTCCCAAAAATGCATATAAAGCTTCATTCTTCGATTTTCGTTGTTGTATACTACTATTTTTTTTTGTCTGTTACTTCCAGTTTCTCCTTTATTTGATTCTACTTCCATTTTACTGGACTGCACCACTAAATTGTATTCGAAAATGCGTCTTAATAATGTCAAAACAGTTTTTTAATATCTATAAAAATAAACTAAATATGCGCGTTTGACGAAAAGTCGACAATCTCAATTTTTGTGTACACTAACTAGCTGCGTTCGTTTATTCAACTT
Organism: Dorcus hopei; assembly: GCA_033060865.1. Lineage (NCBI taxonomy): Eukaryota > Metazoa > Arthropoda > Insecta > Coleoptera > Lucanidae > Dorcus > Dorcus hopei. Next base: position 715,666 of record JAUPFK010000019.1, read on the forward strand.
CGTTCATTCTATTTACTCTTTTCACACTTTTGTCTCATTTTTACTTGTATTAAAACTTATTCGCTCTCACTCTTTAGAGTGCGAAGAGAGTAAATAGAGTGAACGGAGTTGAATAAACGAACGCAGCTACGATTGACTTTATCTCTAAAAATGAGATCGAGACTTGGCCACTAATTGTTTTCTATTTCTTATAGCTACAGCGAAATTTATATGAGACATTGAGAAATTGATCCACCCTGTACAATCATAGATATTATTTAATCGATCCCCAGTTGAGTACTAATAATTCATCAACGATCATCAACCGACCCCTATATTTTAAGTTTTCATCGCTAAATGAGATTATTTTTACATAATATGTAATAAGCAAACGGCGAACACTTTTTTAAACGAAATTTTTAATATACTTCTCCCCTAATTTACGAACACCCTACTGGTTCGCGATTTCAAAATATTCTTTGACTGACTATCTAAATATGAAAATTTGAAATATCAATTTCCCAAAATGCCCTAATATATGTACGTATATTGTTATTTTATCGCTTATTTCAAGAAATACGAATCTAAAATATATTTGAATATTCACAGTATTGCAGAGTAAAAATGTTAAAAAATTAATGACGCAAAAAGATTATTTTCTGAGTTCCCTCATGTTCCTTGGTAATGCTAATGAATCATTAGTAATAATTATTGACAAAAGAAAAACAATAATTTAATTTTTTATTTCCCCATTTCCCAAAATAATATTATTTTCTGCCTGCTAAATTAAATTCTAATAAGAATATGTTATCTTTCCATAAGCATATACAGTAGACGCTCGTTAACGTAAACATCCAATACCGAAAACATTGAGCTAACGTGAACACCAAATTAATGTTACGGGATCAAATCGAACGCCCGATAATGTAAACAACCTATATACCTGTACTCTCGATAACGTAAATTATTGTGGCGACAAACAGACGTCGCTTTGTGCGGAGGATTTCCCTTTGCGATGCATTTAGATGTTTTCACTCTCTCACTTTAATCGTTTCTATAATGCGGATGAAAGTGGCTTTTATTGGAAACTTCTGCCCGAAAAACGCTTCCTTTAAAAATTCTGCTCAAGGGAGAAACCAGAAAAATAGCGAAATACGTTTGTGGCATGTACGAATGCTACTGACACACACAAAATCATGCCAACCTTATTCACTGTTTTTCATTGTATAGTAGGTACTCACATTTATAAAGTTGCACTCGCTAATGTAAATAATTCGATAACGTCAATATGCTTGGTTTTAATTCGTTTACGTTATCGAGCGTCTGCTGTATTTTCTTATTTGTTTCCGTTACTTTTCATGCAATTCGATTTACATATACAGGTTGCCTATTTTAAATTGTGACGCCTTAAAAATTGAAAATAGACAACCCATTCTACTTCCGTGCTTTTAATACATTATAAAAACACGAAGGTATTTCTGATTTGAATGACGGCTTGCCTATTCTAAAGTCAGGGGTCACGATTTAAAATGAACAATTTAAATTTTTATGAGAATTTGTAAATGCCTAATTAGTTAATTGATTCAAATAATTCCCATTTACAAGCAAAATTAAAAGAAGCCAGAGCGTTGAAAATTATAAAGATTATTGAAACTTTTGATTTTTAATTTAGAATTGTAATATTATCAAATATCCTTAATAGGAAGGTACGACAATCCTCAGATACAAAAATTTAATCAAAAGAACATAAAAGGACAAACAACACAAAATTAATGCTTCTTTATCACTAAAAAGTCTACATTTAGCTCAGTAGACTACTTATTTATTACACACACAACGATTTTAACCCAAAATCATTATTTGTTTGTAACTCATAAGCTTCACATTTCTGTAAATAAGCGAGATCGCCATATCTAGAATTGCAAAGGGAAACTACGTGTATCCGAATCATATTTTTGAATTTTTTAATACTTATTTAATTTTGCTAAGCAATTGAGTTTTCTAAGAAAAACGTTTTTCATCTAGAATTGAAAATTGTGAAGTGTAACATTTGGGGAAGTCTTGGGGAACAATAAATTGCGACACTGAACTGTGTTTTTGAAAATGGCAACTTAACGTATGGAAATTTACTGCCTTTTAACTGCCATTTTACATGCATCTCGGGCATCATCTTTCCTGCTATCGTTGCGTAAACAGACGACTTTTGTTGCAAGACAACCATCTCGGATCTCAATACCAGAAAAGTACAATTAACTACGAGATAAGTTCAAATAAAAATAAACAAACGATGAAATGGAAATGAATCAGTTAGCTGACGAAAGCTACATCTGTGTTCTAACAAAGTAAATCCGCGAATTTGTTATTGTTAAAGGACTTGGAATTGATCAAATCAAACAAGAATTTATTGTATATATTTTACCATATTTTGTAAACCGTTCGTTATTATCGTATATTGTGTTGTTAAGTGGTTACATGCCAGTTAATTTACGTTTACTTGTTGGTATCGTTTAAGAAACTTTACTTCTCTTTTTAATTTTACCATTTCAAATGTTTTTTTATTTAATTAATTTCGTGCGTTTTCTTAGTGTGCAGGGGTACCAAAGTATAAGTAAAAAAGAAAAAAAAGTTATACAAATAAAACGTCGATTGCCGCGCTACTTTACCTAAGTTTTACCTCTCAGCTGCAATCAGCTGTTTAAACAGTCGCCATATTTAATACATTCGTCATTGTCAAAGCAACCATTTTTTTTTCATCTATTTCGCTTGTCACTTCATGGCTAACTAGATTAGGTATGTCTTGGAAAGAATATTAAAAAGTTCTGCCATGTATTATATAGTTCATATATGTCGATGTATAAAGCGCAGACGTAATGTGATTTTATATTTTTGTTATCGGCGGGTTCGATGTCATAAATAAATACCATCGCATTGCGTCAATGTGTTCTGAGCTTGTCATATTTTGATCATTTTAGGTGTATTCGTAAGAGAAAGATGTGCACTCGTTTGAAGAATCATTGTCATTCTTCACGCCACCCCTTTTTTAAGTTAAACTGAACTCATCATACCTCTAAGTCTTTCATTTTTATTATTACCTTAAAATTTTATTGTCATGTTTAGATTTTATTATATTTATATGTCATATTTTAAAGAGTATTCATATACACGTATTTCTAGTATTAAGTTAAAGATTTACTTATTTTTAAACAAGAGAATTATCGTAGGATCTATGTAGTATAAGAATCATATTTTAAAGAATCACACTATATATTCATGAATGGAAGCTTTTGTGAATGGAGCCGAAATTTCCGAAAATTTATTAATAAATATATATTATTAAATATATGTGTTTTTATTTATAACATGCAACTGAAAATCATATTTATATTACAACAGCTTGTATTTTAAAAATTTGAGAAAATGATTCTACATTTACAGCGAAAGATTTTACACAGTTTATAGTAAAGCTCCATCATAATCTTCATTTTCAAAATAATTCCATTCGAATTCGTCGGTTTCCTCTTCCTCCTCAGCCTCCTCTACTTAATCTTCTTCCTCTTCGATTTCTTCCTCCTCTACTTCATCTTCTTCTTCTATTTCTTCCTCCTCCTCCTCTTCCTCCTCTATTTCTTCCTCCTCCTCTTCCTCTTCTATTTCTTTTTCCTCCTCCTCTTCCTCTTCTATTTCTTCCTCTTCCTGCTCCTGTTCCTGCTCCTCTTCCTCTTCCTCATCTACTATTATTTCCCATTGATCATCCCTACCTTCTTGTTCTTCAATGATTTCCAAATCTAGGATATCCATGAGCTCTCCCGCGCCTTCTGATTTTATACTCTAGTTGTAATATAAAATAAAATTGTTTAAAATTAATTGAATTTCGAAGGAAAATTTCACTATTGGCTTGTCATTTTCAGCGTCACAGAATTTCCTCTCTTTTGGATGATTAGATTTTCATTTAATGCCTGGTAAAGGTATTAAAAATACAGATTTTTAATGAAAACGACATCATATATACCGGGTGTCCACTTTGATTACGCACAATAGAAATTTCAATGCAATTTTTTTTTAAACTGTAAATTCCTGCTTCCCTATCGAAGTTATTGCAAAAAAAGCAGTATAAGGAATGTAGGCTTGTCGATCCACGATGGTATGCACGGTTGCCAGATTTAGCACCGAACGATTCTTGTAGCATCAAAAATTTATCAAACTCCTTGCCCCAATTTGAACGAGTTGAGAGGTAGAATGGTGAAAGAAGGTGCGCAGCTATTACTCCTGGAAATTTAAGTAATGTTCGTAGGAACTTCTAAACCTAAACGACGAATTACACGAAGCAACAAAGGTTTTTCCCGTGATTAAAGGTGTAGTTGTTCTAAATGCTGTACATGAGCAAGATATCAGAAAAATAATAAAAGATTTCCATTGGATAACATTTTTGAAAAAAATAATCTTTAATTTTTGTCTAGTCTGCACAGGCCTACCCTACTAATTACGTATAAATAACCCGGGTAAGCTAAGAAGTTTTAAAAATTGTTTTCGTTTTCTACCCTCTCTGTGAGCAAATTAAACCAAAACTTAACATCTTCAGATCTGAATTATTTAAAATTATTAGGAGCTTTGAAACAATTTGTACAGAATATTGTATATAAAATTTTATTGGGAATTATACGGTTTATTAATTTCTTTTATGAACTAAAAATGCTTGTACATCATAATGGCAAAACCAATAGAGTGACCGTATTTAAGAATACCACCCATTAGTAAAATAGGTTATTACTAAAGACTCCAAAGGAAAGTTCCGTTTGTCCATCCAGTTGTATATTATTCGCTGCTCGCGCCGATGCACTGTAAACCCTCAATCGGTCGACTGGCTGTGTATTCAGAGCTGTTTACGGCTGCGTGATGCATAGATATAACGAGTTTTATTCAAACAAATGTTTTCGTTTTTTTTTTTCAAATTATATCGTATGATCAAAAATACAGCAAATAACAAAATAAAATATGATAAAGTTGATCAAAATATTCTCGCTATATCGAAAAAATAATGTTTGCAGCGCCGTAATTCGATCGATGCCATACGCGGCACCGAAGCGCCTATGCATTCGGGCTTGAGAGTTGGAGTCTTTAGTTATTACTGAAAACTGTATTCAGTCCAGGACTTTGCCCTTGTTTTTATCATATAGGGCTGTGAACCAGGAACTTTTTTCTACATAATCATAATCATTTATTTCTGCCTTTGATTCCAGGGGAATATTGACATGTCGCATTACATCAATGTATAATATGTATATAGAGTCAACAATTAAGGTACACTCATACGCACCTTAAATGCGCCTCCCGCACGCGAACCTCACCCTTAAAACCTTGTGATACAAGGCTCACAGAACTGTCAAATTGGAGCACTTAAGCTGCGTATGAGTGTACTAATGGTGATTAAGACAATAGGTACAAATCGTCGGTTAAATATTCTTTGATGGAGCAGTAGCACCTTTCCAGCAAAATATGTTTTATCTTATTTTTAAGTTTGTTAACGATAATGAAGTTACATTTTGAGGAAGTTTATTAAACATTTTTAATCCAGCATAAACTGGGGACTTTTCATATTTAGCAAGATTATGTGCCACTACACACAATCGACTGCCATGACGAGTCTCATAGTCGTGAAAACTAGAGTTCGAAAGAAATTTATGAATGTTATTCTTAACATATAACAAACAGTTTAGTATACAGGGTGATTGAAATTCGAGGGCCAGCATGGGGATCTCGCTTATTATAAGAGATAGAGAATCGGTTAAATGGAGGCAAAGTTGCCAAATTTCATGGTGATTAATTATCTGTTAAAAAATTTGAAATATCTCGAACGGTTTCTTCACAATCGAAGAAAAACGAAAAATTGCGATTTTCGAAAATCGGACATAACTTCTTTATTTATGATTTTTTCCAAAATCTGTGAAAACATTCCTGAAGCAACTTTTTACGCTTGATTGAATGCCGAACGTTCTTTGTTTCTAGAGCGATTCGTTTTTGTTTTTCCACTCACCCTTTATAGATATATGGGAATGTTAAGATTGCATGTTGTTTAAATGCGGTCCTACAAGTTTCGCCCGGTTTTACATTAAATATGAGTCTTAAAATACGTTTCTGTGCTACAAATATTCTAATCCAGTCTACAGCATTACCCCATAAAATTACATTATAAGACAAATGCGAATAAATTAATGTGTAGTACATGTTTATCAAACAATCTCTAGTGGTCGAACGTACTATGGAATTATCAATGGAAAACGTTACACTATTGTTGTTTTGTTTGCAACGAAAAAGAATGCACACACTTTTATCTGGATTAAATATCAAATTATTTTTTGAACACCAGTTACTAAATTGACTAGCTACACAATTTAACTTAAATCTTAATTCCTCAAGGTTCCGCGCAGAGACCACCACCGATACGTCATCAGCGAAAAGTGTGACTTCTCCTTCTTTAATATAATCGACCAAATCATTTATGAACAGTAAGAACAGAAGTGGTCCAAGCACGGAACCTTGCGGAACACCTATACTCGAGTCACAGTACTTCGAAAAAGTAATAATGTGCAGTTGCGGAATTTAAAAAAGGGTACTAGTCTTTAAAATATACATTTCCTTCATTTGACCATAGACTTTTTCCCACTAACTTGGAGGCAGTTAGCGACGAACACGGTGAAAGATTTCACCAAAACATTACCTACTATGTCTATAGAGAAATGCTACCAAGGCAATTGGACTCCAAAATATGCTTGCAGACTATTGCTGGATGTATGTAAGTGACGACCCAAGTTATTATTACAAAAGAATTTTAAAAAGAAAACAGCAACAAAAATAAAATTGTGAAAGCATAAGATAGAACTACACCGCAGGTGCTTTAAGCAGTATTGCCAGACCTAGCATCGATTCTTCAACGAAATTCTACCTCGAGTGAGCCTTGGAAACAAAAATACGTATCGTACATTGAACTTGGACAGATGCTGTGATTATCGCAAATACTGTCAAAATATAAAATTTAAGTTATGTGAAGGGGCTGAATTCAGATAATTAATTTTAATATATTCTTTTAAGAACAAAGATAAGACTTCAAAATATCTTTTTGCATTGGCCACTTCCACCAACGAATATGTGTCTCTAACAACTAAAATTAACAGTAAAAGCTAGATCTTGTCCACATATGAACATTTTGAAGTTAATCGAATTTTATCCATTTTTGACTACAGATGGGCGACTAAACGATTTTACGCAAGTCGACTTGCAGATCGACTCTATCAGTACAAAGTCGATTAAATGGATTGAGGATGTTCTGTTAAAAACCTACTTTGTTCAAGAATAAAATTTTTCAGAAGCATGTAAAAACGATCTAGTGTTGTTTATATTCGATACCATGAATTCATAAATTTGTATTGTTTATATTAGCTTAATAAATGCCTGGTAAGAGCAATAATGAATAATAGTTATTTAAACAGCTAAAATAATTTAAAATATTTAGGCAAAGTAGATTTTTGCAGAATTTCGACAAAAACCCATATATAACATTGACAAAATGTGACCATTCATTAAATAAAATTACCATAAACATCTGTAAAAACTTAGTGTGTGTATACTACAAAATATTGGAAAACCGTAATTGTGTGAGCTTCCCGTTTTGAACGCTCTTCCCAGACGAAACTGGGGCCTTGACAAATCAGGATTCTCAAAGGTTGTAAATCTTTGTCGACGAATACACTAATTTTCCATCTCTTCCACGTCACTGTTCTATCGGTGAAATTAAACATGCATGTAACAATTAACAGTAAATTTAATAAAAGTAAATATACATATACATAAATAGGATTAACAAATAAAGATATAACTTGAAGTGGCGGTATCACCTTCCTATAAGGCTGCACCAGACCGAACTTACTAAAACTTCAAAGACAGAGTTTAATATAAGACAAATTGCAGGTGGCATGCAGACTGTCTTACAATGCACAAGTGTTTTCCGTAAGAAAGTTATGCTCAATTTCTACTTGCACATTTAAAACGGCCCGATGTGAATCCGATCGCTCCGAGAGAACTAAACTAGGAAGTAGCGACCAGCGAAGTTCAAAGAAAGGGCTTCAGATTGTCCTAACTGGCCGCGTACTTAGAAATACAGCTGCATTGGGGAACGGTGACGGTATTATTGACTTGAAACTAAAATAACTTTAAATTTAACATGCACATTTAACTAAATAACCAAAAACTATCTGAACATAAAATTGTCTTCACTTAATCTTTATAGAAATCGAACATACCGCCCCACAGTGGAACGATGTAATGGAAGCTACCGGACATAGTTGTTATAGCTATAACAACTTGTAGCTACAAAGGTGTACAGATTTTTATGAAAATTTGTATATATGTTAACAATGTCATCTGTAACAGATGGTGAAAATTTAACTACGATTAATTCAATAGTTCATAAACAAAATAATAACAAACTTCTCGTTTTATGTCAAGCCCTGCGTTAGTAGAGAAGGATAATGAAAGAAAAATGAAAACTGAAATAATTTGTAAATGTTGGTTGCGAGTCGTCAGGATCGCAATGGGGCCCCCGAGCATATATTCTGTATAGCTATTTCGGCCCTAATTGGGGCCTCATCAGCAGAACAGTAGCTCGAGAACTCCACTGCAACCCCGACGACCAACAAGATATACGCACGCTTAGCGCGTGAAAGCAAACATGTGAAATAATTTTTTCACATTAATATCGTATGTTAGCGAAGAATTAGCTAAAATTTGTAACATATACGTGTAAATATAATAATATACAGCATGGTCCATAATAGGTGTCGCATTTTTTTTTTACAAAAAATTATTACTCTACGAAATGAAATTTGTTAGTTTAATAATAAAGGGAACGTCTCAACGTTTGCCATTAGGGACCAAGATTTCTACACTATAATACATCAACAAGAATTCTCGATAGAAATTAAAATTTCCGTTTACAAACACCAAAAGCTTACGAACCTAATCGTCAATAAGAATGGAAAAACGAAGAAAATGTTTGAATAATCAAAATGAAAAATTAAAAGAACACAGAATCTTGAACACTCGAAAAGATATCGACAAACTGAAAGAAGCAGTAGAAAATTTGACGTTTCTTAGCTGTTAAATAAACTGGTACATACATTCTGCATCATTAATTTTAAAGTAATTATTCTCGAAAATGGTGCACTTTAGTCACATACTATAAGTATACCTTTTTTAAAGAAAAATAAATATCCTTTAAAGTTAACGAATCACTTTTTGAATAATGTGTCGATATTATACAAAATGGCATAAAACAAAAGAATGTCAAAGTGTTGCTTTTATACAAAGAATAAACAAATATTCAGATTCAACAATACGCAAACCTCCCATATGTAATTTTACAAGTAAATATTTCAAGAAATAAGTGAAAAACTGAAGTAAAGAAGTATTCTTTAAAAGACCATGGCTTTTTAACGAAACAAAATTGTAATAAAATAAAATGCTCTAAACTGACCCAAGGAAGCTACTCTTGAACTGTAATCCATTCTTTTCTGGGCATCCGATATAAGAAATACCTCAAATACACCTGGAATATATGTACAGAGTTTTCTTAATATTTTGCACCCCACCTAGAGCCTTTATTTTAGGAGCTAGAGAAAACTTTAAATGCAAAAGTTATAGGGTTTTATACGTATTACCTTTTAGAGTTTTCACAAAAAACAAAAGCGTAACGCAAAGTGGAGAAATGGAAATAGAATGTTCCTTGAGAAAAACAAAAATTGTATTTTTTTACAATTTTAATGTGTTAATCATTGTTTAAATCATGAAAAGTTTGTTCACCACTCTCAGGTCTCCAGTTGTAAGTAGTTTTGTGTTTGTATTTTATTAACATCAAGTGACTGTTTTTTCTTGACCGTAGTAAACTTCTGAAGAAGTTGGAAATTCCAACAAAATATTAAGTACTTAAACAAAGGAGCAAATCTCTTTTATTTATCGTCCAACTTGACCACTTTCCCGTTATTTTGGTTGTTTCCTAACTAAGTTATTTGGTCGTGACTTACACCTTCATTAATTACATTATCTCGTTCCACTGTGCGCTCGCCTTGAAAGAACTCACTTTCACATACACTTATTCAATGGGAATTTTGTACAATATGGCGACAGTTCGGCGTAGAATTCCTCTGGACGTCCTCACGTCTGCTACTCGAACCACTTTATCGCTGCCAGGAAATACCTCCTGCACTATTCCCATTGCCCATTGCAACGGAGGTAATTTGTCTTCACGAAGCAATATCATATCGCCGGTCTTCTGCTGTTCATTGGAGGATACCTTCCATCGATTCCTGGGTTGTAGCTGGCTTAAATACTCCTCTGACCATCTTTTCCAAAAGTGCTCCCTAGCCTACTGAACATACTGCCAGCGTGATAATAAGTTTAACTTTAGATATAATAAACTAAGGTCAGGAATAGATGTCATTGAGTCTCCAATTAAAAAATGCGATGGGGTTAAGAAGGACAAATCATTAGGATCATTGGACATGAGTGTCAATGGTCTGGAATTTAGAATGGTTACAATTTGGACTAACATAGTGTTCATTTCCTCACAGTTTAATGAAGTTTTGCCCAAAATTCTAATATGGTGTTGCTTAGCGGATTTGACGGCCGCTTCCCAGATTCCTCCGATATGGGGTGACTTTGCCTTATGTTCCCCTGGCTAAAAAATCTTTAATTTCGGTGAGATTATCTTGAGAATTAATTAAACGCTTCAAATCGTTCAACTCTCTGCGGGGGCCACTGAATTATGTTACTCCGTTATTGGAGTAAATGTTTAGTACCTTCCCTCGACGAGACATGAAACGCTTTAACATCGCTAAAAATGCTTCTGTAGACAGGTTTCCCACTAATTCTAAGTGAACTGTCATGGTGGCAAAACACACGAAGACGGCCCCATAAGCCTTCACGGTGGTACTATTTCTTCGTTTTCCATCTTTCAAATGTAAGGGTCCAAAATAATCGACGCCTACGTTTTCGAATGGGCAAACAGGCATCGTTCTTGTGGCCGGTAAATCTCCCATTAACTGTTGATTATTTAGAGGCCTTGCTTTAAAGCATATAATGCAGGTTCTTAGAACTGCCTTCAATGAATTGCGAGCTTTCATGAGCCAATACTTATTCCTGATTATGGCTATAGTCGTTTGTACACCTGAATGAAATTGTTTGAGATGCTCACTCCTTATAACCAGTTCACTAAATGGATGCTTGTGAGACAGGAGTATTTGATATTTTTGGTTGTAGGGCACATTTGAATGATGCAGTCGCCCTCCAACCCTTAGCAGCCCCTCCTCATCAATGAACGGGGTTAGCGATAGAAGTTTACTTTTCGCGTGCAGATGTCCATGCTTCTGTAAATGAAGTATGTCCGCAGCAAATACTTGATGTTGAATTATTTTTAATAACGTTGTGGTAGCTTTGTTGAGATCGTCATTAGTCAAATATCCTATTTGAAGATCCTCCCTTTCTGCAATTCGAGCCTGCAAATTAGTTTTAAATCGGAAGCAATAAACTGTGATTCGAATCAAGCGATTCAAATTGGAACATTTGGAAAATAATTCTGTGTCCTGAATTATGTACACTCTGGATATTTCAACGGTTCTTCTCTCGGGCATTTCGTCAAAAGATTTACAAATTTTGTCTTGATTGGGCCACCTTGACATATCTTCTTGCAACCATTTGGAGCCTATCAACCGCAAGGAGGATTCCTGCAGCATACTAGGTCTCGCACCACGCGATAAGATATCGACATGACTATCTTTCGTATTCACCAATTTGTTGCCAATCGGAAACACTGGTGAGTTCCTAAATTTCGCTAATGTGGTTGGCAACTACTACTGGTGTCATGTTTGGTTTGCGGAGTTTGGCCTATGGCCATTTACTCGTTTGTCTGTCCGACCGTGTGTTGGTCTGTTTATTGTTTGGTTAATTCGTCAGTTGATCTCTTGGTCTGCGATAGGGGCCTGTGAGGGGCTCGTAGTCCACTGCCGTTCGTATTAGGGGGTTGGCGTGTCTTTCTGCCTTTTCTATGTTAATCCTGGCCTTGGCTCTGGTGTATTCCTTAAGGGTGGGAACTTGAAGGTCTCGATGTATTATTGTGTTTCTTACGTACCATGGGGCGTTTGTTGTCATCCGTAGAATTTTGTTTTGTAGGGATTCTAGTTTCTGGAAGTTGGTTTTGGCTGTCGAGCCCCAGGCTGTGGAGGCGTAGGTAATCGCAGGGCGAATGATTTGGGTGTAAATCAGTTTTTTGTTTTTGAGGTTGAGTTTGCTTTTTCTGTTAATTAGTGGATATAGTTTTGTTAGGGCTCCCTTTATTTTGGTGACTGTTTTTGTAATGTGCGTTTTCCATGTTAGTTTTTTGTCCAAGGTTACTCCCAGGTAAGTAAGTGTATTGTTCCACTGTATTTGGCTGTAGTCTATTTCGAGTTTTAGCTTTGGTTGTGGTTTTCCTTCGGAAATTTGAATGACTTGCGTTTTTTCCCGGTTTATCTTTATTTTCCATTTCTTGTACCACTGGGATATTTTATCGATGTTTGTTTGAAGGTGAACTAGGGCCTGTTTTGGGCCTGATTTGGCGGCGATCGCTACGTCGTCGGCGTACAAGAATAATTTTGTTCTTTCTGTTGTGGGGATATCTGCTGTGTATATATTGTAAAGTTCGGGAGAGAGGGGGGATCCCTGCGGTACTCCGGCTTCTATTGTTCTCGGTGTTGAGAGGTTCTGGTTTATTTGGATTTTGAATGTTCTGTTCTCTAGGAAGGACGCTGTGAGTAACGTTATTTTGGGTGGGTAACCTTTCCTGTGCATCTTGCAGATCAGTCCCTCGTGCCACACCTTATCGAAAGCTTTGGCTGTGTCCAGTGCTGCTATTGTGGTGACTTCTTTCTTGATGAATCCTGAGTTGGCGAATTCTGTGAGGCGTAATATTTGTTGTTCTGTTGAGTGCTCTTCTCGAAACCCGAATTGTTCGTCTGGGATCACTTTGAAATCGTCGTTTACTACTTTTAATCTTTGTAGTATGATTCTTTCTGCAATCTTCGCAATTGTGGGCAGGAGACTGATCGGTCTGTAGCTTTGGGGGTCCTTGGCGGGCTTTTTGATCTTTATTATGTGGGCGGTTTTCCATATTTTTGGGTAGTATGCCAGTTTTAGTATTGAGTTTATTATTGTTGCTAGCGCGGCTGTTTGTCTTTTTAGGGATGTTTTGCATCATTTTGTTTGTTATTTTGTCATGACCCGGCGCTTTCTTGATTTTTAGTGCCTTTAATGTCTCTATGATTTCCATTGGAGTCGTTGGGTTGATCGTTTCTTCCGTGTCTATGTTTTTTATGTAATTGTATAGTGTTTCTATGTTTCGGGTGTGGATTGGAAAGTTCGGCTCGGTGTTTTTGGTGAATTGAGATTGCATCGTGTCTGCGAAGATTTCTGCTTTTTCTTCGTCCGTTGTAGCTGCGGGTGTGTTTAGTGGTGGTATCTGTGTTCTGTTGTTTTTGAGGATTTTGATCATTCTCCATAAAGTGTTATCTTATGTGTATCTAAGGTTTGCAGTTTGTCATTCCATTTTTGGTTATTGTGTGTTTCTACGACAGTTTTCACTTCATATTGAAGCCTGTTAGCTTCTCCTTTATTTGGGGATCTTGCGTGGTTCTTGCTCTTTTCATAGTTCTGTTCTTTATTCTTATAAGGTCTTTAATTTCCGGTGGGAGGTCGTAAGTGTTGGTAACTTTTTTCGTTTTTATTGTTGTGCTTGCTTTTTTGCCTCTGTTATATCTTTTGTTATTTTTTCTGTTGCTTTTTCTAGCTCATCGGTGTTCCTTATTGGGGGATTTGGGCCCTTTTCTTCGCTCAGAAATTTTCGGAATTTTTCCCAGTTCGTGTGTTCGATTGTTATGGTTTCTTTTTGGTTTTCTTGTGTACCCAGGGTAATGATGATAGGTGTGTGGTCAGAGGATAGCTCATGCGTGGTGGTTACTCTCATTTTCATGGTTAGGTTTCTGTGTATTGTTATGTCTAGAATGTCTGGGTCGTTGCCTTCTAAGAAGTGTGTGGGTTCTCCTGGGCTCGTGATGGTGTATTGGTGGTTCTGTGCGTATTGGTTTAGGATCCTTCCGTTTCTATTTGTTTTGCTGCTGTACCAGTTCGTGTGTTTGGAGTTTATATCTCCGACCATTAGAATTTGTGCATCTTGGTTTAGTAGGAGATCTAAGTCTGTTTCTTGTAGGGTTCTGTTAGGGCGGTTGTATGCTGATATTAATGTTAGTGTGTAATTATTTGCCATATCTATCCGGATTTGTGTCGTTTCGAGGTGTTCCGTGTTAGGTTTCTCTAGTGGGAAGTGTTTGATATTTTTCTTGATAAAAATGGCTGTCCGCCTCCAATCCTGTCTTCTCTGTCGTTTCTGTGGGTTGTGTAGTTTGGAATTTGGAATCTGTCCCCCGCTCCGAGCCATGTTTCAGAGACAAGCATGACGTCGATGTTGTGGTCCTGGATAAATTGCATGAGTTCTAATTTTTTGTTTTTCAGGTGATTTGCATTCCATGCGTCTATTGTCAAGGATTTTGCTTTTCTTATGTTAATGTCCATAATTGGGCTGGTTTTGGAGGCTTATCGCTTTGAACATGCTCTTGCATTGTTCAGAATTTTTTTGGAATTGCTGGAAGATGTCCTTCATATTGCTGTGTTATTTCCTCCCCTAGGATTTAATAAATTTAAAAATAAAAGGATACACACGATGAATTTGTTTTATTTTGTTATATGATTTTTCTTTCGGCCTTTGGTGCCACATTTCTATCATGTTTATATAACAGGGTCCTTTAGAGTTCTAAAAATTAAACTTTCATTAAGATTTTTCTTGTACTTATATTTTTAATTTGTTAAATGCAGAGTATACATAACCTGGAAGACGATCCTTTGAGTCTCGACTCACCAAGTACTACCAATTGGTTAAAGGGCAAGTTCCGACAGCTCTTCGGGGATGACTCGGACACCGAGGCCATGCCTGATTTCGTTACAACACCCGATAGGCCTGTCTTGTCGATGCCTGAGCTCCAGAGCACTTCGGTCAGGGAGGTTGGGTTGCCGGATTTTCAAACGCCTGCCCCGCTGCAGATGGAGGCTGCTGAGTTCGAGGAAGCCGTCAAAAAGCTTCCTCGTGAGTTCCTCAAGGACCGACGAGGGAACAAGCGCCGATATCTGCTCCACCTTCCTGATGGGGGCAAAGTGAAGATGCTCAAGGTGGAGGCACTTCGATGGGGACTGGTGGCATGGCCTACAAGGAGCTGAATTAGTTGGTAGTACTTTGCATTGCATAGAGTTATGATTTTTTTAGTTAATTGTGTTGAATTTTTGATTTTAATTTCCAATTTTGAGGTTATGTTTTCTTCTGAGTTAGTTTTTGTGGGCCAATTTTAATATATAAGTGGGGAAATTTTACCTGTAATTTAAGTCTTCCTTGGGGAGTGATAGTGGTAACATCTTCTAGAATGGTAAAAGTTTTAAAATTTATTAATATTATTATTGTTGATTTTTGGTCATTTACACTTGTAATTAACGTGTCGTATACAGGACAGACGAATTGTCACTTCTGATACGTCAAAGATTCGTTCTGAGGAAACACAACACGGAATAATTACGTGCTGGTTGTCTCATACGAGGTTAATGCCCGACACAAACACCATACTCTTGTTATTATTAACGTGTCGTATACAGGACAGACGAATTGTCATTTCTGATACGTCAAAGATTCGTTCTGAGGAAACACAACACGGAATAATTACGTGCTGGTTGTCTCATACGAGGTTAATGCCTGACACAAACACAACATCTTCGTTTTATTCGGCACACGATAATTCAACAAACCATTGTATACATGCCACATAGTCAATTTACACAACGACACAACAACGCTTCATTGCATTCAATAATTTCTAGAATTCTGGGGGACTCGAATGAGGGTTATTACCTTAACGGTCTCTGAGGATAACATCCCTGTTTGTTCTTGATGAATGCGGGATTGAGTTTATCAATTTCAATTCGTTGGGACAAAGCAATTGTAATTTTATGTACCATCGTAATCAGAAAAACCGACTACACTCGAAATTTTAGTCATTTGAAGCG
Source organism: Dorcus hopei (assembly GCA_033060865.1). NCBI lineage: Eukaryota > Metazoa > Arthropoda > Insecta > Coleoptera > Lucanidae > Dorcus > Dorcus hopei. The sequence goes on from JAUPFK010000019.1 coordinate 731,827, forward strand.
TGCTTTAAAATGAACTTCTGTCATTTTGACATTAATATTATTTTGACAAATCAAATAAAAATACCCCAATTAAAACAATTCAGAAAGCAATAATTCGAACGCGATTGCAAGACAAAATCAGTATTCGAGCAACTGCAACTGAATTTGCTGTTAGTATTAGTAATCATAGAGAATATTTATTTCTTTGCAATGGAATGAGATGGATGAGATTTTATAGGTTGACAAATACATGACAAATGGTATCAGACCTAATGTTACACAACTAAATTTTTTGAAAATTGAAGCGTCGATTTCACTTCGCATGTAGTCGGTTTTTATGATCACGATGGTACGTGTCGCAACCCATGATTATTTTTGGTTATGTTTGTATTTTACTTTGACGTTTGCCATACAATATTGCCAATACCACAATTAAATAAATTTGTTATTAAAAATATATTTTTTTTACTTACCCATTTCACCACGTTGCTCATAAACTTGCACAACATCAATTTAATAAATGCCCTTCAGAGTTTCATTGCTATTTTAAAATTACTTCATTGCCTAGGAACCCCGAGCAGTGTTGTAACGTGTCTAATAATTAAAACAATAGGCCCTGAGATTTCATTTATTTCAAAAAGGTATATGCTCAATACCACAGCAATACGTTTCAGATTTGTTTGTGTCTTATCTTCTTGAGAGTTAAGGTTGCTGGTTTTTGCTGCATTTGAGTAGGTTAAGCCTGGTCTGGTGTAGTTGGTGGTTGTTCTGGTGTTCGGTTTCGGATATTTCAGGCATCCCTTGTAACTTGCTGGGTGTTCTCCCTGGCAATTTGCACACTTTGGTGGTTCCTGTTTCGGTTTGGCGCTGTAGCGACCACAGCGCCACCTGCGGCACATCTCTACACCATTGCCACGCACCAAGCTCTAACTCCCTTCCACATCACACTCAGCCCCTCTACAAGATGGATGCCGGGGCTATATAAACGCATGCAGAGCAGCTCGAAGATCATTCCTTCCCCAGCCAGCTGCAAAGTTGGAACCTCCTAACCAAACCCAGCTGCAAAGTTGGACCTCCTCTCCAAAAGCCAACCGCGAGGTTGGACTCCTAACCAAACCCAGCTGCATAGTTGGACCTCCTCTCCAAAAGCCAGCCGCGAGGTTGGACTTCTAACCAAACCCAGCTGCAAAGTTGGACCTCCTCTCCAAAAGACAGCCGCGAGGTTGGACTCCTAACCAAAGCCAGCCGAAAGGCCGGGATATCCTGGTTTCCACGTCCGTCAAACACCTACGACCACCCAGCTTCGTCGGGCACTGAAACGCGTCAGCAGAATACGCCGTGCCGTTTCACCGCTTCCCCCGACGCCATAAAAGAAGCCCGTCCGGTCAGAAGACGTCGCCCAGCACACGGCTTATCAACGACCACTCCGCCGAGGAATCCGGTTCAGCACGTCCTCCACCTGCAACCCTTGCACCAGGACAACTGCGTACGCATCCCCGTGGACATATCGTGCACATAACCACCAGGAGTTCTGACATATTAACATCCTTGTATTATTATTATTAATAAAGACATTTTGTTTGTGTTTGTGACAATCGATTGTTTGGCTAAAGAATACGACAACACACGCAGCCCCCCAAATTGGTGACCCCCGACGATAGCCAATATGTCACAAAATGAACAAAACACGGTTACTGCAGCCACCGCAGCAGTAAACATAACACCAAGGATCGAGAAAATATCAATGAAGGTTCCACCTTTCTGGCCAAACGACCCAGAGGTCTGGTTCATCCAGCTGGAGCACAATTTCTCACTGAGTCGCATCACCAGCGATGAAACTAAGTTTAGTTATGTTGCCGCCAACCTGGACTCCAAAATATTCGCAGAAGTACGTGACATACTCACGAACCCACCAGCAAACAACAAATACGAGAAAATAAAAAGTGAGCTTGTTCGCCGCCTCAGTTGTAGCCAAGAGCAGAAAATTCGTCGCTTATTAGAACACGAAGATCTAGGAGACCGCAAACCCTCCCAATTGCTGAGACACCTACAGAATCTTGCAGGCACAACCATCCCAGAGACACTTCTGCAATCAATCTGGTTGGGACGACTACCATCCTCAACCCAAGCTATTCTCACCACACAGAGTGACTCCGGGCTAGAAAACATCGGGAGACTGGCAGATGCTATTGAAGAGACAAGTGGACACCATAAAACACACTCGTCTGTGTCAGTAGTTGAGCAGCCAACCTCATCATCGCTGACGAAGCAAACCGACTTCCAATCTGCAATCAAAAGAGTGGAAGACAAAATGCAGTCACTAATACAGGGGCTACAGCAACAACTAAATAACGTAACCACGAACACCCAGGGCAGATCAAAATCTAGGCAACAACCCACACCTAGACAACAATCAACAGGCAGGCAACGTTCAGCAGACAAACAAAGCACAGGGAAGTGTTGGTACCACTACAAATTCGGCCACAATGCCCAAAAGTGCACCCCACCGTGCAGCTACCAACGCAGTAAACAGGAAAACTCCAACAGCGGTCACTAACGGCGGCCAGTGACTCGCAACAAACTCCACGCCGCCTGTTCATCATCGACAGAAAACTGCGACTGGAATTCTTGATCGACACAGGAGCAGATCTCTGTGTTTTTCCTCTGAAAGCTCTACACGAAAAAAGAGCACCCACTGCATACAAGCTATATGCAGCCAACAACAGCGTCATCAACACTTACGGCACTATAACACTAACTGTCGACTTGCAACTACGACGAAATTTCCCGTGGAAGTTCATCATCGCCGATGTACCCAAGCCCATCATCGGAGTGGACTTTCTCACACATTATAACCTGCTAGTAGACGTAGGAAATGGGAAACTCGTGGACAGGACAACCACCCTGAAGACGTCAGGCAGAGTGTCAGCTGGCGAACAGCTACAGCTAAGTGCAATAAATGGCGACACAGAGTATCACAAACTCCTAACTCAGTTTCCCGGTCTCATACATCCCAAAGGTATCCCTGTCGACACAAAACACACCACGAAACATCACATCAGAACCATTCCTGGTCCTCCAGCAAGCAGCAAGCCAAGGCGTCTAGCTTCGGACAAATACAAGATCGCCAAAGCAGAGTTCGACGCCATGCTACAACTCGGAATTGCCAGGCCTTCTGAAAGCTCCTGGGCCGCACCACTACACCTAGTGAGCAAGAAAAATACAGAATGGAGACCCTGCGGTGACTATACAGTATGAGCATAAATGTTTGAGGACAAGTTGAATTTCCTGCGTCTCCATCTAGTAATTTTTACTCTTTGTGTGTGGCCGTCCTGAAAAATTAATTTTTGTTCAGTGTCGCCTGTGTAAATTTTGCAGCCGGTTCCAAGAATTTATAAGACAAAATGGGGCGCGTTTGCCTAATGTACCTGTCAGTAGTTATTGCCGCTTCTTGTATTTAAAATAAACAAATTATTTGCCTATTTTTTTTGTAACCTATGCATTTGACCAACTTAAGAAAAAAATTGGAAGGCGGGAAATTCAACTTGTCCTCAAACATTTATGCTCATACTGTAGAGCCCTCAACGCTAAAACAATCCCGGATAAATATCCAATTCCGCACATCCAAGACTTCGCTCACAATTTAGCGGGAAAAAGGATATTCTCATCAATCGATTTAATCCGGGCCTACAACCAAATACCCGTAGCAGAAGAGGACATCCCAAAGACAGCAATCACAACACCATTCGGACTCTTCGAATTCCCATTCATGACATTTGGATTACGCAACGCTGCACAGACATTCCAAAGATTCATGGACGAAGTCACCAGAGGCCTAGATTTCTGCTACGTGTACATAGACGACATACTCGTCGCATCTACAAGCAAAGAAGAACACATATCACATTTGAAACAACTTTTCAAACGACTACAACAATACGGTGTAGCAATCAACCCTACAAAATGCACTTTCGGGGTAAATGAGCTATCACATCTCCTGGGCTATCACATCTCGCAACAAGGCACCAAACCACTGCCGGAGAAAGTTGAAGCAATACAATCATTTCCACAACCACAGTCTGCCAAGCAACTTCGACGTTTCCTGGGAATGATAAATTACTATCGACGCTTCATACCACAACTGGCTAAAATACAAGCTCCCTTGAACGATCTAATCAAAGGAAAAATCAAAGGCAACAAATCAATTACTTGGACAGCTGAAGCCAACACAGCATTTGACAATTGTAAAGATGAGCTGTCAAAAGCGACACTTCTAGCACATCCGAACGTAGCCAGCAGGTTGGCAATCATGACAGATGCTTCTGATACTGCAGTAGGCGGTGTCATCCAACAACGACAAGCACAAGGTTGGCAACCATTAGCGTTCTTTTCAAAGAAGTTATCTGCAACAAGCATGAAGTATTCCGCTTACGATAGAGAACTATTAGCGATCTACCTAACAATCAAACACTTCCAACACCTGCTAGAAGGACGCCAGTTCACAATTTTTACAGATCATAAGCCACTGGTCTTTGCATTTAAACAAAAACTAGAGAAATGCACACCTAGGCAATTCAGACACCTCGACTTCATCGGTCAGTTCTCAACAGACATCCAACACGTTTCCGGAACAGACAACGTTGTCGCTGACACACTCTCAAGGATAGACTCAATCTCCAAGAGCATCAACTACGAAATGTTAGCAGAAAGTCAACGCACCGATGAAGAGTTGGCATCTCTGTTAAACAATAACTCCACCAGTCTTGTCCTAAAGCAAATCCAGATCCCAGACACAACTGTCTCATTATACTGTGACCTATCCACCAACATAGCTAGACCCTTCGTCACACAACCGTTCCGCAAGACAGCCTTCAACAGCCTACATCAACTGTCACACCCCGGAGCAAGTGCATTAGTCAAGCTATTAACACAGAAATTCGTCTGGCCCAGCATCAGGAAAGACGCTAGAAAATGGACCAAACAGTGTTTACAATGCCAACAATCCAAAATCACCAGACATGTCACCACTCCCGTGGGAACTTTTCAACCACCTTCAACCCGTTTCGAACACGTTCACGTGGATTTAGTAGGACCTTTACCAATCTCTGAAGGACAACGCTACCTACTAACATGCATCGACCGTTTCACCAGATGGCCAGAGGCAATACTCGAAAACATCGAAGCAGAAACAGTTGCCAGAGCTTTCTACACCCACTGGATAGCACGGTTCGGTACGCCACTAAGAGTCACGACAGACCAAGGACGTCAGTTCGAATCTCAACTCTTCAAAAAATTAGGAGAACTCATTGGTTTCGCCCGCATCCGAACCACAGCGTACCATCCACAAGCAAACGGACTAGTCGAGCGATTCCATCGACAACTCAAAGCTGCGATCCGCTGCCACGCTGACGACCAATGGACGCAAACACTACCCACTGTTCTTCTTGGAATCAGAAGTGCATGGAAGGACGACCTCCAGGCATCAGCAGCCGAGCTAACACTAGGCGAACCACTACGGCTTCCAGGACAATTTCTGGCAGAAACAGAAAAAACAAACACCTTGGAACCAGCAAGTTTCGTCAACCAGCTCAAAAGGCATTTCCAAGAACTCCAAACTACCACTGGAACCCAACATGGCACTCGCAAAACCTTCATATTCAAAGAGTTGGCAACCACAACTCACGTCTACATTCGACACGATGCAGTACGAAGTCCTCTACAACAGCCATACGATGGACCATACAAGGTACTGAAAAGAAACCCCAAAAACTTCATCGTGGAAAGAAATGGACAACGATCAACAATTTCCATAGATCGAATCAAACCAGCATTCATCGAGAACGACATCATCGAACTCTTTGAGCCAGCTAGCATGGTAACACCCAACCCACAACCCAACCCAAAGGAAAACAAGGTCACCCGGAGCGGCCGACAAGTACATTTTCCTAATCGTTATCGTGATTGATGACTCAACCACTGGCAGGGGGGTATGTAGCGACCACAGCGCCACCTTCGGCACATCTCTACACCATTGCCACGCACCAAGCTCTAACTCCCTTCCACATCACACTCAGCCCCTCTACAAGATGGATGCCGGGGCTATATAAACGCATGCAGAGCAGCTCGAAGATCATTCCTTCCCCAGCCAGCTGCAAAGTTGGAACCTCCTAACCAAACCCAGCTGCAAAGTTGGACCTCCTCTCCAAAAGCCAGCCGCGAGGTTGGACTCCTAACCAAACCCAGCTGCAAAGTTGGACCTCCTCTCCAAAAAGCCAGCCGCGAGGTTGGACTCCTAACCAAAGCCAGCCGAAAGGCCGGGATATCCTGGTTTCCACGTCCGTCAAACACCTACGACCACCCAGCTTCGTCGGGCACTGAAACGCGTCAGCAGAATACGCCGCACTATGGGGCCAAAAGCACTTTCGCGTCTCAAAAATCTGTAACTCTTTTATTTACTGACTTACGTTAATGAAATTTGGTACATAGATTATGAAGACTATAGGCTTTATGACTGTGATGTGATTTTTTTTTAATTTTTATTTACTTCTTTATTATAAATGTTGTAACACCGAAAAGCGAAGATTGCTTAAGAGTAAAGTGCCCTTATTTTAAAAGATACATAAAAATGTCATAAGAAAATGTTATCTAGAATTAAAAGTTACAGTCAAATACAAAATTAGAGCGATTAATTTGAAGGTTGAGAAATTTACAGTTCGATGCGAATCAAATAGCGGCTACTCTGAAACTCATTTCTAATGAACGATTACGTACATAAGACACAATCAATGTGTAAAGTATTATACATCATTGGAAAGGGTACATCTTCTAGTATTAGAATAACTATGTAAACATGTAAATTGCTCACTGCTTTGTTTAATAAAAAAACATAAACATAGGTATGTTTCATTTACCATTTTAAAACTTAGCTTAAAGATTTAACTGTCATCGGGATTTGCCGGTGTGGAGTTATTGGTAGGATATGATGGCGAAAATAGTCCTCTAAATGACAGCGGAAATAACTTTTGCACATATTTGCACCTAACGTCAAAAAACAGGTTGAAAGATGGTGACCTACTTTTAGTGTAAGCAGCTACTCGTATTTTCTGCTGGTGACATGGTGGAAAAAAAATGTATGGTTTTTGACAACGAATAAGTATTATTACGTTTTCAGTGGTTGTGATCGTTTTTTGTGGTTAAAAACAAAATACGAGTAGCTACTTACACTAAACGTAGGTTACCATCTTTCAACCTGTTTTTTAATGTTAGGTGCAAATATGTGCAAAAGTTATTTCCGCTGTCATTTAGAGGACTATTTTCGCTATCATATCCTACCAATAACTCCATACCGGCAAATCCCGATAACAGTTAAATCTTTAAGCTAAGTTTTAAAACGGCAAATGAAACATACCTACGTTTATGTTTTTTTATTAAACAAAGCAGTGAGCAATTTACATGTTTACATAGTTATTCTAATACTAGAAGATGTGCCCTTTCCAATGATGTATAATACTTTAAACATTGATTGTGTCTTATGTACGTAATCGTTCATTAGAAATGAGCTTCAGAGTAGCCGCTATTTGATTCGCATCGAACTGTAAATTTCTCAACCTTCAAATTAATCGCTTTAATTTTGTATTTGACTGTAACTTTTAATTCTAGATAACATTTTCTTATGACATTTTTATGTATCTTTTAAAATAAATGCACTTTACTCTTAAGCAATCTTCGCTTTTCGGTGTTACAACATTTATAATAAAGAAGTAAATAAAAATTTTAAAAAAATCACATCACAGTCATAAAGCCTATAGTCTTCTTAATCTATGTACCAAATTTCATTAACGTAAGTCAGTAAATAAAAGAGTTACAGATTTTTGAGACGCGAAAGTGCTTTTGGCCCCATAGTGCGCCGTGCCGTTTCACCGCTTCCCCCGACGCCATAAAAGAAGCCCGTCCGGTCAGAAGACGTCGTCCAGCACACGGCTTATCAACGACCCCTCCGCCGAGGAATCCGGTTCAGCACGTCCTCCACCTGCAACCCTTGCACCAGGACAACTGCGAACGCATCCCCGTGGACATACCGTGCACATAACCACCAGGAGTTCTGACATATTAACATCCTTGTATTATTATTATTAATAAAGACATTTTGTTTGTGTTTGTGACAATCGATTGTTTGGCTAAAGAATACGACAACACACGCAGCCCCCAAAGCGCACTCCGTGGTATGGTGTCCCTTTCCACATTTAACGCATTTGGGAGGAGTGTGGCATCTACCTTGAGAATGGCCAAATTTTTGCCAGTTATGGCATTGGGCCGTGGCCGTTTTTTCGTTCAGGATTTCTACTGTTATGATCAGTCCTAGTATGTCTTTCATTTGGAATATATGTTTCTCCTCTCTTGGGACCAAAACTAGCATTAGCGGCATAGGAAATTTAGTTCGGGGGTGCTTCATGCGAAACACATTGTGGGGGTTAAAGCCTTTTTCTTCTAGGTCTCTTTTGACTTCGTCTATTGTGGATTTTTCTGGGACGCCTCGGAGTACTACGTGTAGGAGTTTCTCGCTAGGGAGCTGGTACGTATGGTAGGGGTACTTTTTGTTATCTAAGAGTTTTGTGATTTTTCTAAAGTCATCAATTGATACCAGGAGGAATTTGATGCCATTCGTGATATTTTTTGCGAATGTGTAGGTTAGGTTCTTTGTGCGGAGTTCTTTGGTTAGTTGAGTCCATAAATCTTTGTTTCGTAGTACTATTGGTGGGATTTTCTCCTTTGAGGGATCTGAGGTGTTGTCTTGACTTTGTTCGTTGAACTCTCGTGTGCTTGTTTGCATCATCTCTTGGGTTCTGTGTTGTTTTCTTGGGTTTTTATTTGGTTTGGTCATTTTTGGGAATTCTTTTTGATATTCTTTTTGAGATTCTGCAGTAGGGGTATCTTCGTTATTTTCTTCTTCTTCTTCTGAGTTTAGAATGGCGAATCGATTCCCTAGTGTTAGATGGGAATGAGTTTTCTTGATTTTTGGAGGTTTGGGTGCTTCTCTTGTCTGTTTTCGTTTATTGGTTCTTTTGGAGGCCGTTGATTGGGCTGATCTTATTGAGTCTATAGCTGCTTTCGATTATGCGTGCTGGAGTGCATCGGAGTAACTCCGGGCTTCTCAGACAATGAAAATCTGCGAAAATCGAACATACCCGAGCAGCCTGGGGTGCCCTGGAGTACTTCAGTGCATATAATCGAAAGCAGCTTATATTAGATGAGTCGTCGTAGTCCATCGTGTCAAGGTTTTTTTTTGACATTTTGCTGAATCATGAATTCTTCTAGTTTCTCTGTCAATTTTTGTATTTTTTCGGTGAGCACTGTAATCTGGGATTCCAGGAAGTGTATTCTTTGTTCTTTTCCGGTGAGGAGGCCCTGTAGGGCCGTTAACTCGGCGGACATTTTGGTTGGGTCACTAACACTTAGGAGTCTTTTCTCCGGTTAGTTTGTTTGCGATTACACTTTAGGTTTCTGATTGTCTGTGTTTCACTACACTTTCACTTTCACATTTTGTTGGTCACTAATGTGCACTGCGTTTAATTGTGTGTTCGATAAAACTGTTTGCGGAAAATTCGATCGAGTTGATACGTTCGATGCTCTGAATCTGTACGTACCTGATTCTCGTTCTGTACTGTACTTACATTCTCAGCGCTCCCCCTCGCAACGGCTAATGTGTGGTTGGCAACAAATGTCTTCCAGCTCTTATACTGAGACATTAAGCCATGAGAGTACTATGGAGGAGCCCGTCCAATAGTAGATTTTGCTGAGAGGTAGATTAATGGAACTCCTTATTTTGTCTGATAATTGAGCCAATAGCAGGGCTTCATATAATTTCAATCTGGGTAGGGAAATAATTTTCAAAGGCGCCACTCGCGATTTTGACGAGAGTAAATTGCTCCTGACCCTATGCTCACAAAAAGGACTCCGGATCATGGGAGTATGCTGACCGCAGTGACCCCAAGACCGTATCAAAACTTTCATCGAGTCATAGGAGTATGCTGACCCTATGCTCACAAAAAGATCTCCGGATCATGGGAGTATGCTGACCCCATGTGCGTGCAAAACATTCACCGAGTCATAGGATATGCTAATCCTATGCTCTCAAAAAAAAAGGTCTCCGAATCATGGGAGTATGCTGACCGCAGTGATCCCAAGACCGTGCCAAAACATTCACCAAGTCACAGAAGTATGCTGACCCTGTGCTCACAAAAAGGTCTCTGGACCATGGGAATATGCTGACACCATGTCCGTGCTAAAACATTCATCGAGTCATAGGAGTATGCTGAACCTATGCCCACAAAAAGGTCTCCGGATCATGGAAGTATACTGACCCCATGGCCGCCAAAACGGATTCTTCCAGACAAAAATTTTTGGGATAAATTGTTATCCTCCTAATCGGTGTTAAAATATAGACAGAGTTTTACCTGAAAAGTTGTAAAGCTTATCAAATTTAGTGATATTTATCTTCTCTAGATTAAAATGCGTCTAAAAATAAGAGTTGAAAAAAGAATGAAATAATTTTACTCCAACAAGGATAAGCTTAACTCCTATTTAACACCGTACAGTAAAGACATTATCCACAATTCGTTATTTCAATAAGTAGGAAATAAGTTACACTAAGGCCCGCTTTCGATCACAGTTTAACTTTAAACTTCAGTTTATTTCCATTGCTGCTATAGGGATAAACCGAAGATTAAAGTTAAACTGCAATCGAGAAACCGAGCCTAAGGCCCGATTTTACAATCGTCGGATAAGCATTATTCTTAGAATAATGCGGCGTAGGTGTGACGTAGATATGGAAGAACATTAAAAGATATTCGGTGAATAGTTATTCCGTCCTTATAAAACTGGGCCTAAAGTGCAAAATATTCTATCTGCATTGGTAAAAGTCATCACCGTATTTAATCCAAAAAATTAAAAGTGTCGTCCTAAGGGTGTTAGTTCACACTTATTTACTTGATGTCTACTGGTAAATTCTGCTGTATGAAGGAAGGGGATTGACGTTCTCATTACAAGTTATGACTAGTATATGCCTACCAACTGTGATGAAAGTTTGCTTTAGAATGCAACCATCATTTTATTTGCGTATTAAATATAATAGTAACAATAAGTGGGTTAAAAATAGTGACATAATAACAAATGATGGTAAAAGCCTTATTTACCGGAATTATTGGCAAGGCCTTATGAATATCTACATTCCAATTCTGAAGTGCTAAGCAAAAAGGACGTATCTGCAAATTTCATAATTTTGAAATGTGTTAAGTTTTCTTGAAATAGTTCTGACTGAATGGCAAAATGTTTTATAGTGATATTTTATTTACAGAATACATATTCAGTGATTGGAATACGCCAATATTGTTCAGTAAATATGATACTAGGATATGTTTTTGATACTTTAAATGTGTCCTCATTCAAAAAACAAGACGGTCAGATACGACCTTTTTGCTTAGCACGGCAGAATTCCTCCTGCAATAAGGAGTTCAATTATTTCCGCACAAAAGACGTTTTTTATTTGATTCTTTATTTGTTGTTACAAATATTTCAAAAACAATAACCAAATGCCTGCATATCTAACACTTATTTTGTAAAATTTTACATCCTGAGGTAAAGGTAACAAGCGTCTAAATAAAAACCTGGTCAAGTAGGTTGTGATCGAGAATTTTTGCATTGCATTTACATAGCAGAATGACTAAATGTAGCCTACTTGACCAGGTTTTTATTTACACCATTTCCAAGTGTAATTCAGAAAAAATCAAATTTATTTCATAAATTGTCAAATGTAATTCAGAATTGTTAATTTAATTTCAGAATGTATCATTTGTAATTCAGATTTGTTAATTCAATTTCAGATTGCATCAATTATAATTCAGATAAATCAATATAATTTCAGAATTCGTTATTTGTAATTCAGATTAGTCAGTTTAATTTCAGAAAACATCAATTGTAATTCAGAAAACTTTCTCTCTATTAAAAGTGACGATTTCTGAATTACAATTGATATAAGCTGAAATTAATTTAACACTTTCTGAAATTAAACTGATTAATCTGAATTACATTTGACGAATTCTGAAATTAAACTGATTAATCTGAATTACATTTGACGAATTCTGAAATTAAATTGATAAATCTGAATTATAATTGATGTAATCTGAAACTGAATTGACAAATCTGAATTACAACTGACAAATTCTGAATTACAATTGGAAATGGTGTAGACACTTGTTATAAGGACACTTCTGTAACATATACAATATTGAAAAAAGTACATTCCTGTCTTTGGACTTATTAAAATACAAGTTAAGAGACAAGTCACTGCCCCAAAGGTAGAGATTCTTTCATTTTCTGAATAATACTAACTCCCTTAAAGATAGAAATGCATGACATTTTCTGAATAATACTACTCCTTTAGGGATACGAACTACTACCTCAGAAGTTAAGTCTCCCTCTTTTCCTGCATAATATTAACTCCTTGAAAGATAGAAATAACGACCGCAAGGATTAAAATGCCACTTTTGAAGACAACGTTAACACTTTTTAAAGTTAAACGTCCTAACCGTTTATTTCAACACCAGAAACGGATGGACGCGAGGGAACACCGAAAAGGCAATGAAAAAGTGTTAGAATTAACTTCAGATTTTTATGTGTGTATGCTCACAAAACAGGTCACCGGCCCATGAAAGTATTGTCACGCTAAGGGGCTCCACCATGTTGCGCTAAGGGCGGCTGCCATGTCACTCTAGGCCTCCACTATGTCGCGATGGTGCGTCCTTAGCCTTTGGGGTTGATTCGGGTGCGTAGGTTTATCAGAGGGTAGAGCTTTAAGACAATGATTTAAAAAAATTAATACCTCTTTATTACGTTAAATAATTAATTTAGTTGAGGGTGGTTTGTCCGTTAATTGGGGATGCGGTCCTGGGTCGTTCGCGGCGACTGGGGTTGTTGATTCGTCTAAGACGGAACAGCGGGCGACGTTTCCTTAGCCGGGGAAAACTGGCGAAGCTCGTGGCCGGTCCGTGACTGGAGTGGTTGGTCAAGGTCGGTCTCGGTGACAACGTTCCTTGGCTGGAATGGAGCACGACACGTCCTTGCTCAGCCTACGGGTGATTGGGTTGGAACAGCGTGGCCAGGGCAGGCTCCGGTAACGTCTTCTGTTGAACAGCTCGCGAGGGGGATGGTCCTCGTTCTCTTAGGACGGTTCGGCAAAGTTGTCGGCGGCAGTGGCAGATGATGTGGCTGCAGCGACGCTGATGTAGGCGGCGGCGACGGTGATGTTGGGGCGGCGGCGACGGCGATGTTGGGACGGCGGCGCCGGCGATGTTGGGGGTCCCCTTGTTGAGTTGGCACTAGTGCCCACTGAGTCGGTCCGGTGGCTCGACTGCCTTCCCAATTTTGGCCCGCCCTTTAAATACACGCTTTTTGCATATTCGAGCGTTGCATTTTTTCTTCACCTGTTTTGTGTCCGTTTACGTCATTCGTATACGCTAGTGTACGCGCGTGGCCCCGTTTGTAACAAATTCCGCTGATGTGTTATTATGAAATGTGAACCTTTACGTTATATCGATTACCTTCTTATTGCGTTTACATTTCGACACGGTCGCAATTTGCCCTCGATTGCACAAGTTCGTATTTAAATACTTTTTATGTTTTTTATTCGCGGAACACAGGAAAAAAACCCTCGTGGTTTTTAGAAAATCCCCCTCGTGACAGTATCCTGACCGTGCCAAACGGATTCTTCGAGTCATAGGAGTATGCTGACCCTATGTTCACAAAACAGGTCACTGCAAACAAAAAAACAAAAACAAATCTCGATTACAAATTTTGCAAACCAATTAACAACAGCAAAATAAATACTGACAGTTAAATAAATATTTTTGTCAGTCATCTAAACGTGCTTTTCAAGAAACCCAAGGGATCCAAAACCTTAAAGTCCTGGACTAGTTTTATGAAGAAGCTCATAATTGCCAACAAATCCACAACCTTATTTCCTTGATTTCGATCCGCATCTTCTCACGGAAAATTTTTTTCAGGGTCCTCGTTGGGTGCCTAGGGCAGGTTGAAAATTCGAATGTTATTTTTTCGGGAATAGTTTTCTTGAATTTCGATAGCACTTTCAAGATCCTTGATTTTATTTTCTAGCGATCCTACCTTGTCCACCAAGGCACTGAATTTCTCCTCAACGATTTTGCAGAATTGATCACTGAGTTTGGTAAATAATTTGTCGAAGAAGGAGGAATCAGTGAGCACTTTTTCGACGATTTTCTGGATAAAAATTTCATCTTTATCGCTATCTGATCTTAATTGTGGCATTATTGGTAATGTTTGTTAAACAAAATTCAACACAACAGAAACGAAACTTTAACGCGGCAGCCAACTAAGTACGCAGCACATCGCAGAATGAACAGGAAGGATTTTATTATTCCGTTGCTGGAATCAGGGAACTGAAGCAGTCTTAGTTTGTGTGTTAGTCCGTCATGTCATACTGTGTCAAATGCTTTTTCGATACTGCTAGATTGCATTTTCTGTTGTTCAAGGCGACGGTTGTGTCTGCAGAGAGTTGGAGGATCGGGTCTATTGTTGAACGCTGCTTTCTGAACCCGTGTTGTGTTTCCGGAAGTACTTGCTTGTTTTCAGATATTTTTGTTATGCGGTTTGCTAGTATTTTTTCAAGCAACTTCCCCATGGTATTCAGCAGAATGATGGGTCTGTACTCTTTTGGGTTTGTTGAATCCCTCCCTGGCACGGGCAGCATTATAGTTTCTCCGGTTACTCAGGGAAATAGCTTCTCCTGAAGCATGCATTTAGGATTGCTTTTAGTTGGTTTATTGCTCTGAGTGGTAGTTGTCTTAGTGTATTTCGTCGACTATGATCTTCACCTGCTGCCATATTCTTCCCAATGGCTAGGATTTTCATGAATTCATCGTCTGTTATTTTCCGTTCGGGTTGTCGATTCATTGACTCCCCTAAATTCCAATCTCCCACCGCTCTTTCGACTTCTACCCTGAAGTTGGCGTTGAATTGTTGTCCTTCATTGGTTTGGTGCGTGTTTTCTACGGTTTGGCCGAATAGTTGTGCTTTTTCTCTGTTTGTGTTTACTATGATTCCATTTGCGTTTAGGTGAGATACTTGTCGTTTTTTCTGGCCTGTTAGAATGTAGAATTGATTTCAGAATTATTGTCCTTGTTAGTAATCAAGTCTTTCGCATTTTTCAATCCAATGTGCTTCCTTGTACTTATTCGTCTCGAATGTAATAAATTTTTGTTAGTGGGTCGCCTGTTCTTATGTGTTCTCTTCTTAATCTCTGTTTTCCTTTTATTTTCGTTACTATCCTTAGTGGTAGTGATGGCCTTGAGGTTGAAATTCTTTTCTTGGGAATGCTGGCTGTGGTTGCTTCTTGTATCGTTTGAGTGAGGTGTTCAATGTTCAATGGCATTGTCTATTTTTATAGTCGTGTCGGTTTCTTCTGGAAGGTTGACTTCGACTACATTCTTGAACCTGGTCCAGTCGGCCCTCTTGTAGTTCAGTGTTTCAATAAATTGTGGCTGATCTTGGTGAAGTTGACCTGGCATTTCGGCAATGAGTGGTAAGTAGTCTGATGTTTCTGTTATGTCTATTTTGCATTCATCGGCAAATTCCCGGGTCATTGTTACCGTGAGGATGATGTGGTCTATTATGGATTTCTACACAACAGGACTCTTCAACATATTTTCAGATCGAAGACCCACCACTCAGGAAACGATTACAGGACTTACCCAACAGTTCTTCAACAAAAAAACGCACGTAACATATAAAGGAAACAAAATGCACATCTCTTGCAAATACAACAATAACTAATTAACAATAAAAATTAAAAAAAAAACATTCTGAAGTCATCAGAAGTGCATAACAAGATAGCGGTTAATGTCGGAGGGTAGAATAGGAAGAAACAGTGCACAACCTCCTACGACATGAAAAAATATCTGTCCTGGGAATCACTGAAACAGAACTAACCAACAAATATCCACTGACAGCACCACTATTTAACGTTTACCGAAAGGATAGCAACGAAGGAGGAATACGAGGAATGGCAATGTCCTCTTCCACATCTGAAATATTTTTTCTCGAACTTTTCTTGATAATTTCCTTTTGACAAGTTCTGTTTTGACCAAGTTTCGACTTCATATAAGACACCTTGTTCATACTGTCTGGTTGAATTTCTTTTAATTCCATATTAGCCAACTCCATTGCCTTAGCAGTTTGGATCGCTGTTTTGCATCGTTAATATTTCTATTGAATAGCTTCTGACTTCAATCCTGCGACAAATTTACCTCTGATAGCTTCATTCAGAAAAGCACCTTACTTACAAGTTGAAGCTAGCTTTTTAAAACAGTGACATAACCTACAACTTCTGCAACTTGATTTCGCTTGTACAATTTGAATCGTTTTATCAGTAGGTTCTGATGGGGTTACTAAATTGGAGAGAATATTATATGTTGGTGCTCCCATCAATGTTGTGAACATTTCTCTTTATTGTCTTGAATATTATTCAATACAAAAAATTGCTCCAAACGTTGCAAATACTGTTTAAAGTCTCCTTTAATGTCAAAAGGTTCAAGACTACCGATGCATTGCTGATTTTGAGCCATTTTCTTGAATAAATGACGAGGTTCGAACACTAATTTTCTTTCTCCAATGACCAATGACTGTTTAATTTTTTAAAATTATTTTTGACGTTGACGTCGTTCGTAATTTTCATTTGCCCTTTTTCTAACTTATCCTCGAGCTTTATACTCGTCGCCAAATGTTATGTTTCTTGAAGACCAAGCAATCAATATGTTCTTCTTATTGGTTTTATTTATATCAAACTGAATTACACGTTGAAATTCAAATAAAGTAACTCAAATTACATAACGAGTCAATACATACATTTTTGTTGTTACCAAGACAATGTACTTTTTTTATTAAATATTTTCAAAGGACACTACAGGAAGTCGATTAGTTTTTGTGTTTTGGTTATCATTGTGGTGATGTGTGCTTTGAATCGAAGCCTGCTGGCGAGGGTGACTCCAAGGTATTTTGCTGTTTTCCTGGGGGATGTCTTGTCCGTTAATGTTTAGGTGGATATTAGGGATTTGTCTTTTCCTTGTAAAGACTATTGCTGTGCTTTTAAATCCATTTATTTCTAACCGCCATTTGGCGCACCAGCCTTCGATAAAGTCCAGGGCTGTTTGCAGGTTTCTTTCAATTTTGTGTGTGATTTTTGAGCTTGATATTATTGCGGTATCATCAGCATAGAGGGCAAGTACGGTGTGTGGTGTTCTCGAGATGTCTGCCATGAAGATATTAAATAATGTTGGAGAGAGGGGTGAGCCTTGTGGGACCTCTGCGATGATAATATGCTTATTGGTTAGGGTGTCGTTGAGTTGAACTCTGAAATATCTGTTCCTGAGATAGGATGCTATGAGTTTGATGATGTGTGTCGGAAAGTCATGATTTATGAGTTTGAAAATGAGTCCTTCGTGCCAGATTTTGTCAAACGCTTTGACGACATCTAGGAATACTGCACCAGAGTGGTGTTTCTTTTCCATGTTGGTGTAGTGAATTAGGCAGCAGGGGGACGATTCTGTGTTGTAGATCGGTCAGTGTGAGTAGAACTGGATTATTGTCTGAGTCTAACTCTGGGAGAGACTATAGTTCGTATCGATTGGTTATTTCACTGAGCACGGCAATGTCTAGGATGTCACTACCTTGCTGGTGAAAGTGTGTTGGTCCTTCAGGTGCAGCAACAGCTAGTCCGTTAAGATTCACATATCTTCGTAGAGTTTGCCCCCGTGCATTCGAGACTCGGGAATTCAGGAGGAGTGCTTCGCATTTAGGCCTCCGGCTGGTATTGCTTTTGTTCCAATACTTAGCAGCTTCGTGATATCGTCTGTGTCAAGGTGTTTCATTGGGCTATTGTATACAGCCACCAGCAGAATCTCCTCGCTACCCAATTTGGTTAACACAGTTGTTGCTTCAACTGTGTTTAAGGCATGCTACTTCAGAGTCGGGTACGCTCTTTTCCACCAAGATAGCTACGCCTCCGCGAGGGTTATTCAGCCCATCGTAACGGTAGACTACGTAGTTTGGCAGTTTGAGGTTAATTTTGGGTTTAAGATGGGTTTCGCAGACCATGATCACATCGGCTTTGTATCGCTCTGTAGTTTCTCTGAGTACAGCGGCTTGATTGCGAATACCGTTTACATTCCAGTAAATTATGTTTGTCGGTTTATTGTTGGCCATTATTAATGCCTAGGGGGCTTCAGCCAGCGTCAGTACTAGCTGTAGGCCGTCTTTGTGTTGGGCTTCCCTCAGGACCGGAAAGTATTTGTCCGCCCACAATTGCAGGGCTTGGAAGTTAGCTGCGCAGCTTAGTAATCCGTCCAGGATTGACTCAGAGGCGGCGATAGGTGTGTTGATTGCGGGTTTTCTAACTAGTGCTGTTGCGGCGGCGGCTTTCTCAGCGAGATTTTGTTTCGAATTAAGCTCTTGTTTTGGTGTGATGGGTTTACACTTCTTGCTGTTCTCTGGAGTCCCACTTTGGTTTGTCAGTGCGCTGTTCTTTGGCTTCCTCTTATTCTTGTCTGCGTTGTTGGTAGACGGGGGGATATCTTGCTGGCTGCTGGTCGGGCCGGTGTAGAAGTCAGTGTTTCGTGAATCCTGACTGATAGTCTCGGTCGGCGTGGGTTGTTGGTTCTCGCAGGCCTTCCACTATCTCAGTGTATGTACTCGTATCCATACGTGCGGGGTTGATGACTACGAGCTTTTGAATGGTGGTTTTCTGCTCCTGCTTCTTGTTGGAGTTATCACTCCTCTCTTGGTTAACTTCATTTCCGGTGTTATCGCGGCGGACCCGGTACGAGTTTTTGTGAGTTTTTTGTCCTTGCGACGCGATTGGTCAACGGTTTGCGCAGCAGCAATTCAAAATCAGCGGCAGAGCAAGAAATTAACTTCATGTAAAGTTCGGTTCCTAAGTCCGGTATAACTTTTATACTCGTTTGTTTATTTTTAATACGATAAACAATACGTAGAAATAACAACATTAATTTCAAAACGAAGTTAAATGTCTTGGATTATCCTGTCTTGCTTGGTTCAGGCCTGAGCCTCTGTTCCCATTTATCTGTGTTTGGTTCGTTGTCTCCAGTAAGTTTATTTTGCCCACGTATCGGTCCGAAAATGGTAACAATTTCAGACTGCTAAGTTTGCTTCCCTGGGTCTTGGGTATTTTCGGTTGAAGTTGGGGGGGTAGTTCACTGCCTCCCTGAGTAGGTCGTTAACGTGCGATTCGGCTCTACCAATTGTCTTCCCCGTCTGTTTGGCAATCGTCTGAAGTACATCTTCAATGTCCAGGTCCCTGAGTATTTGACGGTTGGAGATGAACCATGGAGCGTTAACTATCATCCGGAGAGCTTTGCTCTGGATCCTTCTGATCCTGTGCAGGTGGGTTTTTGCTGCCGTACTCCAGGAGGCCGAGGCATACGTAATGGAGGGGAGAATTATGGATCTGTAGATTTTAATTTTGTTTCGGAAATTTAAGGAACTTTGTCGATTTAGTAAGGGGTATAAAGAGCTTATGGCCGCGTTTGCCTTGGAGACAACGGAATCTATGTAAGTTTTTTCATATAAGCTTTCGATCAGTTGTAACGCCAAGGTATTTGACACTGTCTGTCCATGGGATAGCGGTGTCGTTCATGACCACTTCCTCCGGAGGGGTGATATGTCGCCTGGTTATCAGCAACGCCGAGCTTTTTTCCGGGTTTATCTGGATCTTCCATTTTTGGTACCATTTTTCAAGTTCGTCGACCGTGCTTTGTAGTCGGTAGGAGATGATCTGCAGGCTTCTTAACTTGGTCAGAACAGCGGTGTCGTCCACATATAGCGCCAGATCCGTTTGGACGGTATTCGACAGGTCGGAGACGTACAGATTGAAGAGAGTGGGGCCTAGCAGTGAGCCCTGCGGAACGCCAGCCTTGATTAGTCTCTCATCTGATCGGGTGTCGTCAAATTTCACACGAAATTGTCGATTTTTCAGGTAGTCGGCCGTCAGCTTAGTTAATGCGATTGGGATACCAAACTTCTGCATTTTAAATAGAAGACCAGCGTGCCAGACCTTGTCGAAGGCCTTCGCAATGTCGAGAAAAATGGCCCCTGTGATCTCTCTGTTGTTTAACCCTTCGGAGATAAATTCCGTCACCCTCAGGAGTTGAAGTTCCTTGGATAGGCATTTCCGAAATCCAAATTGTTCCGGCTGTGTGATGTTTCTATCAGCAATTTCGGTGTTTAGTCTCTGCAGGATCACGGCTTCGGCGATTTTTCCTAATGTAGGGAAGGTCCCCTGTTTGCCCTCTTTTTTGATGACTATGACGTCGGCTAGTTTCCAAGGTTGCGGAAAGAAGGCAGGCGTTAATGATGTTTGCCAGTGCAGCGAACGCCTTGTCTGGAAGGTTTTTCAAAGCCTTGGTGCTAATCCCGTCCGGGCCAGGGGCTTTCCTAAGATGGAGTCTTCCTATGACCTTCGGGGACGTTGGTAAGATCAGGTCCGCTTCTGGTTGTTGGACTAACTCCTGGACTTGCCGTTCGACGTCTTCCTCCCATTCAATGTCGTCAAACTCGGTCACGACAGGGGAGCATTGATTTTCGAGACTCAGGGAGAAAGCTTCTACCTTGTCTTCGGGGCTATATGCCATACCATCTTCGCCGTGTATGGGTGGGATCTTACTGGCTTTTCTTCTCAGAGCCCTGGACATTTTCCACAGGGAGTTGTCAGCAGTGTCCAGTGATTCCAGCTTACTCTCCCACAACTGGTTTCTGTGTTCGAAAGCGCCTGCTTTACCTCAGTGTTTAGCTGGTTTGCGACTCTCTTGTCTTCCGGATGAAGGGTGGTGCAATATCTTCTTCTTGCTCGGTGTTTGCAACGGATGAGTTCCGTAGATGCGGCGGAAGGGAGTTTGGTGAGTTGGAATTATATTTGTGTTTGGTTTGACTCTTTGAAAGGGAGACGGAGATGTAGTTGTGTAGATTATTTAGTTGATCTTCAAGGTCGTCGTGGGAGAGTATAAGTTTGATAGGGGGAAGTGTACCTTGACCAGTCCGTCTTTGTGTATTCCTGCTGAACGTCTTCTATTCTTGCAACACCAAGTTGGAGAATTACTGGGTTGTGGTCTGAAGTGAGTTCCGCGATTGGCGTCAAGGTGCATTCTAGCGGGATGTTTTTCAGCAGGGCAATGTCCAGGACATCGGGGCGAAAAGTGCCATAATGTGTTGGTTCGTCTGGTCCGATGACAATTAGATTGTTTTCGGAGGAGAATTGGTCCAATATTCTCCCATTTTTGTTGGTGATCCGGCTGTTCCAATTTGGATGCTTTGCATTTAGGTCTCCGGCGATGATGAGCGGGGTATCCCCGTTAGTCAAGGTAGACAGGTCACTGTGTTTGAGGGTGTTCCCTGGGGGATTGTAAATTGACGTAATTTTTAATTTTCCAATGGAGCTGGTATTTACGAGAACCGAGGTGGCTTCGGCGTTGATGAGGGTGCCGCTATCTGCTTCGTAGTGGTCTATGCTTTGTCTCACGTAGATCGCAGTGCCTCCTCCAGGTCTGTCTTGGCGGTCATTTCTGTACAAGGAGTAGTTTTGTATCTTCGGATCGTCACCGGCTCTCAGCCAGGTCTCGCTTATTAACATAACGTCGATGTTGTGTCTGTTTAGAAAGCCTATAAGATGTATCCTTTTGTTTTTCAGGCTGGCAGCGTTCCAATAACACATCTGGAGAGATTCCGGCTTCCTCTATTGCCTATCCATTGTGAGACTGGTTAGCGGTTGTCTGTAGTAATATTGATTGTAGCTGTTTCGTAACAGCGGTCATTTGTGTAATGAGGGCGGCAAAACCGCTGAGTGCGGTTGGGAGGTCAGCTGCTTGGAACGCTTCTTCTTGGGACGCTGTGTTGTTGTTTCTGCTCGTGGCTTGTGCGTACGAGGTTCCCGGAAGGCGGCTAGCGTTCCTGGTGGAGGTTTGTGCCACAGTATAAAGATTACACAGTAGCGCGACTCTCATGAAAATATTCAGTTCGCGCATAACATCCCGCGCAAGGTCTGAGTCACAATCTCGGGATGCAGAGCTCATTCATTCACGGCTCTGGTACCGAATGGATCTTTATAATTATGTTAATACACATTATTTATGCCTTGTTTTTTTTTACCACGTCACGTCAAATTGCTCACACGTAAAGCAGAACAAACAGTTCGACATACCCCTTTTATCTACTCGAGGTCAATGAAAATCCAGTAAAGAGATCAAAGTGCCGACAAGCGAGTTGCGCTACTGTATTCTTTATACTGTGTTTGTGCTGTGGATTGCCTGGGGCACTTTTCGCACCCTCTGAAATTGGCCGGATGCGGCCCCCCACAGTTTCCGCAGGTGGCCGGAGTGGTTTTCGGCTTCTTACATTCCTCGGTGAGGTGGCCTTTGCCGCATTTGACGCAAACTGGTTTCGCAGTGCATCTGCGTTGAGCGTGACCAAATTTTTGGCATCGGTGGCACTGTCCAATGCGCGATTTCATTTTGAGAGGTTCAACGGTGACAATTATTCTGTCAATGTCTCTAATCTTTCTTTCTAATATTTCTTTTTCAGTTTTCGGGAGTGTAACTAAAACTATCGGCATCGGATGACGATCTGGGCCCCACTTCATTCTTTGCACCGTCTCAGGATGGAAACCCTTTGCGTGAAGATCTTTGGCTACGATACCGACATCCATACTTTCGGGAACTCCCCTTATGACAACATGGAGCAGCTTTTCTGATGGCAGTTGATATGTGTGCTACTCTAGTTTTTCCTTGTCGAGAAACCGGCGCATGTTTCTAAAATCATCAGGAGTTGATGGGTGGACTCTAATGCCCATGGAAGTGTTCTTGGCCCTGGTGAAGCCAATCTTCAAACTGTCCAGCTTCATGGCGAGGTTTGACCAGATCTCCTTCTTTCTGATCACTATCGGTGGGATTTTGCTGCTGGCGACTTTTTGATTTTGGTCTTTTTCCATATGAGATTCAGAGCCCTGTGGCAGTTCATCATCTTCTTCATCATCCATGTCTGAGGTATCCTCTGCAACGGACGAATCAGACAGGTTGCCGGAATGGTCCTGTGTTTGCCTTGAAGGTTCAAGACTAGGAAAGTCATTGTCTGTGAGACCACTTAGAGGAGCAAATCTGTTATTGCCCGGGTCATTTTTGGAAATTTTTCTTGGGGTGCTCGTCGGACTGGTTTTCTTTCGTTTATGCTTAGCGCTGGACGATGCAGTGGTAATTGACTCTACTTCATAGCAAAGTACATTTTTACTTGAGTTGATTTTGGTTTTTTTTTCCCTTCCTGTTTGTTTTGCCATTTTTTCAGCCCGGAGGCTATGAAATAGTCTTTTATTATCCCCACCCCCCTCGGTAGGTAGTGAGTGGGTATGTGTCTCATTCTTTCTCTCAGAAAAATAGACAACTTGATTGATAATATAAGTTCATGATGTGAGAATGTACAAGATGAGTCGGAGGAAGTCTCGAAAGAGACCGGGTGAGGTTGCCGAG
This sequence comes from Dorcus hopei, assembly GCA_033060865.1. Lineage (NCBI taxonomy): Eukaryota > Metazoa > Arthropoda > Insecta > Coleoptera > Lucanidae > Dorcus > Dorcus hopei. Next base: position 755,418 of record JAUPFK010000019.1, read on the forward strand.
TTGAGTCAAGTCAACATTTGGCACAGGCTTCTTATACTGCGTGCCGGGTGAGTCTGTATTCTCTCTACAGCCGCCCTCCTTCTTTCTTCTGCTTTCCTTCCTAGGTCCTCCAGTTCAAGATCCACCCTCAGGTCTTTGTTTCTAACAAACCACGGGATCCCTCCGCATCTCCTGGCCAATACGTTTTGTGTTTTTTCCACCTCTGCCTATAATTTCGCGCTGCCTCTTGCCCAAATTTCCTCTCCATAGGTGAACATCGGCAAGGCTATTGTTTTCAGAATTTTCATCCTTAGTCTCAAGGACAGCTTACTGTCCTGTTTCAACAGAGGGTACAATTTGGTGAGTCTCTTCTTTGATGCCATCTTCCGTTCAGTGATATGTTTTTCCAGCTTCAGATCCTTATCTAGAACGACTCCCAGGTACCTTGCTTTCTTCCTAAACGGGACATTTCTTCCTCCGTGCCTTATTCCTAAGCCCCTTTTCAATTTTTTGCCGAAAGCCACCGCCTCCGTCTTCCCGTTGTTTAGTTTTATGTTCCATTTGGACGCGTACTTGTCTATCTCTTTCAGGCTTTGCTCCAACTTCTTCCGGCAGGCTTCCTGGTTTTTGCCTTTCACCATCACCGCCGTATCGTCGGCGAACTGAAACGTCTTCACATGGCCTCCTTCCTGGGTGAATCTGGGCATATCCCTAACATAGATGTTAAACAGTATAGGAGAAAGTGGCGAGCCCTGCGGAAGTCCTTCCGTTGCCGTCCTACTGGGTGACATTTCCCCTCCTACTCTCACCTTGAAACTTCTTTTTTCTAACCAAGATTGGACTGCCTTTGTGAGGTATGTTGGTATAGCTATTTCTCTAATTTTATGAATGAAGGCATCCCTCCATACCTTATCGTACGCTTTTACTACATCCAGCAGGGCAACGGCTACCTTTGCTCTCAGTTTGAGGTTTCCTTTCACCGCTTCCACCAGGCACATGGCTTGTTGAACTGCTGCCAACTTTGAGCGGAACTCCAGCTGCGTGTTCGGTATGACCTCCCTTTCCTCCAGATACCCCGTTATTCTTGTCTTAAGCACCGTTTCCGTCACCTTGGCAAAGCCAGTGAGTAAGCTGATGGGTCTTCTGTTCTGTAGTTTAGACGGGTCCTTATCCCCTTTTTGGATCGTTACCACCATCGCTTCTTTCCAGGTCCTCGGGAAGATGGCGTGTCTAATAATTCCATTTATTACTCTGGCGAGCTCGTCCACGGCTGGTGGTCCCATGATCTTGAGCGCTCTATTGGGAATGTCATCTAACCCTGGGGCCTTCTTGGATGCCATCTTAGCTATTATGCTTTGGATCTCTTCGCGTCTAACCTCCTCTGGTGCTTCTACGAAAGCTGTTTAGACCACCAGCGCGCTCCTTTTCACCATCTGATCTGTGCGTGTGTCGGTCGTTTTCTCAAAGGTAAATTGTCTTTCCAGGAAAGATGCCATAGCCTCTGCCTTTTCTTGGTCCCCGAACAGTAGCTTTCCTTCAAATTTTAGAGGGGCATTCGGTTCTCTCCTTTTGTTTTTGTTCAATTTGATTTAAGATTAAATTACTCGAAGGACCAAGCAAAATATGCTCCTTTTTAGTTGAAGAAAATTTTTTATTATTTTTACATAGTTACAAGAAACATAATAATCCTATACATGGCACATCTGAATTTATTTACATTACTTCATTAACATACACCGCCCTTTGAAGAATCTTGGGCTTCAACATAACTGCTTGCACTTTCATCGATGGCCAGTAACATTTTATTTTTCAGTTGGAAGTACGCATATTTTGTTTACAGAACGCTTTGAGGTGAAATTTTGAAACTTTATAGTAACTACACGCACTACGCCGTCGCAGCCAGGATGTAGCTGTAGAATGCGTCCCATTCGCCATTGTTGTGGATTAGTGTCGCTGTCCTTTACAATTACTAGAGCACCTTCCTTTACTAAATTAGTACAATTTTTTTGCCATTTCGTACGTCGTTGTAGTTCAGATATGTACTCTGTTTGCCAGCGTTTCCAAAAATGCTGCACCATTTTCTGTAGGTGCTGATACTTGCTAAGTCTAGCATCCTTGATTTCAGTAAAATCATGATCTGCTAAAGCTGTTAAAGGCTTTCCTATTAGAAAATGTGATGGAGTTAATGGTTCTAAGTCTGAAGGATCGTCTGACAAAGGTGATAGAGGTCTCGAATTTAGAATAGCTTCTATTTGACTTAACGTGGTATAGAATTGCTCAAATGTTAATTTTGCATCACCTATTATTCTCTTTAAATGAAATTTTGCAGCTTTCACCCCAGCTTCCCAAAGTCCTCCTAAATGTGGAGAATATGGCGGAATAAAAAGCCATTTAATGCCTTCATTTGCAGCAGAATCAATTATCATGTTTTTATTAGATTGGAAGAAGGTACGAATTTCTGCTTGTGCTCCAACAAAATTGGAACCATTATCTGAATTTATTAAATGTGGTTTGCCACGTCTAGAAATAAATCTTTTTAAGCAAGCAATAAAACATTCAGAAGTTAAGTCGCTAACTAACTCAAGATGTATGGCTTTAGTTGCAAAACAAATAAAGAGTGCTATGTAGCATTTGATTAATTTAGGATTCCGCATTATGCGGTCCTTTAAAAGAAACGGTCCAGCATAATCCACTCATGAAATGGAGATATGAAATTTACTCGCCCTGCTGGCAAGTTACCCATTATGGGAATATTATGTAAAGATTTATTTTTTAAACATATGATACACTTATGTACTATTTTCTTAGCTAAGTTTTTACCTGCGATAGGCCAATATGTATCTCTAATTAAAGCTATTAAAGTTTGAGGCCCACAATGAAATGCCTTTATGTGTTCTTGTCTCATTATGAGAAGTGTTAATTGGTGTTTGGAATCTAAAATAATTGGATGTTTTTTATTAAATGAATAATTGGAGTGTTGTAGTCTTCCTACTACCCTTAAAATTCCATCTGTATCTAAAAAGGATGAAGAGAAAGAATTTTACTTTTACAATGAATGGGATTATCTTTTGCAATTCCTTTATTTCTAAAGGAAAAGATTGGTTTTGAGCAATCTTAATTAATTGATTTAATGAATTCTGTAATTCAACAACACTTAAAGTTGAAAAATTTCTATTATCAAGAGTACTTGTAGCATTATGTTTAAACCTGAAACAATAGGCAATAATTCTTTTAAGTTTATTAAACGATGAAAACCGATCAAATATGTCAGAAAATGTAGAATCATCATTAGTAATATTGACATTAATTAATATGTTTGTGTTAGTATAACCCTTTCTGGTTTCGATTAAATTTTCATTTCTGAAAGATAAAATTGGTTGTTGTGGCCAATGAGATCTTTCTTGTGATAACCATGAAGGTCCATACCACCATAAATTAGAATTAACTAATATATCTGGATAAGTTCCGCGTGAAAGAATATCCGCTGGATTATTTTCAGATTTAATATGATGCCAGTCGGACTGCTTAGACATATTTTGAATTTCTGTTACCCTGTTTGCAACAAAGGTGTTTCGCAAATAAGACGGAGATTTAATCCATTGTAACGTAATAGTGGAATCACACCAAAAGAAATGTTCGTGGATTTTTATGGAAAGGCTGTTGCAAACTTTTTTAGCAAGCTGTGCAGCAAGATGAGCGGCGCATAGTTCGAGTCTCGGAATTGATATTTTATGAAGAGATGCAACTCGTGATTTAGCACAAGCTAAATGACAGAAAATGTCTCCCTTAATATTTTTTGATCTCAAATATAAAGCCGTACCATAAGCTTTCTCACTGGCATCACAAAATGTATGAATTTCCACTGTAGTGGCTTGAGGTAAAATGATATGTCTGTTTATTTTAATTGATTAAAAAGAAAAATTGATTCTTAAGCTCATTCCAACGAGAATGAAGAAGCTGAGGTATATCTTCATCCCAACTTAATTTTAAATGCCACAATTCTTGTATTATTAATTTGGCTATAACTACAATAGGGCCTAGGATACCTAACGGATCAAATATTTGAGCAAGTTCAGATAAAATAGTACGTTTTGTTACTCTACTTACACTTGTAGTATGTGATATTGGAAATTGAAAGATGTCTGAGGAAGCATTCCAAACAACTCCAAGTGTTTTAGTATTATCATATTCTCCCAACTGTAAAATGTTAAAGTCAATATTCTTGTTTTCTATTTGTGATAAAACCTTGGGAGAATTTGATAAATATTTTCTCAATTCAAATCCCGCACTATTTAAAATAATTTCTAATTCTTTTTGGATATTGATAACTTCTTGAATAGATTCTCCTCCTGTTAATAAGTCATCTACATAGAAACAGTTTTTAATAATGTCACTGGTTTTAGGATATTGTGTTTTATATTCTTCAGCTAACTGCATGAGGCATTTTGTAGCTAAATGTGGTGCAGAACTTGTACCATAAGTAACTGTATTTAATTGATATGTTTCAATAACCTCATTAGGAGAATTTCGCCATAAAATTAGTTGAAATGGCCTGTCTTTGGGATTAACTATTATTTGACGATACATTTGCTTTATATCCCCTGTTAATACAATAGAATATTGCCTAAAATTTAAAAGAATTGAAAAGAGATTTCTCTGTACAGTGGGTCCTATCATTAAAATATCATTCAAAGATTTACCACTTTGACTTTTTGCGGATGCGTCAAAAACGACTCTTACTTTAGTAGTTAAACTAGTAGTTTTGATAACTGGATGATGAGGCAAATAAAAGTTACCTATTTTATCAATGTTACTTTCGATTACCCTTGACATATGTCCTAAATTTTTATAATCAAACATAAATTTTTGGTATTCTGTTCGTAATTCTACATTGTTATTAAGTTTATGTTCTAAATTAATAAATCTTTTAAGAGCCATTGCTTTAGTATTTCCTAGTTCGGAAGAATCTAATTTAAATGGTAGTGAAACTACAAATCTGCCATTGGCATCCCGTTTAGTGTTTAAGGCAAAATGATTTTCACATTCTTGTTCATCTGAATTATATTTCAATTCGGAAATCAATGGTTCGTCAAGTTGCCAAAATTTTGTAACATTTTCATTTAAATTTGTCTGTGAGATGTGAAAATTTAATAACTGATTCTGATTGGAAGGCTTAACACTTTTAGGAAATGAAATTATTCCAGAGATTAACCAACCTAATTTGCTTTTTTGAAGTGAAATTTTGTATTTGAATGTGTTAATTGGAACTGTCCTACCATTAACAAGTCATAAAAATGCACGGCACCAATTAAAATATCTATTGGTTTGCTTACATTAAATTCTGGATCTGCTAATCTAATTTCTTCTGGTAATGTTAATATTTCTGAAGAAAATGTCATTAAAGGTATATTTTCAGTTAATTTAGGAACAACTAAACATGGTAATGTTGTACTAAAATTGCTATTTTGTGAATTAATAGTGATATTTGTACGTGTTTTACAAAGCGATGAAGCCCCGTTAATACCTGAAATGTTGACATTCGTACATTGTGTCTTAAGTTTTAATAATTTACAAAATTCTTCTGTTGTAAAATTTGTTTGTGAGCCTGAATCCAATAGACATCGTGCTGTTACCCATTCATCTGAAGAGTTTTTCACTTGAACTAAGGCTGTAGATAATAAAATTTGATGATGTTTACGTGAAGTACATTGATTAACAACAGTATTTGTGGGAACTTCGGTTACATTGACATGAGAGTTTTGATTGACATTGCTACTTGCAGGTTCTGTTTTATTGACAGATACTTTTTCTAATAGTGCATTCGACTGGCAGCACTAATGCGCATTTAGCTCGAGCTTGCAACGAATTTCACATTCGACTGGGTCGCTCTAGTGGAGTGCATCCTCAAATCTGCATTCGGCTGGTTTGTATGACGCGAATATAATGTAAGATTTGCATTCGACTGGCGAGTGTGCTTGCTCGAAATTCGCAATTTTTAGAACTGTACTTTTTCACAGTGCAACTGTCAGACGGTTACTTTGAGGTTATCGGCGTTATCGCGGGATTGTTGTGAACGTAATGAATAAATTGTTAGCAATAGATTATTTGCTATCCAGCAGTAGCGAAACCAGCAGCGAAGATACAGAAAGTGATGAGGATGTACACAGCATTTTGAAAAGTATGGACGAAAAAACTGAAAAGCCTAAAATTTGCGGGTATGTTGAGGTTGTTGCAAGATATTCTGAAAAAGAAGTAATTTTCTGCCATCACATAATATATTTTCTTATATGTAATGTGTTTGATTCTGTTATTAGTTCAAGAGAAATTTTAGAATGAATCGTAGCACATATGAAATCATAAAGACCAAATTTGAAAACTCCGAGCATTACATAAAGAAAAAAGACCATGGAGGTACTCCAGCTACTTCAGCAGAGGTAGCAATGATGTCATTTCTATGGTATGGAGCACTAAAAACTTCTTTTTTGATTAAATTACAGAAATAATTTTCAGGTATGCTGGAAATAAATGTGTTATAAGGGATGTCTCCGAAAGATTTGGGATTGCAGAGTCAACATTTCATGCATTGTGTACTAAGGTTTTACTATTTTTAAATGATATAGCACCCAGCATTATAAAATTTCCAACAACATTTGAGGAAAAAGTCCGCACAGCAATAGAATTTGAAAAGGTAAAATAACAACTGGTTATTAGTTATTACATTAAAAACAGCAGGTAATTTTGTTTTTTAAGTTAAGTGGATTTCCAAATGTACTAGGATGCATAGATGGGACATATATACCGATAAAAACTCCATACTATAAAATTAAAAATACATATGTGAACAGACATGATTCACCATCAATTACATTACAAGGCATTTGTAGATCTGATAAACTATTTTTGGATGTTTTTACTGGTGTGCCCAGCAAAATACATGACTCTCGAGTTTACAAGTTGTCATTTATATCAAAAAGAATACCTGACCTTTGTGAAAATACCTGGCATATTCTTGGTGATTCTGCTTATTCCATCAGAAAATGGTTACTTACACCATATAGAGATTATGGAAATTTAACAAATATCCAACAGAATTATAATAAGAGATTTTCAGCTACAACAGTGAAAATAGAAAATGCCTTTGGAATGTTGAAGACAAGATGGAGACAACTCTTACGAACTGATTTTTCTACAGTTTTACGTACAGCCGACTTTATAGTAGCTTGTTGTGTTCTACATAATTTATGTATTCTCAATAACGATGAATGGCAACAGGAATATGTAGCAGGACATGGAAATGATGATAATCCAGAAGAGGATCGTGGAAGTGAAGGAATGTTAAGAAGACAGGGTGAGGAAAAACGTGAACTTGTTTGTAGAAACTTACCACAATAGTTAAAATCATTCATCAATATTGTATTCTATCTGCTATAAATATTTTTGGTAGGTTTACTGAATGAGAATAGATAATATATGTTTTATAAATACGTATTTATTTATTTAAAATAAATAATACTTTTTTACAATGCATGTATTTTTTCCATATGAAATAGCAATAGTAATATAAAATTTAATTGGAATTCTTAAACAATTGTTTTAGTAACTGTAATTTTTCTTGGTGCCTTCTTTCTTTGCTTTCTTCTCGTTCATTGTGGTGTTTCTCACGTTGTTTCAATTTAGCTTCTTGAGCTACTTTAAAAGCATCTGTTAATGACACACATTTTTTGTTATCTCTTTTCTTGTTATCTTTGGGTATATATACAATATTACTTTGATCTTTCATAACTTCTGGTTCAATGCTGTCATCCTTGTTAGCTATTTTACAAAGTTCTTCTTCAAATTCTATTGCTGTTCTTTTACTACCAGTCTTACTATTACTTACAATAGCATTCTTTTTACGTTTTAATACAGTTTTAAATCTATTTTCCACTTGCTGTGCAGTTCTGTTAATATTAAATTTTGTGTTCATTTCTTCTGCGATAAACTCCCACATTTTCTTCTTATTACGAAACTTATTCATGGGCCCCACTTCAGCTATGTACTCATCATACTTATCCAGGAGCATACGTGTCATATTGTCAGACCATTCATTTGATTCTTTCTTATCTTCTGTTTGTACTTCAGGCACTAATTCTGTTTCTTCTTCATCAGGTAGAATACTACTTTCAATTAATATGTTCCTGTCTAAGAGCATGGTATCTTCTTCACCTTTAATATAAAAACCTTGACATCAGTTTCATGCAATATTTGAACGTGTATGCTTACCCCTTTGATTAATTACGGAACATACTATTTTTCCACCCTGAATTTCCAATGGTTGATTTTTTTCATCATAAACAAACTCTTTGAATATAATTGACATATTTGGATCTTAAAACAAAAGTTTACACCATTCACCACTGCACCACAGTATAAAGAATTCACCTAGTAGCGACACTCGAGTATAACTGTCACAATTGCCATTTTGCAAATTACATTACATTTACGTATAGGTATCAAACAGTAAAGGCGTCTGTCGTGTAATGTTGTATACGAAAGATTGTTTGATTTTTAACACTCTTTATTCACTAACTAATCTTAATCTTAATAACACATTACATATCAGTCCTATCTTTATAGGTTACCCAGTCCACTCCCGCGCCCACTGCTGCCAACCTTGCTCTCCTCTCCATTCCTGCCACTACATCTCCCTTTCTTTTATAAATACAAAAAGTCGTTCGATATTTTTGGCTTAGGGATTCTCGTACTTCTCCGATATGTTTCGGCATTACTCCTCTCCAGGTCTCGTCTTTCCTCTCTTTGGTTTTGGTCCCTTTCTTTTGGCAATGGTACTCTTTCTTCTCCTTGGTTTCGGTCCCTTTCTTTTGGCAATGGTATTCTTTCTTCTCTTTGGTTTTGGTCCCTTTCTCTTGGCAATGGTACTAAATCTCTTCGGTTCCTTCTTAGCACATCTCCGTCTTCAGTTTGTACTCTATACGACCTTGGTTCGTTGCATTTCTCTATTACTATACCTTCTTCTCCTCTCTGCCTTATCCACACTCTCGTATTATCATTTATGGGTGGTAACTCTCTTACTCGATGTCTCTTGTTATAGTGTTTTCTTATCGTATCTTTCTCCTCTTGCATTTTCTTATAAACTTCTCTGTGATTCGGCATTTTTGGTTTGAGTTTATCTTCAGTCATTGGAACTTTTTCTCGAAGGTTCCTTCCAAACATTAATTGTGCTGGCGATACTCCACAACTTAACGGCGTGTTTCGATATGCTAATAGCCCCATATATGGATCATTACATTTTTTGTAAATGCGTTTAATTAACTTCACCGCACTTTCTGCTAATCCATTGGAACGAGCGTAATATGGGCTACTGCTTGTCCATTTGATGTTGTTTTCTCTGCAAAATTGTTTGACTTCCCAACAATTAAATTGAGGTCCATTATCAGTTCGAAGAGTTTTTGGTAGTCCATGATGTGAAAATACGTCCTTGAATACGTCTATGATATCATTACTTCTTGTTCTATTCATACTTTTCACTTCCGGGTACCTACTGTAATAATCTTGTATCACCAAATAACTTTGTCCCTTGTATTCGCATAGGTCAGCTCCAATTGTTTCCCAAGGTTTTGCTGGTAATTCGATATTTAATAATGGTTCCGTTTCTATGTCTTTATTTTTAAGACATTTTGTACATGTTGATATATAGTTTTCAATGTCTTGACTTATTGTAGGCCACCAAACAGTTCTTTTAGCTCTTATTTTTGTTTTTGATAGTCCCAAATGTCCTTCATGTAAATTCTTTAAGCATTCTTTTTTCATATTTATTGGAATTATTATCCTTTCTTTATACATTAATAAGTCTTTCTGTATACTTATGTTGTCCCTTTGCTTGAAATATTGCTTTGCCCTGTTGTCACATTTCTTTTTTTCTGGCCAGCCTTTTTCTATATATCCTTTTACTATCTTCAATCCTTCATCCTTTTCTTGTTCTTCTTCTAACATTTTAATATCGATTCCTTTATTTCTCACTTCTTTTATTATTGCATCTATGTAAACTTTCCCTTCTTTTGTATTACGTCTTCATCTAGCAGGCCTTCTTTGCACGGATTTCTTGAAAGTGCGTCTGGTACGTAAAATTCTTTACCGGGCACATATTGTATTTCGTAATTAAATTTCATTAGCCTCATTCGTAATCTCTGTAATCTGCTTGATAACTTCCCTATTTCTTTTGTTGCTAAAAGAGTAACTAATGGTTTGTGATCTGTCCTAATCTGAAAATGCTTTCCTAGAAGAAATTGTTCTAGCCGTTCCGCAGTCCATACTATTCCTAAGGCCTCTTTTTCAATCTGAGCATACCTCACTTCTGCTTCACTTAATGATTTCGAGCAATAATACACTGGCCTCCACATTTTATCTTCTTGCTTCTGTTCCAGTACTCCACCAATTCCATATGACGACGCGTCTGCAGATATCCTTGTCTCTTTCTTTGTGTCATACTTTGCTAATACCGGTGCTTCTGTTATTTCTTGTTTTAATTTTTGAAATTCCCTCCTATGTTGTTCTGACCATGTGAATATTCTATCTTTTCTGAGTAGTTCTCTTTAATTTTGGTCTTCTCCGAAAAATTTTTCACAAATTTCGAGACATAATTGATCATTCCTAGGAATCTTCTTATTTCCTGTACAGTTTTTGGCTCCTCGTATTCCAAAATTGCTTTTATGCTTTCTTCATCTGTTTTAATACCCTCACTTGACAGCTTATATCCTAGGTATTTTGTTTCTTTTGTACACCATTCGCATTTATTTTCATTTAACGTTAATCCTTGTTTGCGTAATTCTTTTATTACCCTTTCTACTCTTTCGTTATGTTCTTTTCGTTTCTCCCAGTAATCAATATATCATCCACGTGACAGTGAACTCCTTCCGTTCTTATTTTCGAAATAACTGAGCTTATTACTCTCTGGAATACTTCTGGTCCTGTTGTAATTCCAAATGGTAGTCTATTATACACGTACCTTCCAAATGGTGTTATAAAACAAGTATACTTCTTAGATTCTTCTGATAACTCCAACTGCCAAAATCCTGAAGATAGATCCAATCTTGTGAAGATTTCTGCTCCTGATAACTTCGCTAAAGTCTCATCTACCGAAGGCAATATAAATTTTTCCTTTTTTACATATTTGTTTAATTCAGTATAATCGGTGCAAATTCTTATGTCTCCATTTGGCTTATTTGCTATGACCATAGGAGCGCACCATTCTGTTGGTTCCTCCACTGGTTTTATTATTTCCTGCTCTACCATCTTCTTTAATTGTTTCCTAACTTTATCCATTAATGGTATGGGCACTCTTCGGGGTGTATTTACCGAATAAGGTGTTGCATCTTCTGTCACTTTTATGTTATACTTAAAACTTTTATGCCTTCCAAGTTTCTCAAAAACCTCTGGATATTTTCTCTTGATTTTTCCTTGTAAATATTCTTTTTTATTTTCTACCTCTTCTATTTGTGCAAATTTTACTTTACTTTTATTAAATTCTGCTATTTTTAATTTTATTAAAGCTGGTCTTCCAAGCAAATTTTCTGTGGTCTCCAACACATACATGTTTATCGTTTCTTCGGTATTTCTTAGTTTTGCCTTTACTTTTGTGCGACCTAAAATATTTAGTGTGTTTGCTTTGCCTGGCCCTACCAAAACTTTCTTTGTTTGCTTTAATTCTATACCTTTTATTTTATTGAAATCTTTCTTTCTTAATATTGTTTCATCTGCCCCTGTATCTATCTTGAATTTTAGATTTTCGCCTTGTACATTTAATTGTATGTACCATGCTTCTCTTCCTTCAGTTTCTACTTCATTTACTTTTAATTTTGTAGAGTCCTTACTTCTGGCACTGAACTACTGGAGTCGCTTTCGCTTCTTGATCTGTTGCCCTCTTTTGCTTCATTTACTTTTCTTGTCCTGCATACCCTTGCAAAATGACCTGTTTTTGTGCACTTTTACAAATTACGTCCTTCGCTGGACACTTCACGTAGGGATGTTTATCCTTGAAACCACATCTGTAACATCCTGGTTGCTGTTTTACTTCCTTCTTCTTATTTTCCTTTTTATCTGATTCCTGTTTGTACCTGTCTTCATTTTTCTTCCATTTAATAGTTCTTCTATCTTCTTTTCTATCTTCTTTCCTTCCCTGTATTTTGTATTCCTATTTCGACTTACATAATCCACATTTTGTTCCTCTTTCTCTTTTCTTATTTCTTTATTATTCCTTTTAACTGTTTCTGATTGTATAATTTTGTCGATTACCTTCTGCAACGTTATATTTTCGTCCATTTGCAGATTTTGCGATAAACTTTCATCCTTTATTCCAGCTATTAATTTATCTCTTACTAATTCCTCCTCTAATGTTTGAAATTTACAGGTTTTGGCCATCGACATTATTGTTGATATGTATTCACTTGCTGACTCGTCCTCTTTTTGATTTCTCTTATTGAACTTTGCTCTTTCATACACTGTATTAATTTTATTTATATATTTATTATTTAAACAGGTTATTATTTCTTCGTATTTGTTAAAGTCCGAATCTTTCTTGTTCATCGTTAATAACAGTTCATCTATTCCTTTTCCGATTACCAATAATAAATTATTTATTTGGGTTTTCTCATCCACTTTATCTAGATTTATAGCTATTCGGTACCTTTCGTAGGTCTTCAACCATCCGGCCCAGTCTTCTTGCTTGAAGCTGAATTTTTCAGGCGTAGTGACAGTAAAGCTTGTTTGCTCTTGTCCCCTTCTTTGATGTGTTAACGGATTTTGTATTTGCATGTCTATTATTAGCCTCTGCAACTGCTGTACCTGGTCCTTTAGCTCTTGCACTTCGTCTTCCATTTTTTTTTTATAAAACTGTTACTTGCACCTTTTCAAACACCTGACACCATGTCGTGTAATGTTGTATACGAAAGATTGTTTGATTTTTAACACTCTTTATTCACTAACTAATCTTAATCTTAATAACACATTACATATCAGTCCTATCTTTATAGGTTACCCAGTCCACTCCCGCGCCCACTGCTGCCAACCTTGCTCTCCTCTCCATTCCTGCCACTACAGCGTCTTTTTTTACACTGACGTTTAAGTGTCGGTGTTGGATAATTACTAATGTGACTGCACGTTTGTAAATTGCGGACAGAAAATTTCGGATGTCACTATCATTCCACTGACGTAAAAGTTCAAAACACGTTGAAAATTTCCTGTATGAATAGGTACGTCAGACGGATGACAGTGACATCCGAAATTTTCTGTCCGCAACTGTAGCGCGTGCCAGCCGAACAAAACCAGCATGCGACCCGAGAGGATGCGCACTCTTTGCGTGCAAGTATCTGAAATGTACGAAACTGTGCGAGTTTTTCCTTATGTCAGAACAAAACCAGTGCACACAAACATCGAGCACGGGCGGCTCAGTCGAATGCACTATAAGTGAAGTAAAGTGTTATGACGTTGGTGACAAATTTTACAACGATGTATGGATTTACACTCGACACTCTTATGCCCGTATTTCAAGCAGTTTTTGCATATTTTAGATTTCTTGGCAAACTCAAATCTAATATTTGAATCAACTGCAAGAAACTTTTGACATGCGTACATATAATGTTCATTAGAATTGCAATATCTACATTTTGCATTAGAAATATTGACGTGTTTGAGTTTTTCGGACGCAATTGTATTTGTTCACAAGTGTATTTTCTGATGTTGAAGAAATGTGTGTGTATGTTTTATTTAATTGAAGATTTTCTAATAGAGTGCACTGTTCCGTTAAAAAATTATTAAATTCCTCAATTGTAGGTATTTCGTTTGATTTTAAATATTTACTAAAGGCCCGTTTAGTCGAATTATCAAATTTGCCGTACATAATATGAATTAATATTGCATCCCAAAACTCCACAGATATTTTTAATCGTTTTAATGCTCTTAAATTTTTGTTTAAATTATCTTGCATGCTTCTTAATTCTATAAATGATTCTTTTCTTATTACGGGTATATCTAATATCCCTTGAATGTGACTGTAAATAAGAGAAGCCGTATTTTGAAAGCGTGTTTGAAGTAGTTCCCATGCTACTATATAATTTTCTGAAATCATGTTTAAATTTTCAATGACTGAAAGCGCTTTACCTTTGAGTGAACATTTGAGATATTGTATTTTTTCAAATTCAGATAGTTCTAAATTGTTATGTACCATTGCCGTAAATGAGTCTTTAAATTCCAGCCAATTACTATATTCTCCATCAAAAGTCTGTAATTTTAATACAGGTAATATATCCTTTTTGACAGTAACAATTTGATTTGAAGAACTGGGCGGAGTTTTTATTCTCGGCTGTAAAGTTTCAAGTAAAGCTTTGGATTTAGCCAAGTTTTGAAAATAAGAATCCGTAAAATAAGTAATTTGTTCATCAGGTAATGGACGCTGATAGCAAATAAGCATTGAAACATGCTCATTAAAAACTGACAATAATGGTTCAATTTGAGCAATTCTGATTTCTAATTCGTATTTGTCAAGTTGACCTAACTCTTTGTCATGTAAATTAGCTAAATAATCTGAAAAAGAATCTATTTGTGGAATAATAGCTTTAACTTTTGATAGAACGATGTCAGCATTTGACAATTTGTTTGGCATTTTATCTGCTAGGAAAGCCTATAATATTACAGACTGACTTTAAAGAATCAAGTAATACTGAAACCTTGCAGTGTAATAGTCTGGCGATTCCACACAACTGAAGAATTCTTCAATGAGAAGTTTTCTTTTTCCAAATGATTTGTGAAACAATCTTGATTCAAGATGATCTTGTCGCTCACCGGTGTTGCCTCAACAGTAAACGAAAATTCGCAGCAGTGGCAGAAGTCCGCTTCTGATTTATCCACATCAGTGGCAGAAACTCGGTCTCTTGATGACTTGCTGATTCTTGATTTCTCTTATTTGGAATGTCACGGACTTTACCAAATAATCCGGCTCGAAGGACCAAAATGTTTTTGTTCAATTTGATTTAAGATTAAATTACTCGAAGGACCAAGCAAAATATGCTCCTTTTTAGTTGAAGAAAATTTTTTATTATTTTTACATAGTTACAAGAAACATAATAATCCTATACATGGCACATCTGAATTTATTTACATTACTTCATTAACACCTTTTTCTCAAATTTTTTAGAAGGGTCCAGAATTTTCCGGAGTTTTCTTCGACCTTCTCTATGGTTTCTTCCCAACTACCCTCTTTTTTCCTCTGGATCATCTCCCTGACTTTTCTCTTTAGCGTGTTGTAAGTCCGTTTGTCCCGGTCACTTTTTGATTTGTTCCATTCTTTTTTGGCATCGTATTTTTTCCTTAGTAACAATTTCTCATCATTTGTTAACCCTAGCCTGTTCGTGAATGTTTTAGTTACCTCCCCTTTGCTGTCCTCCAGTGCACGTTGGATGTCCGTTACTAATTTTTTTGCCGCCAGCTCCACCTCGTTCTGATCCAGCTCTTTTTTCTCGTATTTCAATTTTGATGTTAGGTATGAGAATTTCATCCAATTGCACTTCCTTCTGATCAATTCTGCTTCGTCCACAGTCTCATTCAGGGTCAGGATAACCGGGTAGTGGTCTGAATCCAGTTCATATAGTGTTTTTGGAAAAGACGTCCTTACCCCCGCAGTGATAAAAATATCGAGGACGTCTCCCCTTCTGCCCCCACTTGGACAGGAAGTACTATCCTCTGGGCCCTTTATTGTTACTCCCCTAGTTTTGTCTTTCCACTTTTTCAGGATCTTGCCGTTCGGATTTACGTTTCTCGAGTTCCAATTTTCATGTTTCGCGTTAAAGTCGCCCCCCACAATGTACTTTTCACGGCCCGTAAGAGATTCAAGGTCCTCAGCCATTAACACATTGTTTGGACTGTTATATCCCGACACGAGCGTGATCAGTTGGTTGCCTAACTGAACTTTTGCACCAATTGCCTCCACTTTTGTCCGATAGTCTACTCTTTTCGCGCACAACTTCTTTTTTAGCACGATCGCCACTCCTCCTCCTGGAGCACCTTCCCTGTCCTTTCTATAGACTTCGTACACTCTAACCGAGAAATTTCTACCAGGTTTCAGCTTTGTTTCCTGCAGGAGCAGGAATGCGATATCCCTCTCCTCCAGAAAGTGTCCTAGTTCTACTTTCTTGTTTGCGTCGCCATTAGCGTTCCAGGTGGCTGTTTTGATTGTTTCCTTCCTAAGTGTCACTGATTTTGGATTATAATCCATTACCCAGTTGCCGGAAAAGTGGTAACATTTTCTCAATCTCATCAGCTAATTGCTTAAATTTTCTTAATGCACTAATGTTGATATTTTCAACGTTCTCACCATTAATTCCTTCCACCACCAAGGAAAGTCTGGCCTTCTTGTTGATTTTGGTTACAAAGTGTGATTATTAATATAAATACGAGACAGCCAATGAGAACGCGTATCAGAGTTCGGATAAACTCGAATCTAAAAAGGGGCGGGGCTTACAAAGTCCGCGTGTACGCTTCGGTAAACGTCTTGTATCTTGTCTTACGGAGTTTGGCTTTTTAAGCCACTTACTCGCCTGCCTGGTTAGCCTTGTGTGGCTTGGCTTTTTTTTGCTTGTCTTTAGTCAGTAGCCAGCTGTCTTGGCCTTGGTTTTGTTCCTCGTGTGGGGATGTATTCCAGTGCTTCTCATAGAAGTTGGTTTGGATGGTTTTCCGCTCTGTCGAGTTCTTTCTTGGCCTTTTCTCTGATGAACTCTTGAAGATCTTGTATCTGGAGGTCTCTCCTTATGTTAATGTTTCTCATGTACCAGGGGGCGGCCGTACATATTCTGAGAATTTTGTTTTGCATTTGTAACAATTTCTTCATATTCGGTTTTGCTGATGTGGCCCATGAAGTGGAGGCATATACCATGGCTGGTCTTACGACTTTTGGGTATATATGAGCTTTTTGTTTTCATGCTGAGTCTGCTTTGTTGATTTATGAGGTGGTATAGGATGAAAATAGTTTTTTGATGGTGTTTGTTAGGTTTTCTAAGTGTTTTTTCCAGGTGAGTCGGCTGCCAATGGTTACTCCTAGATATTTTATGGATTTCTGCCATGGTATTGCTGTATTTTCTATTAGAAATTGTTCTTCTGGTGGATTTCTTCCCCTAGATATTTGCATGAGTTGAGTCTTTTGCGGGTTAGATTTAATTTTCCATTTTCATAACCATTCTGTGATATTTTTGGTTGTATTTTTCATGTGTTTGAGGGCAAGTTTGGGACTTCTTGATTTTGTTATTATTGCTATGTTATCGGCATACAGGAGTAGGTTTGGTATATTGTTTTTGGGAATGTCTGCTGTGTAGATGCTGTACAGTTCTGGTGATAGGAGTGAGCCTTGGGAACTCCTGCTTCTATTGTTCTTTCCGAAAGCAATTTTTTATTTGAAAGGAGCGATTGGTTAGGAATGATGCTATTAGTTTCGTTAGATTTTGATTGTAATTGAGTTTATTCTATTGAGGTTTTATTAATGAAAATAATTCAGATACAAATGGCAAAGAAAATTAATGATATAACTTTTTATATATTCATACAGTTGCTAACAACAACATTCTGCTTTTTCATAGTCCTGTACCTATAACACATACACACACACGAATGCTTGATTTATCTTCAACATATTCATTTTGTATATGAGGGCTCCGTGCCATATTTTGTCGAAGGCCTTTGCTATACCCCATGGCTACGATTATGGTTACTTCCTTTCTTTCCAGTGCCGTGTGAATGTGTTCCGTTAGTCTGAGAATTTGTTGTTCTGTCGAATGAAATTTCCTGAATCCGAATTGTTCTTGCGGAAGTGTGTTTAGATTTTCTGATTGCTCTTTGAGTGTTTTTAGGATTATGGTCTCTGTGATTTTAGTGAATGTTGGGAGAAGGCTTATGGGTCTGTGGCTTTGAGGGTCTTTTGGCGGTTTTCCTGGTTTTTTAAACATTATTATTTGTGCTATTTTCCAGGCATAGTAGGAGAGAGATAATATGCCATTGATTATGGATGTGAGAGCGGCTATTTGTTTTTCTGGTAGATGTTTGGTTATTTTGTTTGTAATTTCGTCATATTCTGGGGCTTTGTTGACTTGGAGATTTTTGATGATATCTCTCACTTCCTCTGCTGATGTAGCTACGGGATTGTCTTGTGTTGAATTTTCTTTTAAGTTGTTTGCTTCGTTGTTTATTTCTTCTTCGAAGTTGGGGTCGTCTTGTGGGTGTGAGTTCATGGCGAATTGGTTTGACATGGCATCTGCGAATGATTCTGCTTTTCCTGCTTCTGTGGTGATGAAGCCTGTGGGGAGTTGTAATGGTGGTATGGAGGATTTTTTGTTGCGTTGACATCTAATCATATTCCATAGTGTCTTGTCTTGCGGGTTCAGTGACGTTAGTTTTTCTTCCCGTTTCTCATTTCTGTGTTTGTTTAGTTCCTGTTTTACTATTTGTTGTAAATGATATGCCCCTCTTTCAGGTGTGAATCTAGGATTATTTGGGCTCTTTTCATGGCTTTATTTTTCTGTCTTATAAGTTCCTTTAGACGTGGTGGGAGGTCAGCGGGATTTGAGATTGCTTTGGTTTTTGTGGTAGTGCTAGATTCTTTTGCCTGTTGGATGTCTCTTGTTAGTTTGTTTATGCTTTCTTGGTCTGTTATCTGTGAGTTTGGTTCTGTATTTTCGGTGAGAAATGTTTGGAATTCTTTCCAGCGAATGATTTGTGTTGCTTTTGTATCTGTTTGTTTGAGGATTGGGTTACCTATTGTTAGTATGATTGGGATGTGGCCCGAGTTGAGTTCTTGCGTACATTTGATGTTAATGTTTTGTCTGATGTTTCTATGAATTGCTATGTCTAGGATGTCTGGTGTGTATTTTTCAACGAAATTGGGTGGGCTCATCTATTGTATATAGGTTTTCGTTCGCAAATCTGAGTAGGATTCTTCCACTTGTGTTTTTTTTTTTTGCATTGCCAGTCCGTGTGTTTTGAATTTAGATCTCCGGCCATTAGAATGGGGGAGTCTTCTTCCAGTAGTGTTTTTACATCTTTTATGAAAAGGGTTTTATCAGGGGGGTTGTATACTGAAATAAGTTTGAGTTTTTGATTGTTTGACATTTTGACGTAGATTTGCGTTGCTTCGGCATGTTCAAGTTCTGGTAGTGGGGCTTCGTAGTGTTTTATATTGTTTTTTTATTATACCTACATCAAAATCCCTGTTTTTAAAACTAAAAAGCGTGCAAAAAAGGGCGATTAAAGCACGCCGTGTTTTAAAGTTGCCTAGGGAACAACACATACAATCTCCAAGTTAACGATTCAAAATGCGATCCACAGGCAACTTTACAAAATGATTTTAAATTTTAATGTCGTTCTAATTTTCACATTTTAGCGCAGGTATAATAGAAAATATTGTATAATACACGTGCATAAGAGCCTTTAAAGCACTTGCGCCGTTAAAAGCGCTCCGCTGCGCGTCGCGCTTTTGAACCCGTCGCGCGTGCTTTAAAGGCTTTCTTATGCACTTGTATTATAAGATACTATTTTTTTATGTATATGGCTGTTCCACCGCCTTTTCTGTCTTCTCTGTCTTTTCTATATTCTTGGTAATTTGGGGTATTTACAGTATCTCCTGCTCTAAGCCACGTTTCTGATATTAACATTACATCTATATTATGCTCTATGATGAAGTTGGTGAGTTCGATTCTTTTATTTTTTAGGTTGTTCGCGTTCCAGACGGCTGTGTAAATATTGTGGTTTGCATTTTTTATTATCCATTATGTGGGGTTATTCGTGGGTTTATCGCTTTGAACATATTATTCCATTGTTCCGTCATCTTCAGAAATTGTTTCATCATTTCTTGCATTGTGATTGCGTTGGCGTTAGGATTAACGGGTTTCTGCAGGAGGAATTCTGTTTGTTTGGCTGCATTTGTGTACGTCATTCCGGGAGAAGTTCGCTTTCTGTAGGTTTGTTCTGGCTTGGGATATTTTGGACAGCCTCTGTAGCTGGCCGGGTGGCCTCCTTGGCAGTTTGCGCATTTTGCCGGGTTTGATTTTGGTTTCAAGCATTTCGAGGTGTGGTGCCCTTTTCCACATTTAACACATTTAGAGGGTACATGACATTTTCCTTGGAAGTGGCCAAACTTTTGACAATTGTAGCATTGACTTATGCCTGTTCTTTTCTTTAGGGTTTCAATTGATATCTTTAGTCCTAAAAGTTTTTTCAGTTGGAATACCGCCTTTTCTTCACGGGATATCAGGGCTAATATAAGTGGCATTGGGAATTTGGTTCTTGGATGTTTCATTCTAAATACATTTACCGGATTGTATCCTTGATCTACCAAGTCTTTTTTGAGTTCCTCTAATGTGTTATTTTTAGGGATTCCTCGTATTACTACGTGTAAAAGTCTCTCACTTTCTAGTTGGAATGTGTGGTATGGATATTTTCGTTCGTCTGGCAGTTTTGTTATTTTCCTGTAATCATCTGTGGAGGCCGGTTGAAATTTTATGCCATCCTGGACGTTCTGAGCATGTGTAATTAAAATTTTTCTTTCTCAGTTCGTTTGTTAGTTGTACCCATACGTCTTTGTTTCGTAAGATTATTGGTGGTATTTTGTCCTTTGTCCCTTTTCACGATCTTGGTCAGTAGAGATTGTCTTTTGACTTTGGAATTTTTTCTGATCGTTTTTTGTTGGCATTGATTTTGTTTCTTCTTTTGTTGGAAAGGAAGATTGATTTGTTGTAGGAAATATTTCCGAGATACTATCATCGATATCATCCTCGTTCAGTAGAACGGTAAATCTGTTGTAGGATTGGGGGTAAGATGGTTTCAGGATTTTTGTTTGTTGTGGATTTTCGTTTGTGATTTTTAGTTTGATCTTTTTTATTGGTTTGGTTGTGACTGACTGATGTCGTCGACTCTCTATCTGAATAGTCGTAATCTATTTGGTCGAGCGAGGTTTTAACTCTTTGGTTTACTATGGCCCAATTTCATAAAACGTAGTTAACCACTTGATCAAGTTAATCGTGTGATTAAGCAATATCATTGGAGGAAATTTAAACTTTCCTCCAATGATATTGCTTAACCACATGATTAACTTGATCAAGTGGTTAACTACGTTTTATGAAACTGGATCTAAGACTTTGCTACCTACCTGCGTAGATAGGCAGAAGTTTTACATTGGAGCGAGACTTTACTCCAACGTTGCCAGCCAGCTACAGTGGGATGGGAGGGTTCAAATCCAAATCGCGAAGGCCAAAACCCATAAGAAAATAGGCGCCACTTAATTTTTTTTGAAGGGGGGACAAGGTGAAAATTAAGAAAACCCGTTACATCCAGAACACGTCAATTTACTTAGTCACAAACAACAATCATAAAAGAAAATACACAAATAAATAATATATAGGGGGAACACAAACGTTTACAACATATTCAACTTGGTCGGATCCGAACTTCGCATTAAACTATATTAAAATAATTCAAATCGTAACTAATGCAACAGAATACAAAAGAATGCAATCTCCGGTTATTTGCACGCGTCAACGCTCGTCTGCTTATATCATATTTAAATTACACCGGCAGTTACGCAATAAGTTGCAAGTTTAATTGCGGCAAAATCAAAGTAATGGATCAAAAATAAAATCCGCGAAATATCGCTCAAAACTAAGAAAAGAAATTTTAACGCTCCGACCTTTATTCCTTTGATGTCCGATTCGTTTGTCGGTGTCTTTGCGGCAATGTCGCAGCGACACTTTGTAGTGTGCCGGCTTCCGCGTAGAGGAGCGAGGGAGGGAACTTCCAACGCCGTAATTCGCGATGCACCCAACGAGAAATACCTCTTGATATAGGTCCCAGATTAAAGTCTAGGATTAATGATAGCTTTTGCTAGAAGCTCACGATAAAAGCCTATAAGTAATGAAATAAAACAGGGGGTATTCAGAACAGGAATGAAAAATGCACTGTAACAACTTCCTTTAGTTTGTCGGTGAGTTTCTGTACTTTGTCTGATAGTAACATTACCTGATTTTCTAGGAATTTTATTCTTTCGTTTTTCTCCTCGATGAGGTTTTTGTAATTTTTTTTCTTCTGGGTCCATCTTGAGGTTGTGGTTCACACTAATTAACTTGTTTACACTTATTTTGTCTTAAATACTTATTATACTGAATAACTGTTTTTATAAAACGGTTCCTTTTCCCAATATTATGCACTATATCACTGTGGTCCTTTTCCACTGCACTTTGATCTAACCTTTGAACTCGTACGTGTCATCGTAACGTAATCTAAATTCATTAAGAAACTTATCTCGTAGTTGCTCGGAACTCGGAAGTTTGCGCTGCGTATATCTATCGAAATCTTGATGCAGAATTGGTATCGGTACCTCGGTAAACGACTGTTTCACCGGTCTTTTTCCGCGCACTTCTGTGAGCCAATTACCACCACTTCGGATCGCGAGAATCAGAATAAACGATTCTTCTTGGAAAAAATCGGCAGTTAGAGCAATGCACGTTCTGAAATTAAATTTTTATTTAATTTTCACCAACACTGGGGTTCGCTTTGAGGGTGGCAAGAATTTGGCACCCTCTATAGTTGGCTGGATGTGGCTCGCTGCAGTTGCAACAAGTTGCTGCCTCTTTGCTAGGCCTCTTGCAGTGCTTGGCTTCATGGTCTTCACCACAGCGGATGCATCTCGGCTTCGAGTGGCAAAAGGCGGAGGAGTGTCCAAATCGTTGGCATCTGAAGCATTGTGCGGGGTCTTTTCTGTCGCGGAAGATTTCTACATTCACCGAGAAGCCGCGGATTTCACTGACACGTTGTGCGTGCGTCTGCGTTGTTCATATAAACAAGGAATAAGGGCGCAGATTTGCCTCCTATCTTAAGTTGGACGACATGTTTCACCTTTACTCCGATGTCGCTCAGATTTAGCTTCACAGCGTCCGGATGCGTCTTTAGAGGCCTCTGATGACGAATTTTGCATCGCGTTCTTCGTTTAGCAGAAATGAATGTAACCTTCGCTTATAAGCAGTGTTGCTTTGTTACAGTTCAATTTTCATTTCTGTTCCGAATACACCATGTATATGCATTGCCCTGATCATTTTTTTTTATTTCTGTTCCAAACACACCCTGTACACGCGTAGTGCGACGTTCCGGAGAGTTTCTTGGAACGTGTCGTTGTGCGCATTGCATTCGGTGTAGGAATACACTGTATTTCGCCGGCGTAATTTTCTTAAAATTACATTCCAGCATATTTCCATTAACAGGACCTTCATTTAATTAAACAAATTCATTTTATATAAGTAATCCATCCTTATTTAGGGGCAAAATCGTGCGTTTGTGAGTCGTCGGACAAGTTGTGACGAAGTTCTACTTCGCGACGCGTATTATGCGTGATCTTTGCCCTTTCAGCCGATTGGTTTCCACTGTTACTAAGAAAGTTCCCCGGAGGTAAAATTAGAAGGTGTCTCGCTTGTTTATAATCGTTCCTTTTTTTGTCAAACGAGAAATGTTGCGCCATTGTCAGAACGAAACTTGCCGTCTCTTGGGTCACACTTTCTTTTCGTTAAATATTTTATTTGTGCGTGCCATTACATCGAAAGGATGTTAGTGCATATCTACGGCTAATTGCCGACTCTGATTAGACCCACTTGTGAGACAGGAAAAACCGCGTGTTCCGTGGTTTGTCCCAGCTTCGGTGAAATACCGAGGTAAGTTCTATACGCAGCAACTCTCGGTTTGTCTTTTGTGTTCGTTTTATTTCATTGATTATAGGCTTTTCGTTGGGAGTTATTTTATCAGGAATTCTCGTATCAGCGCCCCTCTACGCGGAGGCCGGCACATCACCGAGTGACGCTGTTACCCCTCGAAGATACCGACAAATGAATCGGACATCGGAGGAAAAAAACAGGTCGGAGCGTTACAATTATATTTTCGAGCAATAATACGCGAATTTAATTTTCGTTTCGTTTCTTGAAGCTGCCGCAATTAACCATGTAACTTATTGCGTACACTTCTCCGTGAATCACCGATGATTGTTCGTTCTGTTGTAAATAGGATATAAATAGACGAACGTTGTCGTGCGCACGTAACTAGAGATTTTCCCTTACGTGTTTGGTTTATTGTAATTTAGATTAATGCGAAATTCGGATCCGACATATCACTAGAATTTTGAAGAGTAATTTTGTTCTTTTGTTGTCCATTTATTGTTTAGTTGTCTGTGTTTCTTATGGTGTTTGTTTGATTAAAATCAACGTGTCTTGGACGTAACGTGTTTTCTTAATTTTTCACTGACCCCCGTACAAAAAAAATTAAGTGGCGCCTATTTTGAAATGGCCTTCGCGGTTTGGATTTGAACCCTCCCGTCCCACTGAAGCTGGCTGGCAACATTGGAGCAAAATTTCGCTCCAATGTAAAACTTCTGCCTATCTACGCAGGTAGGTAGCAGCTTGTCTCCGAAGAAACAGATAAGCGCTTTTTCTTCGTATCGTGCGTTGCATTAGCACTGCAACTTGAAGGTGCAAACATGGTGTTAGCCGCCATCGCTGGAAAGCGCTCATGTTTGCCTTATCAAAGACAGAAAAGTATGTTACTTCTACGGCGAAGTTTTACGCGTCTATCACTACAAATTCTCGTAGCAAACTCTCCTTCCTTCTCCTCTGACGCGCTTTCTTCTTTTTCTTCTTCTGGTGTCTTGTTTGACTGTGGAGATTGGCCTAGGCCGTTTTCTCGCCTGTCTGACTGCCTGGGTTGGCTAATTATTTATTTGTTGATTTGATCGTTGTGGGGAGTTAATTTGTTATTAACTTTGATTTTGGCCGCCCTGGGGTTGCCTCGTAGTCCATTTCCTTTTCTCAGAAGGGGGTTTTCATGGGTTTCCGCCTTCTGTATGTCCGTTTTGGCTTTGTTAGTTATGTATTCTTGGAGGCTGTCCATTTCCATGTCTCTTCATATGTTGGTGTTCCTTACGAACCATGGTGCTCCTGTGCTTATGCGCAGAATTTCATTTTCTAACGTTTCCAAGTTCTTGAAGTTTGTTTTGGCTGTTGTGCACCATGATGTCAATGCGTATGTCATTGTTGGTCTCAATATTTGTGTGTATATTAATCTTTTGTTTTTTAGGTTAGATTTGCTTTTTTTGCAGATTAGGGGATATAATCTTCCTATTGCTTTTTGAATTTTCTCTTTGATCTGTGAGATGTGGTTTTTCCATGTTAGTCGGTTGTCTATTGTGACTCTTAAGTATACAATTTTCTTCAAGGTGGGAAGTTTTCAATTTTGACAACATGACCACGACAACCTTGATTAAACGTCAACATGAAATTTTTGACCGTACTTCGGCTTTACCTCATCAAATTAAGGATAAAATCACACCAAATCCCTTTCTAGATCCGACAAATTAATTGATATTAGCTGTGCTTCCCTCAACAAACATTGGGAGAAGTTTTGCAACAACCATGAAGCTTTGGTATTAGAAAAAGGCATCGGTAACACGGAATATTACGTCAACAATTTCTTCTCTGAATGCGAATTGGTCTACCTTACAAGTTTGATGCTCCTAGAGGAAGTCCGTCCGTTGTCAGAGTCAAATATGTCAGCTCCTGTCAATTTAAATCCTACTACTCCGAGAGAAATGTTACCTCCACTTCCGAAAGTGTCTCTACCTGAATTCTCCGGTTCATATTTAGAATGGGAATCATTTCGTGATGTATTCGAAGGAATGGTACTTGATCGGGAGGATGTTAGCCAAGTACAGAAGTTACTCCTGTTAAAGAGCACTCTGAAGGGTGAAGCAGCTTTACTGGTAAGAAACATTGCAAGTACATCAGCGAACTTCGAGGGTGCTTGGAAAGCTGTGTGCGCCCGTTACACAATGCTCATTTATCAGCCCTTTTCGATCTGCCAACGTTTTCCCAAGTATCTGCTCAGGAAATGCGAATTCTTCTTGATCGAGTACGCGAAGAACTCCGTGCCCTTCATCAATTAGCACGACCCGTTGAACATTGGGATGACATCATAGTATTCATGATCATTCGCCGTCTTGACCTCATTTCTTGTAGAGAATGGGAATTGCATCTAACTGCTTTTGACGCTCAAAGCAAGTTGGCTGATCCGAATTATGTACCATTGCAACCAACTTTTAAACAAGTAGAGAACTTCCTTGAATCCAGAATCCGTGATTTTGAAATGTCCACTCCGGGTGCTACGACTGTCGCCGTCTCCAGCCCAAACTCACGCAAGCCTCCAAGCCACCGTTCTCATCAAGTTTTGGTTCAACGCAAAACAACGTGTTGCTTTTGCGGAAATGAACATTCCAATTTTTCCTGTGAAGCCTTTCGCAGAAAGAATTCACAAGATCGACTTTCCGAAGTTAGAAGAATACATCTGTGCTTGAACTGTCTAGGTCAGCATCCAAAACGAGATTGTAAATCCAAAAAGACCTGTCTCACGTGCAAGTAAGATCATAATTCACTATTGCACGACTCGATCGAAACATATCCCAACATATCGAAATTGGGTTCGCCTTTGCCATGTGCTGCTAAGTTCGATAGTACCAAATCCGTACATTCATGTTTCGCGAGTGATGGTGTTTCGCAGTCAATCGCATTGCGAGTGCTCTGGTGATTGCCGTTTCACCGGTAGACGAACGTGACCAAACGCGCGCGCTTTTAGACTTTGGATCTGAAGTGACTTTCATAGCTAAATATATTGTTCAACGTTTACAATTAACCTGACAACGTTCCTCCGTTCGTGTTGTTGGAGTTGGTGCATCCGCTTCTGTTTCTGCTTCTTCAGTCACCAAAGTGTCTTTGGAATCTCAACTCGAAGCAGAGACTCATACTGTGAACGCTTACGTTTTGCCGCGATTAAGTGGTCGCATTCCTTCACGAACTGTTTTGCCCATAAATCCTTCATTATTGAGTGGACTTCAGTTAGCAGACCCTAGTTATTATCAAGATCAGAAGATCAGACTCCTCCTCGGGGCCGATATCTTCAGTTCTTTGCTCCGTCCTGGAATTCACGTAATTCCAAATTCCAAAGTTCTGGCCCTTAATACCTTTTTGGGTTGGGTACTAACGAACAGTTCTGTCAGTTCTTCAGTGTCTTCACTCCATTGCTGCATCCAAGATAATTTAAACAACACACTGCGTCAGTTTTGGGAAGTAGAAGAGATTCCTTTGAACATTCACGAACTCTCCCCAGAAGAGCAGGTTTGTGATCAACACTTTTCAGATACATATCGCCGCGATGAAAATGGACGCTTCATCGTTCGACTACCGCGTCGCGTCGTGCTGAAATCTCAGACGGTGACAATCGGAATCAAGTAGTTCGGTCACTGTTCGCGGTTGAACGTCGTTTCTCGAGTGATAATCAACTGCAACTGAAATATGCAGAATTCATGCAGCAGTGCGAGTCAATGGGACATTTGGAAATAACTGAAGCTTCTCCTACCTTCCCATGCTGGTATCTTCCTCATCATGCCGTTGTACAACAAGGACTGCAAGGAAGTAAGTTACGCGTTGTGTTTGATGCCTCTCTAAAGAACACACCAGGTCATGGTCTCAATCAAGCTTTGCTTCCAGGCCCTGCTCTGCAAAATGATGTCACGCTTGTACTGACGCGTTGGCGTAATCATAAATTTGTTTTTTGTGCAGACATCGTGAAGATGTTTCGACAAATTCTCGTTGATCCTGCCGACAAAGACCTACAACGCATTGTCTGGCGCACCAGTTCGTCAGAGTCCGTTTGCAATTATCGACTCAACACAGTAACCTACCGTACCGCTTGTGCTCCATTTCTTGCAATTCGCGTCTTACGTGAACTTGCAAATCTCGAAGGTGAAAGATTGCCTCTTGGCGCTGAATGCCTCATTCATGAAACCTACGTAGATTACATATTATCAGGTGCTGACTCACTTGCTGAAGTCATGAGACGAGATGAATTGATTCAACTTCTGGCATGAGGTCAATCGAGTTGAGCAAGTGGTCTGCAAATCACCCTATGTTACTTCATCATGTCTCCGGAGAATCAAATACTCTTTCAGGTTCTGTTGAACTTCCCGATTTTACTAAGATGCTGGGTATATTCTGGGATCCAAAGTCTGATGAATTCCATTTCAAGCAACGTGCACCTTTGCAGACACCAGAGAATACGAAGCGCTCAGTACTCTCTCAAGTTGCGCAATTATTCGATCCGTTAGGTTGGATGTCTCCTGTTATCGTGTCAGCAAAGATTTTGCTTCAGGACTTGTGGCTTGGCGGAAATGACTGGGCTGAACCTCTTGACTTTCAGTTTCAACAGCGATGGTCAAAATTCCAGAAAGGATTATCTCATTTAAAAGATATCAAATTTTCCCGATGGACCGGATTGAGCAAAAATATGCGAGCCGAGTTGCATGGCTTCGCTGATGCGTCCACCAGAGCCTATGCTGCAGTTATCTATCTTCATCTCATCGATACAGAAGAGTCAATCCACACGACACTCCTGATTGCAAAAACTAAAGTGTCTCTGGTAAAAACAGTTTCTGAGCCGCGTCTGGAACTTTGTGCCGCGCAACATTACCTACACGGACAACTAGAAAATGTAAATTTTTATTTGCTTTCTCGTTATTCATCGCTATCTCGCACACTCCGAGTAACTGTTTATTGTGTTCGATTCGTAAATCTCTGCCGTAAAAAACTCAATTTTTCTAACTTTATCACGCCGAGTGAAATCGCAGATGCTAGAACGCGCCTCATAAGATTTGTTCAAAGTTTATCATTTGTTAAAGAAATTACAGCATTAATTAATTCGCAGCCAGTTTCTTGTTCGTCATCTACTAATAATTTGAATCCTTTTCTTGACGAACATCAAGTATTACGTGTATTAAGATGGACGTCTTGAAAATGCTAAGTTTCCCTGGTCCGAAAAGCACCCCCCGATTTTGCCTAAATCTTCGCTTTTATGCTTGCTGTTTGTTCGATATGCTCATTCATCAATCAGTTTTACATGGTGGACTGGCACTCACCATCAGCTACTTGCAGAAAGCACGTGTAGATTATTCGAGGACGAGCATTGGTCTAACAGGTACTCCGAAATTGTGTGCTTTGTAGGCGACAACGACCTACTCTCAGACATCAGCTAATGGGTCAGTTACCAGAAATTCGAGTCACCCCAAGTCGCCCATTTCTTCGTTCCGGTGTAGACTACGCAGGACCCATAAGATGTCGTACCTCTGCTGGTCGTGGACAACGAGCACATAAGGCCTATATTGCACTCTTCTTGTGTCTTACCACAAAGGCGATTCATATCGAGGCCTCACTACTAATGTTTTCTTGGCTGCTTTTCGCAGGTTCGTCACTCGCCGAGGAATATGCGCTGAATTATGGTCAGACAATGGAACTACGTTTGTTGGAGCGGACGCAGAATTGAAAACACTCTTCCGTGAAAGTTCTGCTTACTACAGAGACGTCGCTTCTAAACTCGGTAACTCCGGATCACATTGGCGTTTTATCCCACCATTATCTTCGCATTTTGGAGGTCTCTGGGAGGCTGGAGTAAAATCAACCAAAGGTCTGCTGCGAAAAGTAATCGGTGATCAGACTCTTACGTATGAAGAACTCTCAACCGATCTGGCACAAGTCGAAGCCTATTTAAACTCCCGACCATTAATACCACTCTCTTCAGTTTCATCAGATCTCTCCGTATTGACCCCTGCTCATTTTTTGGTCGGGTCTTCTCTTCTGACGGGTCCTGAACCAGAAATTAACGACAAAACGACACATTTCACATCGAGATGGCAATTGGTACAACAACTGCAACAACATTTCGGGCGCAAGTGGTCTTTACAATACTTGCATCACCTGCAACAAAGAACTTCAATCTTGATCAGCTGCTCCTGATTCACAATCCGCAGTTACCACTAGGAAAATGGTCCCTTGGTCGTGTGATCACCAGATGACGGACGGAAAGATGGAATTCAATGTCGTTCGCATGAGCGGCACGGCCTGCGCCGCAATAGAATTGTAGCTGGTCGTCTTAATAAAATTTGGTGTTCGCATCACTGCAGTTTAAATTCTAAATAAATATAGAATCCTTTCAAAATAAGAAATTATAATTTACGGATTATAACTTTATGTTTATTATAGCATATTAATCACTTTTTTGAAAGTAATATATTAATATATTATCCCGGCTCTAGCCCGGCGCTTATGGACTTGCTACTTTACGTGCGCGTTGAGTCCTCGAGGCAAAGTGACCGTGAACGGCCATTCAAATTTCCGTTCTTTGGTGATCACACAACATCAGAGAGTGGATGGATTAGTTCGTGTAGTCAGAATGCGAACTGCCAAAGGAGAATTTCGACGCCCAATTACCCGACTTAGTCCACTATCAGTAGAACCATCCCACGAGAATGACTCGTCTGCAGAGGTGGGATAGATACTTTTGAAAAGCATTTAAATATAAGATACAAGATACTTTTGCAAATATATTTGTAGATACTTTTAGAAAAGGTACTCTACATAAAAGTATTCGAGATACAAGATACTTTAGTATTTAAGATACTTTGAAAAAAAGATACTTTAAACAAATGCGGCTTCGGCGTCAAGCTTCTTTACATACTTTCGTATTAGCAATAATTTATTTTCGATTATTTTTCAAGATTATTAGATAATATATCCAATCAGGTTTTAAAAAAATAAGTTGCCCCGAAGCTTCTAAAGTATTCTAAATACTTCTTAGTGTCTCAAATACTTTTCAGTATCTTGAGATACTTTTAAGTATTTAAAATATTTTATTAAGATACAAGATACAAATACTTTTTGAAAGTATCTTTATTTCGTAGATAGTTTATAGATGGAAAAAAGTATTTAAATACAAGATACCATCTTGTATTTCAAAAAGTATCTAGTATCTCTTTTCTTCAAGATAGTCCCAGCTCTGCTCGTCTGTTATGTAAATTTGACCGAAGCAGCTCTATCACAACTCACTTATCTTATGGTGGGCAGCTTTTACTGATGCGTTATCGTGTTCGTGTAATTTGTCACGCCGTTTACTTTTCTGTCATATTTCTAATTATGTGAGCTTCACATGTGATTTATAAATTCGAGTTATTTTCTCGCTTCGCTCGAAGGTGGGCAGTAATGTTTGAACCTTTTAAGTTTTAACGTGTTTAGTCACAAGTGGAGATCTCAGCGTCCATAAAATATAATAACAAAAGAAAAATAAAAAGTTCGATCCGACAGACCGCTCCATTCTCTTCTTGTATTCTCTTCTTGTAAAAACCGCAACAATTGTGTTAACAACAGATGAGGCTGGATTTACTCGTGAAGGTGTCTTTAATTGTCTGGGCAGACGAAAATCCTCATGCCGTTAGAGAAAATCATTTTCAACATCAATTTTCACTCAATGTGTGGGCGGGAATTGTAAATAGACGACTCATTGGACCATACATAATGCCCCAAAAAATGGAGAAGGATATTTAAATTTTTTGAACAACGTATTGTTCCAATTACTAAGCAATTCGCGTAAATATGTGGTACCTTCACAATGGTGCCCCACTGGCTAAACGACAATTTTCCTACACGCTGGATAGGACGTAATGGCCCTACAGCCTGGCATGCCAGATTCCCAGACTTGAATCCATATGATTTTTTTTGTGGGGCTATATGAAGAATTTGGTATTCGCGGCTCCAATTGATACTATTGAAAATGCTGCTGCAATGATTCGTAACAACATAGCAATGTTAGAAAGGGTGGAAGAATCATATCGTCATCGTCTTCAAGCTTGCGTTCTAAATAACGGTGGCCACTTTGAACTCTTATTATGGTCGGTTTATTTAGTGATTTCGTTCAGTGAATTTTGATGATTTCTTTAATGCATTTTTCGTATTATTTTGCAACAAATTTTAAAAATAAAATCGCACAAAACTCTTCATTTATACGTACTACGTCGCAACACTCGCACCCGTTCTGGATCCAGTAATGTTAGAGGACGGACATTTGACATTGCGTCAGGTTTGTTCCACGTCATCGTTACTAGTCTACAGTCACAGCAGTTTTTTTTCCTCCCTTGCTTTTTTTTCCGTTTTCAGTCTTAAGACTATGATGAAGTTTCTTTATCGCCTCGTTCCGAAGAAGCGGGACGAGGGTTTTCGGGCATCAGCTGGATGTTTTCATTCTTGGAATTTTCTTTGAAATGCCCCCTCACGCGGTTGCTTTTGCGTTATAAAGCCTCTCCAGTTCTTGGATCCTCGGGTCCGGGTGCTCGCTGATCCTTCTGATCGCTTCCCTTCTTCTTTTGGCTGCTCTGCTCTCTTTCGCAGGTCCTCTAGTTCTAGCTCTACCTTAATGTCTTCATTTTTTATGAACCATGGAATAGCCCCACATCTTCTGGCAAGCATAGTTTGGACTGAAGTTATTCTATCTCTAGCTTTTTTGCTCCTCATTATCCAAATTTCTTCACTGTAAGTACACATTGGAAGACCTATTGTTCTTAGTATTTTCATCCTTGTATCCATCGAAAGCCCGCTCTCAGGTTTGATGAGACTGTATATGTTGTATATCCTTTTCTTTGCTAGCGCTCCCCTTTCCTTCGTATATTTTTCAAATTTCAGACTCTTGTCGAGAGTAATCCCTAAGTATCTTGCTGTATTGTTTATTGTAATAATTTTCCCATCAAATTTGATCTATCTGTCTTTTCTGTTGCATTTGTTAAAGGCTATTACTTCCGTTTTGGCCAGGTTCAGCTTTATCTTCCATTTGGCTGCGAATTTCCTTATGGTCTCCAAAACTCTCTTCATTTTTGTTATGCAGCTGGTTTCGTTCATTCCGGACACTAGCAGCGCTGTATCGTCGGCAAATTGGAAGGTCTTAATGGCTTCTTTCTTTTCAAATTTAGGGATGTCTCCTACAAAGATGTTGAACAGGATCGGTGACAGGGGAGAACCCTGAGGTAATCCTTCGTTTGCAGGCTTTCCGCTGGATAGAGTCTCTCCGACTCTGACCCTGAATCTTCTTTCCGAGCCAGGACTGGATGGTCTTGATAAGGTAGACTGGCAATTTTGCCTCGTACATTTTGTGAGTTAGACCGTTTCTCCAAACTTAATCGTACGCTTTCTCAACGTCCAGAAGCGCTACCATAACTTGCCTCCGTGGTTTCGTGCGGTTTGTGACGGTTTGAACCAGATTCGTGGCCTGTTGAGTAGCTCCGAGTCTTGATCTATATCCAAATTGAATATTCGGTAATAATCCGTTCTCTTCTACAAGCACCGTTAAACGATTTTTTTATGATTTTCTCTGCTACTTTGGAGAAGACGTTAAGCAGACTAATTCGTCGTCTGTTTTCTAGCTTGGTGGGATCCTTTTCTTTCTTCTGTATGTTTATAATTACTGCTTCCTTCCAGCAAAGTTGCGTGCTGGAAAATGCCATTGATTATTCTGGTTAACTCCTTTGTTGGGGGATCTACCATTAATTTCAGGACTCTAACTGGAATGTCGTCGATACCTGGTGCTTTTCTGGTTGCCATTTCTTTCATGATTTGTTTTATCTCACCCAATTTTACCTGGTCTATGTTTTCTGTTGTAGTGTTTTTGACGGAGGAGTTACTGCTTCTTACTTTGTAATCTGTTTTTGGATCCGAAGTCTTCTCGTACATAAACTGCTTTTCTAGAAATCCCGCGATTGCTTCCGCCTTTTCTTCCTCTTTGTATAGTAGCCTGCCCTCTTCCTCCAGAGGGGAGTTTGGATCTCTTCTTTTGTTTAGTTTCTTTAAGAGATTCCATAATTTCCCTGGATTGTCCTCTGCTTCTTCTATGCTTCTTGCCCATTGCCGTTCTTTCTTATTTTGGATCATCTCTTTCACCATTTTTTGTAAGGCGTAGAATTTCTTTTTGTCACTGCACAACTTTTTCGCCGCGTACTTTTAACTTCTCCTTTTCCTCGAAATTTAACACAAGTGTGTTTCTGCGGGGAGCTGGAATTTCCGATCGGCACGCCAGTAGAGTCTCCTGATTATTTTTCGTTAGGTTTTCTGCTGCCTGGTTCACCTCCTCCGAGCTGAGTGGATTGTTGTTGAAACTTATTTTTTCTGTTAGCTGTGCAAACTTCATCCACTTAGTTTTGAACTTATCCTTCCCGAGCTTTGTTGAGGTTCCGGCAACTCCATTGCTACTGGATAATGATCCTAGTCCAACTTGTGTCTTGTAGTGATGCTCTCCAGGCGAAATGCTTTTGAGATGAATATGTCCAATACATCCGCTCTTCTGCAGTTATGCGGACAGGTTGTCCAGTCTTCTGGACCTTGAATCCTCAGCTGCCTCTTATTGCGGCTCCATTTGTCCAAGATTCTTCCGTTTTTGTTGGACACTCTTGAATTCCACCGGTGATGCTTCGCGTTCAAATCTCCTCCGATTATGCATCTTTCAAAGGTTACTAGTTTCTCCAGATCTTGTTCCGTCAGCTCGTTCTTTGGCCTGTTGTAAGCCGAAATACAAGTTACTATCTGATCGTTGATATTTAACTCAATTCCAACTGCTTCTATTGCAGAGTCAATATCTATCTTTCTTGCGCAGAGGTCGCCTTTAACTAGTATCGCTACGCCTCCTTCCTTGGTTCCTTTCCTATCTCTGCGAACCACCTGGTATCCTCTGATGTAGAACTTTTCCCCGAGTTTTAACCATGTTTCTTGTAACATCAACACGCTTACGTCTTCTTCTTCCAGAAATACTTCAAGTTCGTCTTTTTTATTACTTATACTGTCTGCGTTCCAGGTAACTATTTTTATCGAATCGTTCCTAGTAAACGATCTATTTGGCTTAAAAGCCATTTTTAATTTGTTCGATTAATGGAAGCATTCTTTCGAGTTCATCGGCTAGTTGCCGGAACCTTTGAATCATTGATAAATCTATTTCGGGATTACCATTCGTCATCTGTGAGTACGATATTCCTTCCCTTCTTGTTGCATTTTCTATTCTCTTACGTTTTTCCTCTTCCTTCCTTGCCTTGATATTGGTTGGGTTTTCAGGACATCTTTGCTAGCTGCATGATGGTTCCCACCACAGTTTGCGCATTTCGGTACGAATTGTTTTCCTTTATACGGACAGACAGACAGACAGACAGCGCCCCTTATCTAACCTTATTAACGCTACAAGCGGCACCTGAGCAAGTTAGCCCTTCTCCGCTCGGGCCCCGACCAGAGCCATCGGATTGAGATACGCTCAATCAACGCGCAGGGAAGCCCACCTCTCGGTGGCTGACACTATAAAGTGTCGTCCTGCTACCAGACTGGTTCGGAGTTGCACGCTCCTCGCCCCTTCTGGTGAAGGGAGACCTATCTAATCTCTACTAGCTATCCAGGCTAGTGCCGGAACTGAGATCCGCAGTTCACACGTCGGGATGGGGTGGACATCATCCCTAACCCAGCATGCGGGCCATCAACCACTACCCCCGTGAGTCCAACCCAGTCGACCGGTGGAGATCCCCTCTGCTCACTCCACTCCAGAGGAGGGGAGGGTATTCTCCGGGCTAACCGGTCCCCACGGTACCAGTTTACTTCACTGGTGGGAAGTTCGGCCACGACCGAACAAGTCGGCCGAGTCCTACAGATTAGGTTACGTGCAACCCAGGCACTGGTGCGCCAACTGAGGACGGTGGGCTCGTCACACCCATAGGCACTCTATCATACGTCCACAATGGTCACCAACGGCCGCAGCCGATGGATCCACGCTTTAGTAAGCAGGGTTACCCCCCTGCCGGGCCTTTATACGGACAGTCGTAAGAAGGATGTTTTTCCGCGCATCTAAGACATCTATAGTTCGCTGTGCATCTGTATTGCATGTGTCCAAACATTTGACAGCGGAAGCATTGCGTGGCCTGGGTCAGTTTCCTCTTGGGTTCTACTTTGATTCTCATACCTGCGACATCCGTGATATCGAGTCTTTTGCTTTCGTCGCTTTTCTGTGCGTTTATCAGAATCATTGGTAATTCTTCCTTGAACCGTTTCATTCTACTGGCCGATACTAGGGGAAAGCCTCTTTCTTTCAATTCGTCCTCCACTTCTTGGGTTTGTATTTCCCTTAGAATTCCTCTTACCACTTGAAAGTCTTCTCCTCCTTTAAGCTGTAAGTGTGGGCCTGTATATTTCTTCCTTTAAGCAGAGTTTTCTAGTCAGTACTGTATTGTGTAAATATTTTAATATCTTCTTTGGTATTTTTGCAGCTCGCGATGTTTATTTGGTTCGCTGCCGCCTCTTTCTTGATTATTTCTAACTTGCCTTCCTCCCTTAAAACTATATGAGGAGGCGTATATTCTTTCTTGACCTCTTCTCTTTCTGCTTCTACTCTCTTCGTCTTTGTTGATCCGGCCTCTTGGAACACTGACCAGTCTTGGGTAAAACTATTCTTTGTTATTCCGTTTCACTTTCTTCCTCTTCTTCTACTGAGGAGGATTCAGTCTTTCTGGAACTTGCTGCTTTTTTTGATGCTTCTTGGTACGTTCCGTCCACCATGACTCCCAATTCTTCATTTTCCTTTC
Source organism: Dorcus hopei (assembly GCA_033060865.1). Taxonomy (NCBI): domain Eukaryota; kingdom Metazoa; phylum Arthropoda; class Insecta; order Coleoptera; family Lucanidae; genus Dorcus; species Dorcus hopei. Next base: position 791,926 of record JAUPFK010000019.1, read on the forward strand.
TGTTTTTCTTCCTTGCTGTACTATTTGGGTTACTCGAGGATCCTGCTGTGGGATCTTTAGCGCATCTTCTTTTCTTACTATTCACTACCTTGAACTCGCTATTGTCCTCTTCTGCTTGGAGCTGCTGTTTGAGATAACGGAGGTCTTCACTTGCTCTCTTAGCTGATGCCATTAGGGCTTGGATCTGGACGTTCCAATCCTTTATATTTTGCTCCACCTTGGTTATTTCTTCTTTTAAGTTATTCGCTCTTGAAGTTTCGATAATGCTGTTGCTCGATTTTCCGGCAATTTTACTATTAATTTTCATCAAACTTTCCGTATCGTTCTCTAGCTCTTCAACGCTCTGTTCCTGATTTCGATTCCATTCCATAACCTTGCCTGAATCATTGTGCTCGCCGTATTCGTCATCAGAAGCATCCGACTTTCTACCGGGGCCACCGGATCGCTGTGACATTTTTTCACTGAATTACGCTACCATGCGTCTTCACTCTCACGTTAACAAATCGTCACTTCACAGCAGTATTCTTATTTATTTAGTCGGTTATTGTTGTAAAATCTTCGGATCTTGACAGTAAAAACTCTGATGGATAATTTTCACAGCAAACTCTATATTTTTATTTTAAGAATTTCCTTCATTACTATCTCCACAACAAAATAGTAGTACTTACTCAAACATACTGCCCACCTTCGAACAAAGTGAGAAATTAACTCAACTGCTTTACTAATAAAAACCGATTCAAAACTGTGCGAAACAATAGCTCTGTTCCAACCACGCTTTCTGACCGTTCAAGAAACCGTCATAATCAGTTGCCCACCGAAATAATGATCGATGTTTACAACTTTGTCGAGTGTAAAACTTTGATGAGTGCATGCTTGTGACGGTTTCGAAACGGTCACAAAGCGTGCTTGGAACAGACCTAATAAGTAGGCTAAACATTGATATGAAATAAATATAACGCTGTGGAGAGACGAGTGCAGTTAAGACATATAACAATAGTAAAATACAAGGAAATTAAAACGAATATACAGAATACGTGGACACAAAGCTGCCCACCGTAAACTAGCAAGGGAGTGATAGGACCGCTACAGGATGTTTGCTCGGGAGTAACTGCATCTTGATTCGAATCGACTGCTAGCGGGCTGAGTTGAGTAATCGAACGTCGTAACTCGTTGTTGGCAGTACATACTGTACACACGTACGAGACCGTCTGATCCAGGATGCTGTGCGATGACACGACCAAGAATCCATTTTCCTGCTGGCAACTGGCGGTTATGTACTAAAACCAGTTGACCGATTTTGAAATTGGTGCTTGCATCACGCCACCGGGATCGTTGCTGAAGATGGTGCAAGTAATGCAGGGACCACTTACGCCAAAAATGTTGTTGCAACTGCTGCACTAACTGCCATCTAGATGTGAGTCGTGATACGTTGTCAAGAATTTCTGGCTCAGGTACCGTGAGTAGTGAGGTTCCAACCAAGAAATGTGCTGGGGTCAGCACAGAAAAATCAGAAGGATCTGAGGAAAATGGTACCAGTGGGCGAGAATTAGGCATGCTTAGATCTGTGCCAGTGTTATCGATAATTCCTCAAACGTAAGCGTCTGATCTCCAATAACTTTACGCAGCAAGCCCTTAGTTGATTTAACACCGGCCTCCCAGAGACCTCCAAAGTGAGGAGACGCTGGTGAAATAAAATGCCAGTACGTGCCGGAATTTGCAAGGTCAGTGGCTACTTCACGGTAGTAACAGGAACTCTCTCGAAAGAGCGCTTTTAATTCTGCATCAGCTTCGACGAATGTTGTACCGTTGTTGGACCACAGTTCCGAACATACACCTCGACGAGCAGTGAATCTTCGGAATGCAGCCATGAAAGCCTTAGTGGTAAGGTCACTGACTGCCTCAATGTGAATCGCTTTTGTGCTGAGACATACAAAAAGCACAATGTAGGCTTTATGTGTTCTTCGAACACGCCCGACAAGTGTTCGGCATCGAATGGGTCCTGCATAGTCAACCCCGGAGTGAAGAAATGGTCGACTTGGCGTAACTCGAGCTTCTGGTAGTTGACCCATGAGCTGATGTCCTGGAGAAGGTCGTTGTCGTCTGCAAACGACAGATGTTCGAAGTAACTTTTTGACTATCACTCGTCCACGAACGATCCATACGTGCTTCTGCAGGAAGCTGACAGTAAGGGATAGGTCAGCATGCATGTGCAAATCGGACAATTAAAAGAGTTAGGGGCGAGGATTTTGATAAAATCGGAGGATGCTTCTCAGATCGGGGCAATCTAGCATTTTCGAGGCGTCCGCCTACACATAAGACATGATTTTCGTCGAGAAATGGATGGAGACTGTGAATCGGCGAAGAACGTTTGATCGGATGCGAATTCTGGAATGCTTTAATTTCTTTGACAAATGACGAGCTTTGAGCCAACCTAATAAGACGTGTTTTTGCCTCTGCAATTTCACTCGGTGTGATGAAACGGGATACATTTGTCCTTTTACGACACAAATCTGCGAATCTAAGGCAATAAGGTGTTACTCGAAGCGTACGCGATAGCGACGAGTAGCGAGATAAAAGATCGAGATTTGTATTATCTACTTGTCCATGCATTAGGTGTACTCGAACAGGAGCTTCATCACTTGGCGATGCAGGAATTGCACTCGTCTGCGACGGCCATTTTGACGAGACCTCAGATAACCATTGGGGTCCAGACTGCCATAATCGTGATCTGGAAAGCTCTAAGGCACTCATACCGCGCGAGGCAATGTCAGCAGGATTGTCTGCACTCGGTACGTAACGCTAAACCAATCTAGGTAACGATGTTTGAATATATGATACGCGATTCGCGACGAAGGTTTTCCAACGACTTGGATGACCGCGAATCCAAGCGATAACTACCATGCTGTGAGACCACGCGAAGCATGGAATGGAGGAGAATGATTCTACACGACAAACATGAAGCAAGAGTCGTACTAGAAGCGCAAAGTTCAAGGCGGGGAACTGAAACTGTCTTCACCCGTGCAATTCTGGTCTTCGCAATCAAAAGAGTCGTCTTAATCGTCTCATTTGCATCAGTGAGGCGAAGATAAATGACAGCGGCGTAGGCCCTGGTGGAAGCATTAGCGAAACCATGCAGTTCAGCGCGAATATTATTATTGCTTAATCTAGTCTACCGAGAAATTCTAATCTCTTGTAAATGATACAAATCTTTCTCAAAGGCTAACCAGCGGTGTTCAACTTGAGGTTCGAGCCATTCATCCCAATCGTTTCCTGCAAGCCATAGGTCTTGAAGAAGTATCTTAGCGATCACTACAACAGGAGATATCCATCCTAGGGGATCAAATAGCTGCGCAACCTGAGAGAGCACTATGCGCTTCGTGCTTCGTGATGATGATGAATGCGGCGGCGGAACACGTTTCTTAAAATGGAATTTATTTGCTTTCGGATCCCGAAAGATACCCAACATCTTCGTTGACTCTGGAAGTTCGATGACATTTGAAAAAGAATTCAACTCTCCAGTTGTGCCACAAAGCAACGCGGGGTGAATTGCGAACCACTTACTTAGTTCAAACTGACCTCTTGAAAGAAGCTCGATTAGTTCATTGCGTCGTATGAGAGCTTCTTCTAATGAGTCCGCACCGGATAAGATATCGTCCACGTAGGAGTCATGAGCGAGACATTCAGCACCACTAGGCAGATGCTTATTTTCGAGATTTACTAGCTCACGCAAGACGCGAGTGGCGAGATATGGAGCGCAAGCTGTACCGTATGTAACCGTGTTGAGTCGATATTCAGCAATAGGTTCTGATGATTTGGCCCGCCAAACGATTCGTTGTAGATCTTTATCTGAAGAATCGACGAGAATCTGCCGAAACATCTTCACGATATCTGCGCAAAAAACGAACTGATGATTACGCCAGCGAGTCAACACAATGGTGAGATCATTTTGCAAAGCAGGGCCTGGAAGTAAATCCTGGTTAAGAGAATAACCTTGTGCGTTCTTTCGCGACGCGTCAAACACGACACGTAACTTGTTTTCTTGAGAACCTTCTTGAATCACAGCGTGATGTGGAAGGTACCATACGGAGCGGTGGGAAAAGTTCCAATTTTTTCCATGTGTCCTAAGGACTCATATTGATGCATAAAATCTGCATATTTTGATTGTAGGAAATCATCATGCGCCAGACGACGTTCGAGTGAAAACAGTGACCGAATTGCTTGATCACGATTTTCACCGTTTGGAATTTCTGCGCGCCGTGGTAGTTGAATAATAAAACGTCCATGCTCGTCACGGCGATATGTAGAACAAAAATGTTCTTCACACATCTGCTCTTCTGGGGAAAGTTTGGAGGTGTTTGCAGGAATTTCTTCCATCTCCCAAAACCGACGCAGTGTGTTGTTTACATCATCCTCGATGTGGCATTGAAGTGAGGACACTGTTGAACTGGTGGGGTTCTCCAAGGTGCCTGTTAATACCCAACCCAAACTGGTATTTATAGCTACAACTTTAGAGCCAGCAACAACATGTATCCCAAGGCGGAGCAAGGAGCCGAAGACGTCAGCTCCTAGGAGTAATCCAATTCTTTGATCCCGATAGTAGCTAGGGTCGGCTAATTGAAGTGCACTTAAAAGTGATGGGTTTATAGCAGAAATACTTCGAGAAGGAATGCGGACGCTCAATCGCGGTAACACGTATGCTTGCACGCGTTTGAATATGTTCGCCTGCAGGTGAGACAATAGTCACAAGAGCGATTGTCAGTAATGCAGACTGCGAAACACCATTATACGCGAGATAAGTGCTGACGATTTTGGTAGAACTGAGCGTGTTGTCATACGGATTGACTGATGATGGACATGAGCTCAATTTCGGTTCATTAAACTTCGTTTGTATTGAATTGTGCAATAGCTTGTTTACACGTGGAACAAGTTATTTTGGATTTGCAGTCTTTTTTTGTATGACGTCCGAGACAATTGAAACATAGGTGCAGTTTTTTAACTTCGGATAATCGTTCCTGCGGGTTCTTCTGGCGAAACACGTCACAAGAGAAATTAGAATGTTCACTTTCGCAAAACGAACATATTGTTTTTCGTTGACCTATGTTGTCTTGTCGGATTGACAGTTGATGCGCGCGGCGACTCGGAGCCTTTAGCGTGTTGGAACCGGAGACAGTCTTGGTCGATGGATTTGAAGCGGACATTTCAAGAGCGCGAATCCTGGATTCAAGAAACATCTCCAGTTGCGCGAATGTCGGTTGCGTCGGAGTATACTGTGGATCGGTCAATTTTTTCTGAGTGTCGAAGGCAGTTACATACAATTCCCATTCTCGGCGAGAATTGGAGTCAAGACGACGTAGAATCATAAACACTATTACGTCATCCCAATGCTCAATCGGTCGAGAAAGCTGGCCGAGAGCACGAAGCTCTTCACGGACGCGGTCAAGTAAAGCACGCATATTGCAAGCGGATTCGTCTGAAATCACTGGTAAATCAAAGAGAGCCGACAAATGAGCGTTGATTAGGAGGCGCTCATTCGTGTATCTAGTGCATACAGCCTGCCAAGCACCTTGGAAGTTGGCTGCTGTGCTCGCAATATTTCTCACCAAAACAGCTGCTTCGCCCTTGAGAGCTCTCTTCAGCAGGAGCAACTTCTGGACTTCAGTAACATCATTCCTACTGAGCACGAGCCCTTCAAACATATCACGAAATGATTCCCATTCCAGATAGGAACCAGAAAACTCTGGTATGGATAACTTTGGAAGCGGAGGCAGCATTTCTCTTGGAACAGAAGAAGATAAACTTACAAGTGAGTCCACTTCTGAAGGCAAAGGCGGTCGAAGTCCTTCCAAGATTGTCAAGCCTGCTAGATAGGCTACTTCAGCCTGAGCGAACATGTCATTTTCATAGTATTCTGTAGCCTCGATTCCTTTCTCTATTGCTAATATTTCATGATTATTACAAAATTTCTCCCAATGTTTTGTGAGTGAGGCACAGGAATGATCAACAAGTTTGTTAGATTTGGGAAGTTCTACGTTGTCAATTTTCTCTTTTATTTCTTTTGGTAATGACGAAATACGATTATAAAGTTCATATTGGCGTTTGATTAGAGCTGGAGACGTCGGCGCCATTATGTAGCTATTGAAACACCCAAGTTCAAAATTGGAGACGAAATATTTTCACTGAACTGTCAAACTTTCAAAAGTACTTTTTTAATCGGGAAAAGCAAAAACCGGGACACTGCACTACAGAATGAGGGAGTTAACAATTGCTGCGCCTGGCACTTGCATTGCACCCACGCATATCGGATTGTCAGTGATTCAGCGACGCGGATGAGACATACACATGAAGGTAAAAATTTTCGAAGTCCGCAATCACGATTACTCACGGAAGATTAGGGATTTGACTAGTCGAAGATTAGGGATTCACGGAAAGTCAGCAGAAAGCTGATCCGGCTCGGAGGACCATAAAATGTAAAATCTTCGGATCTTGACAGTAAAAACTCTGATGGATAATTTTCACAGCGAACTCTATATTTTTATTTTAAGAATTTCCTTCATTACTATCTCCACAACAAAATAGTAGTACTTACTCAAACAGTTATCAATTTATTGATCATCATTGTCGGCCAGGTAGTGTAGTCTCCAATGGCGGACAATTATTTGTGGCAAATTTCTAAGTAATTTTAACTCGATAACTAGAACGTTCACAGAAAAAATATATTTAGAAAAGTTGTTACTCTTGACGAGTTTTATTATCAGTTAAAATTAATGCACTTATTTCTGTGACACCGTGTATAATTTACAGACCCTTTGCCATCTTGATGTCCGAGTTGACTCTCTGAGGAAATCGCATTATCAGGGACAATGCCATCGATGTCAGTTATACGGGCATACTAATAATAATACTAATAATACCAATCACACTACATTTGCCAACCGCGGTGTGTAAAGTACGGCAAAGACCACTGGACAAGCGAATGCTCCAAACCAAGGGACAATGCACCAAAGTGCGCAAACTGCAACGAAAACCACACCACAAATTACAAAGGCTGCGGATGTAATCCGAGGAATATGCAAAAAACACGCCAGGCAACAAGAGTGACAAGTGAGATTACGTACGAAAGCGAGCAGCTCAAGGTACTACAGCTATTGAAGCGCAAAAACCCGCAGTTGGTGATATTCCATGCACCGCACCAGCGGGTGTGCCACCAACTATGTCGTCACCGAACGTGAATTGTAACCCAAGTGCAAAAGCAGCGAAAGAACTAGCAATGCAGATGCAGGCAGCTATGTTAACATTAATCCGACTAGTCGAATCCCTGGAACCTCACAATGGCGAACACGAGGAGACCAACTAAAATGAAGATCCTAGCCTGGAACGCAAATGGCGTTAGATTCCGTAAACATGAGTTAACAGAATTGTTAAACAGACTGAGACTAGACATAGCGTTAGTGAGTGAAACGCATTTGCGGGCTTCCAATCACTTAAACATTCCGAATTATAAAGTGTACCGAAACGATAGATAAAACGATAGAGGTGGTGGCACTGCCGTCTTTATAAATAGAAATATCCAGCATGAGGAATTAATTTCTCTAAATTTGGATTTGATAGAATCGACAGCGATCATTGTCGAAACCGAACATTATGGCAAAGTGAAGTTTGTTTCCGTGTATAAGCGCCCGCAAGCCGATCTAAATGAATATGAACTATGACAATCTTTTTGATTACGGTTCAGTGACAGCAGCTGGTGACACGAACTGCAAATCTCCGTTGTGGCACAGCAGCCGCTACAACGTAAACGGCAGGCGCTTAGAAAACTACGCAGAAAACCGTGGCGTGTGGTCTTCCTTCAGTGACAAAGACATCTTGAAAGTTGCCAACTAGAGTCCGGAAGCTATCACGATGCTGTTCAGAGAACTGGTGAACCAGGTCTGTAATATCAATGGTCCGAACGACCAGATCCTTAAGCGGTCTGATGAGGTGCTTTGTCATTCGAGAGGAAGTGCCAAAGTGAATACACTGTCGTCCCATGTCGATAACCGCTTGGACTGTCCAAGGATTACTTGTTCCTGGAGTTTTGGTGCAATCACGAACGGACTCGTGAACTGTTGTCCGTCAATGCTGTAACACACGTTGATGGTTCCAACTGTTTCTAGCGTGGAGTTAGTGTCCGCCTTTTGGACTCGTCGAGTTTGAGAAGTCATTGTGATCGGGCCGATTACACTGGCAGCAGCGAAGTTTGCGGAGGCGGCGGTGTCAATCAGGGCGCTGTAGTAATTACCAGCAATTTGTACCGGCAGTCTCGGCAAGCTGCGGTATCCGATCTGGCTGATTATTGAGGGCCGACTGTTACATTTAAAATTTGGCGTTAAAATGTAGCGTCTAGTAATTTCGTTTTCCCGCCGTGGCAACCCTGGTACCCCTCCTTTACAGCGCTATGAGGGAAAGCCTGCGCGCTGCGATCGTTGATTTCTGACAGGTTCTGAAGGCCCATGTGACTCTCAGGCCGCCTGCCATTGGTAATTTTCTTGCGTCAAGGCGACCTGCGTTATTTTGCAGCTTGGTCGCTCTCTTTTGTTGTTCGAGCATTGTGCCGTAAGGACGTGTCTTTTCGCGTGTGGTAAAATTAACGGATTCCTTGCTCATTTGGAGAAGAAATCAATCGCAGCTTGGCTGGAAAATCATTCGACACTGCCGAACACCGATTGGAGGTAGTTTTAATCTCCGTACCAAGCCTGAGGCTCCAGTTCTCTCAGGTAACATATAACGACGCATATCAATAGACCAAAATGGCCGCTAACGCATATCGTTTCTTCTATGTAGGCTTTTGATTTTGGTTTTGGTTTTACCTTTTCCTACTTGGTTTTCCGTTTGGGCGCAAGTTACAGCGCAGGCCTAGGTAATCCCCGCAAGCTTATACGCGAGGGATTTCCCAGTTTATCGAGTGTTGGTGCCCCGACAATTCTTGTTGTCCGTCTGCCGTTCCCCGTCGTGTGGGTACGCCATTTTGAAGCCTACCGGTCATCGACTCGGACAGGACCACTAGATGGCGTAGTGACAGCCAACTTCAGACGGTATATGACATCGGTCGCGAGGTAACCTTTTTATTGCGCATGCATTCTTAATAGCGGATTAAGGCCTCTTCATGCCGATTTAATTTAAATAAACGTTACGCTAGAAATTAAGCACATTTAGTAACTGTGTAAGTGTTTCTCTTTTATTTTATTTGTGAAATAAATTGTGTTAACTTAAGTACGATTTTAATTTTCTACTTTCATACACACAGTGGGTAATAGTCTCGTCTCTATTAGTGTGTTTCTTATTTCTGCACGACTTAGCCGATTGGAGACGTCGACCAGTCGAATTTCGATTAGTTGTTTTTAAATTGTCTTCTGGCGCCCGTTATAACTTGCCATCGTTAAGATAACCTGCCCCCATTTCCACTGCAGCTAGCTGGGGCACAGCTGATCTAAGTATCGGCAGACTTGTCACCTGGAACCGTGGTAAGTAGAGACAAGTAGATTTAATTTAAAATTGGGTGACACGACAACCCGACCGTGACTGGGGTCGGCCCGATCGGCGTTTCCCGAGTTGGGCATTAGCTGGGTTAACAGGGCAGTCTCGATGGTAATGTTGTTCGGAACAGAAACGGCACTGCGGTAACTGCTGATCGGCTGCTTGGTTCGATGCTACTGTGGTCCTTGTTAACAAAACGGATTTCTTTGTCTGGGTAATGACAAACGATCCGCTGCAACGCTTCGGGCATACAGTTCTGCCTGTGTTGTTGGCGGTGGACTTGCAACATCGTATGTAAATCCGCTCATATCAGATCAATATCCGTTCGCGTTCTGGTGTATCTCTTGCGAACCGGTTGAAGAGTTTCCACTTATTCATGATGAATGAATAAGTCGAATTGTGAATTCTGTCGCTAACTGTTTTCTCGAATGCAAGTTGGCGATCAGTTGTCTACGGTTATGCGTGCCGTCAAACTCTTCGAAGAGTAAAGACTCGAATACTTCCCAAGTAAGTTCGATTGACCTGAAGCTCGCAAACCAGGCTTCTGCTTTACCCGATAGGCGCGCACTTGCAGCTTTCACCCAAGTCCACTGAGGTCGTTTTGAAAGCTCAAATTGTTCATTTATTTTTTTCAGGAATTGCCCGGAGTCTTGCGAGTCCGAACCGTGGTACTCTGGCAAGTATTCGGGTCTATTCCTTACGCAGCAGTTGACACAAAGCTGTCTGTCAGTTTCCGGTTGTTCTGCTGTATTCTGGATTTCACTGTTCACAATGGCTGTTGTAACAGCGGAAGTTGGGTCGTGAGTTCTTTCTACGGTAATGGAACTGGGTGTAGGCCTCACGCTATGGGCGACAATTGTTACAACAAAGCGAAGAACTATCTTATCTTATGCAGCAGCTTCAAGGGGGAGAGAACAGCAATGAGTTCAAGGAAGTGAAAAGCAAAAAAAGAAGGCCTACAAAAGATCGAACTTCAGGATCATCTGGAAGCCAAAGAGCATGGCAAAGAAGAAAAACAAGAAAGTGAAGAAAAGGAATTTATAGCGAGCAGAACGAGCCAAGAAGTACAAAAAATTGTAGTGAAATCAAGAGTGACAGAGTCTTCCTCTGAAAAAGAAGAGGGAGAAGAAGAAGATGAAGAAAGAATAAATTATACTCAAGACTGGTCAGTGTTCTAAATGCCCAGAACACCAAACCCGAGCACAGAAGAAACAGAAAGGGGAGAGATTAAGAAAGAATATAAGCCACCTCCAATAGTACCAATAGGAGGAAGGTAAGCTAGAAATAATCCGCAATGAAGCGGCAGCGAACCAAATAAACATAAACGAGCTGCAATAATACCAAAGAAGTTATTGTAATGGAATTATTATATTTCTGTAAACTTGAAGCGCATCCGGTGCTTATTCAGCGTCCCGATGCAGGACTGTCCGCGGAGCGAAAGGAAATAAAATATGATGACAAAGATAACTGACTAATCAATTTTTAAAACTCAGAGAGTTCATTAGTTTATTAGAATCTGTTGTTGTAACGAATCAAAGACAATAAACATGCAATTATAGTCGTAAGGATGCATGTCTTTTATTTGTTCTACAAACTACGTTTAACCCTTTTAGAAGTAGAGAAGTTTTATTATTATATTACAGTATTATAATCTTCACGAAAAGCAGTACTGATTTTAGGTAACTCAGAAACCTGCTTAAAAGTAAAAACATTCAGGTCCACACGTATAGCCTAAAGCAAGAGAAGACCCTCAAAATAGTGATAAGAGGAATACCAAGAGAAATACAAACTCAAGAAGTGGAGGACGAGCTGAAAGAGAAAGGATATCCGATAGTATCGGCCAGCAGAATGAAGCGGTTCAAGGAAGAATTACCAATGATCCTGATAAATGCAGAGAAAAGCGACTAAGGCAAAAAACTATTCGACCTCACCGATGTTGTAGGGATGAAGGTTAAAATAGAATCCAAAAGGAAACCGACCCAGACCACGCATTGTTTCCGTTTCCAAATGTTTGGACACATACAGTACAGATGTACGGCGGCATACATGTGCCTTATATGTGTCCATATAAAGGGCAGCAATTCACACCAAAATGAGCAAACTGCGGAGGGGATCACCACGCAGTCGGCAAAGAATGTCCTGAATATCCATCCAACGTCAAGGCAAGGAAAGAAAAGGAAAGACGTAAGAGAATAGAGAACGCAACAAAAGGGAAGGAGTTTCTTACGCTCAGATGACGAAAGTTAACCCGAAATAGATTTATCAATGATACAAAGATTCCGGCAGCTGGCTGACGAATTCGAAAAAATGCTGCCGATTATTGAACAACTTAAAAATGGATTTCAAACGGACCCGAAAACAGAATCAAAAGTTAGGATCAGCAACCAAAAAGCACCCGGAGTCGACAACCTTCCAATCAGAGCCCTGAAAGTAATGGCAGAGCCCCCAGTAAAGGAGTTAACGAGGATAACACTACTTAACAGCCATTTTGCGACTGCGAAGTTATTGATATTTATCTATTAATATGAGAGGGTAGAACACGAATATAGTATAAAAACTTAGTAAGATTTTTGTAATAATTTAATTTGATTATTTTATCTGGGGAACAGTAATTTTGATGACTTACTTGAAATAACTAAGTTTGTTTTCTATTAAAGGCGACGGGCCACTGCGCGCGAAACTAAGTTTTTTGAAAATTAGATCCAACGTAATCTTACGCGGACGAGGCAACTGAGCAAAGATAAACATTATTTTATATGTTTGCTATCCTAACTTCGCTTCTCTTAGCTTTAGTTGCCACGTTCGCGTAAGATTACGTTGAATCTAATTTTTAAAAAACTTAGTTTCACTTAGCTTAGCTTAGTTTCGCGTTCAGTGGCCGCCTGCCTTAATAAGTGCGAGGGCCACTAGAAAATGAATCTGTTTAGCTATGAAACAAATGACATAGACTTCTCTTGACAATTTTATTTTTCACTTTATTCTCTCTTCACTTTTTCGACATTTCTCCTTTAGCGAACTCATACCCTTTTTGTGTAATCTTTTCTATAGATTGTCGCGTGCGTACTTTTTTAAAAGTGGAGAATATTTATGAAACCAGTGAAGCACCGAATTACGTCAATCGTCACAATTATTGAGAAATTTTATTTTTTCACATCACGCTGCTGTACACTTATCTTTAGTTGATTCAAAAACAGTTTTGCTGTCTCCGTTACATATTAAACTTAGATTAATAAAAAAATTGTTAAAGCATTCAATAATGAAGATGACGTTTTGACGTTTTTAATCACATAAAGAAGGTTTTTCCAAAATTAAGTGACGCGAAGCTGAAGGAAGATACATTTGTTGGCCCTCAGAATTGAAGGATCTTTTTTCTTTTACTCCTCGGGCACTCGTCGTAACTCGAAATGTATACGTGATAGAATTTTTTTACTTTCAGAGTTAAATTTAGCGTATTTCTAATATCAAGAATCATCTATTACAAAACCAGTCACAAAAAAATTATTAATTTGTTGACTAGTGTAATCAATGGCATTCTCCAGCACGCAACCTTCACAAAATGTTGGAAAGAAGAAGTGATTATCACCATACAGAAAAAAGAAAAGGATCCCACCAAGCTAGAAAACAGACGTCCAATAAGCCTGCTTAACGCCTTCTCCAAAATAGCAAAGAAGATCATAAAAAATCGTTTAACATCACTTGTAGTAGAGAATGGATTACTACCAAACATACAATTTGGATTTCGCTGAAGAAATAAAAACTCATACGAAACCACGTAAGCAAGTAATAGTAGGGCTACTAGTCGTCGAGATAGAGTACGATAAACTTTGGAGAAAAGGATTAGTCCAAAATGGTAGAGGCAAAATTACCGAACTACCTAGTCAAAACAATCCAGTCATGGCTTACAGAAAGAAGCTTCAGAGGAAGAGTCGGAGAGACTCTTTCCAGCCGAAAACCAGCAAGACAAGGATTACCACAGGATTCACCCTTGTCACCAATCCTATTCAGTGTCTTTGTAAGAGACATCCCCAAGTTCGAAAAGGAGTAGCTCATAAAAACCTTTCAATTTGCGGACGACACAGCTATATTAGTGTCCGAGATAAACGAAGCCAGCTGCATAACAAGAATGGAGAAAGGATTAGAGACCATAAGAAAATACGCAGCCAAATAGAATATCAAGCTGAATTCGGCCAAAACTGAAATAATATCTTTTTTTTCCTACACTATTAGAAAATTCAATTTTACCGCCTCATCAGAGAGGAGAAAGCAAACGTTTCCACGGCTAGCCTGGCAAAATAAACATAAATGCCTGGCCGAGCATGGCCAGCAACATTAACATTCACTGACGTGTATGTATGGCCGTGTCAATTCGCCTAAAATTCGGTTTCGGAAAGCATGCCGTGGAGTACTCCCCTCAGCGCTCTCTATTAAAGATACTACAGAACTACTGACAGTAACGTAATGGCAACTGCAATTACTTAAAAACTCACAAGAGGCGCTAAGTGGAGTACCCGTCAAATTTTTAAAAGTCAAATTGAAACGGCCATACATACACGTCAGTGAATGTTAATGGAGCTGGCCATGGGCCGAGAAAGTAATTCACGAAGCTTTACCACTAGGTGGCGCAACAATAATTTCTGGAATGCATTCTCATCGACATCAAAAAATTAACAAACGTAAGTTTTTTATTTAATTCCACTGGTATTTGGTTTTAAAAGAAAAAAAAAACTCAACTTGACAGCGGACATGCCTCCGAAGGACTGGTGCTTTAAACTACCGCCTTGACCGCTCGGCCACGCTAGCACATACAACACTGTTTCTTAAAGCATCTAGATTAGTAATAATTTTAATAGTAAATCAATTTTTACTTCAAGAAAAAGAACGTTTGTGTAATATTAACAAAATTAATTATAATGTTGTGTAGGAAAAAAAATAATGTGTAAACCATGGCGGTAAAGTTGTATTCCAGATCGAGAGAAGATATGGACAGGCGAGGCGCAGCCAGCACTTTACCGCCGATATCTACAATATACTATTAACAAAAACAACAGAAAAGATAGGCGAATCAAATTTGAAGGGAAAATAATCACGATAGGCAAAAGAGCAAAATATCTAGGGATAATGTTGGACAATGGACTTGATTTCGATAAGCACACGAAGGAAAGGGGGGCGCTAGCAAATAAAAAAAATTACAACATCTACAGCCTAATCAAGCCCGAGAACAGACTGTCGATAAGAACAAGAATCAAAATCATTAGAACTATAGGACTCTCAATGAATACATACAGCGAAGAAATTTTGATAATGGGGAGTACAAAATCTAGAAATAGAATTGAAGGCATTATTCCAAAAAACAGACACGTCTAAAATATCTGGTTTACAAGTTGTCGCTATTCTATATACTTTCAGACAATAGCTATCTAGTGGTATAATTTGTTTCGCTATGAAACAGACATGTCCGACGGTTTTGCACGGAGAAATATGTGCAATTCTATACAAACAAGCCAAGTCCCACTTGTTTCCTGCAAAAGCCAGCCAATTATCATTTTTGGACTTGTCTGGTTTTTGGAATAATGCCTTCAATTACAACAGTTCAAAACGTGCTAGCCAGAAAATGCGGGGCCGTTCCATAGTTCGTCAAAAATGAAGACATTAAAGAGAAACTAGAACTAGAGGACCTACAAGACAGAGCAGCTAAAAGAAGAAAGGAAGCAATAAGGAGAATTAGCGAGCACACGGGCCCGAGTGTTCAAGAACTGGCAAGACTATATAACACAGATATAACCACGTGAAGGGGCACTTCAAACAAAACCAGTAACGAAAACGTTCAATGGATGACCAAGCACACTTGTTTGGCATGAGGCGGCAAAGAGACATCGTCATAATTCCACGACAGAAAATGGAGCAAATCAAGGGAGGAAAAATAAAGTACGCATAGTGTTATATGTTTCTTTATTTTAGAAGTACATTAACATATATTAGTATTGTTTATATAATAACAAGATTGACAATACATGTATTCAATTATTATTTCATAGCATACATGACATCCTCCTTTTTCAGTAGTACGTTAGACGATCAGGTTTGATGATTCGACGACTGCTTCGTCTGAGTGGTACGTTTGCTCTCAACTCTTGCTTGGCATCTGACGATTCGGTTTCTTTAGAATTTGTAGCATGATCAGGAAATTCTGTAGTGTTTTGTTCTGGGATTATAAATATGTTAGGTATGCTTGTTTTTATTTGTTCGGGTATCTTTGTCTCTGTTTTTGAAATATTTATATTTGATGAATCTTTATCTTCATTAAGTGATGAGCGATCACGTTTCAGGAACCACGAATTTCGTCGGTAACGCGTTCCGTCTTCCTTTTGAATTATAACTGATCTCGGTTCCTTAGTTTCTTCAACTACTTTAGCAGGTAACCATTCCTTGTGATCATTCCTAAACAAAACATTTTCTCCTTTCTCAAAATGTGGTGACGCTCGTTTTCCTCTATCAGCATATGACTTTTCAATTGTTTTCTTTAGATCCAATTTTTCTTTTACATTTTTAATTATTTTGGGTTGTAATAATTTTTCTGAAGTCGGCAATAACGTTTTAGTTCTTCTGCTCATTAGTCTTTGTACAGGAGAACCTAAGTTTCCTCTTGGTGTATTTCTATGATGTAATAACGCAAGATGTATATCAGTTTCTTCTTCTAAGCATTTTGATAATAAGTTTTTTGCTTCTTGAACATAACGTTCAGCTAATCCGTTAGATCGAGCAAAATAAGGGCTTGAGGTTCGATGTTCAAATTGCCAAATAGTTTTAAATTTTCTGAACTCTTCACTGATAAATTGTTTTCCATTATCTGTGATTAATGAATCCGGTATACCAAATGTCGAAAACCATCTCTTTAAAGCATTAATTACAGAACAGCTAGTTATTTGTTTAATTTCTACGAAATCGAAGTAGCCAGAAAATGCATCTGCTATTACTAAGAAATTTTTCCCGTTAATGTGAAACAAATCTGATGCTACTTGAGACCACGGACGGCTTGCGGCTTCTTGCAGCAAAATAGTTTCTTTTGGGTTATCTCGTTGTTTCTTTGCACAGATTTTGCACTTACTCACAAAATTAATTATATCATTGGTCATATTAGGCCAAAATACCGAATCTCTCACCAATTGAAGTGTTCCTTGTATTCCTTTGTGCCCCAAGTGACTGCATTTTAGCACCAATGGGACCATGTTATTTGGAATAAAAATTCTATCGTTCTTGAAGAGAATATCATTATGAACAGCAAGTTGTTCCCTGTAGGACCAATATTTTTTGAGATTCTTTGGAACTTCATTAATTTTTTCAGGCCATCCACGATTAATTATATTTTTTAGTTCTGCTAGTTCACCACAGTTTTTAATTTCTCTTTTCAGTTGATTTAGTTTTTCAGTAGACAGTGGTAATACTACACAGATTTGAAGAGAGTTTTCTTCTTCTGTAACTTCTGTTTCTTGACAGTCACGACTTAGAGTATCAGCTATGTATAATTCTGATCCCTTTTTGTAAATTATTTTCGGATTATAAGGCATTACTTCATAAAAAATTCGTTGTAATCTTGGTGGTGCTTCTGTTATTGATTTCTTAAATATAGTTTCTAACGGTTTGTGATCGGATTCAATTGTAATATCCTTGTTACCCCATACATAACAGTGAAATTTTTTTAGAGCAGCTAATACAGCATAAGCCTCTTTTTCAATTTGGCTATATGCTTTTTGTGTTTTATTTAACGATTTAGTACTATAAGCAATAGGTTTATTATTCTGAAGTAGAACTGCGCCACAAGCAGTACTACTAGCATCGACAGATAAAACAACAGGTAACTTTGCATCATAGAAACCTAGAACAGGTGGAGTTTTTAAAATTTCCTTCAGTTTTTGGAATGCTTGTTCCTGTTCATATTCCCAACACCATTCCGAATCCTTTTCTAGAAGAACTCGTAGAGGTGCTGTCAAATCTGACAACTTTTTTATAAATTTTGACAGGTATGTCACAAGACCTAAAAACCTTTGTAGTTCCTTGACACAAGTAGGTTGTTTAATTTTCGTTATGGTCGAGACCTTTTCAGGGTCAGGAAGTAGTCCTTCAGGAGTAACTATATGACCAAGAAATTTTATTCGCTGCTTTTCAAAAACACATTTTTCGGAATTTAGTTTAACACCAGCACCTTGAAGTCTTTTTAAAACTGTTTGTGTAATGTTGATCAATTCATCTTTCCTAGGTGCATGAATAAATATGTCGTCCATAGACACTTCAACGCCTTCTATGTTTTGTAGAATCGAACACATAATCTGTTGAAAAACTTCTGGAGCTGACGCTAAGCCAAAAGGCATACGTAAACAGGAAAATCTTCCGAACGGCGTAGCAAAAGTCAGGTACTTTGACGTCCGTTCAGTTACTGGCAACTGCCAAAATCCTTTCGTACAATCTAAAAGTGTAAACCATCCTTTAATCCTTGTTGCAATTTCTTCTATTGTATTCAGTGGATAATGTCGACGTCTTAAATTTTTGTTAATCGCAGAAGGGTCAATACATAAACGTAGTTTTCCATTGCGGTGTACTACAACCATCGGCGATACTGCTGGAGTGGGCTCATTTATCGGTTTAATAATTCCTAATTCTACCATACTATCTAATTCTTTTTTTACTTGGTCACGTAATGCATAAGGAATTCTTCTTGCCGTACATGTAGGCAGAACTGGATTTTTTATTAGATCAATATTATATTTGTAACCTTTGAAACAACCAATTCCATCAAATAAATCATTTGGTACATTAATTGTTTCTACTCTTTTAATCAAGCCAAATTTAACGCAAGTATCTTTACCAAGTATTGGGTGAACTGACTGATTTACTATTAGAAATTTAACCATATCAAATTTGTTTTTAACTTTAATTTTTGCTATGGTCTCCCCAATAACTGGCAACTTATGATTCGAAAATGTCAGAAGATTTTTTACTTCAGATTGCGTTATATTTAGTTCAGAGGTTTCTGCAATTTCTCTAGTAATTACGTTACATTGGCTACCACTATCCAATTTGAAATTTACGATATTGTTTCTAGGTAGGGTTATTTGCTCAAACCAATCTTTTTCAAGCCAATCGGTTTGTTTTTCAATTACCGATACATATAAATTATGAGTGTCAGTTTCATTTTTGGAAACGTCAACAGTATTGACATTTTTAGCTTTACAGCAATGTGTAAAATGATTCTTTCGTTTGCAACGTTTACAACTTTTGCCAAATGCAGGACATGCTTTTCGTCCGTGAGTTGTATTGCATCTTTTACATTCAAAAATTTCTGATTTATTGTGATTCAAGTTTAAATTTTTATTATGATTGAAGTTTCCATTCTTTAATTGTTTATTCTTATAACCTTTTAACGCGTCAACGTGTTTGGCATTTAAATCAGAACTTTTTATCGTATTTAACTGCCTTTTAGCAAGTTCGTTTGCGCGACAGATATCAATAACTTTTTTAAGAGTTACATTTTCTTCTGATAGCAATCTTTCTCTAATATGATCATCTCTTATACCAATGACAATTTTATCGCATATTAAGCTATCTTCAAGATCACCAAACGCACAGTTTTTGCATTTGTTACGCAAAGATGTGAGAAACTCGTCAAATGTCTCTTCCGGACCTTGTTTTGATTTATTGAAGACGTATCGTTCATATGTTACGTTAATCTTAGGTACGAAGTGACTTGAAAATTTATTTTTTATGATTGTCAAGTTTCTAACATCACTTTCAGACAAACTAAACGTATTATAAATTGTAGCCGCATCTGGCCCTATGACAGACATGAATATTGCTACCTGTACTTCCGGTTTTTTGGAGTTTAAATTTGTTGCAACCGCATACCAATCGAATTGCTGTAGCCATAATTTCCATTCGACTGACATATTAATTTCATTGCTGATAACTAAAGGCTTGGGTGGACGTACGCTTGCACCATCACTGTGTTGACCGTTCTCCATCTCCTTGTTGTGAATTATCTTCTCAATTAATTAGCACTGGGTTTCGGCACCATGTTATATGTTTCTTTATTTTAGAAGTACATTAACATATATTAGTATTGTTTATATAATAACAAGATTGACAATACATGTATTCAATTATTATTTCATAGCATACATGACACATAGCAAACATATGTCCAAATAAATTTTTGATAAAGGTAGGTCATGGAAGTGTAAAAATCTACAACACCAAGCAGTTTTTGAAGTTAGTGACATATCAAGCTGTAAGATGTGGCCAATTAAACTTCAATTTTACTTAACTACTCAAGAACTGGACAATATTTTAATATAAATAATGTAATAATTTATCTTCCATGGCCTACCTTTATCAGAAATTTATTTGGACATACGTTACTATATATCTACTTTATCGGTATGTTCCTTTTCGGGAGTTCGACGCCGAGATGATTTTTTTCGACGATTTCTCCGAAACGGTGACTTTTAAGCATTACATCATCGTTAATAAATAATCTAATAATTAAATTATAAGGGGCGGAGGTAGTATTTATTGTGTGCGGGTGAAGTAACGGCACGCTTTAAGAATAAACAAACGCACATTTTCTACGAAAGCATGAACATCACTGCTGATGTCAATCAAGCAAGTTATGAGATGAGAATGCGACGTAAACCTGAAATTTTTTTTAAGATTCTTCTTGGTTTGAGAGCCTTCGGTTACTTGGTCACCTTTTTCACTTTCGACAGTGACTTGGTCTTGGAGGTCTTAGGAGCCGCAACGGACGCTTTCTTTTCGGCCGCCTGCTGTTTCTTTGCTTTCGTCGCGGACTGCTCTCTTTGACTCTGGTTTCGGAAGGCCCGCATGGCCGACGGCGGCCGCCTTCTTGCACGCCGCGCTGACGGTCAACTTGAAGGAACCGGAAGCTCCCTTGCTCTTGGTCTGGACGAGGACGCCCGAGGCAACGGCCGCCTTTAAGTACTTCTTGATGAACGGGGACAGCTTTTCAAAGTCGATCTTGTAATTCACGGTGACGTACTTCTTGATCGCCTGAAACGAAGAACCGCCGTATTCTTTCAGGTTCTTCATGGCGCCGTCGACCATTTCCGACGTAGGAGGGTGAGATGGCTTTGAACGCGGGTTTTTCACCTTCTTACCAGCGACGACGATCTGTTGGAGTGTTGCGACGCGACGTCGGTCATCATCGTTCGTTGAGAAATGACAAAAGAAAGAAAATTAACGAAGAGTGCCACGACAGGCCAACACGGCCGGCCAATCAGAGCGCGCCACGATGCACGACTGCCGCAGCGGCCACCCGATTGGACGGCACATCGTACACCAAGCAGAGCGAACCACGCTCTGTAATCCCAGACACTGGCAGGCATAAATACTCGCGCTCAAGGGGCAAGAAAGGAGTTCTGGTCAAACCTCGCCATGAAGCTGGACAGTTTGAAGATTGGCTTCACCAGGGCCAAGAACACCTTCCTGGGCATTAGAGTCCACCCATCAACTCCTGATGATTTTAGAAACATGCGTCGGTTTCTCGACAAGGAAAAACTAGAGTATCACACATATCAACTGCCATCAGAAAAGCTGCTCGATGTTGTCATAAGGGTAGTTCCCGAAAGTATGGATGTCGGTATCGTAGCCAAAGATCTTCACGCAAAGGGTTTCCATCTTGAGACGGTGCAAAGCATGAAGAGGGGCCCAGATCGTCATCCGATGCCGATGGTTTTGGTTACACTCCCGAAAACTGAAAAACAAATATACCAGATTAGAGACATTGACAGAATAATTGTCACCGTTGAACCTCTCAAAACGAAATCGCGCATTGGACAGTGCCACCGATGCCAAAAATTTGGTCACGCTCAACGCAGATACACTGCGAAACCAGTTTGCGTCAAGTGTGGTAAAGGCCACCTCACCGAGGAATGTAAGAAACCGAAAACCACTCCGGCCACCTGCGGGGCCGCATCCGGCCAATTTCAGAGGGTGCGAAAAGTGCCCCAGGCAATCCACAGCACAAACCTCCACCAGGAACGCTAGCCGCCTTCTGGGAACCTCGTACGCACAAGCCACGAGCAGAAATAACAACACTGCGTCCCAAGAAGAAGCGTCCCAAGCAGCTGACCTCCCAACCGCACTCAGCGGTTTTGCCGCCCTCATTACACAAATGACCGCTGTTACGAAACAGCTACAATCAATATTTCTACAGACAACCACTAACCAGCTTCACAATGGATAGGCAAAAGAGGAAGCTGGAATCTCTCCAGATGTGTTATTGGAACGCTGCCAGCCTGAAAAACAAAAGGATACATCTTATAGACTTCCTAAACAGACATAACATCGACGTTATGTTAATAAGCGAGACCTGGCCGAGAGCCGGTGACGATCCGAAGATACAAAACTACTCCTTGTACAGAAATGACCGCCAAGACAGACCTGGAGGAGGCACTGCGATCTACGTGAGACAAAGCATAGACCACCACGAAGCAGATAGTGGCACCCTCATCAGCGCCGAAGCCACCTCGGTTCTCGTAAACACCAGTTCCATTGGAAAATTAAAAATTACGTCAATTTACAATCCCCCAAGGAACACCCTCAAACACAGTGACCTGTCTACCTTGACTAACGGGGATACCCCACTCATCATCGCCGGAGACCTAAATGCAAAGCATCCAAATTGGAACAGCCGGATCACCAACAAAAATGGGAGAATATTGGACCAATTCTCCTCCGAAAACAATCTAATTGTCATCGGACCAGACGAACCAACACATTATGGCACTTTTCGCCCCGATGTCCTGGACATTGCCCTGCTGAAAAACATCCCGCTAGAATGCACCTTGACGCCAATCGCGGAACTCACCTCAGACCACAACCCAGTAATTCTCCAACTTGGTGTTGCGAGAATAGAAGACGTTCAGCAGGAATACACAAAGACGGACTGATCAAGGTACAGCTCTCTAGTCGAATCCACACTTCCCCCTATCAAACTTATACTCTCCCACGACGACCTTGAAGATCAACTAAATAATCTACACAACTACATCTCCGTCTCCCTTTCAAAGAGTCAAACCAAACACAAATATAATTCCAACTCACCAAACTCCCTTCCGCCGCATCTACGGAACTCATCCGTTGCAAACACCGAGCAAGAAGAAGATATTGCACCACCCTTCATCCGGAAGACAAGAGAGTCGCAAACCAACTAAACACTGAGGTAAAGCAGGCGCTTTTCGAACACAGAAACCAGTTGTGGGAAAGTAAGCTGGAATCACTGGACACTGCTGACAACTCCCTGTGGAAAATGTCCAGGGCTCTGAGAAGAAAAGCCAGTAAGATCCCACCCATACACGGCGAAGATGGTATGGCATATAGCCCCGAAGACGAGGCAGAGGCTTTCTCCCTGAGTCTCGAAAATCAATGCTCCCCTGTCGTGACCGAGTTTGACGACATTGAATGGGAGGAAGACATCGAACGGCAAGTCCAGGAGTTAGTCCAACAACCAGAAGCGGACCTGATCTTACCAACGTCCCCGAAGGTCATAGGAAGACTCCATCTTAGGAAAGCCCCTGACCCGGACGGGATTGGCACCAGGGCTTTGAAAAACCTTCCAGACAAGACGTTCGCTGCACTGGCAAACATCACTAACGCCTGCCTACGATTGAGATTCTTTCCGCAACCTTGGAAACTAGCCGACGTCATAGTCATCAAAAAAGAGGGCAAACAGGGGACCTTCCCAACAGACTACAGGCCGATCAGTCTGTTACCTACATTAGGAAAAGTCCCCGAAGCCGTGATCCTGCAGAGACTAAACACCGAAATTGCTGATAGAAACATCACACAGTCGGAACAATTTGGATTTCGGAAATGCCTATCCACGGAACTTCAACTCCTGAGGGTGACGGAATTTATCTCCGAAGGGTTAAACAACAGAGAAATCACAGGGGCCATTTTTCTCGACATTGCGAAGGCCTTCGACAAGGTCTGGCACGCTGGTCTTCTATTCAAAATGCAGAAGTTTGGTATCCCAATCGCACTAACCAAGCTCACGGCCGACTACCTGAAAAATCGACAATTTCGTGTGAAACTTGACGACACCCGATTAGATGAGAGACAAATCAAGGCTGGCGTCCCGCAGGGCTTACTGCTAGGCCCCACTCTCTTCAATCTGTACGTCTCCGACCTGCCGAAACGTCCAAACGGAGCTGGCGCTATATGCGGACGACACCGCTGTTCTGACCAAGTCAAGAAGCCTGCAGATCATCTCCTACCCATTTCTTACAAGTTTTATTACTTCCTGTAATGTTTCATCCTTCTTGGTTTCTTCTTGGAATTTTCTTTTTTGTTTTTGGGTAATGTTTAAATTCTCAGTCACTATTGCTATCTGTGGTTCAGTTTCTTCTTCAAAATCATTTCCTTTATCATCTATATAGATTCGGGATAAGGCATCGGCTATCAATAATTCTTTTCCAGGTTTGTACCTAATCTAAACATCATATTGTAAAAGTCTCATCCTCATACGTTGCAAACGTGCCGAACAATCGTATAGGGGTTTCTTAAAAATAACCTCTAAAGGCTTATGGTCCGTTTCTACTACAAAACTTTTACCAAACACATATTGGTGGAATCGCTCACACCCAAACAATATCGCTAATGTCTCTTTCTCCATCTGTGCATAAGCTTGCTGCGTCGAGTTTAATGCTTTCGATGCATATGCCACAGGAGAATTATTCTGCAATAACACCGCTCCCAAATCTTCCTTAGAGGCATCCACTGATAGCGTAATAGGTTTGGAAGAATCGAAGTATTGTAAAACTGGTTCTTTTGATAAAATTTCTTTCAAATCTCTGAAAGCTTTATCTTGTGCTACACCCCAATCCCATACTACATCTTTTTTAATTAACTGTCGCAGAGGTGCAGTTATTTGTGACACATTCGGTACAAATCGTGATACATACGTTATCATACCTAAAAATGATTCTAGACATTTTACATTCTTTGGTTTTTCCATGTCTACAATAGCTTAGATTTTTCTCAAATCAGGTTTTAACCCGTCTTTTGTAAATGTCTGACCTATATAATTGACTTCTTTTATCCCAATCTTACTTTTTTCCAAATTAAATCGAACTCCGCATTCTCGTGCTTTTTGAAATACTTTGTCTAAAATTTTTTCATGTTCGTTTTCATTTTTTGCAAAGATTAAAATATCATCCACAAAAGTCACTACTCCTTCGATATTATTAAAAATTTCTGAAAAGCATCTATGGAATACTTCAGGAGCCGAACTAATACCATATGGCATTCGGAGGAAACAATATCGACCATACGGCGTATTAAATGTTGTATACTTCGCACTCTCATCGCTCAATCTCACCTGCCAAAATGCTTGACTTGCATCTAGTGTGGTAAATATTTGTGCACCTGCCATTTTTGATGCAATCTCTTCAAAAGTTGGAAGATAATGATGTTCGCGCATTAAATTTCTATTCAAATTTCGCGGATTTAAGCAAACACGAATTTGACCCCCACTCTTCCTTACTAAAACTATTGAATTTACCCACTCTGTTGGTTCGGTTACTTTCTTTATAACTTTTAACTGCTGCATTTTTTCCAGCTCTGCTTTAAACGAATTCTCTAAATGTATTGGAATTTTTCTTACCGGTTCAATGGTTGGTTCAGCATTTTGTTTTAATTTGATATCATACACAAAATTTTTGATTTCTCCTAGACCTTCAAAAAGATCTTTATTCCCCTTAATAATTTTTGCTTTGTTTAATTTCACTGTGTCAATTCTTTTTAATAATTTTAATTTTTCCATTGAAGCTAAACCCATAACAACAGGAGCATCTCTATCGCAATTTACAACATGAAAAACAAGGTGCTCTGTGTTGCCCTTTGCTGTCATGCACTCAATTGTACATTTTCCTACAACATCAATTTTTGAACCATTGTAATTACTTAACAAGGCATCAGATGGTTCTAATACATTTTTTAATTTCCACTCTTTATATTTTGCAAATGGCAACACATTACACTGGGCACCTGTGTCTAATTTCATTCCTACTTTCTTAACAACGTTCATTAAAATATCTACAACCCATTCTTCTCTACCATTTTTTACATTATTAATATTACCAACAAATAACGATTTATTTTCCAAATTGTCATTGTTGTCACTTGTTTCCACAGTATTTACCTTTATTTTCTGTCGACATTTTCTTGCATAGTGTCCCTTTCTTTTACATGCACTACAATACCTGTTATATGCTGGACAGTTCTTCGGTGCATGCTGACTTCCACATCGCTGACACTCCGGAGTGGTCTGCTTCGATGAAACTGCTTTGCCTCTATCCACTTGCCTCGTTGAATCTTGCGGTTGCCTGATCTGTTGGCTTCGTTCAGTCTGTCGTCGGCATTCTTGTTTGTTGACAGCTCCTTTCCCTCTGTCTTGATTATCTTTTTTCACTACACTGTGCACTGCATGCTCGTGATCCAGTTTTTTCAACTGTTCGTTTGCTAATTCAGCCATCTTACACATATTTACACACCTGTCGAGTGTTAGCGTATCCTCTCGTAAAAGCCTGTCTTTTAAACTCTTGTTTGCGATACCACTTATAATTCGGTCCTTAATCAAACTGTTTTTTAATTCTCCAAACCCACAAGACAAACTCAATTTTTTAAGTTCCGTGAGAAATTAATCGAAGTTTTCTCCCTCTTTTTGTACTCGTAAAAAGAAAATGTGTCTTTCCACACTCTCATTCGACTTCGGGACACAATAATTTTCAAAGGCATTCATAACCGTTGCATATACCTTTCTCTCCGCATCCGTTAATGAAAACGTGTTAAATTTGTCAATTGCTTCTTCTCCGAGAACATGCAATAACATCGCAGCTTTAACCTCCTCTTCTTTTTGATCCGCTCCTGTAGCTTTCATGTACAGTTCAAAGCGTTGCTTCCAAGATTTCCAATTCTCCGCTATGTTACTTTCAAACCACCGGTTTCGGTGGTTTTAGACCTTACATTTTCTACGTGTTTTTATCGTTGAAAGAAATGAACGAGCGCCTCGTGGTCCACGTGATATATTTTCTCGTGCTATATTCTGGCTGCTTCTTACTTCAAAATCTCAACTACGGTTATCCAGACTGCGCCATGTCATGTTTTTTATTAAGTAAAAACACTCAAAAACACTTGTTAAACGTTTATTGTAAACTTTGATACATATTCGATATTAATCCGTTAATGGCGTGTGTCCGCCATGATGTCTACAAGAGATGTGTTCTTTATTCAATACTTTTACTACTAGCGCCATCTATGACACTACCGACTACAAAGCACGGTCGACGAACTTGAAAAATGGTACCAAAAATGAAAGATCCAGATAAACCCGGAAAAAAGATCGGCGATGCTGATAACCAGGCGACATATCACCCCTCCGGAGGAAGTGGTCATGAACGACACCGCTATCCCATGGACAGACAGTGTCAAATACCTTGGCGTTACAATTGATCGAAAGCTTACATGGAAAACTCACATAGATTCCGTTGTCTCCAAGGCAAACGCATATGCCTCGGCCTCCTGGAGTACGGCAGCAAAAACCCACCTGCACAGGATCAGAAGGATCCAGAGTAAAGCTCTCTGGATGAAAGTTAACGCTCCACGGTTCATCTCCAACCGTCAAATACTCAGGGACCTGGGCATTGAGGATGTACTTCAGACGATTGCCAAACAGACGGGGAAGGCAATTGGTAGAGCCGAATCGCACGTTAACGACCTACCCAGAGAGGCGGTGAACTACCCCCCCTCCGCCCAACTTCAACCGAAAATACTCAAGACCCAGGGAAGCAAACTTAGCAGTCTGAAATTGTTACCATTTTCGGACCGCTACGTGGGCAAAATAAACTTACTGGAGACAACGAACCAAACACAGATAAATGGGAACAGAGGCTCAGGCCTGAACCAAGCAAGACAGGATGATCCAAGACAAGAACTCATTCGCTATCCGATCATCAAGACGAACTCTAAGAACTTCGCTGCTTCCCAGGATCCGCCAGTGTTGTGCCGTCGCCGTTCGCCGTCGCAGCCTTCGTAATGAACTTGCTGGACTTCCTCTACACGTTTGGGAATTGAGAACCCCAAGTGGCGCCCACAGTTTTTTTTTAACAATCTCACTTTGTACTGTACGTATATGCAATAGTGTCTATGCTAAGTGACGTGCATTCTTGTGTGAGATGCCCAAGCCAAACCAAACACCAGATATCTAACGACTCTACGACCAAGTAACCCATATCATTTCGCCGGAACCGGAGTCACACAATCTCTGTTGTCCCGCCTTTATACCGAAGTGCAGAAACCCAACGAATCAACGGTTCACTTCACGATGGTCAAATGGGGCCTTTTCGAAGAAGTCACAGCCGCTACTCCAGTGGAACAAAGGATTGCAACCATCACCAGCACGGCCCGGAACGAAGTCATTATGCCGCTCGCCATACCAACACCCAAGACGTTCTCGGAACTCAGGTCGCGTTGCGAAGACATCGACCGGATACAAGCTCTGTTGCCGTACAGACCGGCTGGACAAGGCCGACAACCGCAACTACCGAAATGCCGATACTGCCCAGAACGTCACTTCCACCGGAACTGTCCTGGAGCCCAAGAAAGGCGTAACGTCCAGTCGGGAAACCAGAAACCTGCCGGGAAAAGGTCATCCTCGGGGGCCCGGCGCACCAAAAGAAAGCACGTACACGTCGCCATTCATACAACGACACATCAAATATCAACACGGCAACGAGTCGAAAAAAGGCACCTAAATCTTAAATCATTTGTTAATAAATAAAACCGTTAATTGAAAATGTTTTTTCTTATTATAAAACAAAGGAATAATTTTTTTTTAAATAAATATAACAAAAAAACAATTTTTTGGAAATAAAATAATAATTCTTAAAAAGGAAAACAAGTACCAAAAAATCAGTGCTTAATGTTAATATTCAATAATATCACAGATGTCAACGTCAAAATCATCATTTATATTTATTGCTTCATTTAGCCTTTTACCTAGATTACAAAAATCATAACCCCCATTTTTTAATTTATCTTTCACATGTAGAATATTATCGCAGGTTTTAATTAGTAATCTATTTCTTTGTTTCATTTTGATTAATGTCAACCATGAAAATAATCTTTCAGAATCAGCTTATTAGATTATTTAATTCACTCAATAGTTGCCATTCCACATTAACTAACTCAATATCAGGAAGTAACTCAATATTAGGAAATAAATTTTTAAATGTGGCAATTGACAAAATATCACCGTATAAAGCATTATGAGGAGTAAAAAGTGATGCAAATTTGAGGTAACGATCATTAAAATTAAATCTTTTAGTTATTTCTTTACATAATTCAATGTAGAAGTCAAGAGCTTTAATCCTAAAACTTTTCAGCTCATTTTCGTCCAATTGAGTTGATGTAAAAGTACGACAACTTTGGCGTCAAAATATACATCTTCTAGTCGCTTGTAATTTCTTGGACAAAAACCATTAATTTTACTTAAATCATCAAGGTTATTATCTATTACTTCTCTTTTTAAAAATGATTTTAATATTGTTTTGTATAAAGATGTTATTCTATCTAAAAGCAGCGGCAACTTTGAATTTTCTGACTGAAATCCCAAGTTAATTTTTATCACTAATTCTAAAACATACGAGAGAAATAAAAAGTAAACCTTAAATATTGGATTATCCAATGCATTTAACAGAGCCGTTGCGTTCAAGTTAGTATTCTTTTCAAGTACCTCGCCTTGAAAAAATAACTTCAAGGAATTCCAATGGCATAGTATTCGATCAACAACTAACTAAAAGGAACATTATACATATTTATATTTACCTAATTAAAATACTTACTCGTAATGATAACCATCGAACCTGGCTCGGGTATAGTAGTTTAGTTGGTTTTTCAGTTGTAAAAATTTGACATTCCTTCAATTCTTTTACTGCTATGTGCAAAATAACTGTATATATCCCGAGTGAATTGCTCAATACAATTTGGTAACTTTTTTGTTGCCTGTGAAACACACAAATGAAGAGAGTGTGATGTACACCCTATTATAACAATGTTGGGATTAATTTTTTTAAATAGAGCTTGAACTCCACCAATGCTGCCCAACATTACGCTGGCATTATCAGCTGCAAATCCAATAATTCTTCTATAAGGAATTTTGTATTTATCCAAAATGTTAGTTTTGACAAGATTAGATAGACCGTTAGGAGTAGCATCTTCCACTTCTAATAAACTTAAAAATCTATCTTGCACTTTTTCATTGTTGCTGTTCCAAAATCTTGCTATTACTACTACACACTCCTGTGTGGCTATATCTATCGTCTCATCAATAATGAGAGAAAAATCAGTAGTTTGCAATTGCTGGATTAGATCATCACGGGAAGCATTAGCTAATCCAGAAACCAAATGAGTTGCCTTTTTTTCTTTTTACTTTTAGACCAGAAGCTATTTTTGAGTCGGGAAACATACTTGCACAAAGGGTAGGCAATGTTTCAATTAAACTAAACGGAAAATTATACTCACACAAATAAGCTGATATTTTCAGCTCAGCTTCATTAACTAAAGATGACAATTTTACCTTTTGCTAGTCCCTGTTTGTTCAAGCCAATCAAATTTCTGGAACCACACATCCCGAAACTTTTGCTCATAGATTCTTTTTGGTCTTTTTCTTGGGGGTGTATCATTAGTATCACTGCCTAATGCTTCATAATCATCTTCTGTACTCCAATTACTACTGCTGCTATTATCTACATTGTTAATCTCTTTCTCCTTAATTGCGCTGCAGTTGTGATACTTGTAGATCATCAATCATTTGCATTTACTTTATTAGTATATTTTAACAAAATATTGAATACTGAGTACTTTATTTTTCCAAACCTGGAAAAATTAAGTATTCAATGTGTTTTTCAAATGTTAATTTCTTGTTCAGTTTTATTCCTAAATACCTTGCGTGTTTCTTTACAGTCACTAATTTCACCCCATGTTTTAACTTTTACCTCTTTTGAATTTTCTGTTGAAGGAGATCACTTCAGTCTTGCCGTGGTTTAGTCTAACGTTCCATTTCTTTGCATGTCTATCGAAGACTTTCAGTATCTTCTGAAGTTTCTTCTTGCAGCTTTCATCATTATTGCCGCTTTCCATGATTGCGGTGTCGTCTGCGAATTGGAAAGTGCTTGTATTTCCTTCATTTTTAAATTATTAGTCGTTGACGAAGCTGTTCATGATGCTCATCGCCTTGCTCGATATTCCGGTGTCCGGATGCACCTGCTTCAATACTTTGTATATGTAAATGGCGTAGCTCTCCTTCCTCCTGCGCTTCTTCTTCTTGTCGCTCTTGGAGATGTTCTTCTGCGCCTTTCCCGCCTTTTTGGCCGCTCGCACTAAGGAGTGAACGGATAGGTGAAGAGATCGATCGCCGGCGCTTAAGCTCCGTCAAGGAATGGCGAAACACTGCCGGCCGAAACTTATTTCGGCGGGTAGTTATCGGCGCGCCGTCCGCGCTCCGGTAACGCCCCTTCGAGTCGACGCGCACCATTCTCGGCGCCCATTGACGGCCGCCGTTCCCTATAGTGAGTGAGGTGTCTGCCGGAATTTCTTTTACAGCCATGGCTGAGGTGAGGGCCAGTCCCTGAGCGCCGGCAAACGCCCCCGTGCCCGCGTCGAGGTCACGAGCGAGGAGGACCGCAGAAGTACAGCGGTATCCAGCAGCGAAGAGTCTTCGTCATCTGGCGATGAAGACTTTCAGAAGCCGAAGCCGAGAAAGACCGCCCGTAACTTGCGGAAGACAGCCTCTTCCGAGACACTGGCGACGAGGAACAGCTACGAGAGCTTGTCTGGGGACCAGATGGAAATTCGCCCAGGTAGATGTCCCGGCAAAAGCGCCGAGAATCCGGATCCCACCCGTTTTCCTCCGGGAAAAAGAGAGGTGGAGCGAGATCTGTAGAGATCTTGATGCCCGGAAAATCGCTTTTTCGAAAGCGAGAAATACGGGCACCGGAATCCGCGTGCACCCAGCGTCGGTCGATGACTACCGGGCGATGACCAGACGTTTCGACGAGAGGAAGGTGCAGTACCACACGTACGCACTGACCTCTGATAAGCCGCTCAGGGTTGTGGTTCGTAACCTGCCCACGTCCGTCAGCGAGGAGGAGGTCAAAGCTGACCTTGAACAGCGGGGCTACCCCGTTCAGTCGGTTTCCCGGCTGAATAAGGGACCAGAGAAGCGTGCCATGCCGCTTGTCACGGTCCAGCTGTCGAGGAGCGATGACGGAAAGCGCATCTTCGATGAGAAGAAGGTCGCTCGGCTCGATGTCACAATCGAGTCGAAGAGACGTCCGTCCGGTGTTGGTCAGTGCCA
Source organism: Dorcus hopei (assembly GCA_033060865.1). Classification (NCBI taxonomy): domain Eukaryota; kingdom Metazoa; phylum Arthropoda; class Insecta; order Coleoptera; family Lucanidae; genus Dorcus; species Dorcus hopei. Next base: position 823,862 of record JAUPFK010000019.1, read on the forward strand.
CCGCTGCCAACAGTTTGGACATTCTCAAAGAATGTGCCGCGCCAACCCTCGCTGTGTGAAGTGTGCAGAGCCACATCACACTAACGTGTGCAAGAAGCCGAGAGACGTACCGGCTGTTTGCTGCAATTGCGGCGGTCCGCACCCGGCTTCCTACAGGGGCTGCGAGAAGTACCCGAAGGAGCCAGTCCGTCAGACGAGACCCCCAGCGCCGAGAGAGAAACCCGTCCCGGAATTCAAGGGCGGCAAATTCCCGGAGCTGCCCGCGAAGAAAACTTCGAGGGAACCCGCTGCAGCGACGCACGTTGCCCACTCTTCGGAGGAACAGAGGCGACCGAGCGTAAGCTACAGTGCCGCGGTGGGCGGAGCGAGCAGCGCGATTCCAGCAACGCGATTCCAGCAACTAGAGGTTGCTGGAATAACCAAGCCCGATGCACCTACGCGAATCGAAAGCGAAACGGCAAGCGTATGGCAGCAACTCGCGGATTTATTTTCGCGAGTTAATTTCTCTAAACTACTCAGTGTAGCGGCCACTGTGGTTGCCAGGCTGAGCCAGGCGAAGAACAGCACCGAAATGATCACGGCCTTATTAGGCTGCGCTTCCGAGATATCATCGCTGTTCCGCCATGGATAGACGGCCAAGGCGACCACGTTCTTTGCAGACGGTCTTTTGGAATGCCAACGGATTGAAACCCAAGAGATTGGAGTTGATGGAATTCGCTCAGCGTCAAAACCTGGACGTAATTCTCATTAACGAAACACATCTCAGAGCGGGCGACGTTCCGAAGCTTCCGAATTATCAGCTGTACAGAAATGACAGGCCGAACGCGAGAGGCGGGGGAACTGCTGTTTTTGTGAAACGAGACATCGACCACCACGTTGTTGATACGCCGCCCCTCCAGCACCTGGAGGCGACCATTGTGGCGATTCATACGACGTACGGTTTGGTTCGATTGATCTCCGCTTACAACGCGCCGAATCGAGAATTGGTTCCGGGTGACTTGGACGCGGTGTTAGACACTGATGGTGCCGCAGTCATCGCCGGCGATTTGAATTCCAAACATCCCGATTGGAACAGTCGTGTTACCAACCGGAATGGTAGGATTTTGAAAGCCTACGGTGAAAACCGACTGATAACGATCGACGCCACCCTTGATCCGACTCATTTCGGTACAGTCGGCCGGCCAGATGTGCTCGACATCGTCGTCCTAAAGGACGTGGCGATGGTTCACCAGCTCACTGTGTTGAACGAGCTAGACTCCGACCACGCCCCGGTTCTGCTGCAGCTGGGCGGGAACCCTGAAGAGGACGAGGAAGGCACAAGGATGAGGATCTCCTGGGGCGCGTTCACCGATCACCTCCAGGAAGCTCTAGGACCAGTGACTCTCATCGAAACGCGTGAATAACTAGAGCACGCCGTGGACGACCTGACCGACAAGATCACGGTTTCGCTTGCTCACGCAGCGAATCCGATGCCGGTCCGCCCATTTCGGATGCGACTGCCCGAAGACGTTCGCGCACTCATCAGAGAGCGAAACTGCTCTAGGAGACGGTGGCAGCGGACACTGGACCCACAGCACAAGCGAGAGGCAAACAGGCTGACCGGCGAGGTTCGGCGAACCCTTGCCGAACACCGAAGGGAAACCTGGGACGTCTAAATCGACGGGCTGAACTCCGATGTTAATTCTCTCTGGAGAATGACTCGGATTCTCGGCAAGCAAGGAGCACCGCCCATGCCCCCCATACACGGAGCAGGGGGTGTCGTCTACACCGATGAGGAAAAGGCCGAGGCTTTTGCCGACAATCTTGAGCATCAGTGCAGTCCTGTCTACGTGAATGCAGATGTTGACCACATCGGCAGCATTCACCGTAGAGTCAGGCGTCTACTCGGGCAGCGTGATGTCGAGCACATCGCCCCGGTATAGCCCTCGGAGGTGAAGAAGGCAGCGAAGAGGTGCAAGAAGAGGAAGGCACCAGGTCCCGACGACATAGGCAACAGGGCTCTGCAAGAACTTCCGATGCGAGCGATAGCGGTTCTGACCGGCATACTTAACGCGATGCTCCGTCTGCGGCACTTTCCATCCAGGTGGAAGTTCGCGGACGTCATTGTGTTGAGGAAGCCTGGGCAGGCGGCCGCTTTCCCGCAGAACTATCGCCCGATCAGTCTGCTGCCAATTCTCGGCAAGCTGGCCGAAAAGGTCATTCTCCGACGACTCAAGGTGCACATAGAGCGCCTGAAGGTCGTCCAGGATGAACAGTTCGCTTTCCGTCCGGGACACTCGACTGTCCACCAAATCCTGTGCGTTACCGAGTGCGTAACCGAAGGTTTCAACAAGAAGGAGTACACAGGCCTAGTGTTGCTGGACGCGAAGCATTCGATAAGGTTTGGCACCAGGGCCTGCTCCACAAGATGTTGGAAGCGGGAATACCTTTGGGTATTGTGCAGCTGACCGCCTCGTTCTTGAAACAACGCAAGTTCCGTATATAGATTAACGGACTTCGTTCTTCGGAGAGAAGTGCCGGTGTGCTGCAAGGTTCCATGCAGTCACCGATGCTCTTTAACATCTTCGTGCGAGACAACGGTGTGAACGTCGCGCTTTACGCCGACGATAGAACCCTGTATTGTCGTTCGAAGAACGTTGCCATCCTGAGAAGGAAGTTGCAGGCTGCTGCGACCGATCTCGAAGGTTGATATCGTACCTGGCGCATCCAGGTGAACGCCGAGAAGAGCACCGCCATCGTCATGGGCAGAAAAGGAAGGATCCGCCCGCCAGAAGAGATCGCCATGTTCGGACTAGGAATTCCTTGGCGAACGGAAGCGAAGTACTTGGGAGTCACCCTGGACGCGAGGCTCACCTGGAGACCGCACATTGAGTCCGCCGCCGCCAGAGCCAGACAGGTCCTGGCTAAGCTCTACGGGTTGATGAGCCGGGGAAGTAAGCTTCACCCTGATAACAAGGTGAAGCTCTACAAAACCGTCATCAGGCCCACGATGACTTACGCCTCTGTGACCTGGGGCTATGCGGCCAAGACTCACATGCGAAAACTTCAGGTGATACAGAACAAAGTCCTGCGGATGGCGCTCGACGCTCCGTGGTTCGTCAGGAATGCCCAAATCCACAAGGACATCGGCATCGAGAAGATTGAAGAGTTCGTGCAGCGGCTAGCCGTGAAGACGCACGGAACGATGCAAGACCACCCCAACCCGCTGATCCGGAGCCTGGAGGACTACGACGAAGAGCTGGAGCATCGCCACAAGAGGCCCAGGATGATGCTCGTGGAATGAGCGCAGAGAAGTATCGCGCAACGTGCGGCGTACGCCGCACAGGAACAGTTTCTAAAGCGATTTTTTTCTTACAGATGAAGGAGGTAAAAGAAGAACAACTTCTAGGAACTCCGAAGCCAAGACCGTTCAACGTTCAACGTTTCGGCCGGTAGTGTTTCGCCAGTCCTTGACGAAGCTTAAGCGCCGGCGATCGATCTCTTCACCGTATCCGTTCACTCCTTAGCACTTTACGGGCATCATGCCACCCAAGACGAGCGGCAAAGCGGCCAAAAAGGCGGGAAAGGCGCAGAAGAACATCTCCAAGAGCGACAAGAAGAAGAAGCGCAGGAGGAAGGAGAGCTACGCCATTTACATATACAAAGTATTGAAGCAGGTGCATCCGGACACCGGAATATCGAGCAAGGCGATGAGCATCATGAACAGCTTCGTCAACGACATTTTCGAGCGGATCGCCGCGGAGGCCTCCCGTTTGGCGCACTACAACAAGCGATCGACGATAACGAGCCGCGAAATTCAGACCGCCGTGAGGCTGCTCCTTCCCGGCGAGCTGGCCAAGCACGCCGTCAGCGAAGGGACGAAGGCCGTCACCAAATACACGAGCTCGAAGTGAGCGAGCGACGCACGGCGTCCGGCGCCAGGAAGATCGGTTCTTTTCAGAACCACAAAACCAACATCCAAGACGTTCGATCTTATCCACGGGGACGCATATTATTATTATTATTATTATTATTCGCGATCGTAAAGGCGCGTTAATTTATTTATTTTCCGGCGCACGTTTTTTTTTTTTCCACTTTTGTAGAAATTGTACGTCCGTTCGCCGGGCCGCCCGACAGAAACCGTCGTACGACGGATGCGGGACGCTCTTGAATAATACGGGAGACGAACAGAATCAAAAAGGAAATCGGCCGCTTTCTAGTAAATTTTTAACCATCCGTCTGAGATGCGGCACGGCGTCCATTCTAATTCAGCTTTCGACTCGAAAACTGTTCCGTTATCGATCGACGTCTTGCGCGAAAAACGCGACAAATTTGGCCCGAAGCGATCTGTAGAACCGCGATCGAGCCGTCGACATGACGTCACGACATTTCGACGAGTCGAAGCAATCTCGAACCTACCGAACGGGCTTCCAGTCCGAATATTGCCTACAGCGTCGTCCTTATAAATGCAGTTTTGGGCTGGCTTTAGCTTTCCGAAATTTCAGTTTTTTTGTACGATTTTTCCCTTGGGTTGACCTTGACCCTTGACCTTTCCACTTGGGAACTTTCCTGCCCCGGGTTGGCTTGACCTTCTCGAAATTTCAATTTCTTATCGATTTCTACCTTGGGTTGATCTTAACCTTTGACCTGGGTTGAGACTCTTCTTGCCCTAGGTTGGCTTTAGCTTTTCGAAATTTCGATTTTTTACGATTTTTCAACTGGGTTTACCTTGACCCTTGACCTTTGACCTGGGTTGGGAACTTTCCCGCCTCGGGTTGACTTGACCTCTTCGAAATTTCGATTCTCTATCGACTTCTCCCTTGACCTTGACCTGTGACCCGGGTTGGGAACTTTCCTGCCTTGGGTCGGCTTGAGCTTTTCGAAATTTCGGTTCCTTACTGGTTTCTCCCTCGGGTAGACCTTGACCTTGACCTTTGACCTGGGTTGGGTTGGGTTGGCCTTAGCTTTTTGAGGTTTCGATTTTTTTTACGATTTTTCCCTTGGGTCGACCTTGGCCCTTGACCTTTCGACTTGGGTTGGGTTGGGAACCTGCTTGCCCCGGGTTGGCTCGACCTTTTCGGAATTTCAATATTTTATTGGTCAAGGTCAACCCGAGGGAGAATCCTTGGGTTGACCTCGACCTTTGACCTGGGTTTGGAACTTGGGTTGGCCTTAGCTTTTCGAAATTTCGATTTTTTTGTACGATTTTTCCCTTCGGTCGACCTTGACCCTTGACCTTTCGACTTGGGTTGGGTCGGGAACCTTCTTGCCTCGGGTTGGCTCTCGACTTCCTCGAAATTTCGATTCTCTTTTTAATGATTTCTCCCTCGGGTTGACCTTGACCGTTGATCTTTCGACTCGGGATTGGATTTAACTTTCTTGAGTTTTCAGTTATGTCGAGTCGAGTTGCGTTCGCTCTGGACTTAATTAGCGTTTTAATTTTTTCGAGGGAATTCTCGCAAGGAATCTGTGACGTGTCATTTTTACGTCGCAAGAAGTTTTGATACGATTTTTCGCAATATTTCCCGTTACACGGCTTATAATTTTTGTAAGTTCGTCGTGATACCAAAGCAAAACGTTAATCAAAATGCTCGGTTGATTTTACCTGCCGGCGTCTTGGGTTGTTGTGGTTTCATTGCGAACCTGTTGCGTAATAGATTTCGGAGTTAAAACACCGTCTTACATGTCGAGGACCGTGTTTTCAAGAATTCTTCCGAAAATTTTCGCAAGAGTTCTCGTGCGTGTAAAACGGCTCTAATTCGTAACACGAAACTGAATGTAAATGTAGCTTAAATCGCCGTCGTCGGATTGAAATTTCGTTAATTTTTTTCTCTTAATAAATAAAAACGTTCCGAGCGATCTAAAAACAAAACGAATTTCGAACGGTGAAATTTATTCGAACAATTTGAAATTACACGAGTACGCGACGCATTTATTAATAACGTCGGCGATCCGCCCAATTTTTGTTTTCATCCCACCCGAGAAAACTACGGTAATCATTATTCAAGCTTAATTAACTTTGAAACGACGACGCGTACGCAAGATGACGCTCGAGAGTTTATAAAGCGCAATCGTAATCGCAGTGCGTTTCAGGATCTGCAACGAACGGACGGATCCCCCCTCGTCCTTTACGCGGAGCCACGCCGGCCCCGACTGACCGATTTATAAATATTATAAATAAATTAGTAGGTGCGTTTTATTGCAACGTTCGCGTCAGCCGGTAGAAGTAAAACGTCGTTTTATTGTGCTGCTGGTGTCCACTGGTGGCAACTTTCTCTACCGTCGTTCAAGACGGTAGAACACGGTAGAGAGGGTGGGGATATGTCATTTCAATTTGAATCCTTCAATTCGTCTTCAGTGACTCTTTGCTGTTGTAAAAATCGAGCTATTATCGGAAACGATATTTCACCGTTTTCCATTATTCCGTTAAATCAAGACGAAATAGTACCACTTTGACAGCTGAAGGTTAAAGCGTAACTATTACGGTTTTATTGTAACGCATCTACTGGCGTATACTTTTGCCACCGGTAGTGCACAATAAAACGCAGCTATTGTCAGGGTCGCGCTAGCGCGCAGACGTCGATTACTGACCTATCCCGTCCGTCCTATCTATCATCGCCCGACTAGCGGCTCCGCCTCTCTTTTTACCCGTTTACTCGATGAACAATTACGAGGAAAAAGCGACAATGTCCGGTAAAAGAAGAAAAACGTTTACAGAGGCACGAATAAAAAAGGTGCTCGCTCGTGAGCGCGAGTCGCGAGGACGGACGAAATTTCGCGCCGGCCGCGTCACCATCACCACTCTCGTCCCCGGCGGGGGCGAAGAACGGCATTCTTAATTTAATCTCCTTTTTCGTTTCCCCGTCCCGTCGGCGGCGATTCACGATGGCGCAACGACCGCGTCCGTCTGTCTGTTGATAAATTTCGCAGGCTAGGAGCGCTGATTGAAGCTTTATTCTTTTCTTCTCTCACCCTCCCTTCGTCTCTCACGCCGAATAAATGAACTTTCTTTCTTACTCGACGAGTACACGCACGCACGCATATCTCTTCGATCGCTGATCTTTTATTCCCCGTATGTTACCGACATCCTGTTTCGTTCTGAATGGAACGCAACAGCAACGCAAGGCAGCTGGCCCGTTCCGTGCCGTATCGCCGGCTAAAACTGAACGCCGCTTTCCTAAATTACCGGGCGGGACCGTGGCAAAGCGGGCGATCGTCGTCAGTAAAACGACGCCGGGCGAAATTCCAGTAAAATAAGTTCTCAATCGGGACGATGCAGGAGACCGCTTCTCGCTGTCGGTGTAGAGCCGGAGCGTTCCGGCGTCTCCGCGGGACTCCTCCGACGAGTCGCGTCTGCTCGCGGAACGTCACCGACGAAGGAAAAGAACGACGATCCCGCCGTAGTCGCCGTCGGGGCGACGGGCGGTCTGTGGACGCCGTCGCCGCCTTCTAAACGGCGGCGAACGACTCCGTCCCGAGGAGCGCTCGCGGTTGAGCTCCGAATTGCGACGGAAAATTTGATATCATCGTCGAAAATCGGAGGCTCGTCGACGCTCTGGCGTCGTCCGCAACGCGTCCCAGCTTTTCCGTCGCCGACGGTACACCTGTGGATCCGGAGGACCAGAAAACTCGCGTTCCCGCGAACACTTGCAGGGGCGGCCGACGACGGCGTGCACGTTTCCCGCGCTATATGTCGTTTCTGCTTCGGTCCGCGCGCGCTAACAGACTATACGGCGGCGTGTTACCGCTCGTGCTTCGGGGTAACAATGAGACGCACAGTTGGTGGTTAACATAGGTTTATTATACAGAGATGACAATCATGCGGAGAAAATTCAGACTTAAACTAACTTACGGCTAATCGAACGTCCTGTCGTGTCCTTGGGGCTTACACTACACTAACGTGCGTCCTTGTGCACTGGGAAAGGGGCTCAGCACTGGGGCAGCGTCAACGGCCACGTCCGTAGGCAGCAACGGCGTGGGGCGGCGTCGATCTGAAGTCGGGCGAGCTTGGTTCGGTCCTCGACGGGCAGCGAGCGGTCCGTAAGGCGGCGACGGCGTTAAGCAGCGTCGGTCCTTGTCCAGACGTTGAACTGCACGGCAGGCGGCGAGCGGCGACGGCACAACTCTGGCGTTCCTTGGCAGCAGCAGCGAAGTTCTCGGAGAAGTCGTAGTCTTTCTGGTCGGAAAGCGAATGAATCCTGACTGCTCGGGTGCGTGCTTTTATGCTCCAAAGTGTCCGGGATTAATCCGCGTGGCGCGTCGTGATTGGCCGGCGCTGGCGTTGGCTCGTGGCGCGCTGTGATTGTTTGGCTTGGGCGAAGTGGTATCAATCCACCCCGTCTTTGTGAGCCCAAGCAACCTATCGCTGGGGTCATTATTTACATATGTACATCTTCGTCTGAGTCTTCTGACTCCGTATCTTCCTCTCTTGTCCTGTTTTGAGTTCCGGACGGTCCCGGTGTAGAGGAGTTTCTCCCTTCCGGGCGCGCTTCCTGTGCGTTTTCTTCCTCGGCTTCTTGTAAGTTCGGATGGCCGACGGGTGCTCGGCGTATTCGGTCTTCGTGTACCTTCGTTTGTTGGCCGTCCTGGTCCACGATGTATACGGACCCCTCCAGTACGTTTCTGATGGCGTACGGGCTCATCCATTTCGCTCCGAGTCCGGGCGCGAAACCTTGTTTTGGCTTGGCGGCCTGTTATGCTTTCACTAGCACGTTTTGTCCCACTTGATATAGGGGTGCTCTGTCTGGACCAGCGTACCTCCTCTGGTACCTGGTTTGCCGTCTCCGGATCTCCTCTCTCCTCTCCTCTCTTGTCAGCCCTTCCGGCGCATTTCCGTTCAGTGTCCATTCCCCAGGGCGTGGGAGTTCGTACCCCAGTAGAGCTTCTGCGGGCGTGTAACCCGTGGCAGCGTTTCTCCGTGTCCGGATGTTAAAAAGAACTGAGGGAAGTTGTGTGTCCCACAGACGTTGGGAACCCTCTTGTATCAACACTCTCAGACCCTTCTTTATCTCTTGATTCCTGCGTTCGGTCGGGTTTGCCCTTGGGTGATAGACCGGTGTAGTGTACGGGCTGGATTTCCATTTTCGGCAAGCTGCCTCGAACTGGCGTCCTACGAACTGCGGTCCGTTGTCCGTCAATATCGCCCTCGGGTAACCGTATCTTCGGAAGACTTCGTCTTCCAGGGTGCGGATGACGCTGAAGGAATCGGTTTTCGGTAGGGCGAACGCTTCTACCCATCGCGTAAACAAATCCGTCGCCACTAAGATGAATCGGTTTCCCAACGTCGTTTCGGGATATGGGCCCATTATGTCGACGGCTACCGTGTCCCATGCTTTCTCTGGTTGTCGGGGTTTTTGTGGTGCGGCAGGTACAATATTCCCGCGTTTATAGCTGGCGCACACGAGGCAATCCTTGTCGTATGCGGTGACGTTTGCCGTTATGTTGGGCCAGTGAAAATGTCGTCACATTGCTCTGAGTGTTTCGTCTCTTCCTGGATGTCCGGCGCTTTTGTCATCGTGGTAGTTGAATAGGACCCGGTCCTTTGCCGCTTCTGGGACGAATATACGGCGATTGTCTCCGTCCTTGAATAGTAGAACTCCGTCCTCGACCGTGTAGTGACGATGGTATGCGGCGTAGCCTCGATTGTCAGGGTGTTGACCGTCGTCGATTTCTCCCCAGAGTCGGATCATGTTCTGGGTTTCGGCGTCCTCCCGTTGAGCCCTCTTAACTTCGTCGCCAAGAGTGACGGCTTCCGCCTGGTTGATGGCTGGGTTGGGTGGCGGGTTGGGTTGAGTTGCGGGTGGCAGCATCCTCTCGCAGGCGTCCAGGTCGGCGTCTCCAGCTTCTGGGCGAGGATGTCGAGACAGGAAATCGGGGAGCTCGTTTTCTCGCCCCGGGCAATGCTCCAACTCGAAGTCGTATTCCTGAAGTAGGAGAGCCCACCTGGTGAGTTTTGCGCGGTGGTCCTTCGTCTGGTTTAGCCAGGTTAGGGCTTTGCTGTCGGTCCTAATTTTGAATCGCCTTTCTTCCAAATACGGCCGGTACCGTTTTACTGCCCATATAACTGCCAGGCATTCTTGTTCGTTAATGTGATACCGGCTTTCGGCGGGGCTGAGTCGGGCACTGGCGTACGATATGATGCGTCTTCCATATTCGACCTCTTGATATAGGACGGCTGCGATGCCTATACCGCTAGCATCGGTTTGGAGAATCAGCGGTGCGTCGGGCAGGGGCCGCTTCAGTTCCAAGTGCCCTTGGAATTTCGCTCTTACAGCTCCGAAAGCCTCATCCTGAGCAGACGTCCACTTCCACTTCCGCTTTGTAGACAGGAGTTCGGTTAGTGGGGCTGCGACTTCAGCGAACTGTGGTATATACTCGCGGAGCCAATTGCACAGCCCCAGGAAGCTTCGCAGCTGTCGGCGATCCTTCGGTCGTTCCGCGTTGCAGATTTGTTCTACCTGCTCTCGTTGCGGTTTACTTCCGTCGCCGGTGATTACGTGACCTAGGTATGTCAGTGTATTCCTAGCGAAGTTGCATTTCTTGATTGTGCAACGTAAGTTGTGTTGCTGGAGGCGCTCCAGGACCAGGTGGAGGTGTCTGATATGGTCCTCCCAGCTATCGCTGTAGATGATGACGTCGTCTAGATATACCAGACAGAAATCTCGCAGGTATCCGGCCAGGACGTCTTGCGTCATCATCCGCTGGAAGGTGGCCGGGGCGTTTTTCAGGCCGAACGGCATTACCCTGAAGCAATCCGTTGCTCCGTCCGGGGTGGTGAAGGCAGTCATCGCCTTGGACTCCGGGTGCATTGGTATCTGCCAGTACCCATTTTTAAGATCGAGGGTGCTAAAGATTCTGGCCTTCCCAAGTTCTCGAAGCGTATCCGTAATGATTGGCACCGTCGTCGGCTCACTTCGGGTGTTTTGGTTTACACGCCGATAATCGACGCAGAAACGGGGTCTGCCGTCCTTTTTCTTCACGATCACGATCGGGGAGCTCCACGGCGACGATGTAGGTTCGATGATGCCATCTGTTAACATGGCCTCGACTTGTTCCGCGATGGTTTTCTTTTTCGCGTCGCTGTAGCGATAAGGCCGTTGCGAAATCGGCGTTTCGTCGAGCAGATGGATCTTGTGTGTGGCGGTGTTTGTAGTCGTCGTGCCTCCGGCTTCGCTAAAGACTCCCGGATATCGTTTCAGGACACTCAGTAGCGCGTTCCGTCCGGAACTAAGGTGCGCGACAGCGTCGGTGAAGTCGGGGCCGGCCTGGTTCTGTTCCTGCGGCAGTTTCGTCCAATGTACACTCATACGCGATGAACTGCCGAAGTGTACGCAGCGGCGAGCGAAGTCTACTGTAGCTTGCTGCTGGACGAACCACGGATATCCGAGAATGACGGATTCCCTAAATTAGGAACTCACTAGGAATTCTGCCTGGAATTCGATGCCTTGGATACGGCACTGTGTTGTAGAAGTTCCCTGGATCGGCATTGCGAGATTCGCGCCGGCGACTTTCGCGGAGCTGAGTTCGGTGGGGTTCCACCTTTCGATGAGTCTCCGGTTTATGAAGTTGTGTGTCGATCTGGAGTCGAGCAGGGCTGCAGTGGACACGCCGTTGACTTGGATACGTATCCGTGGCAAGTTTGTTCCTTCACCGGCACGGGTCGTGTTGCAGTTCGGCGTGTCGGTATATGGATGACGGCGCCTACGCGCCTTGTTTCGTTGCGCCGGGCCCCCGAGGCTGGTTGCTACCCGGCTGTTTTCTAGTTTCCCGACTGGTAGTTTCGCCTTCCTTGGGCCACAGGACAGTCTCGGTGGAAGTGGCGTTCTGGGCAGAAACGACATCTCGGGAGTTGTTGTTGTTGTGGCTATTGTGGTCGATCTTGCCTTGCCGATTTGCGTGGTAACGTTGCTTGGATGCAGTCGATTTCTTCGCATCTTGATCTGAGTTCCGCGAACGTTTTTGGAGTTGGGACTGCTAACGGCATTCTTATTTCGTCCCGGGCCATGCTTGATATGGTCGCGATTCTTTGTTCCACCGGTGTGGCGGCGGCGAGCTTGTTAAATATTCCCCACTTTGCCATTGCGAAGTGGACCGTCGATTCTTGCGGCTTCTGCACTTCGGTGTACAGGCGGGACAGCAAGGACTGCGTGGCACCGGTTGTTGATTCGTCCATGGTGTCGCTGTTTGACCTGGTGTTTGGTTTCGGCATAGTCCAGAGCGAAGCACTTCACAAACACTCGCGAAAAGAACGAACAAAGAAGAGAAAAAAAAATTTTGGGCGCCACTGGGGGTCCTCAATCCCCAGACTTGTAGAGGGAGTTCAGCTAGCTCACTGTGTACAATGGGTTGGTGCATGCACTCACACACTATATGCCCCACGTTGGGCGCCAAATTGTTACCGCTCGTGCTTCGGGGTAACAATGAGACGCACAGTTGGTGGTTAACATAGGTTTATTATACAGAGATGACAATCATGCGAAGAAAATTCAGACTTAAACTAACTTACGGCTAATCGAACGTCCTGTCGTGTCCTTGGGGCTTACACTACACTACACTAAGTGCGTCCACTAACGTGCGTCCTTGTGCACTGGGAAAGGGGGCTCAGCACTGGGGCAGCGTCAACGGCCACGTCCGTAGGCAGTAACGGCGTGGGGCGGCGTCGATCTGAAGCCGGGCGAGCTTGGTTCGGTCCTCGACGGGCAGCGAGCGGTCCGTAAGGCGGCGACGGCGTAGAGCAGCGTCGGTCCTAGTCCGGATGTGGAATTGCACGGCGAGCGGCGTTGGGCAGTGTCGGTCGGAAGCCGGGTGCGACGGTCTCGGTCCTCGACGGCAGCAGTCCGTAAGGCGGCGACGGCGTTGAGCAGCGTCGGTCCTTGTCCAGACGTGGAACTGCACGGCAGGCGGCAAGCGGCGACGGCACAGCTCTGGCGTTTCTTGGCAGCAGCAGCGAAGTTCTCGGAGAAGTCGTAGTCTTTCTGGTCGGAAAGCGAATGAATCCTGACGTTGATCGTTGATCGGTCGTCTAAAACGGAGCACCTAGAATTTTCTTCTTTGATCTCCTTCATCTGGAAAAGAAAATAAAAATAATGTTAGTAAAATGTGCTTATGCGGCGATCGCCGCACGTTGTGCGATACTTCTCTGCACTCAGTCCAAGAGCATCATTCTGGGCCGCTTGTGTCGATGCTCGATCTCTTCGTCGTAGTCCTCCAGGCTCCGGATCAGCGGGTTGGGGTGATCTTGCATGTTCCCGTGCGTCTTCACGGCGAGCCGCCGCACGAATTCTTCTATCTTCTCGATGCCAATGTCCCTGTGGATTTGGCTGTTCCTGACGAACCACGGAGCGTCGAGCGCCATCCGCAGGACTTTGTTCTGGACAACCTGAAGTTTCCGCATGTGAGTCTTCGCCGCGTAGCCCCAGGCTACGGAGGCGTAAGTCATGGTGGGTCGGATGACGGTTTTGTAAAGCTTTATCTTGTTATCAGGATGAAGCTTACTTTTCCGGCTCATCAACCCGTACAACTTAGCCAGGACCTGTTTGGCTCTGGCGGCGACGGACTCGATGTGCGGTTTCCAGGTCAACCTGGTGTCCAGGATGGCTCCCAAGTACTTCGCTTCTGTTCGCCAAGGAATTCCTCGTCCGAACATGGCAATCTCTTCTGGCGGTCGGATCCGTCCTCTTCGTCCCAGGACGATGGCGGTGCTCTTCTCGGCGTTCACCTGGATGCGCCAGGTGCGGTACCAGTCCTCGAGATCGTCCGCAGCGGCCTGCAGCTTCCTTCTCAGAATGGCGACGTTTCGGGAGCGACAATACAGGGCTGTATCGTCGGCGTAGAGTGCGACGTTCACACCGTCGTTTCGAGGAATGTCTCGCACGTAGATGTTGAATAGCGTCGGCGAGAGTACAGAGCCTTGCGGCACTCCCGCACTCAGCGTTCTCTCGGCAGAACGAATTCCGTTTAACTTGATACGGAACTTGCGTCGCTTCAAGAACGAGGCGGTCAGCTGAACGATACCCAAAGGTATGCCCGCCTCTAACATCTTGTGGAGCAGGCCCTGATGCCAGACTTTGTCGAATGCCTTCGACACGTCCAACAGTACCAGGCCGGTGTATTCCTTCTTGTTGAAACCCTCGGTGATGCACTCGGTGACGCGCAGGATTTGGTGAGCCGTGGAGTGACCCGGTCGGAAACCGAATTGCTCGTCCTGGAGGACCTGGAGGCGCTCTACGTGCCCCTTGAGTCGTCGGAGGATGATCTTTTCGGCCAGCTTACCGAGAACCGGCAGTAGGCTGATCGGGCGGTAGTTCTGCGGAAACGCGGCTTCTTGTCCGGGTTTTCTCAGCACAATGACGTCCGCGCACTTCCACCGAGATGGAAAATGACGCAAACGGAGCATCGCGTTGAGTATGCCGGTCAGAACCGCGATCGCACGCGCCGGAAGTTCTCGCAGTGTCCTGTTGCCGATGCCGTCGGGACCTGGGGCTTTTCTCTTCTTGCACTTCTTCGCTGCCTTCTTCACCTCCGAGGGCGATACCGGGGCGATGTGCTCGACATCTACTTGTCTCAGCGAACGCCTGATTCTGCGGTGAATGCTGTCGATGTGGTCAACATCCGCATTCTCGTAGACAGGGCTGCATTGACGCTCTAGGTTGTCGGCAAAAGCCTCGGCCTTTTCCTCATCGGTGTAGACGACTCCCATTTCTCCGTGTATGGGCGGCATGGGCGGTGCTCCTCGTTTTCTGAGTATCCGAGTCATTCTCCAGAGAGAATTAACGTCGGAGTTCAGTTCGTCGATTTTTGCGTCCCAGGATTCCCTTCGGTGCTCGGTTAGGGCATGCCGTACTTCCGTGGTCAGCCTGTTTGCCTCTCTCTTGTGCTGCGGGTCCAGTGTCCGTTGCCACCTTCTCCTGGCGCGATTTCTCTCCCTGATGAGTTCGCGAACGTCCTCGGGCAGTCGCATCTGATAAGGGCGGGCCGGCGACGGGTTCGTTGCGTAAGCAAGCGAAGCCGCGATCTTGTCGGTCAGGTCGTCCACGGCGAGCTCTAGTTCTTCTCGCGTTTCGATCGGGGTTACTGGTCCTAGAGCTTCCTGCAGGTGGTCGGTGAACGCTCCCCAGGAAATCTGCTTTCTCGAGTTGTCCTCTTCGTCTTCTTCGGGGGCCCCTCCGAGTTGCAGCAGAACCGGAGCGTGGTCGGAGTCGAGCTCGTTGACAACCGAGAGCTGGTGCACGGCTGCCACGTCTTTTAGGACGGCGATGTCGAGTACGTCGGGCCGGAAGTGCGGACCGAAGTGAGTCGGATCGACGGTGGCGTCGATCGTTATCTGTCGGTCGTCGCCGTAGGCTTTCAGAATCCTCCCGTTCCGGTTTGTAACACGACTGTTCCATTCCGGATGTTTGGAATTCAGATCGCCGGCGATTATCGCGGCGCTCTCCGTGTCGAAAACCGCGTCCAAGTCGTCCGGAACCAGTTCCCGATTCGGGGCGTTGTAAGCGGAGATCAGTCGGACCGGACCGTCCGTCGTTTGGATGGCCACTATCGTCGCCTCCAGGTGTTGGAGGGGGGGCGTTTCCACGACGTGGTGGTCGATGTCTCGCTTCACGTAAGCGGCAGTTCCTCCGCCTCTCGCGTTCGGCCTATCGTTCCTGTAAAACTGATAATTCGGTAGCCTAGGATCGTCACCTGCTCTGAGATGAGTTTCGTTGATTAGAATTACGTCCAGGTTTTGACGCTGAGCGAATTCCATCAACTCTAATCTCTTAGGTTTTAGTCCGTTGGCGTTCCAAAAGACAATCTGTAGAGAACGAGGTCGTCGCGGCCGTCTATCCATGATGGAACAGCGATGAAATCTCGGAAGCGCAGCCTAATAAGGCCGAAATCATCTCGGTGCCGTTCCTTGCCTGGCTAAGCCTGGCGATCACGGTGGCCGCTACGCTGAGTAGCTTGGAGAAATCAACTCGCGAAAGTAAATCCGCGAGCTGCTGCCATACGCTGGCCGTTTCAGTCTCGGTCCGTGCGGACGCGACGGGCGTGGGCGTGGCTGCTCTCGGTGCCCGGGATTGGCGCTTGCTCGGTCCCGCCACGGCGGTGCTATAGCTGACGTCCGGTCGCTTGCTCGTCTCCGTAGAGGGGGCGACGGCCGTCGCCGGCGCCACCGGGCGCGTCGTTGGGGCGGCGTCCCTCGATGATCTCTTCGCGGGCAGCTCCGGGAACTTGCCGCCCTTGAACTCCGGGACGGGCTTCGGTGTTGACGTCGTTGGCCTCTCTCGCGGCATCGGTGGCTGGGGGTACTTCTCGCAGCCTTTGTAGGACGCCGGGTGTGGTCCACCGCAGTTGCAACAGACAGCCGGGGTATTCCGCGGCTTTTTGCACGCCCTCGTGTGATGGCTCTCTGCGCACTTCACGCAGCGAGGACTTGCACGGCATAATCTCTGAGAATGTCCGAAGTGTTGGCAGCGATGACACTGCCCGACTCCGGACGGTCGCTTTTTCGACTCGATTGCTACCTCGAGCCGAACGACCTTCTTCTCGTCGAAGATCTTTTTGCCTTCGGCGGTCCTTTGCAACTGGACCATGACTAGCGGCATAGCCTGCTTTTCAGGTCCTTTGTTCATTCGGGCAACCGACTGAACGGGATAACCCTGTCGCTCAAGATCCGCCTTAATCTCCTCCTCGCTGATCTTGGAAGGCATATTGCGGATCACCACCCGCAAAGGCTTGTCGGAAGTCAGTGCGTACGTGTGGTACTGCACTTTCTTGTCGTCGAACAACTTAGTCATCGACCGATAGTCGTCAACTGTCGCAGGCTGAATGCGTATACCGGCTCCGGTGTTCTTCGCCTTGCGAAAAGCGATCTTGCGGGCATCGAGATCTCTACTGATCTGAGTCCACTTCTCCTTTTCGCGTAGAAAAACGGGCGGGACCCGGGGTTTACGCGCTGCCTGCGGCTGCGACGGTGTCGGTGCGACTTCCATTTCGTCCTCGGACAAGCTTCCAAAGCTATTCTTGGACGAAATAGACGGCTCCTGTGTCTCGGATGCCGTTTTTCGCAACTTGCGGGTTTTCCGCGTCTTCGGCTGCTGGAAATCGTCGTCCGCTGTTGTCGACGACTCATCGCTGCTGCTGACATCGGTCTTCCGTCCCTCGTTGACGATCTCGACGCGCGCACGGGGGCGCTTGCCGGCGCCCTGGGCCTGGCGCTCGGCCATCTCTGTAAATATTTCGGCTGCGGACACCTTACTCAGTGTCTTGGCCGAAATAAAATGCCTGTTTTAAGCGTAAGCTCGGATGTTGTCTTATAAAAGACAAATATAATAAAGAAAGGCTAGTAAACTAGCTGATTGTAGCGCCTTAGCGAAAGCTGCAACGCTTCGGAGAGAACTCTGCTAAACACGTCTGCTCTGGTCAAACGCTCGCTGCAGAAATGGTGTACGATCTGGTGTGAATCCTGACTGCTCGGGTGCGTGCTTTTATGCTCCAAAGTGTCCGGGATTAATCCGCGTGGCGCGTCGTGATTGGCCGGCGCTGGCGTTGGCTCGTGGCGCGCTGTGATTGGTTGGCTTGGGCGAAGTGGTAGGGCGGCCCGGTATCAGGCGAGGTGGCCGCTTTCATTGCACTGCGTGTTCGTCGGCGTTAACCACTACGAAAGGTCGAGCAACTCAGCGAACGAGCCCTCTTCGTTAATTTTGTTTGTTTAGTCATTTCTCGGCGAACGATGATGACCGACGTCGCATCACCCCAACAGACCGTCGCGTCGTCTCCGCCACGGCACCGGCTCCCGTGAAGAAGTCCGCCGCCTCGCCGGCCGGTAAGAAGGTGAAAAACCCGCGTTCGAAGCCGTCTCACCCTCCTACGTCGGAAATGGCCAACGGCGCCATAAAGAACCTGAAAAAACGCTGCGGTTCTTCGTTGCAGGCGATCAAGAAGTACGTCGCCGCGAATTACAAGATCGACTCTGAAAAGCTATCCCCGTTCATC
Organism: Dorcus hopei; assembly: GCA_033060865.1. NCBI lineage: Eukaryota > Metazoa > Arthropoda > Insecta > Coleoptera > Lucanidae > Dorcus > Dorcus hopei. Next base: position 841,817 of record JAUPFK010000019.1, read on the forward strand.
ATGAAGTACTTGAAGGCGGCCATCGCCTCGGGCGTCCTCGTCCAGATCAAGGGCAAGGGAGCTTCGGGCTCCTTCAAGTTGGCCGTCAGCGCGGCGTCCAAGAAGGCGGCCGTCGGCAAGGCGGGCCTTCCGAAACCGGCGACGAAGAGGGCGGCCAAATCGAAGGCGCCCAGGAAGGCCACCGCCGCCGCCTCCACTCCGCCCGTCGCCGCCGCGAAGACGAGGAAACAGACCGCGGAGAAGAAGCAGTCCGCGACGAAGGCGAAGAAACAGCAGGCGGCCGAAAAGAAAGCGTCCGCCGCGGCTCCCAAGGCCTCCAAGTCCAAGTCGCCGTTGAAAGCGAAAAAGGCGACCAAGAAGCCGGAGGCTCCCAAACTGAAGACAGCAAGAGGCTTCCGGCGGCCGCGCTGAAAGCCGCCGCCAAGAAGGCCGCCTCCGCGAAAAAGAAGTGAGCGAGCCGACCGAAGGGCCGGCGCGCGCAAAAATGGCCCTTTTCAGGGCCACAAATAACGTTCTCCCGGGAAATTCGCACCTCAGAGACACGCACGAAACCGTGGCCGTGATAAACGGCTCGGTTGAAATCTTAAGAAAAAAAAAATCAGGTTTACATCGCAGTCCTCCCATCTCACGACTTGCCTGATCGACGTCGGCAGTGATCTGTAATTCATGCTTCCGTAGAAAGCTTGCCGTCGCTTCACCCGCACACAATAGATACATACCACCCACCGCCTCTTATAATTTAATTATTAGATTATTTATTAACGATGACTTATACCGTTTTTCCATCTGACAATGAGACATAGGGATTTAACATGGGAAAACAGAAATTGCTTTATATTATCTCCCTGAGTACATATATATGAAATTCTGGGTTATAATCGGAGAGATTATTGCATTCAAAGTGTTTTGATACTAAATTTGTGCAATTTTAGTTCTTAATTATTTAGAAATTAAGAAAAAAAGTTATTATCTTTTTCCGGACAAGATTAGTAAATATTTAACGAAGAGTTTACAAATGGATGTCGTGGTCAAGTTAGTTTGTTCGTGTTTCACAACCGCAAGGTCAAGAGTTCAAAGCTGAACGAGGAAACTTTTTTTTTCTTTTTTTTTAATATTTTTTCAGATTTGAAATCACTTTCTCTTAAACTACTTTATTATTTTATTTATGTTTCATTTTAATATTAATTATGTAACATAATAAATAAAGTTATAACTTTAACACAATAAAATTTTTGCAAACGAAAAAATACACATAAATGGAACATAATTAATATTAAAATGAAAGTTATTAATACAATAATAAACTAGTTTAAGAGTGATTTCAAATCTGAAAAAATATTAAAAAAAAGAAAAAGAAAGTGTCTTCATTTGGATTTGAACTCGTGACCTTACGGTTGTGAAACATGAACAAACTAACTTGACCACGACATCCGTTTGGAAAGTTTTCGTTAAATACCCACTAATCCTGTCCGAAAAAAAATAATAACTTTTTTTCTTAATTTCTAAATAATTAACAACTAAAATTGCACAAATTTAGTATCAAAACACTTTGAATGCAATAATCTTTCTGATTATAACCCAGAATTTCATATAAATGTACTCAGGTAGATAATACAAGGCAATTTCTGTTTTCCCATGTTAAATCCCTATATCTCATTGTCAGATGGACGTACGGTATAAGCAAAGTTGCTATCAGTTTGTTGCAGTAAAGAAAGTCCCGAGCTTAACTGAAAGGACTCGACGGCCGCAAATTAAAATAAATATTGAATAAAATAGAAAACAAAACAAATGCGTCTCGGCGTCGAACTCCCGAAAAGGAACATAGTTTGTGGTTCTGAAAAGAACCGATAAAGTTTAGATGCATAGCCGCATCTTCGCCGGCGAAGTTTAAGCGCGTTCGCTCGCTGAGTTGCTCGACCTTTCGTAGCGCTTAACGCCGACGAACGCGCAGTGCAATGAAAGCGGCCACCTCGCCGCCGTATAGTCGGTTAGCGCGCGCGGACCGAAGCAGAAACGACATATATGTTACCGCGCACCCCCATTCCACGAACGGACCACTCAGCCGTTCCACGAATGGAGCGCGTCCCTCGTGACGTCACAGCCTTTGTGGCGTCATTCCTTTGTCTCCTTTTTATAAAATAACGAACAAACGCGCAACGCCACGCTAATAACAATATCATAATTGCATTCCCTGTTCGTACCTCTATCTGACGATATAAAATAAACCACTATGATTCGCCCCGCGCGTGTAGCGCAAAGTTTTATTTTCATAACTTTTTAATCCTGACAAGATTATCAATCAAACTCCATACACATTTTCAACTACATTATCCCAGACGCCCATACAAATTTCGCTCAGATCCTACCGCGCGAATGAAAGTTATTGCGCTCCAATTCCTGCAATGACGCGCACGAATATTCGCTGTATAACATTGTACCCGGTCACTTCTCATCGACCAAATTTTGCATACTAATCAAACACATCATCTTCGATCTCCATGCCAAATTATAGCAAAATCGTACCGCTAGAGCAAAAGTTACAGAGCTCACAATGAGCGCGCAGTGCGCAAGGGCATCGGCTAAGTAGCTTCCATCCCAGTCGGAATTCGACGATTAAACTTTGCACATGTCTTATTTACGTCATTCTTATTTCCCACACAAAGTTTCATGCAATTCTAACGGTACGAAACGAAGTTATTGAGCCACAAGTTAATTAGCACATTTTCGCTAATTCTCTTTGTTCCATTTGTCATTGATGCGATCCAGTTACCGCATCAAGTTCTCTCAACTCACAAGATTCATTACCGACGAAAAAAACAGAAGAAATAAGCGCCGAGAGCATATACAGGCGAAATTAAACCATAAGCGTAAACGCCAGTAAGAACAGCGTCAAAGTCAACCCGAGTCAGGTAGCCGGAAGTTCCTGGAAATGACCCTCGGCCGGAAATAAAAGCAGGTCCGATTCCGCCAGGAAGGCACTCTCTTCCGAGCTCTCATCGAAGTGACTTCAAGAGCTCACGACTCCAAGACTCTAGCTTCGCTGCCGCTCCGAGCTAGCCCGCTGCCGCTCCGAGCCAGTCCGCTGCCGCCTCCGAGCCAGTCCGCTGCCGCCTCCGAGCCAGTCCGCTGCCGCTCCGAGCCAGTCCGCTGCCGCCTCCAAGCCAGTCCGCTGCCGCCTCCGAGCCAGTCCGCTGCCGCCTCCGAGCCAGTCCGCTGCCGCCTCCGAGCCAGTCCGCTGCCGCCTCCGAGCCAGTCCGCTGCCGCCTCCGAGCCAGTACGCTGCCGCCTTCGAGAGCGTTGCTTCGCCGCCCCTGGTGTTGCCTCAGGAATTGTTTATACGATTATACTCTTGTAAATATATCATAGTTCTACAGTCTGCATCTGATTGCCAATCCTCCAGTCGTTACCCGACGTGCGAGTCAAAACGGTAACAATTGGCGCCCAACAACGTGGGGCCAGAGACTTCTACTGCCGTCGAAGCCGAACCCAAGAAGCCGGAAACTAGAAAATGGTTGGAACCCATTCCAAAACCGACAGTCAACCTTCTGGAGACGACTCCGAGCTCCAGTGGCGCCCAACAGAACCAATAGACCCGTCACCTGGACCCACATCAGCCATGGAAACAAGAACACCTACCCCAGTGACTTGCTTCAAACACATCTTGAAAACAGGCGACCTCCCGGAATTCCATGGTGCGGATTCAGAGTGCCCAGATGCCTTCATCAGCGTCCTAAAGGAATATTACAACCTAACACAAACCCCAGAGTGGATGTGGGTACCCATAGCAAGCAAGAAGCTCGTTGGTGATGCCCAAACCTGGTATGGAAGGTACCAAAATCTACGCCTTGCTTGGAAGGAGTTCAAGGAAAGGCTCCGCGAAGAATATGGAGGAGTACATGTTCGGATGAAGCTTTGCGCGAAGCTATACTCCTCAAAACAGAAGCCGTCGGAATACACGGAACCTTTCGTGACAGGCAAGTGGAAACTCTTTGACAGGGTGGCACCAGACGTTCCGGCGGACGACAGGATCGCCATCATAATTAATCAGGTGAAGCGCGAAGTCCAAATCGGGATGTCCTGCCATCCACCCACCTTCGAAGCAGAACTGAGGACCAGAGCCAGGGCCATGGATCGCGCCGTGCCACCAACGGACAGCAAGAGGCCCGCTCCGGCTCCTCCACGACCTGCGATACCCCCATCGGCACCACCGAGGACACGTGACTTGCCCAAATGTCACTATTGCCCCGAAAAGCATTTTCACCGCGATTGCCCCATCGCCATCGCCCGGAATCAGGGAAACGCCAACAGGGCCGGCCCCAGTCACGAAGCCGGCCCGAGAACATCCTAAGCCAAATCGGGATCGACTCCTTGCCGCGCCTCCTGGTTCAAATCGGACACAACCTCGTCAAGGCACTCGTGGACACCGCGGCATCCGGGAACTTCGTCAAGGAAGAATTAGTGGGGGAAGTTCCAGGAAGCCACCCACCTATGGTCGTGAGCATGGCGAGCGTAGGCTCCGGATTAGAAGTAAGTGGGACCCAGAGGATCGAATACTGCATCGCTGGTGAACGCTTCACATCGACCTTCCTAGTCGCCCGGGGTCTGCGCGAGGACTTGATATTGGGTCAACCATGGCTCAGAGAACACGAGGCGGTTATCGACGCTAAGCGAGGATGCGTCCATTTCGGAGCCAGGAATAGGACGACGAAACACTTCCTCGGATCTCCGAGGGCAAGGAAGCGCCAGGACAGTGAAGTGTTCACTAAATTCCAGCATGGCTTCCCACCAGACCGAGAAGCCGAGCTCCGCCGCCTGCTAAACGACTTCGCTGATGTATTCGACGAAGGAGGGTCCCATTCCACCACCGCCACTACCCAGCACTGCATCCATCTGAGGGATACGAAGCCAGTCCGTCAACCTCCGTATCGGTGCTCGGCAGAAAAGAAGAAACTAATCGATACACAAATTGAAGAGATGCTTGCCAATGGCATTATCCGCCCGAGTACCTCCCAATACAATTCGCCCATTGTACTAGTCAAAAAGAAGGACGGTAGCCAGAGGTTCTGCGTGGACTATCGCAGGCTAAACGCTGTTACCGAGGACGAGACCTCCAGCCTTCCACGCATCCACGAGGCTATCCGCGACTTGGGGGCCGCCCGAGTCTTCACAACCCTGGATATGAAATCGGGCTACTGGCAGGTTCCACTTCAGGAAGAATCGAAGAAATTGACCGCCTTCATAACGCCGGACGGAGCGGCGTACGAATTTAACGTGATGCCATTCGGACTCAAGAACGCCCCAACGACGTTTCAGAAGCTGATGGCCCAAGAAGTGCTAGCGGGTTACAACCGGAGCTTCGTCCTCGTGTATCTAGATGACGTAATACCACCAGCTCCGATGTTCCGTCCGGAAGTGCCAGTTTGGACGGGATGAGCTCGAATACCTAGGCCACAAAATCACACCCACTGGTTTGGAACCCAAAGAGACACACCTCCAGCAGTTAAAGGACCACGCGAAACCGACCAACCGGAGGCAACTCCGTCAATTTCTTGGATTGGTTGGGTGGTTGCGTGAGTACATCCCTAGCTGTGCCCAGTTAGCTGCCCCGCTCTCCGACCTACTCAGCGCAAAGAGAAAGTGGAAGTGGGCCTCGGAACAACAACGGTCCTTCGAAGCCGTGAAGAACGCCATCTGTGGACGTCTTCAACTGCACCGGCCCGTAGCCGAACTACCCTTCGTCCTGCAGACAGACGCCAGCTCGCGAGGGCTTGCTGCGGTTCTTTACCAAGAAGCACCGGAGGGTAAGCACATCTTCTCATACGCCAGTTCGAAGTTGAATCAGGCTGAACAAAGGTATCATTGTAATGAACAGGAGTGCCTAGCAGCAGTATGAGCCATCAAGCGCTACCGCCCGTACCTAGAAGATCGCTTCTATATCCTACGGACCGATAGTCGCGCTCTCCTTTGGCTAGACCAAACAAAAGACACCAGGTCGAAACTTACCAGGTGGTCCTTGCTGTTGCAAGAATTCAAGTTTCGTGTGGAGCATTGTCCAGGACACAAGAACGAATTGCCAGACGCCTTATCCCGCAACCCAGTGGACATCCCAGTTGCAGCTGAAGCCACCGAAGGGTCGCGTCTACTACCACCGGAAGTTGTCCAAGTCATCGAGGTGGCCAACCTAGTCGCGGAAGTGGAGAACGCCCAACAGGTGGATCAAAGTGTCATCAACCTGATTAATCGCTGGCACCGCATCCAGGACAACGGGCCCACCGAGCATGGGGATATTGCCTTCCGGGAACTCTACCGAGTTGTCAACGGCTACCTCTACCGGGTCAGCGAGGAACATCGTCAGTTGGTGGTGCCGCCAGCTGCCGTACCCAGAGTCATCTACCAATTCCATGACGATGCGTCGGCCGGACACCCAGGGACCGACGAGACAATCAGGGCGATACGCCGCCATTACTTCTGGCCAAGACTGGGAGAGGAAGTCCGTCGCCACGTGGCCGATTGCTTGACCTGCAGCTGCACCAAGAGGGGACCGCCGCAGCCCAAGGTTCCGCTAAGAGCCCACGCATCAAGCAAACCATGGGAAACGATAGCAGTGGACATCATGGGTCCCTACATCAGAAGCACCAGAGGGAACCGCTTCATACTCACGGTAACCGATATCTGTTCCAAGTGGGTCGAAGCATTCCCGATGGCCACCACAAGAAGCACAGATGTGACTCGGCTATTAGAGAATGAAGTCTTCAGCCGATATGGTTACCCAAGGTCCATCCTTTCCGACAACGGGACCCAGTTTACCTCCATCGCGTGGGACGCCGCCATCACTCATTGGGGATGCTTACATTGGACGACACCGATCTTCCATCCTAGAGCAAATCCTGATGAACGGCGGAACCAGGAGATAAAGAAGGGTCTCCGCATCCACCTACAAGGTCGTGATCGACAGCATTGGGACGAATACCTCCCCAGGATCACCTTCAACCTTCGGACACGCCAGAACGCCGCCACAGGTACTACGCCGAGTTATGCATTACTTGGTTACGAGCTTCCCAGACCCGGCGAGTGGCAAATGCAAGGAGAACCACAACAGAGGGTGCCTCAGGAAGAAAGGGTGAGAAGGATACACCGTAATCAACATCGGTACCGGGCAAGATACGCGGACGACCAGCCAGTACCAGTGCGATATCGTCAAGGAGATTGGGTCATGGCCCGCGCACACCCTGCGACCATTGGACATTTTCCGGACACCTGGACGGGACCACACCGCATCATCGAGTCTGCCGGTCCGGTTGCATTTTGGATCGATAAGGACAATCAGCCGACGAAGGTCCACACGGATGATTTAAGGAAGGCGCCTCGGGTCCAGCAAGCAGATCCGCCACGGCCCGAGCAGCCGCCGGTGCCCCGAGACGAGGCGCACCCACCAATTCCATAACCTGCACCAACTCCAACATCACAACACGGCCGCACAAGGGTATGCAATTATCTTCAACTACACCGGAATGTTACCGCGCACCCCCATTCCACGAACGGACCACTCAGCCGTTCCACGAATGGAGCGCGTCCCTCGTGACGTCACAGCCTTTGTGGCGTCATTCCTTTGTCTCCTTTTTATAAAATAACGAACAAACGCGCAACGCCACGCTAATAACAATATCATAATTGCATTCCCTGTTCGTACCTCTATCTGACGATATAAAATAAACCACTATGATTCGCCCCGCGCGTGTAGCGCAAAGTTTTATTTTCATAACTTTTTAATCCTGACAAGATTATCAATCAAACTCCATACACACTTTCAATTACATTATCCCAGACGCCCATACAAATTTCGCTCAGATCCTACCGCGCGAATGAAAGTTATTGCGCTCCAATTCCTGCAATGACGCGCACGAATATTCGCTGTATAACATTGTACCCGGTCACTTCTCATCGACCAAATTTTGCATACTAATCAAACACATCACCTTCGATCTCCATGCCAAATTATAGCAAAATCGTACCGCTAGAGCAAAAGTTACAGAGCTCACAATGAGCGCGCAGTGCGCAAGGGCATCGGCTAAGTAGCTTCCATCCCAGTCGGAATTCGACGATTAAACTTTGCACATGTCTTATTTACGTCATTCTTATTTCCCACACAAAGTTTCATGCAATTCTAACGGTACGAAACGAAGTTATTGAGCCACAAGTTAATTAGCACATTTTCGCTAATTCTCTTTGTTCCATTTGTCATTGATGCGATCCAGTTACCGCATCAAGTTCTCTCAACTCACAAGATTCATTACCGACGAAAAAAACAGAAGAAATAAGCGCCGAGAGCATATACAGGCGAAATTAAACCATAAGCGTAAACGCCAGTAAGAACAGCGTCAAAGTCAACCCGAGTCAGGTAGCCGGAAGTTCCTGGAAATGACCCTCGGCCGGAAATAAAAGCAGGTCCGATTCCGCCAGGAAGGCACTCTCTTCCGAGCTCTCATCGAAGTGACTTCAAGAGCTCACGACTCCAAGACTCTAGCTTCGCTGCCGCTCCGAGCTAGCCCGCTGCCGCTCCGAGCCAGTCCGCTGCCGCCTCCGAGCCAGTCCGCTGCCGCCTCCGAGCCAGTCCGCTGCCGCTCCGAGCCAGTCCGCTGCCGCCTCCGAGCCAGTCCGCTGCCGCCTCCGAGCCAGTCCGCTGCCGCCTCCGAGCCAGTCCGCTGCCGCCTCCGAGCCAGTCCGCTGCCGCCTCCGAGCCAGTCCGCTGCCGCCTCCGAGCCAGTACGCTGCCGCCTCCGAGCCAGTCCGCTGCCGCCTCCGAGCCAGTCCGCTGCCGCCTCCGAGCCAATCCGCTGCCGCCTCCAAGCCAGTACGCTGCCGCCTTCGAGAGCGTTGCTTCGCCGCCCCTGGTGTTGCCTCAGGAATTGTTTATACGATTATACTCTTGTAAATATATCATAGTTCTACAGTCTGCATCTGATTGCCAATCCTCCAGTCGTTACCCGACGTGCGAGTCAAAACGGTAACATATAGCGCGGGAAACGCGCGCGCCGTCGTCGGCCGGTCCTGCAAGTGTTCGCGGGAACGCGAGTTTTCTGGTCCTCCGGATCCACAGGTGTGCCGTCGGCGACGGAAAAGCTGGGACGCGTTGCGGACGACGCCGGAGCGTCGACGCGCCTCCGATTTTCGACGATGATATCGAATTTGCCGTCGCAATTCGGAGCTCAACCGCGAGCGCTCCTCGGGACGGAGTCGTTCGCCGCCGTTTAGAAGGCGGCGACGGCGTCCACGGACCGCCCGTCGCCCCGACGGCGACTACGGCGGGATCGTCGTTCTTTTCCTTCGTCGGTGACGTTCCGCGAGCGGACGCGACTCGTCGGAGGAGTCCCGCGGAGACGCCGGAACGCTCCGGCTCTACACCGACAGCGAGAAGCGGTCTCCTGCATCGTCCCGATTGAGAACTTATTTTACTGGAATTTCGCCCGGCGTCGTTTTACTGACGACGATCGCCCGCTTTGCCACGGTCCCGCCCGGTAATTTAGGAAAGCGGCGTTCAGTTTTAGCCGGCGATACGGCACGGAACGGGCCAGCTGCCTTGCGTTGCGCTTCCATTCAGAACGAAACAGGATGTCGGTAACATACGGGTGAAAAAAAGATCAGCGATCGAAGAGATATGCGTGCGTGCGTGCGTGTAGCTCGTCGAATAAGAAAGAAAGTTCATTTGTTCGGCGAGAGAGACGAAGGGAGGGCGAGAGAAAAAAAGAATAAAGCTTCACTCTCCGCTCCTAGCCTGCGAAATTTATCAACAGAGAGACGGACGCGGTCGTTGCGCCATCGTGAATCGCCGTCGACGGGACGGGGAAACGAGAAAAGATATTAAACTAAGAATGCCGTTCTTCGCCCCCGCCGCGATGCCGCCGGCGGCGAAAGCGGTAACGGCGACGGCCGCCCGGCGCGAAATTTCGTCCGTCCTCGCGACGCGCTCGCGATCTGGATCGAATGAACACCTTTTTTCTTCTTTCTTACCGGACATTATCGCTTTAATCGCTCATCGAGTAAATAAATGGATAAAAAGAGAGGCGGGGCCGCCGCGCGCCGGTCGTGCGATGATAGATAGATAGATAGACAGGACGGACGGGATAGGCCAGCGATCGACGTCTGCGCTCTAGCGCGACCCTGACACTTATATTATTTATAATATTTATAAATCGGTCAGTCGGGGCCAGGGTGGCTCCGCGTAAAGGGCGAGGGGGGATCCGTCCGTTCGTTGCAGATCTTGAAACGCATTTGCGATTACGATTGCGCTTAATAAACTCTCGAGCGTCATCTTGCGTACGCGTCGTCGTTTCAAAGTTAATTAAGCTTGAATAATAATTACCGTAGTTTTCTCGGGTGGGATAAAAACAATAAAAATATTGGGCGGATCGCCGACGTTATTAATAAATGCGTCGCGTATTCGTCTAATTTCAAATTGTTCGAATAAATTTCACCGTTCGAAATTCGTTCGTTTTGTTTTTAGATCGCTCGGAATGCTTTTATTTATTAAGAAAAAAAAAATTAACGAAATTTCAATCCGACGACGGCGATTTACATTCAGTTTCGTGTTACGAATTAGAGCCGCTTTACACGCGCGAGAACTCTTACGAAAATTACGCCGAAAGTTCTCGGAAGAATTCTTGGACGCGGTCCTCGACGTGTAAGACGGTATTTTCACTCCGAAATCTATTACGAAAATTTTCGCAATGAAACCACAACAACCCAAGACGCCGGCAGGTAAAATCAACCGAGCATTTTGATTAACGTCTTGCTTTGGTATCACGACGAACTTACAAATATTAAGCCGTGTAACGGGAAATATTGCGAAAAATCGTGTCAAAACTTCTTGCGACGTAAAAATGACGCGTCACAGATTCCTTGCGAGAATTCCCTCGAAAAAATTAAAACGCTAATTAAGTCCAGGGCGAACGCAACTCGACTCGACATAACTGAAAACTCAAGAAAGTTAAATCCAATCCCGAGTCGAATGGTCAAGGTCAACCCGAGGGAGAAACCATTAAAAAGAGAATCGAAATCTCGAAGAGGTCGAGCCAACCCAAGGCAAGAAGGTTCCCAACCCAATCCAAGTCTAAAGGTCAAAGGTCAAGGTCGACCGAAGGGAAAAATCGTACAAAAAAATCGAAATTTCGAAAAGCTGAGGCCAACCCGAGGCAAGAAATTTCCAAACCCAAAGGTCAAGGTCAACCCAAGGGTTCTCCCTCGGGTCGACCTTGGCCAATAAGATATTGAAATTACGAAAAGGTCAAGCCAACCCAGGGCAAGCAGGTTCCCGACCCAACCCAAGTCGAAAGGTCAAGGGTCAAGGTCGACCCAAGGGAAAAATCGCACAAAAAAATCGAAATTTCGAAAAGCTAAAGCCAACCCAAGGCGAGGAAGTTCCCGACCCAGGTCAAAGGTCAACCCAAGGGAGAAACCAGTGAGGAATCGAGATTTCGAAGAGGTCATCAAGCCAACCCGAGGCGGGAAAGTTCCCAACCCAGGTCAAAGGTCAAGGGTCAAGGTCAACCCAGGGGAAAAATCGTAGAAAATCGAAATTTCGAGAAGCTAAGGCCAACCCAGGGCAAGAAGGGTCCCAACCCAGGTCAAAGGTCAGGGTCAAGGTCAACCCAAGGTAGAAATCAATAAGAAATTGCAGTTTCGAAAAGGTCAAGCCAACCCGGGGCAGGAAAGTTCCCAAGTCGAAAGGTCAAAGGTCAAGGTCAACCAAGGGGGAAAATCGCACAAAAAAATCGAAATTTCGAAAAGCTAAGGCCAAACCAAGGCGAGGAAGTTCCCAGAACAGGTCAAAGGTCAAGGTCAAGGTCAACCCAAGGGAGAAACCAGTAAGGAATCGAAATTTCGAAAAGTTCAAGCCAACCCAACGCAGGAAAGTTCCCGACCCAGGTCAAAGGTCAAGGGTCAAGGTAAACCCAGGGGAGATATCGTAAAAAATCGCAATTTCGAAAATCTAGAGCCAACACAAGGCAATAAGGGTCCCTACCCGGGTCAAAGGTCAGGGTCAAGGTCAACCGAAGGTAGAAATCAATAAGAAATCGACATTTCGAAGAGGTCAAGCCAACCCGGGGCAGGAAAGTTCCCAAGTCGAAATGTCAAAGGTCAAGGTCAACCCAAGGGAAGAATCGTACAAAAAAATCGAAATTTCGAAAAGCTAAGGCCAACCCAACCCAACCCAGGTCAAGATCAAGGTCAAGGTCAACCCAAGGGAGAAGTCAATGACCCGACCCAAGGCAAGAAAATTCCCAACCCGAATCAAAGGTCAGGGTCAAGGTCAAGCCAAGGGAGAAATTGAAATTTCGAAAAGGTCAGGCCAACCCGAGGCAAGAGAGTTGCCGAGTCGAAAGGTCGAAGGTCAAGGTCAACCCAAGTGAAGGTTCGTTTAAAAAATTGAACTTTCGAAAAGGTCAAGCCAATCCGAGGCAACCAACCTAATCCAAGTCGAAAGGTCGACGTCAACCCTGGGAAGAATCTTCAAGGAGATTGAAACTCGTTAATTTTACAGCGTTGCCGAATTTCCGAGTTCCGACAATTATGATTCAGCACAAGAAATAAATCCACGTCGCGTCGCAGTTAACTCCGTTAGAATTGTGGCTTTTTTTAAACTCGTCGTGACTTGCGGCTAAGGCGGTAATTCCGTTATGGCGTTAATTCACCGTAATTAATTAACTGCCTGGATCTGATGGCGTTGCCGCTTTCCGTTTCGTCGCGACCGTAAGCGCAAGCGACATCTGCTTGAGGGAATCCGCCGCAAATTTCTATTAATTAAAAATTATTTTATTGCGTTGTAAAGGTAATCGTTGTAATTATTAGATTCGATTCGCTTTAATCAATTCGGGTAATAATTTTAAACGTCCTGGAGCTCTTCACAGTCCTGAGCGTACCCTCTGCCGCAGGCAGTGATTCTTGAAATTAATGGCAAAGCGGGAGTGTAAACCGAATTCGCCTTGGATTAAATCAAAGTCGAAGTTGTTTTCAACTCGTATTCAACGGAAACTTGAATCCGTTTGAGCAATTCAATTCAAAAGTCGCTTTCGTTTCTGAACGTACCCGTGCGTAATTTCAAAAAGTTCAACCCAACCCAGGTGGAAAGGTCGAGGTCTACCCAGGGGAAAAATCATTGGAAAGAAAAAAAAGAAACGAGACTTGAGAAAGGATCAGGCCAGCCCAAGGCGACGAAGTTCCCGACCCGTGTCGAAATTTCAACCCAACCCAGCCCATTTCGGTAGGTCAAGCCGAGGGAGAAATCTGTGCTCATGCGTTACGTTAGAATAGTTGAGCGTTTGTCTTTTGTTTTTGATTTGTGAACTCTACTTTTTCATAGTATTGAACGGACAGAACTGCAATTATAAGGACGACGCTGTAGGCAATATTCGGACTGGAAGCCCGTTCGGTAGGTTCGAGATTGCTTCGACTCGTCGAAATGTCGTGACGTCATATTGACGGTTCGCTCGCGGTTCAGCAGATCGCTTCGGGCCAAATTTGTCGCGTTTTTCGCGCAAGACGTCGATCGATAACGGAACAGTTTTCGAGTCGAAAGCTGAATTAGAATGGACGCCGTGCAGCATCTCAGACGGATGGTTAAAAATTTACTAGAAAGCGGCCGATTTCTTTTTTTATTCTGTTCGTCTCCCGTATTATTCAAGAGCGTCCCGCATCCGTCGTACGACGGTTTCTGTCGGGCGGCCCGGCGAACGGAGGTACAATTTCTACAAAAGTGGAAAAAAAAAAAAACCGTGCGCCGGAAAATAAAATAAATTAACGCGCCTTTACGATCGCGAATAATAATAATAATAATATGCGTCCCCGTGGATAAGATCGAACGTCTTGGATGTTGGTTTTGTGGTTCTGAAAAGAACCGATCTTCGTGGCGCCGGACGCCGTGCGTCGCTCGCTCACTTCGAGCTCGTGTATTTGGTGACGGCCTTCGTCCCTTCGCTGACGGCGTGCTTGGCCAGCTCGCCGGGAAGGAGCAGCCTCACGGCGGTCTGAATTTCGCGGCTCGTTATCGTCGATCGCTTGTTGTAGTGCGCCAAACGGGAGGCCTCCGCGGCGATCCGCTCGAAAATGTCGTTGACGAAGCTGTTCATGATGCTCATCGCCTTGCTCGATATTCCGGTGTCCGGATGCACCTGCTTCAATACTTTGTATATGTAAATGGCGTAGCTCTCCTTCCTCCTGCGCTTCTTCTTCTTGTCGCTCTTGGAGATGTTCTTCTGCGCCTTTCCCGCCTTTTTGGCCGCTTTGCCGCTCGTCTTGGGTGGCATGATGCCCGTAAAGTGCTAAGGAGTGAACGGATACGGTGAAGAGATCGATCGCCGGCGCTTAAGCTTCGTCAAGGACTGGCGAAACACTACCGGCCGAAACGTTGAACGTTGAACGGTCTTGGCTTCGGAGTTCCTAGAAGTTGTTCTTCTTTTACCTCCTTCATCTGTAAGAAAAAAATCGCTTTAGAAACTGTTCCTGTGCGGCGTACGCCGCACGTTGCGCGATACTTCTCTGCGCTCATTCCACGAGCATCATCCTGGGCCTCTTGTGGCGATGCTCCAGCTCTTCGTCGTAGTCCTCCAGGCTCCGGATCAGCGGGTTGGGGTGGTCTTGCATCGTTCCGTGCGTCTTCACGGCTAGCCGCCGCACGAACTCTTCAATCTTCTCGATGCCGATGTCCTTGTGGATTTGGGCATTCCTGACGAACCACGGAGCGTCGAGCGCCATCCGCAGGACTTCTTGTTCTGATCACCTGAAGTTTTCGCATGTGAGTCTTGGGCCGCGTAGCCCCAGGCCACAGAGGCGTAAGTCATCGTGGGCCTGATGACGGTTTTGTAGAGCTTCACCTTGTTATCAGGGTGAAGCTTACTTCCCCGGCTCATCAACCCGTAGAGCTTAGCCAGGACCTGTCTGGCTCTGGCGGCGGCGGACTCAATGTGCGGTCTCCAGGTGAGCCTCGCGTCCAGGGTGACTCCCAAGTACTTCGCTTCCGTTCGCCAAGGAATTCCTAGTCCGAACATGGCGATCTCTTCTGGCGGCGGATCCTTCCTTTTCTGCCCATGACGATGGCGGTGCTCTTCTCGGCGTTCACCTGGATGCGCCAGGTACGGTACCAACCTTCGAGATCGGTCGCAGCAGTCTGCAGCTTCCTTCTCAGGATGGCGACGCTCTTCGAACGACAATACAGGGCTGTATCGTCGGCGTAAAGCGCGACGTTCACACCGTTGGTTCGAGGGATATCTCGCACGAAGATGTTGAAGAGCGTCGGTGACAGCACGGAGCCTTGCGGCACACCGGCACTCAAAGTTCTCTCCGAAGAACGAAGTCCGTTAATCTTTATACGGAACTTGCGTTGCTTCAAGAACGAGGCGGTCAGCTGCACAATACCCAAAGGTATTCCCGCTTCCAACATCTTGTGGAGCAGGCCCTGGTGCCAAACCTTGTCGAATGCCTTCGACACGTCCAGCAAACACTAGGCCTGTACTCCTTCTTGTTGAAACCTACGATTAAGCACTCGGTAACGCGCAGCATCTGGTGGACAGTCAAGATTCCCCGACGGAAACCGAACAGTTCAACCTGGACGACCTTCAGACTCTCAATGTGCACCTTGAGTCTTCGGAGAATGACCTTTCGGCCAGCTTGCCGAGAACTGGCAGCAGACTGATCGGGCGATAGTTCTGCGGAAGCGGTTGCCTGCCCAGTCCAGCTTCCTCAACACAATGACGTCCGCGAACTTCCACCTGATGGAAAGTGCCGCAGACGGAGCATCGCGTTAAGTACGCCGGTTCAGAACCGCTATCGCTCGCATCGGAAGTTCTTGCAGAGCCCCTGTTGCCTATGCCGTCGGGACCTGGTGCCTCTTCTTGCACCTCTTCGCTGCCTTCTTCACCTCCGAGGGCGATACCGGGGCGATGTGCTCGACATCACGCTGTCCGAGCAGACGCCTGACTCTACGGTGAATGCTGCCGATGTGGTCAACATCTGCATTCACGTAGACAGGACTGCACTGACGCTCGAGATTGTCGGCAAAAGCCTCGGCCTTTTCCTCATCGGTGTAGACGACACCCCCTGCTCCGTGTGTATGGGGGCATGGGTGGTGCTCCTTGTTTGCCGAGACTCCGAGTCATTCTCCAGAGATAATTAACATCGGATATCAGCCCGTCGATTTTGGCTTCCCAGGTTTCCTTCGGTAGTTCGGGCTCGCCGAACCTCGCCGGTCAGCCTGTTTGCATCTCTCTTGTGCTGTGGGTCCAGTGTCCGCTGCCACCGTCTCCTAGAGCGGTTTCGCTCTCTGATGAGTGCGCGAACGTCTTCGGGCAGTCGCATCCGAAATGGGCGGACCGGCATCGGATTCGCTGCGTGAGCAAGCGAAACCGTGATCTTGTCGGTCAGGTCGTCCACGGCGTGCTCTAGTTCTTCACGCGTTTCGATGGGGGTCACTGGTCCTAGAGCTTCCTGGAGGTGATCGGTGAACGCGCCCCAGGAGATCCTCATCCTTGTGCCCTCCTCGTCCTCTTCAGGGTTCCCGCCCAGCTGCAGCAGAACCGGGGCGTGGTCGGAGTCTAGCTCGTTCAACACAGTGAGCTGGTGAACCATCGCCACGTCCTTTAGGACGACGATGTCGAGCACATCTGGCCGGCCGACTGTACCGAAATGAGTCGGATCGACGGTGGCGTCGATCGTTATCAGTCGGTTTTCACCGTAGGCTTTCAAAATCCTACCATTCCGGTTGGTAACACGACTGTTCCAATCGGGATGTTTGGAATTCAAATCGCCGGCGATGACTGCGGCACCATCAGTGTCTAACACCGCGTCCAAGTCACCCGGAACCAATTCTCGATTCGGCGCGTTGTAAGCGGAGATCAATCGAACCAAACCGTACGTCGTATGAATCGCCACAATGGTCGCCTCCAGGTGCTGGAGGGCGGCGTATCAACAACGTGGTGGTCGATGTCTCGTTTCACAAAAACAGCAGTTCCCCCGCCTCTCGCGTTCGGCCTGTCATTTCTGTACAGCTGATAATTCGGAAGCTTCGGAACGTCGCCCGCTCTGAGATGTGTTTCGTTAATGAGAATTACGTCCAGGTTTTGACGCTGGGCGAATTCCATCAACTCCAATCTCTTGGGTTTCAGTCCGTTGGCATTCCAAAAGACCGTCTGCAAAGAACGTGGTCGCCTTGGCCGTCTATCCATGGCGGAACAGCGATGATATCTCGGAAGCGCAGCCTAATAAGGCCGTGATCATCTCGGTGCTGTTCTTCGCCTGGCTCAGCCTGGCAACCACAGTGGCCGCTACACTGAGTAGCTTAGAGAAATCAACCCGCGAAAATAAATCCGCGAGTTGCTGCCATACGCTTGCCGTTTCGGTTTCGGTTCGCGTAGGTGCATCGGGCTTGGTTGTTCCAGCAACCTCTGGTTGGCTCTTGCGAGCGCTGCTCGCTCCGCCCACCGCGGCACTGTAGCTTACGCTCGGTCGCCTCTGTTCCTCCGAAGAGTGGGCAACGTGCGTCGCCGCAGCGGGTTCCCTCGAAGTTTTCTTCGCGGGCAGCTCCGGGAACTTGCCGCCCTTGAACTCCGGGACGGGTTTCTCTCTCGGCGCTGGGGGTCTCGTCTGACGGACTGGCTCCTTCGGGTACTTCTCGCAGCCCCTGTAGGAAGCCGGGTGTGACCGCCGCAATTGCAGCAAACAGCCGGTACGTCTCGGCTTCTTGCACGTTAGTGTGATGTGGCTCGCACACTTCACACAGCGAGGGTTGGCGCGGCACATTCTTGAGAATGTCCAAACCTGTTGGCAGCGGTGGCACTGACCAACACCGGACGGACGTCTCTTCGACTCGATTGTGACATCGAGCCGAGCGACCTTCTTCTCATCGAAGATGCGCTTTCCGTCATCGCTCCTCGACAGCTGGACCATGACAAGCGGCATGGCACGCTTCTCTGGTCCCTTTATTCAGCCGGAATCCGACGGAACGGGGTAGCCCCGCTGTTCAAGGTCAGCTTTGACCTCCTCCTCGCTGACGGACGTGGGCAGGTTACGAACCACAACCCTGAGCGGCTTGTCAGAGGTCAGTGCGTACGTGTGGTACTGCACCTTCCTCTCGTCGAAACGTCTGGTCATCGCCCGATAGTCATCGACCGACGCTGGCTGCACGCGGATTCCGGTGCCCGTATTTCTCGCTTTCGAAAAGCGATTTTCCGGGCATCAAGATCTCTACAGATCTCTCGCTCCACCTCTCTTTTTCCCGGAGGAAAACGGGTGGGATCCGGATTCTCAGCGCTTTTGTCGGGACATCTACCTGGACGACTTCCATCTCGTCCCCAGACAAGCTCTCGTAGCTGTTTTTCGTCGCCAGTGTCTCGGAAGAGGCTGTCTTCCGCAACTTACGGGCGGTCTTCCTCGGTTTCGGCTTCTGAAAGTCTTCATCGCCAGATGACGAAGACTCTTCGCTGGATACCGCGGTGCTTCTGCGGTCATCCTCGCTGGTGACCTCGACGCGGGCACGGGGGCGTTTGCCGGCGGACAGGGACTGGCCCTCAGCCATGGCTGAAAAAGAAATTCCGGTAGACACCTCACTCAGTGTCGTACCGAAATTGTGCCTTTTAGTCGCAAAAACTTGGTCGATAATGCCTTGTAAAAGGCACGTATTGCTCATAAACACTAGTCACTGCACAAATCACCGGTCACTGGTCACAGCACCGCACATGCACACACTACAGCACTGCAAGCAAGACTGACTACCGGCCGAAACTCATTTCGGCGGGTAGTTATCGGCGCGCCGTCCGCGCTCCGGTAACGCCCCTTCGAGTCGACGCGCACCGTTCTCGGCGCCCATTGGCGGCCGCCGTTCCCTATAAGTATCCATCTGCATAGCCTGCGAGCCAGCATTTCGTTACGACAACGCATCGAACCAGAACGCGGCGGACAGAGCGACGCTGCGTTATTAAGGCCTTTATTAAGTAGAATCGAAGCAGAGGGACGAGAATTTCGCGATGTCAGGACGCGGTAAGGGCGGCAAAGTCAAGGGAAAGGCGAAGTCGAGGTCGAGCAGAGCGGGACTCCAGTTCCCCGTCGGCCGTATCCACCGTCTGCTCCGCAAAGGTAATTACGCGGAGCGCGTGGGCGCCGGAGCCCCGGTTTACCTAGCCGCCGTCATGGAGTACCTCGCCGCCGAGGTGCTGGAACTTGCCGGCAACGCGGCTCGAGATAACAAGAAGACGCGCATAATACCGCGCCACCTGCAGCTGGCCATAAGGAACGACGAAGAATTGAACAAGCTCCTCTCGGGCGTGACGATCGCGCAAGGCGGTGTTTTGCCCAACATCCAGGCCGTCCTCTTGCCCAAGAAGACGGAGAAGAAAGCTTAAGGACGTCGGCCCACGTTCCGTCGACGCACGTGCAGTGCGCGGTGACCGGCCCTTCTCAGGGCCAAAAAAATTATTCCGCATATTTCGCTTGCGAGACGCTTCCCGCCGCTCGTCCTTCCAAATTTTTTTTGTTTCGTCCGGCTATGTTTCTCGTTTTTTTTTTTTTTTTTTTTTTTTTTACCGCCTGAAAAAGAGATTTATCGTCGATTAACTAATTAATTACATAGCTTAAAATCGTGATAATTACCGCACCACCTGTACACCCGACGGGCAAAGGAAAGAGTATCGCGCCGGACGAATCGAACTCGTTAAATATCGCGACTTCCCGTCTCCAGGGAAGTTAAATAATTTCGCGTGACTTTACAACACGTTTACCACCGCCACTGTAATAATTTCACCCGCCGCGCCGCCGAAGAAAAAAGACCAGACACGCGGAACGATTTATTTTCTACCGTCTTCATCATCTATCTCTTATCATCATCATTATACGCTCCGTGTGCGTTCACATTTCCTTTATTTATTTGCGTTTATATTGACGCGGTTAGTTTCGAAGCAGCGAAACCTCGGAGGACGAGTGTTGTGGTTCTGAAAAGAACCTTTCTGATGATGAACTAATGCTCCTCTTCCTTTCCGCCTTTTAACCTCCGAACCCGTACAGAGTGCGGCCCTGGCGCTTCAACGCGTACACGACGTCCATCGCCGTGACCGTCTTTCGTTTGGCGTGCTCGGTGTAAGTGACGGCGTCCCTGATGACGTTCTCGAGGAAGACCTTGAGCACGCCGCGCGTTTCCTCGTAGATCAGGCCGGAGATTCGCTTCACGCCGCCTCGCCGGGCCAGCCGTCTTATCGCCGGTTTGGTTATGCCCTGGATGTTGTCGCGGAGTACCTTGCGATGACGTTTGGCGCCGCCTTTTCCGAGTCCCTTGCCTCCTTTACCGCGACCTGTCATGATTTCGCCCGTCTAGCGCTGTTTTTCGAATATAACTGAGGACGAGATTCTCAGCGATCCCCCTCGCAACGGCTAATGTACGACGAGACCGGTAAGCGGACGGCTTTTATTGACGACGGGCGTGGCCTGGGCGGCCAATACGAGCGCGCCGTTCGAATCAGCCGTCGCCACGTAAAAGCGACCGCCGTCCGTTCCCGACGTACCATTCGCCTACAGACGGCCGTGGTTTAGTTGGGTGTGCAGCGCAAACTTCCGAGCAACGACAAGTTCCTTGAGGAATTCTTAGATTACGATACGATGGCACGTACGAAGCAAACTGCGAGAAAATCGACGGGAGGCAAGGCGCCGAGAAAACAGTTGGCCACGAAGGCGGCTCGCAAGAGCGCGCCGGCGACGGGCGGCGTGAAGAAACCGCACAGGTACAGGCCCGGCACCGTTGCCCTCAGAGAAATCCGCCGATACCAGAAGAGCACCGAACTTCTGATACGAAAGCTGCCCTTCCAGCGTCTCGTGCGAGAAATCGCGCAGGACTTCAAGACCGATCTGCGCTTCCAGAGTTCCGCCGTGATGGCGCTTCAGGAGGCCAGCGAGGCGTACTTAGTCGGACTCTTCGAAGACACCAACCTGTGCGCCATCCACGCCAAACGAGTCACTATCATGCCGAAGGACATACAGCTGGCCAGACGGATCAGGGGCGAGCGCGCTTAAACTTCGTCGGCGAAGATGCGGCCACGTATCTACATACTTTATCATCGGTTCTTTTCAGAACCACAAATTCTGTTCCTTTTCGGGAGTTCGACGCCGAGATTAATTTTTTTCGCACTTGTTTTATTATTTCCTACTTTTCTCGCTATTTATTTTAATATGCGACCGTCGCGTCGCGTCGTTTCAGTTAAACTCGGGACTTTCTTTACGGCAACAAACTCATAGTAATTTTGCTTATACGTCATCGTTAATAAATAATCTAATAATTAAATTATAAGGGGCGGTGTGTAGTATGTATCTACATATTATTGTGTGCGGGTGGAGCGACGGCAAGCTTTCTACGGAAGCATGAATTACAGATCACTGCCGACGTCAATCGAGCAAGTCGCGAGATGGGAACGCGACGCAAACGTGAATTTTTTTTTTTTTTTTTTTTTTTTTTTAAAGACTTCAACCGAGCCGTTTATCACGGTCACGGCTTCGTGTGACGTGCGTGCCTCTGAGGTGCGAATTTCCCGGGAGAACGTTATTTGTGGCCCTGAAAAGGGCCATTTTTGCGCGCGCCGGCCCTTCGGTCGGCTCGCTCACTTCTTCTTCGCGGAGGCGGCCTTCTTGGCGGCGGCTTTCGGCGCGGCCGCCGGAAGCCTCTTGGCCGTCTTCGGTTTGGGAGCCTTCGGCTTCTTGGTCGGCGGTCCCTTGGTCGCCTTTTTCGCTTTCGACGGCGACTTGGACTTGGAGGCCTTCGGAGCCGCGGCGGACGCTTTCTTCTCGGCCGCCTGCTGTTTCTTCGCCTTCGTCGCGGACTGCTTCTTCTCCGCGGTCGGCTTCCTCGTCTTCGCGGCGGCGACGGGCGGAGAGGAGGCGGCGGCGGCGGTGGCCTTCCTGGACGCCTTCGATTTGGCCGCCCTCTTCGTCGCCGGTTTCGGAAGGCCCGCCTCGCCGACGGCCGCCTTCTTGGACGCCGCGCTGACGGCCAACTTGAAGGAGCCCGAAGCTCCCTTGCCCTTGGTCTGGACGAGGACGCCCGAGGCGACGGCCGCCTTTAGGTACTTCTTGATGAACGGGGACAGCTTTTCAGAGTCGATCTTGTAGTTCGCGGCGACGTACTTCTTGATCGCCTGCAACGAAGAACCGCCGCGTTCTTTCAGGTTCTTTATGGCGCCGTTGACCATTTCCGACGTAGGAGGGTGAGACGGCTTCGAACGAGGGTTTTTCACCTTCTTACCGGCCGGCGAGGCGGCGGACTTCTTCACGGGAGCCGGGGCCGCGGCGGAGACGACGGTCTGTTGGGGTGATGCGACGTCGGTCATCGTCGTTCGTCGAATAATGACAAAACAAAGAAAATTAACGAAGAGGGCTCGTTCGCTCGCTGAGTTGCTCGACCTTTCGTAGCGCTTAACGCCGACGAACGCGCAGTGCAATGAAAGCGGCCACCTCGCCGCCGTATAGTCGGTTAGCGCGCGCGGACCGAAGCAGAAACGACATATAGCGCGGGAAACGCGCGCGCCGTCGTCGGCCGGTCCTGCAAGTGTTCGCGGGAACGCGAGTTTTCTGGTCCTCCGGATCCACAGGTGTGCCGTCGGCGACGGAAAAGCTGGGACGCGTTGCGGACGACGCCGGAGCGTCGACGCGCCTCCGATTTTCGACGATGATATCGAATTTGCCGTCGCAATTCGGAGCTCAACCGCGAGCGCTCCTCGGGACGGAGTCGTTCGCCGCCGTTTAGAAGGCGGCGACGGCGTCCACGGACCGCCCGTCGCCCCGACGGCGACTACGGCGGGATCGTCGTTCTTTTCCTTCGTCGGTGACGTTCCGCGAGCGGACGCGACTCGTCGGAGGAGTCCCGCGGAGACGCCGGAACGCTCCGGCTCTACACCGACAGCGAGAAGCGGTCTCCTGCATCGTCCCGATTGAGAACTTATTTTACTGGAATTTCGCCCGGCGTCGTTTTACTGACGACGATCGCCCGCTTTGCCACGGTCCCGCCCGGTAATTTAGGAAAGCGGCGTTCAGTTTTAGCCGGCGATACGGCACGGAACGGGCCAGCTGCCTTGCGTTGCGCTTCCATTCAGAACGAAACAGGATGTCGGTAACATACGGGTGAAAAAAAGATCAGCGATCGAAGAGATATGCGTGCGTGCGTGCGTGCGTGTAGCTCGTCGAATAAGAAAGAAAGTTCATTTGTTCGGCGAGAGAGACGAAGGGAGGGCGAGAGAAAAAAAGAATAAAGCTTCACTCTCCGCTCCTAGCCTGCGAAATTTATCAACAGAGAGACGGACGCGGTCGTTGCGCCATCGTGAATCGCCGTCGACGGGACGGGGAAACGAGAAAAGATATTAAACTAAGAATGCCGTTCTTCGCCCCCGCCGCGATGCCGCCGGCGGCGAAAGCGGTAACGGCGACGGCCGCCCGGCGCGAAATTTCGTCCGTCCTCGCGACGCGCTCGCGAGCACCTTTTTTTCATTCGTGCCTCTGTAAACGTTTTTCTTCTTTTACCGGACATTGTCGCTTTTTACTCGTAATTGTTCATAGAGTAAAAACGGGTAAAAAGAGAGGCGGGGCCGCTAGTCGTGCGATGATAGATAGATAGACAGGACGGACGGGATAGGCCAGCGATCGACGTCTGCGCTCTAGCGCGACCCTGACACTTATATTATTTATAATATTTATAAATCGGTCAGTCGGGGCCAGGGTGGCTCCGCGTAAAGGGCGAGGGGGGATCCGTCCGTTCGTTGCAGATCTTGAAACGCATTTGCGATTACGATTGCGCTTAATAAACTCTCGAGCGTCATCTTGCGTACGCGTCGTCGTTTCAAAGTTAATTAAGCTTGAATAATAATTACCGTAGTTTTCTCGGGTGGGATAAAAACAAAAAAAAAAAAAATTTGGACGGATCGCCGACGTTATTAATAAATGCGTCGCGTATTCGTGTAATTTCAAATTGTTCGAATAAATTTCACCGTTCGAAATTCATTTTGTTTTTAGATCGCTCGGAATGTTTTTATTTATTAAGAAAAAAAAAATTAACGCAATTTCAATCCGACGACGGCGATTTACATTCAGTTTCGTGTTACGAATTAGAGCCGCTTTACACGCGCGAGAACTCTTACGAAAATTACGCCGAAAGTTTTCGGAAGAATTCTTGGACGCGGTCCTCGACGTGTAAGACGGTACTTTCACTCCGAAATCTATTACGAAAATTTTCGCAATGAAACCACAACAACCCAAGACGCCGGCAGGTAAAATCAACCGGGCATTTTGATTGACGTCTTGCTTTGGTATCACGACGAACTTACAAATATTAAGCCGTGTAACGGGAAATATTGCGAAAAATCGTGTCAAAACTTCTTGCGACGTAAAAATGACGCGTCACAGATTCCTTGCGAGAATTCCCTCGAAAAAATTAAAACGCTAATTAAGTCCAGGGCGAACGCAACTCGACTCGACATAACTGAAAACTCAAGAAAGTTAAATCCAATCCCGAGTCGAATGGTCAAGGTCAACCCGAGGGAGAAACCATTAAAAAGAGAATCGAAATCTCGAAGAGGTCGAGCCAACCCAAGGCAAGAAGGTTCCCAACCCAATCCAAGTCTAAAGGTCAAAGGTCAAGGTCGACCGAAGGGAAAAATCGTACAAAAAAATCGAAATTTCGAAAAGCTGAGGCCAACCCGAGGCAAGAAATTTCCAAACCCAAAGGTCAAGGTCAAGGTCAACCCAAGGGTTCTCCCTCGGGTCGACCTTGGCCAATAAGATATTGAAATTACGAAAAGGTCAAGCCAACCCAGGGCAAGCAGGTTCCCGACCCAACCCAAGTCGAAAGGTCAAGGGTCAAGGTCGACCCAAGGGAAAAATCGCACAAAAAAATCGAAATTTCGAAAAGCTAAAGCCAACCCAAGGCGAGGAAGTTCCCGACCCAGGTCAAAGGTCAACCCAAGGGAGAAACCAGTGAGGAATCGAGATTTCGAAGAGGTCATCAAGCCAACCCGAGGCGGGAAAGTTCCCAACCCAGGTCAAAGGTCAAGGGTCAAGGTCAACCCAGGGGAAAAATCGTAGAAAATCGAAATTTCGAGAAGCTAAGGCCAACCCAGGGCAAGAAGGGTCCCAACCCAGGTCAAAGGTCAGGGTCAAGGTCAACCCAAGGTAGAAATCAATAAGAAATTGCAGTTTCGAAAAGGTCAAGCCAACCCGGGGCAGGAAAGTTCCCAAGTCGAAAGGTCAAAGGTCAAGGTCAACCAAGGGGGAAAATCGCACAAAAAAATCGAAATTTCGAAAAGCTAAGGCCAAACCAAGGCGAGGAAGTTCCCAGAACAGGTCAAAGGTCAAGGTCAAGGTCAACCCAAGGGAGAAACCAGTAAGGAATCGAAATTTCGAAAAGTTCAAGCCAACCCAACGCAGGAAAGTTCCCGACCCAGGTCAAAGGTCAAGGGTCAAGGTAAACCCAGGGGAGATATCGTAAAAAATCGCAATTTCGAAAATCTAGAGCCAACACAAGGCAATAAGGGTCCCTACCCGGGTCAAAGGTCAGGGTCAAGGTCAACCGAAGGTAGAAATCAATAAGAAATCGACATTTCGAAGAGGTCAAGCCAACCCTGGGCAGGAAAGTTCCCAAGTCGAAATGTCAAAGGTCAAGGTCAACCCAAGGGAAGAATCGTACAAAAAAATCGAAATTTCGAAAATCTAAGGCCAACCCAACCCAACCCAGGTCAAGATCAAGGTCAAGGTCAACCCAAGGGAGAAGTCAATGACCCGAC
Source organism: Dorcus hopei (assembly GCA_033060865.1). Taxonomy (NCBI): domain Eukaryota; kingdom Metazoa; phylum Arthropoda; class Insecta; order Coleoptera; family Lucanidae; genus Dorcus; species Dorcus hopei. The sequence goes on from JAUPFK010000019.1 coordinate 867,607, forward strand.
CCAAGGCAAGAAAATTCCCAACCCGAATCAAAGGTCAGGGTCAAGGTCAAGCCAAGGGAGAAATTGAAATTTCGAAAAGGTCAGGCCAACCCGAGGCAAGAGAGTTGCCGAGTCGAAAGGTCGAAGGTCAAGGTCAACCCAAGTGAAGGTTCGTTTAAAAAATTGAACTTTCGAAAAGGTCAAGCCAATCCGAGGCAACCAACCTAATCCAAGTCGAAAGGTCGACGTCAACCCTGGGGAAGAATCTTCAAGGAGATTGAAACTCGTTAATTTTTACAGCGTTGCCGAATTTCCGAGTTCCGACAATTATGATTCAGCACAAGAAATAAATCCACGTCGCGTCGCAGTTAACTCCGTTAGAATTGTGGCTTTTTTTAAACTCGTCGTGACTTGCGGCTAAGGCGGTAATTCCGTTATGGCGTTAATTCACCGTAATTAATTAACTGCCTGGATCTGATGGCGTTGCCGCTTTCCGTTTCGTCGCGACCGTAAGCGCAAGCGACATCTGCTTGAGGGAATCCGCCGCAAATTTCTATTAATTAAAAATTATTTTATTGCGTTGTAAAGGTAATCGTTGTAATTATTAGATTCGATTCGCTTTAATCAATTCGGGTAATAATTTTAAACGTCCTGGAGCTCTTCACAGTCCTGAGCGTACCCTCTGCCGCAGGCAGTGATTCTTGAAATTAATGGCAAAGCGGGAGTGTAAACCGAATTCGCCTTGGATTAAATCAAAGTCGAAGTTGTTTTCAACTCGTATTCAACGGAAACTTGAATCCGTTTGAGCAATTCAATTCAAAAGTCGCTTTCGTTTCTGAACGTACCCGTGCGTAATTTCAAAAAGTTCAACCCAACCCAGGTGGAAAGGTCGAGGTCTACCCAGGGGAAAAATCATTGGAAAGAAAAAAAAGAAACGAGACTTGAGAAAGGATCAGGCCAGCCCAAGGCGACGAAGTTCCCGACCCGTGTCGAAATTTCAACCCAACCCAGCCCATTTCGGTAGGTCAAGCCGAGGGAGAAATCTGTGCTCATGCGTTACGTTAGAATAGTTGAGCGTTTGTCTTTTGTTTTTGATTTGTGAACTCTACTTTTTCATAGTATTGAACGGACAGAACTGCAATTATAAGGACGACGCTGTAGGCAATATTCGGACTGGAAGCCCGTTCGGTAGGTTCGAGATTGCTTCGACTCGTCGAAATGTCGTGACGTCATATTGACGGTTCGCTCGCGGTTCAGCAGATCGCTTCGGGCCAAATTTGTCGCGTTTTTCGCGCAAGACGTCGATCGATAACGGAACAGTTTTCGAGTCGAAAGCTGAATTAGAATGGACGCCGTGCAGCATCTCAGACGGATGGTTAAAAATTTACTAGAAAGCGGCCGATTTCTTTTTTTATTCTGTTCGTCTCCCGTATTATTCAAGAGCGTCCCGCATCCGTCGTACGACGGTTTCTGTCGGGCGGCCCGGCGAACGGAGGTACAATTTCTACAAAAGTGGAAAAAAAAAAAAAACCGTGCGCCGGAAAATAAAATAAATTAACGCGCCTTTACGATCGCGAATAATAATAATAATAATAATAATAATAATAATATGCGTCCCCGTGGATAAGATCGAACGTCTTGGATGTTGGTTTTGTGGTTCTGAAAAGAACCGATCTTCGTGGCGCCGGACGCCGTGCGTCGCTCGCTCACTTCGAGCTCGTGTATTTGGTGACGGCCTTCGTCCCTTCGCTGACGGCGTGCTTGGCCAGCTCGCCGGGAAGGAGCAGCCTCACGGCGGTCTGAATTTCGCGGCTCGTTATCGTCGATCGCTTGTTGTAGTGCGCCAAACGGGAGGCCTCCGCGGCGATCCGCTCGAAAATGTCGTTGACGAAGCTGTTCATGATGCTCATCGCCTTGCTCGATATTCCGGTGTCCGGATGCACCTGCTTCAATACTTTGTATATGTAAATGGCGTAGCTCTCCTTCCTCCTGCGCTTCTTCTTCTTGTCGCTCTTGGAGATGTTCTTCTGCGCCTTTCCCGCCTTTTTGGCCGCTTTGCCGCTCGTCTTGGGTGGCATGATGCCCGTAAAGTGCTAAGGAGTGAACGGATACGGTGAAGAGATCGATCGCCGGCGCTTAAGCTTCGTCAAGGACTGGCGAAACACTACCGGCCGAAACTCATTTCGGCGGGTAGTTATCGGCGCGCCGTCCGCGCTCCGGTAACGCCCCTTCGAGTCGACGCGCACCGTTCTCGGCGCCCATTGGCGGCCGCCGTTCCCTATAAGTATCCATCTGCATAGCCTGCGAGCCAGCATTTCGTTACGACAACGCATCGAACCAGAACGCGGCGGACAGAGCGACGCTGCGTTATTAAGGCCTTTATTAAGTAGAATCGAAGCAGAGGGACGAGAATTTCGCGATGTCAGGACGCGGTAAGGGCGGCAAAGTCAAGGGAAAGGCGAAGTCGAGGTCGAGCAGAGCGGGACTCCAGTTCCCCGTCGGCCGTATCCACCGTCTGCTCCGCAAAGGTAATTACGCGGAGCGCGTGGGCGCCGGAGCCCCGGTTTACCTAGCCGCCGTCATGGAGTACCTCGCCGCCGAGGTGCTGGAACTTGCCGGCAACGCGGCTCGAGATAACAAGAAGACGCGCATAATACCGCGCCACCTGCAGCTGGCCATAAGGAACGACGAAGAATTGAACAAGCTCCTCTCGGGCGTGACGATCGCGCAAGGCGGTGTTTTGCCCAACATCCAGGCCGTCCTCTTGCCCAAGAAGACGGAGAAGAAAGCTTAAGGACGTCGGCCCACGTTCCGTCGACGCACGTGCAGTGCGCGGTGACCGGCCCTTCTCAGGGCCAAAAAAATTATTCCGCATATTTCGCTTGCGAGACGCTTCCCGCCGCTCGTCCTTCCTAATTATTTTGTTTCGTCCGGCTATGTTTCTCATTTTTTTTTTTTTTTTTTAACCGCCTGGAAAAGAGATTTATCGTCGATTAACTAATTAATTACATAGCTTAAAATCGTGATAATTACCGCACCACCTGTACACCCGACGGGCAAAGGAAAGAGTATCGCGCCGGACGAATCGAACTCGTTAAATATCGCGACTTCCCGTCTCCAGGGAAGTTAAATAATTTCGCGTGACTTTACAACACGTTTACCACCGCCACTGTAATAATTTCACCCGCCGCGCCGCCGAAGAAAAAAGACCAGACACGCGGAACGATTTATTTTCTACCGTCTTCATCATCTATCTCTTATCATCATCATTATACGCTCCGTGTGCGTTCACATTTCCTTTATTTATTTGCGTTTATATTGACGCGGTTAGTTTCGAAGCAGCGAAACCTCGGAGGACGAGTGTTGTGGTTCTGAAAAGAACCTTTCTGATGATGAACTAATGCTCCTCTTCCTTTCCGCCTTTTAACCTCCGAACCCGTACAGAGTGCGGCCCTGGCGCTTCAACGCGTACACGACGTCCATCGCCGTGACCGTCTTTCGTTTGGCGTGCTCGGTGTAAGTGACGGCGTCCCTGATGACGTTCTCGAGGAAGACCTTGAGCACGCCGCGCGTTTCCTCGTAGATCAGGCCGGAGATTCGCTTCACGCCGCCTCGCCGGGCCAGCCGTCTTATCGCCGGTTTGGTTATGCCCTGGATGTTGTCGCGGAGTACCTTGCGATGACGTTTGGCGCCGCCTTTTCCGAGTCCCTTGCCTCCTTTACCGCGACCTGTCATGATTTCGCCCGTCTAGCGCTGTTTTTCGAATATAACTGAGGACGAGATTCTCAGCGATCCCCCTCGCAACGGCTAATGTACGACGAGACCGGTAAGCGGACGGCTTTTATTGACGACGGGCGTGGCCTGGGCGGCCAATACGAGCGCGCCGTTCGAATCAGCCGTCGCCACGTAAAAGCGACCGCCGTCCGTTCCCGACGTACCATTCGCCTACAGACGGCCGTGGTTTAGTTGGGTGTGCAGCGCAAACTTCCGAGCAACGACAAGTTCCTTGAGGAATTCTTAGATTACGATACGATGGCACGTACGAAGCAAACTGCGAGAAAATCGACGGGAGGCAAGGCGCCGAGAAAACAGTTGGCCACGAAGGCGGCTCGCAAGAGCGCGCCGGCGACGGGCGGCGTGAAGAAACCGCACAGGTACAGGCCCGGCACCGTTGCCCTCAGAGAAATCCGCCGATACCAGAAGAGCACCGAACTTCTGATACGAAAGCTGCCCTTCCAGCGTCTCGTGCGAGAAATCGCGCAGGACTTCAAGACCGATCTGCGCTTCCAGAGTTCCGCCGTGATGGCGCTTCAGGAGGCCAGCGAGGCGTACTTAGTCGGACTCTTCGAAGACACCAACCTGTGCGCCATCCACGCCAAACGAGTCACTATCATGCCGAAGGACATACAGCTGGCCAGACGGATCAGGGGCGAGCGCGCTTAAACTTCGTCGGCGAAGATGCGGCCACGTATCTACATACTTTATCATCGGTTCTTTTCAGAACCACAAATTCTGTTCCTTTTCGGGAGTTCGACGCCGAGATTAATTTTTTTCGCACTTGTTTTATTATTTCCTACTTTTCTCGCTATTTATTTTAATATGCGACCGTCGCGTCGCGTCGTTTCAGTTAAACTCGGGACTTTCTTTACGGCAACAAACTCATAGTAATTTTGCTTATACGTCATCGTTAATAAATAATCTAATAATTAAATTATAAGGGGCGGTGTGTAGTATGTATCTACATATTATTGTGTGCGGGTGGAGCGACGGCAAGCTTTCTACGGAAGCATGAATTACAGATCACTGCCGACGTCAATCGAGCAAGTCGCGAGATGGGAACGCGACGCAAACCCGAATTTTTTTTTTTTTTTCAAGACTTCAACCGAGCCGTTTATCACGGTCACGGCTTCGTGTGACGTGCGTGCCTCTGAGGTGCGAATTTCCCGGGAGAACGTTATTTGTGGCCCTGAAAAGGGCCATTTTTGCGCGCGCCGGCCCTTCGGTCGGCTCGCTCACTTCTTCTTCGCGGAGGCGGCCTTCTTGGCGGCGGCTTTCGGCGCGGCCGCCGGAAGCCTCTTGGCCGTCTTCGGTTTGGGAGCCTTCGGCTTCTTGGTCGGCGGTCCCTTGGTCGCCTTTTTCGCTTTCGACGGCGACTTGGACTTGGAGGCCTTCGGAGCCGCGGCGGACGCTTTCTTCTCGGCCGCCTGCTGTTTCTTCGCCTTCGTCGCGGACTGCTTCTTCTCCGCGGTCGGCTTCCTCGTCTTCGCGGCGGCGACGGGCGGAGAGGAGGCGGCGGCGGTGGCCTTCCTGGACGCCTTCGATTTGGCCGCCCTCTTCGTCGCCGGTTTCGGAAGGCCCGCCTCGCCGACGGCCGCCTTCTTGGACGCCGCGCTGACGGCCAACTTGAAGGAGCCCGAAGCTCCCTTGCCCTTGGTCTGGACGAGGACGCCCGAGGCGACGGCCGCCTTTAGGTACTTCTTGATGAACGGGGACAGCTTTTCAGAGTCGATCTTGTAGTTCGCGGCGACGTACTTCTTGATCGCCTGCAACGAAGAACCGCCGCGTTCTTTCAGGTTCTTTATGGCGCCGTTGACCATTTCCGACGTAGGAGGGTGAGACGGCTTCGAACGAGGGTTTTTCACCTTCTTACCGGCCGGCGAGGCGGCGGACTTCTTCACGGGAGCCGGGGCCGCGGCGGAGACGACGGTCTGTTGGGGTGATGCGACGTCGGTCATCGTCGTTCGTCGAATAATGACAAAACAAAGAAAATTAACGAAGAGGGCTCGTTCGCTCGCTGAGTTGCTCGACCTTTCGTAGCGCTTAACGCCGACGAACGCGCAGTGCAATGAAAGCGGCCACCTCGCCGCCGTATAGTCGGTTAGCGCGCGCGGACCGAAGCAGAAACGACATATAGCGCGGGAAACGCGCGCGCCGTCGTCGGCCGGTCCTGCAAGTGTTCGCGGGAACGCGAGTTTTCTGGTCCTCCGGATCCACAGGTGTGCCGTCGGCGACGGAAAAGCTGGGACGCGTTGCGGACGACGCCGGAGCGTCGACGCGCCTCCGATTTTCGACGATGATATCGAATTTGCCGTCGCAATTCGGAGCTCAACCGCGAGCGCTCCTCGGGACGGAGTCGTTCGCCGCCGTTTAGAAGGCGGCGACGGCGTCCACGGACCGCCCGTCGCCCCGACGGCGACTACGGCGGGATCGTCGTTCTTTTCCTTCGTCGGTGACGTTCCGCGAGCGGACGCGACTCGTCGGAGGAGTCCCGCGGAGACGCCGGAACGCTCCGGCTCTACACCGACAGCGAGAAGCGGTCTCCTGCATCGTCCCGATTGAGAACTTATTTTACTGGAATTTCGCCCGGCGTCGTTTTACTGACGACGATCGCCCGCTTTGCCACGGTCCCGCCCGGTAATTTAGGAAAGCGGCGTTCAGTTTTAGCCGGCGATACGGCACGGAACGGGCCAGCTGCCTTGCGTTGCGCTTCCATTCAGAACGAAACAGGATGTCGGTAACATACGGGTGAAAAAAAGATCAGCGATCGAAGAGATATGCGTGCGTGCGTGCGTGCGTGTAGCTCGTCGAATAAGAAAGAAAGTTCATTTGTTCGGCGAGAGAGACGAAGGGAGGTCGAGAGAATAAAAGAATAAAGCTTCACTCTCCGCTCCTAGCCTGCGAAATTTATCAACAGAGAGACGGACGCGGTCGTTGCGCCATCGTGAATCGCCGTCGACGGGACGGGGAAACGAGAAAAGATATTAAACTAAGAATGCCGTTCTTCGCCCCCGCCGCGATGCCGCCGGCGGCGAAAGCGGTAACGGCGACGGCCGCCCGGCGCGAAATTTCGTCCGTCCTCGCGACGCGCTCGCGAGCGATTTTCATTCGAATGTAAACGTTTCTTCTTTCTTACCGGACATTATCGCTTTAATCGCTTATCGAGTAAATAAATGGATAAAAAGAGAGGCGGGGCCGCCAGTCGTGCGATGATAGATAGATAGATAGACAGGACGGACGGGATAGGCCAGCGATCGACGTCTGCGCTCTAGCGCGACCCTGACACTTATATTATTTATAATATTTATAAATCGGTCAGTCGGGGCCAGGGTGGCTCCGCGTAAAGGGCGAGGGGGGATCCGTCCGTTCGTTGCAGATCTTGAAACGCATTTGCGATTACGATTGCGCTTAATAAACTCTCGAGCGTCATCTTGCGTACGCGTCGTCGTTTCAAAGTTAATTAAGCTTGAATAATAATTACCGTAGTTTTCTCGGGTGGGATAAAAACAAAAAAAAAAAAAATTTGGACGGATCGCCGACGTTATTAATAAATGCGTCGCGTATTCGTGTAATTTCAAATTGTTCGAATAAATTTCACCGTTCGAAATTCATTTTGTTTTTAGATCGCTCGGAATGTTTTTATTTATTAAGAAAAAAAAAATTAACGCAATTTCAATCCGACGACGGCGATTTACATTCAGTTTCGTGTTACGAATTAGAGCCGCTTTACACGCGCGAGAACTCTTACGAAAATTACGCCGAAAGTTTTCGGAAGAATTCTTGGACGCGGTCCTCGACGTGTAAGACGGTACTTTCACTCCGAAATCTATTACGAAAATTTTCGCAATGAAACCACAACAACCCAAGACGCCGGCAGGTAAAATCAACCGGGCATTTTGATTGACGTCTTGCTTTGGTATCACGACGAACTTACAAATATTAAGCCGTGTAACGGGAAATATTGCGAAAAATCGTGTCAAAACTTCTTGCGACGTAAAAATGACGCGTCACAGATTCCTTGCGAGAATTCCCTCGAAAAAATTAAAACGCTAATTAAGTCCAGGGCGAACGCAACTCGACTCGACATAACTGAAAACTCAAGAAAGTTAAATCCAATCCCGAGTCGAAAGGTCAAGGTCAACCCGAGGGAGAAACCATTAAAAAGATAATCGAAATTTCGAAGAGGTCGAGCCAACCCAAGGCAAGAAGATTCCCAACCCAACCCAAGTCGAAAGGTCAAAGGTCAAGGTCGACCGAAGTGAAAAATCGTACAAAAAAATCGAAATTTCGAAAAGCTAAGGCCAACCCGAGGCAAGAAAGTTCCAAACCCAAAGGTCAAGGTCAACCCGAGGGTTCTCCCTCGGGTCGACCTTGACCAATAAGATATTGAAATTCCGAAAAGGTCAAGCCAACCCAGGGCAAGCAGGTTCCCGACCCAACCCAAGTCGAAAGGTCAAGGGTCAAGGTCGACCCAAGGGAAAAATGGTAAGAAATCGAAATTTCGAAAAGCTAAAGCCAACCCAAGGCGAGGAAGTTCCCAACCCAGGTCAAAGGTCAACCCAAGGGAGAAACCGGTGAGGAATCGAAATTTCGAAGAGGTCAAGCCAACCCGAGGCGGGAAAGTTCCCAACCCAGGTCAAAGGTCAAGGGTCAAGGTCAACCCAGGGGAAAATCGTAAAAAATCGAAACTTCGAAAAGCTAAAGCCAACCCAGGGCAAGAAGGGTCCCAACCCAGGTCAAAGGTCAGGGTCAAGGTCAACCCAAGGTAGAAATCAATAAGAAATTGCAGTTTCGAAAAGGACAAGCCAACCCGGGGCAGGAAAGTTCCCAAGTCGAAAGGTCAAAGGTCAAGGTCAACCCAGGGGAAAAATCGCACAAAAAATCGAAATTTCGAAAAGCTAAGGCCAAACCAAGGCGAGGAAGTTCCCAAAACAGGTCAAAGGTCAAGGTCAAGGCCAACCCAAGGGAGAAACCAGTGAGGAATCGAAATTTCGAAAAGTTCAAGCCAACCCAACGCAGGAAAGTTCCCGACCCAGGTCAAAGGTCAAGGGTCAAGGTAAACCCAGGGGAGAAATCGTAAAAAATCGCAATTTCGAAAATCTAGAGCCAACCCGAGGCAATAAGGGTCCCTACCCGGGTCAAAGGTCAGGGACAAGGTCAACCCAAGGTAGAAATCAATAAGAAATCGAAATTTCGAAGAGGTCAAGCCAACCCGGGGCAGGAAAGTTCCCAAGTCGAAATGTCAAAGGTCAAGGTCAAACCAAGGGAAGAATCGTACAAAAAAATCGAAATTTCGAAAAGCTAAGGCCAACCCAACCCAACCCAGGTCAACCCAAGGGAGAAGTCAATGACCCGACCCAAGGCAAGAAAATTCCCAGCCCGAATCAAAGGCCATGGTCAAGGTCAAGCCAAGGGAGAAATTGAAATTTCGAAAAGGTCAGGCCAACCCGAGGCAAGAGAGTTGCCGAGTCGAAAGGTCGAAGGTCAAGGTCAACCCAAGTGAAGGTTCGTTTAAAAAATTGAACTTTCGAAAAGGTCAAGCCAATCCGAGGCAACCAACCTAATCCAAGTCGAAAGGTCGACGTCAACCCTGGGGAAGAATCTTCAAGGAGATTGAAACTCGTTAATTTTTACAGCGTTGCCGAATTTCCGAGTTCCGACAATTATGATTCAGCACAAGAAATAAATCCACGTCGCGTCGCAGTTAACTCCGTTAGAATTGTGGCTTTTTTTAAACTCGTCGTGACTTGCGGCTAAGGCGGTAATTCCGTTATGGCGTTAATTCACCGTAATTAATTAACTGCCTGGATCTGATGGCGTTGCCGCTTTCCGTTTCGTCGCGACCGTAAGCGCAAGCGACATCTGCTTGAGGGAATCCGCCGCAAATTTCTATTAATTAAAAATTATTTTATTGCGTTGTAAATGTAATCGTTGTAATTATTAGATTCGATTCGCTTTAATCAATTCGGGTAATAATTTTAAACGTCCTGGAGCTCATCACAGTCCTGAGCGTACCCTCTGCCGCAGGCAGTGATTCTTGAAATTAATGGCAAAGCGGGAGTGTAAACCGAATTCGCCTTGGATTAAATCAAAGTCGAAGTTGTTTTCAACTCGTATTCAACGGAAACTTGAATCCGTTTGAGCAATTCAATTCAAAAGTCGCTTTCGTTTCTGAACGTACCCGTGCGTAATTTCAAAAAGTTCAACCCAACCCAGGTGGAAAGGTCAAGGTCTACCCAGGGGAAAAATCATTGGAAAGAAAAAAAAAAGAAACGAGACTTGAGAAAGGATCAGGCCAGCCCAAGGCGACGAAGTTCCCGACCCGTGTCGAAATTTCAACCCAACCCAGCCCATTTCGATAGGTCAAGCCGAGGGAGAAATCTGTGCTCATGCGTTACATTAGAATAGCTGAGCGTTTGTCTTTTGTTTTTGATTTGTGAACTCTACTTTTTCATAGTATTGAACGGACAGAACTGCAATTATAAGGACGACGCTGTAGGCAATATTCGGACTGGAAGCCCGTTCGGTAGGTTCGAGATTGCTTCGACTCGGCGAAATGTCGTGACGTCATATTGACGGTTCGCTCGCGGTTCAGCAGATCGCTTCGGGCCAAATTTGTCGCGTTTTTCGCGCAAGACGTCGATCGATAACGGAACAGTTTTCGAGTCGAAAGCTGAATTAGAATGGACGCCGTGCAGCATCTCAGACGGATGGTTAAAAATTTACTAGAAAGCGGCCGATTTCTTTTTTTATTCTGTTCGTCTCCCGTATTATTCAAGAGCGTCCCGCATCCGTCGTACGACGGTTTCTGTCGGGCGGCCCGGCGAACGGAGGTACAATTTCTACAAAAGTGGAAAAAAAAAAAAAACCGTGCGCCGGAAAATAAAATAAATTAACGCGCCTTTACGATCGCGAATAATAATAATAATAATATGCGTCCCCGTGGATAAGATCGAACGTCTTGGATGTTGGTTTTGTGGTTCTGAAAAGAACCGATCTTCGTGGCGCCGGACGCCGTGCGTCGCTCGCTCACTTCGAGCTCGTGTATTTGGTGACGGCCTTCGTCCCTTCGCTGACGGCGTGCTTGGCCAGCTCGCCGGGAAGGAGCAGCCTCACGGCGGTCTGAATTTCGCGGCTCGTTATCGTCGATCGCTTGTTGTAGTGCGCCAAACGGGAGGCCTCCGCGGCGATCCGCTCGAAAATGTCGTTGACGAAGCTGTTCATGATGCTCATCGCCTTGCTCGATATTCCGGTGTCCGGATGCACCTGCTTCAATACTTTGTATATGTAAATGGCGTAGCTCTCCTTCCTCCTGCGCTTCTTCTTCTTGTCGCTCTTGGAGATGTTCTTCTGCGCCTTTCCCGCCTTTTTGGCCGCTTTGCCGCTCGTCTTGGGTGGCATGATGCCCGTAAAGTGCTAAGGAGTGAACGGATACGGTGAAGAGATCGATCGCCGGCGCTTAAGCTTCGTCAAGGACTGGCGAAACACTACCGGCCGAAACTCATTTCGGCGGGTAGTTATCGGCGCGCCGTCCGCGCTCCGGTAACGCCCCTTCGAGTCGACGCGCACCGTTCTCGGCGCCCATTGGCGGCCGCCGTTCCCTATAAGTATCCATCTGCATAGCCTGCGAGCCAGCATTTCGTTACGACAACGCATCGAACCAGAACGCGGCGGACAGAGCGACGCTGCGTTATTAAGGCCTTTATTAAGTAGAATCGAAGCAGAGGGACGAGAATTTCGCGATGTCAGGACGCGGTAAGGGCGGCAAAGTCAAGGGAAAGGCGAAGTCGAGGTCGAGCAGAGCGGGACTCCAGTTCCCCGTCGGCCGTATCCACCGTCTGCTCCGCAAAGGTAATTACGCGGAGCGCGTGGGCGCCGGAGCCCCGGTTTACCTAGCCGCCGTCATGGAGTACCTGGCCGCCGAGGTGCTGGAACTTGCCGGCAACGCGGCTCGAGATAACAAGAAGACGCGCATAATACCGCGCCACCTGCAGCTGGCCATAAGGAACGACGAAGAATTGAACAAGCTCCTCTCGGGCGTGACGATCGCGCAAGGCGGTGTTTTGCCCAACATCCAGGCCGTCCTCTTGCCCAAGAAGACGGAGAAGAAAGCTTAAGGACGTCGGCCCACGTTCCGTCGACGCACGTGCAGTGCGCGGTGACCGGCCCTTCTCAGGGCCAAAAAAATTATTCCGCATATTTCGCTTGCGAGACGCTTCCCGCCGCTCGTCCTTCCAAATTTTTTTTGTTTCGTCCGGCTATGTTTCTCGTTTTTTTTTTTTTTTTTTTACCGCCTGAAAAAGAGATTTATCGTCGATTAACTAATTAATTACATAGCTTAAAATCGTGATAATTACCGCACCACCTGTACACCCGACGGGCAAAGAAAAGAGTATCGCCGGACGAATCGAACTCGTTAAATATCGCGACTTCCCGTCTCCAGGGAAGTTAAATAATTTCGCGTGACTTTACAACACGTTTACCCCCGCCATTGTAATAATTTCACCCGCCGCGCCGCCGAAGAAAAAAGACCAGACACGCGGAACGATTTATTTTCTACCGTCTTCATCATCTATCTCTTACCATAATCATTATACGCTCCGTGTGCGTTCACATTTCTTTTATTTATTTGCGTTTATATTGACGCGGTTAATTTCGAAGCAGCGAAACCTCGGAGGACAAGTGTTGTGGTTCTGAAAAGAACCTTTCTGATGATGAACTAATGCTCCTCTTCCTTTCCGCCTTTTAACCTCCGAACCCGTACAGAGTGCGGCCCTGGCGCTTCAACGCGTACACGACGTCCATCGCCGTGACCGTCTTTCGTTTGGCGTGCTCGGTGTAAGTGACGGCGTCCCTGATGACGTTCTCGAGGAAGACCTTGAGCACGCCGCGCGTTTCCTCGTAGATCAGGCCGGAGATTCGCTTCACGCCGCCTCGCCGGGCCAGCCGTCTTATCGCCGGTTTGGTTATGCCCTGGATGTTGTCGCGGAGTACCTTGCGATGACGTTTGGCGCCGCCTTTTCCGAGTCCCTTGCCTCCTTTACCGCGACCTGTCATGATTTCGCCCGTCTAGCGCTGTTTTTCGAATATAACTGAGGACGAGATTCTCAGCGATCCCCCTCGCAACGGCTAATGTACGACGAGACCTGTAAGCGGACGGCTTTTATTGACGACGGGCGTGGCCCGGGCGGCCAATACGAGCGCGCCGTTCGAATCAGCCGTCGCCACGTAAAAGCGACCGCCGTCCGTTCCCGACGTACCATTCGCCTACAGACGGCCGTGGTTTCGTTGGGTGCGCAGCGCAAACTTCCGAGCAACGACGAGATAGGACAAGTTCCTTGAGGAATTCTTAGATTACGATACGATGGCACGTACGAAGCAAACTGCGAGAAAATCGACGGGAGGCAAGGCGCCGAGAAAACAGTTGGCCACGAAGGCGGCTCGCAAGAGCGCGCCGGCGACGGGCGGCGTGAAGAAACCGCACAGGTACAGGCCCGGCACCGTTGCCCTCAGAGAAATCCGCCGATACCAGAAGAGCACCGAACTTCTGATACGAAAGCTGCCCTTCCAGCGTCTCGTGCGAGAAATCGCGCAGGACTTCAAGACCGATCTGCGCTTCCAGAGTTCCGCCGTGATGGCGCTTCAGGAGGCCAGCGAGGCGTACTTAGTCGGACTCTTCGAAGACACCAACCTGTGCGCCATCCACGCCAAACGAGTCACTATCATGCCGAAGGACATACAGCTGGCCAGACGGATCAGGGGCGAGCGCGCTTAAACTTCGCCGGCGAAGATGCGGCCACGTATCTACATACTTTATCATCGGTTCTTTTCAGAACCACAAATTCTGTTCCTTTTGCGGGAGTTCGACGCCGAGATTAATTTTTTTCGCACTTGTTTTATTATTTCCTACTTTTCTCGCTATCTATTTTAATATGCGACCGTCGCGTCGCGTCGTTTCAGTTAAACTCGGGACTTTCTTTACGGCAACAAACTCATAGTAATTTTGCTTATACGTCATCGTTAATAAATAATCTAATAATTAAATTATAAGGGGCGGTGTGTAGTATGTATCTACATATTATTGTGTGCGGGTGGAGCGACGGCAAGCTTTCTACGGAAGCATGAATTACAGATCACTGCCGACGTCAATCGAGCAAGTCGCGAGATGGGAACGCGACGCAAACCCGAATTTTTTTTTTTTTTTTCAAGACTTCAACCGAGCCGTTTATCACGGTCACGGCTTCGTGTGACGTGCGTGCCTCTGAGGTGCGAATTTCCCGGGAGAACGTTATTTGTGGCCCTGAAAAGGGCCATTTTTGCGCGCGCCGGCCCTTCGGTCGGCTCGCTCACTTCTTCTTCGCGGAGGCGGCCTTCTTGGCGGCGGCTTTCGGCGCGGCCGCCGGAAGCCTCTTGGCCGTCTTCGGTTTGGGAGCCTTCGGCTTCTTGGTCGGCGGTCCCTTGGTCGCCTTTTTCGCTTTCGACGGCGACTTGGACTTGGAGGCCTTCGGAGCCGCGGCGGACGCTTTCTTTTCGGCCGCCTGCTGTTTCTTCGCCTTCGTCGCGGACTGCTTCTTCTCCGCGGTCGGCTTCCTCGTCTTCGCGGCGGCGACGGGCGGAGAGGAGGCGGCGGTGGCCTTCCTGGACGCCTTCGATTTGGCCGCCCTCTTCGTCGCCGGTTTCGGAAGGCCCGCCTCGCCGACGGCCGCCTTCTTGGACGCCGCGCTGACGGCCAACTTGAAGGAGCCCGAAGCTCCCTTGCCCTTGGTCTGGACGAGGACGCCCGAGGCGACGGCCGCCTTTAGGTACTTCTTGATGAACGGGGACAGCTTTTCAGAGTCGATCTTGTAGTTCGCGGCGACGTACTTCTTGATCGCCTGCAACGAAGAACCGCCGCGTTCTTTCAGGTTCTTTATGGCGCCGTTGACCATTTCCGACGTAGGAGGGTGAGACGGCTTCGAACGAGGGTTTTTCACCTTCTTACCGGCCGGCGAGGCGGCGGACTTCTTCACGGGAGCCGGGGCCGCGGCGGAGACGACGGTCTGTTGGGGTGATGCGACGTCGGTCATCGTCGTTCGTCGAATAATGACAAAACAAAGAAAATTAACGAAGAGGGCTCGTTCGCTCGCTGAGTTGCTCGACCTTTCGTAGCGCTTAACGCCGACGAACGCGCAGTGCAATGAAAGCGGCCACCTCGCCGCCGTATAGTCGGTTAGCGCGCGCGGACCGAAGCAGAAACGACATATAGCGCGGGAAACGTGCGCGCCGTCGTCGGCCGGTCCTGCAAGTGTTCGCGGGAACGCGAGTTTTCTGGCCCTCCGGATCCATAGGTGCGCCGTCGGCGACGGAAAAGCTGGGACGCGTTGCGGACGACGCCGGAGCGTCGACGCGCCTCCGATTTTCGACGATGATATCGAATTTTCCGTCGCAATTCGGAGCTCAACCGCGAGCGCTCCTCGGGACGGAGTCGTTCGCCGCCGTTTAGAAGGCGGCGACGGCGTCCACGGACCGCCCGTCGCTCCGACGGCGTCTGCGGCGGGATCGTCGTTCTTTTGCTTCGTCGGTGACGTTCCGCGAGCGGACGCGACTCGTCGGAGGAGTCCCGCGGAGACGCCGGAACGCTCCGGCTCCACACCGACAGCGAGAAGCGGTCTCCTGCATCGTCCCGATTGAGAACTTATTTTACCGGAATTTCGCCCGGCGTCGTTTTACTGACGACGATCGCCCGCTTTGCCACGGTCCCGCCCGGTAATTTAGGAAAGCGGCGTTCAGTTTTAGCCGGCGATACGGCACGGAACGGGGCGGCTGCCTTGCGTTGCGCTTCCATTCGGAACGAAACAGGATGTCGGTAACATACGGGGGAAAAAAAGATCAGCGATCGAAGAGATATGCGTGCGTGCGTGCGTGTAGCTCGTCGAATAAGAAAGAAAGAAAGTTCATTTATTCGGCGAGAGAGGCGAAGGGAGGTTGAGAGAAGAAAAGAATAAAGCTTCAATCTGCGAAATTTATCAACAGAGAGACGGACGCGGTCGTTGCGCCATCGTGAATCGCCGCCGACGGGACGGGGAAACGAAAAAGGAGATTAAACTAAGAATGCCGTTCTTCGCCCCCGCCGCGATGCCGCCGGCGGCGAAAGCGGTAACGGCGACGCGGCCGGCGCGAAATTTCGTCCGTCCTAGCGACTCGCGCTCACGAGCGAGCACCTTTTTTTTTCATTCGTGCCTCTGTAAACGTTTTTCTTCTTTTACCGGACATTGTCGCTTTTTACTCGTAATTGTTCATAGAGTAAATAAATGGATAAAAGAGAGGCGGGGCCGCTAGTCGTGCGATGATAGATAGATAGACAGGACGGACGGGATAGGCCAGCGATCGACGTCTGCGCTCTAGCGCGACCCTGACACTTATATTATTTATAATATTTATAAATCGGTCAGTCGGGGCCAGGGTGGCTCCGCGTAAAGGACGAGGGGGGATCCGTCCGTTCGTTGCAGATCTTGAAACGCACTTGCGATTACGATTGCGCTTAATAAACTCTCGAGCGTCATCTTGCGTACGCGTCGTCGTTTCAAAGTTAATTAAGCTTGAATAATAATTACCGTAGTTTTCTCGGGTGGGATAAAAACAAAAAAAAAAAAAAATTTGGACGGATCGCCGACGTTATTAATAAATGCGTCGCGTGTTCGTGCAATTTCAAATTGTTCGAATAAATTTCACCGTTCGAAATTCGTTTTGTTTTTAGATCGCTCGGAATGTTTTTGTTTATTAAGAAAAAAAAATTAACGAAATTTCAATCCGACGACGGCGATTTACATTCAGTTTCGTGTTACGAATTAGAGCCGCTTTACACGCGCGAGAACTCTTACGAAAATTACGCCGAAAGTTCTCGGAAGAATTCTTGGACGCGGTCCTCGACGTGTAAGACGGTATTTTCACTCCGAAATCTATTACGAAAATTTTCGCAATGAAACCACAACAACCCAAGACGCCGGCAGGTAAAATCAACCGAGCATTTTGATTAACGTCTTGCTTTGGTATCACGACGAACTTACAAATATTAAGCCGTGTAACGGGAAATATTGCGAAAAATCGTGTCAAAACTTTTTGCGACGTAAAAATGACGCGTCACAGATTCCTTGCGAGAATTCAATCGAAAAAATTAAAACGCTAATTAAGTCCAGGGCGAACGCAACTCGACTCGACATAACTGAAAACTCAAGAAAGTTAAATCCAATCCCGAGTCGAAAGGTCAAGGTCAACCCGAGGGAGAAACCATTAAAAAGATAATCGAAATTTCGAAGAGGTCGAGCCAACCCAAGGCAAGAAGATTCCCAACCCAACCCAAGTCGAAAGGTCAAAGGTCAAGGTCGACCGAAGTGAAAAATCGTACAAAAAAATCGAAATTTCGAAAAGCTAGAAAAGCAAGATATTTCCGAACCCAAAGCTCAAGGGTAAAGGTCTACACAATTGTTCTCCCTCGGGTCGACCTTGACCAATAAGATATTGAAATTCCGAAAAGGTCAAGCCAACCCAGGGCAAGCAGGTTCCCGACCCAACCCAAGTCGAAAGGTCAAGGGTCAAGGTCGACCCAAGGGAAAAATGGTAAGAAATCGAAATTTCGAAAAGCTAAAGCCAACCCAAGGCGAGCAAGTTCCCAAGCCAGGTCAAAGGTCAACCCAAGGGAGAAACCAGTGAGGAATCGAGATTTCGAAGAGGTCATCAAGCCAACCCGAGGCGGGAAAGTTCCCAACCCAGGTCAAAGGTCAAGGGTCAAGGTCAACCCAGGGGAAAAATCGTAGAAAATCGAAATTTCGAGAAGCTAAGGCCAACCCAGGGCAAGAAGGGTCCCAACCCAGGTCAAAGGTCAGGGTCAAGGTCAACCCAAGGTAGAAATCAATAAGAAATTGCAGTTTCGAAAAGGTCAAGCCAACCCGGGGCAGGAAAGTTCCCAAGTCGAAAGGTCAAAGGTCAAGGTCAACCCAGGGGAGAAATCGCACAAAAAAATCGACATTTCGAAAAGCTAAGGCCAAACCAAGGCGAGGAAGTTCCCAAAACAGGTCAAAGGTCAAGGTCAAGGTCAACCCAAGGGAGAAACCAGTGAGGAATCGAAATTTCGAAGAGGTCAAGCCAACCCGAGGCGGGAAAGTTCCCAACCCAGGTCAAAGGTCAAGGGTCAAGGTAAACCCAGGGGAGAAATCGTAAAAAATCGCAATTTCGAAAATCTAGAGCCAACCCGAGGCAATAAGGGTCCCTACCCGGGTCAAAGGTCAGGGACAAGGTCAACCCAAGGTAGAAATCAATAAGAAATCGAAATTTCGAAGAGGTCAAGCCAACCCGGGGCAGGAAAGTTCCCAAGTCGAAATGTCAAAGGTCAAGGTCAACCCAAGGGAAGAATCGTACAAAAAAATCGAAATTTCGAAAAGCTAAGGCCAACCCAACCCAACCCAGGTCAAGATCAAGGTCAAGGTCAACCCAAGGGAGAAGTCAATGACCCGACCCAAGGCAAGAAAATTCCCAACCCGAATCAAAGGTCAGGGTCAAGGTCAAGCCAAGGGAGAAATTGAAATTTCGAAAAGGTCAGGCCAACCCGAGGCAAGAGAGTTGCCGAGTCGAAAGGTCGAAGGTCAAGGTCAACCCAAGTGAAGGTTCGTTTAAAAAATTGAACTTTCGAAAAGGTCAAGCCAATCCGAGGCAACCAACCTAATCCAAGTCGAAAGGTCGACGTCAACCCTGGGGAAGAATCTTCAAGGAGATTGAAACTCGTTAATTTCTACAGCGTTGCCGAATTTCCGAGTTCCGACAATTATGACTCAGCGCAAGAAATAAATCCACGTCGCGTCGCAGTTAACTCCGTTAGAATTGTGCCCTTTTTAAACTCGTCGTGACTTGCGGCTGAGGCGGTAATTCCGTTATGGCGTTAATTCACCGTAATTAATTAACCGCCTGGATCTGATGGCGTCGCCGCTCTCCGCTTCCTCGCGACCGTAAGCGCAAGCGACATCTGCTTGAGGGAATCCGCCGCAAACTTCTATTAATTAAAAATTATTTTATTGCGTTGTAAATGTAATCGTTGTAATTATTAGATTCGATTCGCTTTAATCAATTCGGGTAATAATTTTAAACGTCCTGGAGCTCATCACAGTCCTGAGCGTACCCTCTGCCGCAGGCAGTGATTCTTGAAATTAATGGCAAAGCGGGAGTGTAAACCGAATTCGCCTTGGATTAAATCAAAGTCGAAGTTGCTTTCAACTCGTATTCAACGGAAACTTGAATCCGTTTGAGCAATTCAATTCAAAAGTCGCTTTCGTTTCTGAACGTACCCGTGCGTAATTTCAAAAAGTTCAACCCAACCCAGGTGGAAAGGTCAAGGTCTACCCAGGGGAAAAATCATTGGAAAAAAAAAAAAGAAACGAGACTTGAGAAAGGATCAGGCCAGCCCAAGGCGACGAAGTTCCCGACCCGTGTCGAAATTTCAACCCAACCCAGCCCATTTCGATAGGTCAAGCCGAGGGAGAAATCTGTGCTCATGCGTTACATTAGAATAGTTGAGCGTTTGTCTTTTGTTTTTGATTTGTGAACTCTACTTTTTCATAGTATTGAACGGACAGAACCGCAATTATAAGGACGACGCTGTAGGCAATATTCGGACTGGAAGCCCGTCCGGTAGGTTCGAGATTGCTTCGACTCGTCGAAATGTCGTGACGTCATATTGACGGTTCGCTCGCGGTTCAGCAGATCGCTTCGGGCCAAATTTGTCGCGTTTTTCGCGCAAGACGTCGATCGGTAACGGAACAGTTTTCGAGTCGAAAGCTGAATTAGAATGGACGCCGTGCCGCATCTCAGACGGATGGTTAAAAATTTACTAGAAAGCGGCCGATTTCTTTTTTTATTCTGTTCGTCTCTCGTATTATTCAAGAGCGTCCCGCATCCGTCGTACGACGGTTTCTGTCGGGCGGCCCGGCGAACGGGCGTACAATTTCTACAAAAGTGGGAGAAAAAGAAAAAAAAAAAACCGTGCGCCGGAAAATAAATAAATTAACGCGCCTTTACGATCGCGAATAATAATAATAATAGTAATATGCGTTCCCGTGGATAAGATCGAACGTCTTGGTTGTTGGTTTTGTGGTTCTGAAAAGAACCGATCTTCGTGGCGCCGGACGCCGTGCGTCGCTCGCTCACTTCGAGCTCGTGTATTTGGTGACGGCCTTCGTCCCTTCGCTGACGGCGTGCTTGGCCAGCTCGCCGGGAAGGAGCAGCCTCACGGCGGTCTGAATTTCGCGGCTCGTTATCGTCGATCGCTTGTTGTAGTGCGCCAAACGGGAGGCCTCCGCGGCGATCCGCTCGAAAATGTCGTTGACGAAGCTGTTCATGATGCTCATCGCCTTGCTCGATATTCCGGTGTCCGGATGCACCTGCTTCAATACTTTGTATATGTAAATGGCGTAGCTCTCCTTCCTCCTGCGCTTCTTCTTCTTGTCGCTCTTGGAGATGTTCTTCTGCGCCTTTCCCGCCTTTTTGGCCGCTTTGCCGCTCGTCTTGGGTGGCATGATGCCCGTAAAGTGCTAAGGAGTGAACGGATACGGTGAAGAGATCGATCGCCGGCGCTTAAGCTTCGTCAAGGACTGGCGAAACACTACCGGCCGAAACTCATTTCGGCGGGTAGTTATCGGCGCGCCGTCCGCGCTCCGGTAACGCCCCTTCGAGTCGACGCGCACCGTTCTCGGCGCCCATTGGCGGCCGCCGTTCCCTATAAGTATCCATCTGCATAGCCTGCGAGCCAGCATTTCGTTACGACAACGCATCGAACCAGAACGCGGCGGACAGAGCGACGCTGCGTTATTAAGGCCTTTATTAAGTAGAATCGAAGCAGAGGGACGAGAATTTCGCGATGTCAGGACGCGGTAAGGGCGGCAAAGTCAAGGGAAAGGCGAAGTCGAGGTCGAGCAGAGCGGGACTCCAGTTCCCCGTCGGCCGTATCCACCGTCTGCTCCGCAAAGGTAATTACGCGGAGCGCGTGGGCGCCGGAGCCCCGGTTTACCTAGCCGCCGTCATGGAGTACCTGGCCGCCGAGGTGCTGGAACTTGCCGGCAACGCGGCTCGAGATAACAAGAAGACGCGCATAATACCGCGCCACCTGCAGCTGGCCATAAGGAACGACGAAGAATTGAACAAGCTCCTCTCGGGCGTGACGATCGCGCAAGGCGGTGTTTTGCCCAACATCCAGGCCGTCCTCTTGCCCAAGAAGACGGAGAAGAAAGCTTAAGGACGTCGGCCCACGTTCCGTCGACGCACGTGCAGTGCGCGGTGACCGGCCCTTCTCAGGGCCAAAAAAATTATTCCGCATATTTCGCTTGCGAGACGCTTCCCGCCGCTCGTCCTTCCTAATTATTTTGTTTCGTCCGGCTATGTTTCTCGTTTTTTTTTTTTTTTTTTTTACCGCCAGGAAGAGATTTATCGTCGATTAACTAATTAATTACATAGCTTAAAATCGTGATGATTACCGCACCACCTGTACATCCGACGGGCAAAGAAAAGAGTATCGCCGGACGAATCGAACTCGTTAAATATCGCGACTTCCCGTCTCCAGGGAAGTTAAATAATTTCGCGTGACTTTACAACACGGTTACCCCCGCCATTGTAATAATTTCACCCGCCGCGCCGCCGAAGAAAAGAGACCAGACACGCGGAACGATTTATTTTCTACCGTCTTCATCATCTATCTCTTATCATCATCATCATCATCATTATACGCTCCGTGTGCGTTCACATTTCTTTTATTTATTTGCGTTTATATTGACGCGGTTAGTTTCGAAGCAGCGAAACCTCGGAGGACAAGTGTTGTGGTTCTGAAAAGAACCTTTCTGATGATGAACTAATGCTCCTCTTCCTTTCCGCCTTTTAACCTCCGAACCCGTACAGAGTGCGGCCCTGGCGCTTCAACGCGTACACGACGTCCATCGCCGTGACCGTCTTTCGTTTGGCGTGCTCGGTGTAAGTGACGGCGTCCCTGATGACGTTCTCGAGGAAGACCTTGAGCACGCCGCGCGTTTCCTCGTAGATCAGGCCGGAGATTCGCTTCACGCCGCCTCGCCGGGCCAGCCGTCTTATCGCCGGTTTGGTTATGCCCTGGATGTTGTCGCGGAGTACCTTGCGATGACGTTTGGCGCCGCCTTTTCCGAGTCCCTTGCCTCCTTTACCGCGACCTGTCATGATTTCGCCCGTCTAGCGCTGTTTTTCGAATATAACTGAGGACGAGATTCTCAGCGATCCCCCTCGCAACGGCTAATGTACGACGAGACCGGTAAGCGGACGGCTTTTATTGACGACGGGCGTGGCCTGGGCGGCCAATACGAGCGCGCCGTTCGAATCAGCCTTCGCCACGTAAAAGCGACCGCCGTCCGTTCCCGACGTACCATTCGCCTACAGACGGACTAGGTTTCGTTAGGTGCGCAGCGCAAACTTCCGAGCAACGACGAGATAAGACAAGTTCCTTAAGGAATTCTTAGATTACGATACGATGGCACGTACGAAGCAAACTGCGAGAAAATCGACGGGAGGCAAGGCGCCGAGAAAACAATTGGCCACGAAGGCGGCTCGCAAGAGCGCGCCGGCGACGGGCGGCGTGAAGAAACCGCACAGGTACAGGCCCGGCACCGTTGCCCTCAGAGAAATCCGCCGATACCAGAAGAGCACCGAACTTCTGATACGAAAGCTGCCCTTCCAGCGTCTCGTGCGAGAAATCGCGCAGGACTTCAAGACCGATCTGCGCTTCCAGAGTTCCGCCGTGATGGCGCTTCAGGAGGCCAGCGAGGCGTACTTAGTCGGACTCTTCGAAGACACCAACCTGTGCGCCATCCACGCCAAACGAGTCACTATCATGCCGAAGGACATACAGCTGGCCAGACGGATCAGGGGCGAGCGCGCTTAAACTTCGACGGCGAAGATGCGGCCACGTATCTACGTACTTTATCATCGGTTCTTTTCAGAACCACAAATTCTGTTCCTTTTGCGGGAGTTCGACGCCGAGATTAATTTTTTTCGCACTTGTTTTATTTCCCACTTTACTCGCTATTTATTTTAATATGCGACCGTCCCGTCGCGTCGTTTCAGTTAAACCCGGGACTTTCTTTACGGCAACAAACTCATAGTAATTTTGCTTATACGTCATCGTTAATAAATAATCTAATAATTAAATTATAAGGGGCGGTGTGTAGTATGTATCTACATATTATTGTGTGCGGGTGGGGTGGAGCGACGGCAAGATTTCTACGGAAGCATGAACTACATATCACTGCCGACGTCAATCGAGCAAGTCGCGAGATGGGAACGCGACGCAAACGTGAATTTTTTTTTTTTTTTTTTTTTTCAAGACTTCAACCGAGCCGTTTATCACGGTCACGGCTTCGTGTGACGTGCGTGCCTCTGAGGTGCGAATTTCCCGGGAGAACGTTATTTGTGGCCCTGAAAAGGGCCATTTTTGCGCGCGCCGGCCCTTCGGTCGGCTCGCTCACTTCTTCTTCGCGGAGGCGGCCTTCTTGGCGGCGGCTTTCGGCGCGGCCGCCGGAAGCCTCTTGGCCGTCTTCGGTTTGGGAGCCTTCGGCTTCTTGGTCGGCGGTCCCTTGGTCGCCTTTTTCGCTTTCGACGGCGACTTGGACTTGGAGGCCTTCGGAGCCGCGGCGGACGCTTTCTTTTCGGCCGCCTGCTGTTTCTTCGCCTTCGTCGCGGACTGCTTCTTCTCCGCGGTCGGCTTCCTCGTCTTCGCGGCGGCGACGGGCGGAGAGGAGGCGGCGGTGGCCTTCCTGGACGCCTTCGATTTGGCCGCCCTCTTCGTCGCCGGTTTCGGAAGGCCCGCCTCGCCGACGGCCGCCTTCTTGGACGCCGCGCTGACGGCCAACTTGAAGGAGCCCGAAGCTCCCTTGCCCTTGGTCTGGACGAGGACGCCCGAGGCGACGGCCGCCTTTAGGTACTTCTTGATGAACGGGGACAGCTTTTCAGAGTCGATCTTGTAGTTCGCGGCGACGTACTTCTTGATCGCCTGCAACGAAGAACCGCCGCGTTCTTTCAGGTTCTTTATGGCGCCGTTGACCATTTCCGACGTAGGAGGGTGAGACGGCTTCGAACGAGGGTTTTTCACCTTCTTACCGGCCGGCGAGGCGGCGGACTTCTTCACGGGAGCCGGGGCCGCGGCGGAGACGACGGTCTGTTGGGGTGATGCGACGTCGGTCATCGTCGTTCGTCGAATAATGACAAAACAAAGAAAATTAACGAAGAGGGCTCGTTCGCTCGCTGAGTTGCTCGACCTTTCGTAGCGCTTAACGCCGACGAACGCGCAGTGCAATGAAAGCGGCCACCTCGCCGCCGTATAGTCGGTTAGCGCGCGCGGACCGAAGCAGAAACGACATATAGCGCGGGAAACGCGCGCGCCGTCGTCGGCCGGTCCTGCAAGTGTTCGCGGGAACGCGAGTTTTCTGGTCCTCCGGATCGACAGGTGTGCCGTCGGCGACGGAAAAGCTGGGACGCGCTGCGGACGACGCCGGAGCGTCGACGCGCCTCCGATTTTCGACGATGATATCGAATTTTCCGTCGCAATTCGGAGCTCAACCGCGAGCGCTCCTCGGGACGGAGTCGTTCGCCGCCGTTTAGAAGGCGGCGACGGCGTCCACGGACCGCCCGTCGCCCCGACGGCGTCTGCGGCGGGATCGTCGTTCTTTTACTTCGTCGGTGACGTCCCGCGAGCGGACGCGACTCGTCGGAGGAGTCCCGCGGAGACGCCGGAACGCTCCGGCTCTACACCGACAGCGAGAAGCGGTCTCCTGCATCGTCCCGATTGAGAACTTATTTTACCGGAATTTCGCCCGGCGTCGTTTTACTGACGACGATCGCCCGCTTTGCCACGGTCCCGCCCGGTAATTTAGGAAAGCGGCGTTCAGTTTTAGCCGGCGATACGGCACGGAACGGGGCGGCTGCCTTGCGTTGCGCTTCCATTCAGAACGAAACAGGATGTCGGTAACATACGGGGGAAAAAAAGATCAGCGATCGAAGAGATATGCGTGCGTGCGTGTAGCTCGTCGAATAAGAAAGAAAGTTCGTTTATTCGGCGAGAGAGACGAAGGGAGGTTGAGAGAAGAAAAGAATAAAGCTTCAATCTGCGCTCCTAGCCTGCGAAATTTATCAACAGACAGACGGACGCGGTCGTTGCGCCATCGTGAATCGCCGCCGACGGGACGGGGAAACGAAAAAGGAGATTAAACTAAGAATGCCGTTCTTCGCCCCCGCCGCGATGCCGCCGGCGGCGAAAGCGGTAACGGCGACGCGGCCGGCGCGAAATTTCGTCCGTCCTCGCGACTCGCGCTCACGAGCGAGCACCTTTTTTTTTTCATTCGTGCCTCTGTAAACGTTTTTCTTCTTTTACCGGACATTGTCGCTTTTTACTCGTAATTGTTCATCGAGTAAATAAATGGATAAAAAGAGAGGCGGGGCCGCCAGTCGTGCGATGATAGATAGATAGATAGACAGGACGGACGGGATAGGCCAGCGATCGACGTCTGCGCTCTAGCGCGACCCTGACACTTATATTATTTATAATGTTTATAAATCGGTCAGTCGGGGCCAGGGTGGCTCCGCGTAAAGGACGAGGGGGGATCCGTCCGTTCGTTGCAGATCTTGAAACGCATTTGCGATTACGATTGCGCTTAATAAACTCTCGAGCGTCATCTTGCGTACGCGTCGTCGTTTCAGAGTTAATTAAGCTTGAATAATAATTACCGTAGTTTTCTCGGGTGGGATAAAAACAAAAAAAAAAAAAAAAAATTTGGACGGATCGCCGACGTTATTAATAAATGCGTCGCGCATTCGTGCAATTTCAAATTGTTCGAATAAATTTCACCGTTCGAAATTCGTTTTGTTTTTAGATCGCTCGGAATGTTTTTGTTTATTAAGAAAAAAAAAAATTAACGAAATTTCAATCCGACGACGGCGATTTACATTCAGTTTCGTGTTACGAATTAGAGCCGCTTTACACGCGCGAGAACTCTTACGAAAATTACGCCGAAAGTTTTCGGAAGAATTCTTGGACGCGGTCCTCGACGTGTAAGACGGTATTTTTACTCCGAAATCTGTTACGAAAATTTTCGCAATGAAACCACAACAACCCAAGACGCCGGCAGGTAAAATCAACCGAGCGTTTTGATTAACGTCTTGCTTTGGTATCACGACGAACTTACAAATATTAAGCCGTGTAACGGGAAATATTGCGAAAAATCGTGTCAGAACTTCTTGCGACGTAAAAATGACGCGTCACAGATTCCTTGCGAGAATTCCCTCGAAAAAATTAAAACGCTAATTAAGTCCAGGGCGAACGCAACTCGACTCGACATAACTGAAAACTCAAGAGAGTTAAATCCAATCCCGAGTCGAAAGGTCAAGGTCAACCCGAGGGAGAAACCGTTAAAAAGAGAATCGAAATTTCGAAGAGGTCGAGCCAACCCAAGGCAAGAAGGTTCCCAACCCAACCCAAGTCGAAAGGTCAAAGGTCAAGGTCGACCGAAGGGAAAAGTCGTACAAAAAATCGAAACTTCGAAAAGCTAGAAAAGCAAGAAAGTTCCGAACCCAAAGGTCAAGGGTCAAGGTCAACCCAAGGGTTCTCCCTCGGGTCGACCTTGACCAATAAGATATTGAAATTCCGAAAAGGTCAAGCCGACCCAGGGCAAGCAGGTTCCCGACCCAACCCAAGTCGAGAGGTCAAGGGTCAAGGTCGACCCAAGGGAAAAATGGTAAAAAATCGACATTTCGAAAAGCTAAAGCCAACCCAAGGCGAGCAAGTTCCCAAGCCAGGTCAAAGGTCAACCCAAGGGAGAAACCAGTGAGGAATCGAAATTTCGAAGAGGTCAAGCCAACCCGAGGCGGGAAAGTTCCCAACCCAGGTCAAAGGTCAAGGGTCAAGGTCAACCCAGGGGAAAAATCGTA
This sequence comes from Dorcus hopei, assembly GCA_033060865.1. Lineage (NCBI taxonomy): Eukaryota > Metazoa > Arthropoda > Insecta > Coleoptera > Lucanidae > Dorcus > Dorcus hopei. Next base: position 894,322 of record JAUPFK010000019.1, read on the forward strand.
AAAAATCGAAATTTCGAAAAGCTAAAGCCAACCCAGGGCAAGAAGGGTCCCAACCCAGGTCAAAGGTCAGGGTCAAGGTCAACCCAAGGTAGAAATCAATAAGAAATTGCAGTTTCGAAAAGGTCAAGCCAACCCGGGGCAGGAAAGTTCCCAAGTCGAAAGGTCAAAGGTCAAGGTCAACCCAGGGGAGAAATCGCACAAAAAAATCGACATTTCGAAAAGCTAAGGCCAAACCAAGGCGAGGAAGTTCCCAAAACAGGTCAAAGGTCAAGGTCAAGGTCAACCCAAGGGAGAAACCAGTGAGGAATCGAAATTTCGAAGAGGTCAAGCCAACCCGAGGCGGGAAAGTTCCCAACCCAGGTCAAAGGTCAAGGGTCAAGGTCAACCCAGGGGAAAAATCGTAGAAAATCGAAATTTCGAGAAGCTAAGGCCAACCCAGGGCAAGAAGGGTCCCAACCCAGGTCAAAGGTCAGCCGAAGGTAGAAATCAATAAGAAATCGACATTTCGAAGAGGTCAAGCCAACCCGGGGCAGGAAAGTTCCCAAGTCGAAATGTCAAAGGTCAAGGTCAACCCAAGGGAAGAATCGTACAAAAAAATCGAAATTTCGAAAAGCTAAGGCCAACCCAACCCAACCCAGGTCAAGATCAAGGTCAAGGTCAACCCAAGGGAGAAGTCAATGACCCGACCCAAGGCAAGAAAATTCCCAACCCGAATCAAAGGTCAGGGTCAAGGTCAAGCCAAGGGAGAAATTGAAATTTCGAAAAGGTCAGGCCAACCCGAGGCAAGAGAGTTGCCGAGTCGAAAGGTCGAAGGTCAAGGTCAACCCAAGTGAAGGTTCGTTTAAAAAATTGAACTTTCGAAAAGGTCAAGCCAATCCGAGGCAACCAACCTAATCCAAGTCGAAAGGTCGACGTCAACCCTGGGGAAGAATCTTCAAGGAGATTGAAACTCGTTAATTTTTACAGCGTTGCCGAATTTCCGAGTTCCGACAATTATGATTCAGCACAAGAAATAAATCCACGTCGCGTCGCAGTTAACTCCGTTAGAATTGTGGCTTTTTTTAAACTCGTCGTGACTTGCGGCTAAGGCGGTAATTCCGTTATGGCGTTAATTCACCGTAATTAATTAACTGCCTGGATCTGATGGCGTTGCCGCTTTCCGCTTCCTCGCGACCGTAAGCGCAAGCGACATCTGCTTGAGGGAATCCGCCGCAAATTTCTATTAATTAAAAATTATTTTATTGCGTTGTAAATGTGATCGTTGTAATTATTAGATTCGATTCGCTTTAATCAATTCGGGTAATAATTTTAAACGTCCTGGAGCTCATCACAGTCCTGAGCGCAGGCAGTGATTCTTGAAATTAATGGCAAAGCTGGAGTGTAAACCGAATTCGCCTTGGATTAAATCAAAGTCGAAGTTGCTTTCAACTCGTATTCAACGGAAACTTGAATCCGTTTGAGCAATTCAATTCAAAAGTCGCTTTCGTTTCTGAACGTACCCGTGCGTAATTTCAAAAGTTCAACCCAACCCAGGTGGAAAGGTCAAGGTCTACCCAGGGAAAAATCATTGGAAAAAAAAAAAAGAAACGAGACTTGAGAAAGGATCAGGCCAGCCCAAGGCGACGAAGTTCCCGACCCGTGTCGAAATTTCAACCCAACCCAGCCCATTTCGATAGGTCAAGCCGAGGGAGAAATCTGTGCTCATGCGTTACATTAGAATAGTTGAGCGTTTGTCTTTTGTTTTTGATTTGTGAACTCTACTTTTTCATAGTATTGAACGGACAGAACCGCAATTATAAGGACGACGCTGTAGGCAATATTCGGACTGGAAGCCCGTCCGGTAGGTTCGAGATTGCTTCGACTCGTCGAAATGTCGTGACGTCATATTGACGGTTCGCTCGCGGTTCAGCAGATCGCTTCGGGCCAAATTTGTCGCGTTTTTCGCGCAAGACGTCGATCGGTAACGGAACAGTTTTCGAGTCGAAAGCTGAATTAGAATGGACGCCGTGCCGCATCTCAGACGGATGGTTAAAAATTTACTAGAAAGCGGCCGATTTCTTTTTTTATTCTGTTCGTCTCTCGTATTATTCAAGAGCGTCCCGCATCCGTCGTACGACGGTTTCTGTCGGGCGGCCCGGCGAACGGGCGTACAATTTCTACAAAAGTGGGAGAAAAAAAAACCGTGCGCCGGAAAATAAAATAAATTAACGCGCCTTTACGATCGCGAATAATAATAATAATAATATGCGTCCCCGTGGATAAGATCGAACGTCTTGGATGTTGGTTTTGTGGTTCTGAAAAGAACCGATCTTCGTGGCGCCGGACGCCGTGCGTCGCTCGCTCACTTCGAGCTCGTGTATTTGGTGACGGCCTTCGTCCCTTCGCTGACGGCGTGCTTGGCCAGCTCGCCGGGAAGGAGCAGCCTCACGGCGGTCTGAATTTCGCGGCTCGTTATCGTCGATCGCTTGTTGTAGTGCGCCAAACGGGAGGCCTCCGCGGCGATCCGCTCGAAAATGTCGTTGACGAAGCTGTTCATGATGCTCATCGCCTTGCTCGATATTCCGGTGTCCGGATGCACCTGCTTCAATACTTTGTATATGTAAATGGCGTAGCTCTCCTTCCTCCTGCGCTTCTTCTTCTTGTCGCTCTTGGAGATGTTCTTCTGCGCCTTTCCCGCCTTTTTGGCCGCTTTGCCGCTCGTCTTGGGTGGCATGATGCCCGTAAAGTGCTAAGGAGTGAACGGATACGGTGAAGAGATCGATCGCCGGCGCTTAAGCTTCGTCAAGGACTGGCGAAACACTACCGGCCGAAACTCATTTCGGCGGGTAGTTATCGGCGCGCCGTCCGCGCTCCGGTAACGCCCCTTCGAGTCGACGCGCACCGTTCTCGGCGCCCATTGGCGGCCGCCGTTCCCTATAAGTATCCATCTGCATAGCCTGCGAGCCAGCATTTCGTTACGACAACGCATCGAACCAGAACGCGGCGGACAGAGCGACGCTGCGTTATTAAGGCCTTTATTAAGTAGAATCGAAGCAGAGGGACGAGAATTTCGCGATGTCAGGACGCGGTAAGGGCGGCAAAGTCAAGGGAAAGGCGAAGTCGAGGTCGAGCAGAGCGGGACTCCAGTTCCCCGTCGGCCGTATCCACCGTCTGCTCCGCAAAGGTAATTACGCGGAGCGCGTGGGCGCCGGAGCCCCGGTTTACCTAGCCGCCGTCATGGAGTACCTGGCCGCCGAGGTGCTGGAACTTGCCGGCAACGCGGCTCGAGATAACAAGAAGACGCGCATAATACCGCGCCACCTGCAGCTGGCCATAAGGAACGACGAAGAATTGAACAAGCTCCTCTCGGGCGTGACGATCGCGCAAGGCGGTGTTTTGCCCAACATCCAGGCCGTCCTCTTGCCCAAGAAGACGGAGAAGAAAGCTTAAGGACGTCGGCCCACGTTCCGTCGACGCACGTGCAGTGCGCGGTGACCGGCCCTTCTCAGGGCCAAAAAAATTATTCCGCATATTTCGCTTGCGAGACGCTTCCCGCCGCTCGTCCTTCCTAATTATTTTGTTTCGTCCGGCTATGTTTCTCATTTTTTTTTTTTTTTTTTTAACCGCCTGGAAAAGAGATTTATCGTCGATTAACTAATTAATTACATAGCTTAAAATCGTGATGATTACCGCACCACCTGTACATCCGACGGGCAAAGAAAAGAGTATCGCCGGACGAATCGAACTCGTTAAATATCGCGACTTCCCGTCTCCAGGGAAGTTAAATAATTTCGCGTGACTTTACAACACGGTTACCCCCGCCATTGTAATAATTTCACCCGCCGCGCCGCCGAAGAAAAGAGACCAGACACGCGGAACGATTTATTTTCTACCGTCTTCATCATCTATCTCTTATCATCATCATCATCATCATTATACGCTCCGTGTGCGTTCACATTTCTTTTATTTATTTGCGTTTATATTGACGCGGTTAGTTTCGAAGCAGCGAAACCTCGGAGGACAAGTGTTGTGGTTCTGAAAAGAACCTTTCTGATGATGAACTAATGCTCCTCTTCCTTTCCGCCTTTTAACCTCCGAACCCGTACAGAGTGCGGCCCTGGCGCTTCAACGCGTACACGACGTCCATCGCCGTGACCGTCTTTCGTTTGGCGTGCTCGGTGTAAGTGACGGCGTCCCTGATGACGTTCTCGAGGAAGACCTTGAGCACGCCGCGCGTTTCCTCGTAGATCAGGCCGGAGATTCGCTTCACGCCGCCTCGCCGGGCCAGCCGTCTTATCGCCGGTTTGGTTATGCCCTGGATGTTGTCGCGGAGTACCTTGCGATGACGTTTGGCGCCGCCTTTCCGAGTCCCTTGCCTCCTTTACCGCGACCTGTCATGATTTCGCCCGTCTAGCGCTGTTTTTCGAATATAACTGAGGACGAGATTCTCAGCGATCCCCCTCGCAACGGCTAATGTACGACGAGACCGGTAAGCGGACGGCTTTTATTGACGACGGGCGTGGCCTGGGCGGCCAATACGAGCGCGCCGTTCGAATCAGCCTTCGCCACGTAAAAGCGACCGCCGTCCGTTCCCGACGTACCATTCGCCTACAGACGGACTAGGTTTCGTTAGGTGCGCAGCGCAAACTTCCGAGCAACGACGAGATAAGACAAGTTCCTTAAGGAATTCTTAGATTACGATACGATGGCACGTACGAAGCAAACTGCGAGAAAATCGACGGGAGGCAAGGCGCCGAGAAAACAATTGGCCACGAAGGCGGCTCGCAAGAGCGCGCCGGCGACGGGCGGCGTGAAGAAACCGCACAGGTACAGGCCCGGCACCGTTGCCCTCAGAGAAATCCGCCGATACCAGAAGAGCACCGAACTTCTGATACGAAAGCTGCCCTTCCAGCGTCTCGTGCGAGAAATCGCGCAGGACTTCAAGACCGATCTGCGCTTCCAGAGTTCCGCCGTGATGGCGCTTCAGGAGGCCAGCGAGGCGTACTTAGTCGGACTCTTCGAAGACACCAACCTGTGCGCCATCCACGCCAAACGAGTCACTATCATGCCGAAGGACATACAGCTGGCCAGACGGATCAGGGGCGAGCGCGCTTAAACTTCGACGGCGAAGATGCGGCCACGTATCTACGTACTTTATCATCGGTTCTTTTCAGAACCACAAATTCTGTTCCTTTTGCGGGAGTTCGACGCCGAGATTAATTTTTTTCGCACTTGTTTTATTTCCCACTTTACTCGCTATTTATTTTAATATGCGACCGTCCCGTCGCGTCGTTTCAGTTAAACCCGGGACTTTCTTTACGGCAACAAACTCATAGTAATTTTGCTTATACGTCATCGTTAATAAATAATCTAATAGTTAAATTATAAGGGGCGGTGTGTAGTATGTATCTACATATTATTGTGTGCGGGTGGGGTGGAGCGACGGCAAGATTTCTACGGAAGCATGAACTACATATCACTGCCGACGTCAATCGAGCAAGTCGCGAGATGGGAACGCGACGCAAACGTGAATTTTTTTTTTTTTTTTTTTTTTTTTCAAGACTTCAACCGAGCCGTTTATCACGGTCACGGCTTCGTGTGACGTGCGTGCCTCTGAGGTGCGAATTTCCCGGGAGAACGTTATTTGTGGCCCTGAAAAGGGCCATTTTTGCGCGCGCCGGCCCTTCGGTCGGCTCGCTCACTTCTTCTTCGCGGAGGCGGCCTTCTTGGCGGCGGCTTTCGGCGCGGCCGCCGGAAGCCTCTTGGCCGTCTTCGGTTTGGGAGCCTTCGGCTTCTTGGTCGGCGGTCCCTTGGTCGCCTTTTTCGCTTTCGACGGCGACTTGGACTTGGAGGCCTTCGGAGCCGCGGCGGACGCTTTCTTTTCGGCCGCCTGCTGTTTCTTCGCCTTCGTCGCGGACTGCTTCTTCTCCGCGGTCGGCTTCCTCGTCTTCGCGGCGGCGACGGGCGGAGAGGAGGCGGCGGTGGCCTTCCTGGACGCCTTCGATTTGGCCGCCCTCTTCGTCGCCGGTTTCGGAAGGCCCGCCTCGCCGACGGCCGCCTTCTTGGACGCCGCGCTGACGGCCAACTTGAAGGAGCCCGAAGCTCCCTTGCCCTTGGTCTGGACGAGGACGCCCGAGGCGACGGCCGCCTTTAGGTACTTCTTGATGAACGGGGACAGCTTTTCAGAGTCGATCTTGTAGTTCGCGGCGACGTACTTCTTGATCGCCTGCAACGAAGAACCGCCGCGTTCTTTCAGGTTCTTTATGGCGCCGTTGACCATTTCCGACGTAGGAGGGTGAGACGGCTTCGAACGAGGGTTTTTCACCTTCTTACCGGCCGGCGAGGCGGCGGACTTCTTCACGGGAGCCGGGGCCGCGGCGGAGACGACGGTCTGTTGGGGTGATGCGACGTCGGTCATCGTCGTTCGTCGAATAATGACAAAACAAAGAAAATTAACGAAGAGGGCTCGTTCGCTCGCTGAGTTGCTCGACCTTTCGTAGCGCTTAACGCCGACGAACGCGCAGTGCAATGAAAGCGGCCACCTCGCCGCCGTATAGTCGGTTAGCGCGCGCGGACCGAAGCAGAAACGACATATAGCGCGGGAAACGCGCGCGCCGTCGTCGGCCGGTCCTGCAAGTGTTCGCGGGAACGCGAGTTTTCTGGTCCTCCGGATCGACAGGTGTGCCGTCGGCGACGGAAAAGCTGGGACGCGCTGCGGACGACGCCGGAGCGTCGACGCGCCTCCGATTTTCGACGATGATATCGAATTTTCCGTCGCAATTCGGAGCTCAACCGCGAGCGCTCCTCGGGACGGAGTCGTTCGCCGCCGTTTAGAAGGCGGCGACGGCGTCCACGGACCGCCCGTCGCCCCGACGGCGTCTGCGGCGGGATCGTCGTTCTTTTACTTCGTCGGTGACGTCCCGCGAGCGGACGCGACTCGTCGGAGGAGTCCCGCGGAGACGCCGGAACGCTCCGGCTCTACACCGACAGCGAGAAGCGGTCTCCTGCATCGTCCCGATTGAGAACTTATTTTACCGGAATTTCGCCCGGCGTCGTTTTACTGACGACGATCGCCCGCTTTGCCACGGTCCCGCCCGGTAATTTAGGAAAGCGGCGTTCAGTTTTAGCCGGCGATACGGCACGGAACGGGGCGGCTGCCTTGCGTTGCGCTTCCATTCGGAACGAAACAGGATGTCGGTAACATACGGGGGAAAAAAAGATCAGCGATCGAAGAGATATGCGTGCGTGCGTGCGTGTAGCTCGTCGAATAAGAAAGAAAGTTCGTTTATTCGGCGAGAGAGACGAAGGGAGGTTGAGAGAAGAAAAGAATAAAGCTTCAATCTGCGCTCCTAGCCTGCGAAATTTATCAACAGACAGACGGACGCGGTCGTTGCGCCATCGTGAATCGCCGCCGACGGGACGGGGAAACGAAAAAGGAGATTAAACTAAGAATGCCGTTCTTCGCCCCCGCCGCGATGCCGCCGGCGGCGAAAGCGGTAACGGCGACGCGGCCGGCGCGAAATTTCGTCCGTCCTCGCGACTCGCGCTCACGAGCGAGCACCTTTTTTTTTTCATTCGTGCCTCTGTAAACGTTTTTCTTCTTTTACCGGACATTGTCGCTTTTTACTCGTAATTGTTCATCGAGTAAATAAATGGATAAAAGAGAGGCGGGGCCGCCAGTCGTGCGATGATAGATAGATAGATAGACAGGACGGACGGGATAGGCCAGCGATCGACGTCTGCGCTCTAGCGCGACCCTGACACTTATATTATTTATAATGTTTATAAATCGGTCAGTCGGGGCCAGGGTGGCTCCGCGTAAAGGACGAGGGGGGATCCGTCCGTTCGTTGCAGATCTTGAAACGCATTTGCGATTACGATTGCGCTTAATAAACTCTCGAGCGTCATCTTGCGTACGCGTCGTCGTTTCAGAGTTAATTAAGCTTGAATAATAATTACCGTAGTTTTCTCGGGTGGGATAAAACAAAAAAAAAAAATTTGGACGGATCGCCGACGTTATTAATAAATGCGTCGCGCATTCGTGCAATTTCAAATTGTTCGAATAAATTTCACCGTTCGAAATTCGTTTTGTTTTTAGATCGCTCGGAATGTTTTTGTTTATTAAGAAAAAAAAATTAACGAAATTTCAATCCGACGACGGCGATTTACATTCAGTTTCGTGTTACGAATTAGAGCCGCTTTACACGCGCGAGAACTCTTACGAAAATTACGCCGAAAGTTTTCGGAAGAATTCTTGGACGCGGTCCTCGACGTGTAAGACGGTATTTTTACTCCGAAATCTGTTACGAAAATTTTCGCAATGAAACCACAACAACCCAAGACGCCGGCAGGTAAAATCAACCGAGCGTTTTGATTAACGTCTTGCTTTGGTATCACGACGAACTTACAAATATTAAGCCGTGTAACGGGAAATATTGCGAAAAATCGTGTCAGAACTTCTTGCGACGTAAAAATGACGCGTCACAGATTCCTTGCGAGAATTCCCTCGAAAAAATTAAAACGCTAATTAAGTCCAGGGCGAACGCAACTCGACTCGACATAACTGAAAACTCAAGAGAGTTAAATCCAATCCCGAGTCGAAAGGTCAAGGTCAACCCGAGGGAGAAACCGTTAAAAAGAGAATCGAAATTTCGAAGAGGTCGAGCCAACCCAAGGCAAGAAGGTTCCCAACCCAACCCAAGTCGAAAGGTCAAAGGTCAAGGTCGACCGAAGGGAAAAGTCGTACAAAAAATCGAAACTTCGAAAAGCTAGAAAAGCAAGAAAGTTCCGAACCCAAAGGTCAAGGGTCAAGGTCAACCCAAGGGTTCTCCCTCGGGTCGACCTTGACCAATAAGATATTGAAATTCCGAAAAGGTCAAGCCGACCCGGGGCAAGCAGGTTCCCGACCCAACCCAAGTCGAGAGGTCAAGGGTCAAGGTCGACCCAAGGGAAAAATGGTAAAAAATCGACATTTCGAAAAGCTAAAGCCAACCCAAGGCGAGCAAGTTCCCAAGCCAGGTCAAAGGTCAACCCAAGGGAGAAGCCAGTGAGGAATCGAAATTTCGAAGAGGTCAAGCCAACCCGAGGCGGGAAAGTTCCCAACCCAGGTCAAAGGTCAAGGGTCAAGGTCAACCCAGGGGAAAAATCGTAAAAAATCGAAATTTCGAAAAGCTAAAGCCAACCCAGGGCAAGAAGGGTCCCAACCCAGGTCAAAGGTCAGGGTCAAGGTCAACCCAAGGTAGAAATCAATAAGAAATTGCAGTTTCGAAAAGGTCAAGCCAACCCGGGGCAGGAAAGTTCCCAAGTCGAAAGGTCAAAGGTCAAGGTCAACCCAGGGGAGAAATCGCACAAAAAAATCGACATTTCGAAAAGCTAAGGCCAAACCAAGGCGAGGAAGTTCCCAAAACAGGTCAAAGGTCAAGGTCAAGGTCAACCCAAGGGAGAAACCAGTGAGGAATCGAAATTTCGAAGAGGTCAAGCCAACCCGAGGCGGGAAAGTTCCCAACCCAGGTCAAAGGTCAAGGGTCAAGGTCAACCCAGGGGAAAAATCGTAAAAAATCGAAATTTCGAAAAGCTAAAGCCAACCCAGGGCAAGAAGGGTCCCAACCCAGGTCAAAGGTCAGGGTCAAGGTCAACCCAAGGTAGAAATCAATGAGAAATCGAAATTTCGAAGAGGTCAAGCCAACCCGGGGCAGGAAAGTTCCCAAGTCGAAATTGCAAAGGTCAAGGTCAACCCAAGGGAAGAATCGTACAAAAAAATCGAAATTTCGAAAAGCTAAGGCCAACCCAACCCAACCCAGGTCAAGATCAAGGTCAAGGTCAACCCAAGGGAGAAGTCAATGACCCGACCCAAGGCAAGAAAATTCCCAACCCGAATCAAAGGTCAGGGTCAAGGTCAAGCCAAGGGAGAAATTGAAATTTCGAAAAGGTCAGGCCAACCCGAGGCAAGAGAGTTGCCGAGTCGAAAGGTCGAAGGTCAAGGTCAACCCAAGTGAAGGTTCGTTTAAAAAATTGAACTTTCGAAAAGGTCAAGCCAATCCGAGGCAACCAACCTAATCCAAGTCGAAAGGTCGACGTCAACCCTGGGAAGAATCTTCAAGGAGATTGAAACTCGTTAATTTTTACAGCGTTGCCGAATTTCCGAGTTCCGACAATTATGATTCAGCACAAGAAATAAATCCACGTCGCGTCGCAGTTAACTCCGTTAGAATTGTGGCTTTTTTTAAACTCGTCGTGACTTGCGGCTAAGGCGGTAATTCCGTTATGGCGTTAATTCACCGTAATTAATTAACTGCCTGGATCTGATGGCGTTGCCGCTCTCCGCTTCCTCGCGACCGTAAGCGCAAGCGACATCTGCTTGAGGAATCCGCCGCAAATCTCTATTAATTAAAAATTATTTTATTGCGTTGTAAATGTGATCGTTGTAATTATTAGATTCGATTCGCTTTAATCAATTCGGGTAATAATTTTAAACGTCCTGGAGCTCATCACAGTCCTGAGCGCAGGCAGTGATTCTTGAAATTAATGGCAAAGCTGGAGTGTAAACCGAATTCGCCTTGGATTAAATCAAAGTCGAAGTTGCTTTCAACTCGTATTCAACGGAAACTTGAATCCGTTTGAGCAATTCAATTCAAAAGTCGCTTTCGTTTCTGAACGTACCCGTGCGTAATTTCAAAAAGTTCAACCCAACCCAGGTGGAAAGGTCAAGGTCTACCCAGGGGAAAAATCATTGGAAAAAAAAAAAAGAAACGAGACTTGAGAAAGGATCAGGCCAGCCCAAGGCGACGAAGTTCCCGACCCGTGTCGAAATTTCAACCCAACCCAGCCCATTTCGATAGGTCAAGCCGAGGGAGAAATCTGTGCTCATGCGTTACATTAGAATAGTTGAGCGTTTGTCTTTTGTTTTGATTTGTGAACTCTACTTTTTCATAGTATTGAACGGACAGAACCGCAATTATAAGGACGACGCTGTAGGCAATATTCGGACTGGAAGCCCGTCCGGTAGGTTCGAGATTGCTTCGACTCGTCGAAATGTCGTGACGTCATATTGACGGTTCGCTCGCGGTTCAGCAGATCGCTTCGGGCCAAATTTGTCGCGTTTTTCGCGCAAGACGTCGATCGGTAACGGAACAGTTTTCGAGTCGAAAGCTGAATTAGAATGGACGCCGTGCCGCATCTCAGACGGATGGTTAAAAATTTACTAGAAAGCGGCCGATTTCTTTTTTTATTCTGTTCGTCTCTCGTATTATTCAAGAGCGTCCCGCATCCGTCGTACGACGGTTTCTGTCGGGCGGCCCGGCGAACGGGCGTACAATTTCTACAAAAGTGGGAGAAAAAAAAAAAAAAAAACCGTGCGCCGGAAAATAAATAAATTAACGCGCCTTTACGATCGCGAATAATAATAATAATAGTAATATGCGTTCCCGTGGATAAGATCGAACGTCTTGGATGTTGGTTTTGTGGTTCTGAAAAGAACCGATCTTCGTGGCGCCGGACGCCGTGCGTCGCTCGCTCACTTCGAGCTCGTGTATTTGGTGACGGCCTTCGTCCCTTCGCTGACGGCGTGCTTGGCCAGCTCGCCGGGAAGGAGCAGCCTCACGGCGGTCTGAATTTCGCGGCTCGTTATCGTCGATCGCTTGTTGTAGTGCGCCAAACGGGAGGCCTCCGCGGCGATCCGCTCGAAAATGTCGTTGACGAAGCTGTTCATGATGCTCATCGCCTTGCTCGATATTCCGGTGTCCGGATGCACCTGCTTCAATACTTTGTATATGTAAATGGCGTAGCTCTCCTTCCTCCTGCGCTTCTTCTTCTTGTCGCTCTTGGAGATGTTCTTCTGCGCCTTTCCCGCCTTTTTGGCCGCTTTGCCGCTCGTCTTGGGTGGCATGATGCCCGTAAAGTGCTAAGGAGTGAACGGATACGGTGAAGAGATCGATCGCCGGCGCTTAAGCTTCGTCAAGGACTGGCGAAACACTACCGGCCGAAACTCATTTCGGCGGGTAGTTATCGGCGCGCCGTCCGCGCTCCGGTAACGCCCCTTCGAGTCGACGCGCACCGTTCTCGGCGCCCATTGGCGGCCGCCGTTCCCTATAAGTATCCATCTGCATAGCCTGCGAGCCAGCATTTCGTTACGACAACGCATCGAACCAGAACGCGGCGGACAGAGCGACGCTGCGTTATTAAGGCCTTTATTAAGTAGAATCGAAGCAGAGGGACGAGAATTTCGCGATGTCAGGACGCGGTAAGGGCGGCAAAGTCAAGGGAAAGGCGAAGTCGAGGTCGAGCAGAGCGGGACTCCAGTTCCCCGTCGGCCGTATCCACCGTCTGCTCCGCAAAGGTAATTACGCGGAGCGCGTGGGCGCCGGAGCCCCGGTTTACCTAGCCGCCGTCATGGAGTACCTGGCCGCCGAGGTGCTGGAACTTGCCGGCAACGCGGCTCGAGATAACAAGAAGACGCGCATAATACCGCGCCACCTGCAGCTGGCCATAAGGAACGACGAAGAATTGAACAAGCTCCTCTCGGGCGTGACGATCGCGCAAGGCGGTGTTTTGCCCAACATCCAGGCCGTCCTCTTGCCCAAGAAGACGGAGAAGAAAGCTTAAGGACGTCGGCCCACGTTCCGTCGACGCACGTGCAGTGCGCGGTGACCGGCCCTTCTCAGGGCCAAAAAAAATTATTCCGCATATTTCGCTTGCGAGACGCTTCCCGCCGCTCGTCCTTCCTAATTATTTTGTTTCGTCCGGCTACGTTTCTCATTTTTTTTTTTTTTTTTTTTACCGCCAGGAAGAGATTTATCGTCTATTAACTAATTAATTACATAGCTTAAAATCGTGATGATTACCGCACCACCTGTACATCCGACGGGCAAAGAAAAGAGTATCGCCGGACGAATCGAACTCGTTAAATATCGCGACTTCCCGTCTCCAGGGAAGTTAAATAATTTCGCGTGACTTTACAACACGGTTACCCCCGCCATTGTAATAATTTCACCCGCCGCGCCGCCGAAGAAAAGAGACCAGACACGCGGAACGATTTATTTTCTACCGTCTTCATCATCTATCTCTTATCATCATCATCATCATCATTATACGCTCCGTGTGCGTTCACATTTCTTTTATTTATTTGCGTTTATATTGACGCGGTTAGTTTCGAAGCAGCGAAACCTCGGAGGACAAGTGTTGTGGTTCTGAAAAGAACCTTTCTGATGATGAACTAATGCTCCTCTTCCTTTCCGCCTTTTAACCTCCGAACCCGTACAGAGTGCGGCCCTGGCGCTTCAACGCGTACACGACGTCCATCGCCGTGACCGTCTTTCGTTTGGCGTGCTCGGTGTAAGTGACGGCGTCCCTGATGACGTTCTCGAGGAAGACCTTGAGCACGCCGCGCGTTTCCTCGTAGATCAGGCCGGAGATTCGCTTCACGCCGCCTCGCCGGGCCAGCCGTCTTATCGCCGGTTTGGTTATGCCCTGGATGTTGTCGCGGAGTACCTTGCGATGACGTTTGGCGCCGCCTTTTCCGAGTCCCTTGCCTCCTTTACCGCGACCTGTCATGATTTCGCCCGTCTAGCGCTGTTTTTCGAATATAACTGAGGACGAGATTCTCAGCGATCCCCCTCGCAACGGCTAATGTACGACGAGACCGGTAAGCGGACGGCTTTTATTGACGACGGGCGTGGCCTGGGCGGCCAATACGAGCGCGCCGTTCGAATCAGCCTTCGCCACGTAAAGCGACCGCCGTCCGTTCCCGACGTACCATTCGCCTACAGACGGACTAGGTTTCGTTAGGTGCGCAGCGCAAACTTCCGAGCAACGACGAGATAAGACAAGTTCCTTAAGGAATTCTTAGATTACGATACGATGGCACGTACGAAGCAAACTGCGAGAAAATCGACGGGAGGCAAGGCGCCGAGAAAACAATTGGCCACGAAGGCGGCTCGCAAGAGCGCGCCGGCGACGGGCGGCGTGAAGAAACCGCACAGGTACAGGCCCGGCACCGTTGCCCTCAGAGAAATCCGCCGATACCAGAAGAGCACCGAACTTCTGATACGAAAGCTGCCCTTCCAGCGTCTCGTGCGAGAAATCGCGCAGGACTTCAAGACCGATCTGCGCTTCCAGAGTTCCGCCGTGATGGCGCTTCAGGAGGCCAGCGAGGCGTACTTAGTCGGACTCTTCGAAGACACCAACCTGTGCGCCATCCACGCCAAACGAGTCACTATCATGCCGAAGGACATACAGCTGGCCAGACGGATCAGGGGCGAGCGCGCTTAAACTTCGACGGCGAAGATGCGGCCACGTATCTACGTACTTTATCATCGGTTCTTTTCAGAACCACAAATTCTGTTCCTTTTGCGGGAGTTCGACGCCGAGATTAATTTTTTTCGCACTTGTTTTATTTCCCACTTTACTCGCTATTTATTTTAATATGCGACCGTCCCGTCGCGTCGTTTCAGTTTAAAGCGGTACTTTCTTTACGGCAACAAACTCATAGTAATTTTGCTTATACGTCATCGTTAATAAATAATCTAATAATTAAATTATAAGGGGCGGTGTGTAGTATGTATCTACATATTATTGTGTGCGGGTGGGGTGGAGCGACGGCAAGATTTCTACGGAAGCATGAACTACATATCACTGCCGACGTCAATCGAGCAAGTCGCGAGATGGGAACGCGACGCAAACGTGAATTTTTTTTTTTTTTCAAGACTTCAACCGAGCCGTTTATCACGGTCACGGCTTCGTGTGACGTGCGTGCCTCTGAGGTGCGAATTTCCCGGGAGAACGTTATTTGTGGCCCTGAAAAGGGCCATTTTTGCGCGCGCCGGCCCTTCGGTCGGCTCGCTCACTTCTTCTTCGCGGAGGCGGCCTTCTTGGCGGCGGCTTTCGGCGCGGCCGCCGGAAGCCTCTTGGCCGTCTTCGGTTTGGGAGCCTTCGGCTTCTTGGTCGGCGGTCCCTTGGTCGCCTTTTTCGCTTTCGACGGCGACTTGGACTTGGAGGCCTTCGGAGCCGCGGCGGACGCTTTCTTTTCGGCCGCCTGCTGTTTCTTCGCCTTCGTCGCGGACTGCTTCTTCTCCGCGGTCGGCTTCCTCGTCTTCGCGGCGGCGACGGGCGGAGAGGAGGCGGCGGTGGCCTTCCTGGACGCCTTCGATTTGGCCGCCCTCTTCGTCGCCGGTTTCGGAAGGCCCGCCTCGCCGACGGCCGCCTTCTTGGACGCCGCGCTGACGGCCAACTTGAAGGAGCCCGAAGCTCCCTTGCCCTTGGTCTGGACGAGGACGCCCGAGGCGACGGCCGCCTTTAGGTACTTCTTGATGAACGGGGACAGCTTTTCAGAGTCGATCTTGTAGTTCGCGGCGACGTACTTCTTGATCGCCTGCAACGAAGAACCGCCGCGTTCTTTCAGGTTCTTTATGGCGCCGTTGACCATTTCCGACGTAGGAGGGTGAGACGGCTTCGAACGAGGGTTTTTCACCTTCTTACCGGCCGGCGAGGCGGCGGACTTCTTCACGGGAGCCGGGGCCGCGGCGGAGACGACGGTCTGTTGGGGTGATGCGACGTCGGTCATCGTCGTTCGTCGAATAATGACAAAACAAAGAAAATTAACGAAGAGGGCTCGTTCGCTCGCTGAGTTGCTCGACCTTTCGTAGCGCTTAACGCCGACGAACGCGCAGTGCAATGAAAGCGGCCACCTCGCCTGATACCGGGCCGCCCTACCACTTCGCCCAAGCCAACCAATCACAGCGCGCCACGAGCCACCGCCAGCGCCGGCCAATCACGACGCGCCTCGCGGATTAATCCCGGACACTTTGGAGCATAAAAGCACACACCCGAGCAGTCAGGATTCATTCGCTCTCCGACAAGAAAGACTACGACTTCTCCGAGAACTTCGCTGCTGCTGCCAAGGAACGCCAGAGTTGTGCCGTCGCCGCCTGCCGTGCAGTTCCACGTCTGGACAAGGACCGACGCTGCTCAACGCCGTTGCCGCCTTACGGACTGCTGCCGTCGACGACCGAGACCGTCGCACCCGGCTTCCGACCGACGCTGCCCAACGTCGCTCGCCGTGCAGTCCCACATCCGGACTAGGACCGACGCCGCCTTACGGACCGCTCGCTGCCCGTCGAGGACCGAGCCAAGCTCGCCCGGCTTCAGATCGACGCCGCCCTACGGACGTGGCCGTTGACGCTGCCCCAGTGCACAAGGACGCACGTTAGTGTAGTGTAGTGTAAGCCCCAAGGACACGACAGGACGTTCGATTAGCCGTAAGTTAGTTTAAGTCTGAATTTTCTCCGCATGATTGTCATCTCTGTATAATAAACCTATGTTAACCACCAACTGTGCGTCTCATTGTTACCCCGAAGCACGAGCGGTAACAATTTGGCGCCCAACGTGGGGCATATAGTGTGTGAGTGCATGCACCAACCCATTGTACACAGTGAGCTAGCTGAACTCCATCTACAAGTCTGGGGATTGAGGACCCCCAGTGGCGCCCCAAAAAAAATTTTTTTTTCTCTTTGTTCGTTCTTTTCGCGAGTGTTTGTGAAGTGCTTCGCTCTGGACTATGCCGAAACCAAACACCAGGTCAAACTGGGCGGACTTCTCATCATTCCTGAAGGACCGATTCGCCGGAACCGGGGCCACGCAGTCCTTGCTGTCCCGCCTGTACACCGAAGTGCAGAAGCCGCAAGAATCGACGGTCCACTTCGCAATGGCAAAGTGGGGAATATTTAACAAGGTCGCCGCTGCCACACCGGTGGAACAAAGAATCGCGACCATATCAAGCATGGCCCGGGAAGAAATAAGAATGCCGTTAGCAGTCCCAACTCCAAAAACGTTCGCGGAACTCAGATCAAGATGCGAAGAAATCGACCGCATCCAAGCAACGTTACCACGCAAATCGGCAAGGCAAGATCGACCACAACAGCCACAACAACTCCCGAGATGTCGTTTCTGCCCAGAACGCCACTTCCACCGAGACTGTCCTGTGGCCCAAGGAAGGCGGAACTACCAGTCGGGAAACTAGAAAACAGCCGGGTAGCAACCAGCCTCGGGGGCCCGGCGCAACGAAACAAGGCGTGTAGGCACCGTCATCCATATACCGACACGCCGAACTGCAACACGACCCGTGCCGGTGAAGGGACCAACTTGCCACGGATACGTATCCAAGTCAACGGCGTGTCCACTGCAGCCCTGCTCGACTCCGGATCGACACACAACTTCATAAACCGGAGACTCATCGAAAGGTGGAACCCCACCGAACTCAGCTCCGCGAAAATCGCCGGCGCGAATCTCGCAATGCCGATCCAGGGAACTTCTACAACACGGTGCCGTATCCAAGGCATCGAATTCCAGGCAGAATTCCTAGTGAGTTCCGAATTGAGGGAATCCGTCATTCTCGGATATCCGTGGTTCGTCCAGCAGCAAGCTACAGTAGACTTCGCTCGCCGCTGCGTACACTTCGACAGTTCATCGCGTATGAGTGTACATTGGACGAAGCCGCCGCAGGAACAGAACCAGGCCGGCCCCGACTTCACCGACGCTGTCGCGCACCTTAGTTCCGGACGGAACACGCTACTGAATGTCCTGAAACGATTTCCGGGAGTCTTCAGCGAAGCCGGAGGCACGACGACTACAAACACCGCCACACACAAGATCTGCTCGACGAAACACCGATTTCGCAACGGCCTTATCGCTACAGCGACGCGAAAAAGAAGACCATCGCGGAACAAGTCGAGGCCATGTTAACAGATGGCATCATCGAACCTACATCGTCGCCGTGGAACTCCCCGATCGTGGTCGTGAAGAAAAAGGACGGCAGACCCCGTTTCTGCGTCGATTACCGGCGTGTAAACCAAAACACCCGAAGTGAGCCGACGACGGTGCCGATCATTAAGGATACGCTTCGAGAACTTGGGAAGGCCAGAATCTTTAGCACCCTCGATCTTAAAAATGGGTACTGGCAGATACCAATGCACCCGGAGTCCAAGGCGATGACTGCCTTCACCACCACGGACGGAGCAACGTATTGC
The DNA here is from genome assembly GCA_033060865.1 of Dorcus hopei. Taxonomy (NCBI): domain Eukaryota; kingdom Metazoa; phylum Arthropoda; class Insecta; order Coleoptera; family Lucanidae; genus Dorcus; species Dorcus hopei. Next base: position 912,318 of record JAUPFK010000019.1, read on the forward strand.
TTCAGGGTAATGCCGTTCGGCCTGAAAAACGCCCCGGCCACCTTCCAGCGGATGATGACGCAAGACGTCCTGGCCGGATACCTGCGAGATTTCTGTCTGGTATATCTAGACGACGTCATCATCTACAGCGATAGCTGGGAGGACCATATCAGGCACCTCCACCTGGTCCTGGAGCGCCTCCAGCAACACAACTTACGTTGCACAATCAAGAAATGCAACTTCGCTATGAATACACTGACATACCTAGGTCACGTAATCACCGGCGACGGAAGTAAACCGCAACGAGAGCAGGTAGAACAAATCTGCAACGCGGAGCGACCGAAGGATCGCCGACAGCTGCGAAGCTTCCTGGGCCTGTGCAATTGGCTCCGCGAGTATATACCACAGCTCGCTGAAGTCGCAGCCCCACTCACCGAACTCCTGTCTACAAAGCGGAAGTGGACGTCTGCTCAGGATGAGGCTTTCCGAGCTGTAAGAGCAAAATTCCAAGGGCACTTGGAACTGAAGTGGCCCCTGCCCGACGCACCGCTGATTCTCCAAACCGATGCTAGCGGTATAGTCATCGCAGGCGTCCTATATCAAGAAGTCGAAGATGGAAGACGCATCATATCGTACGCCAGTGCCCGACTCAGCCCCGCCGAGAGCCGGTATCACATTAACGAACAAGAATGCCTGGTAGTTATATGGGCAGTAAAACGGTACCGGCCGTATTTGGAAGAAAGGCGATTCAAAATTAGGACCGACAGCAAAGCCCTAACCTGGCTAAACCAGACGAAGGATCACCGCGCAAAACTCACCAGGTGGGCTCTCCTACTTCAGGAATACGACTTCGAGTTGGAGCATTGCCCGGGGCGAGAAAACGAGCTCCCCGATTTCCTATCTCGACATCCTCGCCCAGAAGCTACAGACGCCGACCTGGACGCCTGCGAGAGAATGCTGCCACCCGCAACTCAACCCAACTCGCCACCCAACCCAGCGATCAACCAGGCGGAAGCCGTCACTCTTGGCGACGAAGTTAAGAGGGCTCAACGGGAGGACGCCGAGACCCAGAACATGATCCGACTCTGGGGAGAAATCGACGAAAGTCAACACCCTGACAATCGAGACTACGCCGCATACCATCGTCACTACACGGTCGAGGACGGAGTACTACTATTCAAGGACGGAGACAATCGCCGTATATTCGTCCCAGAAGCGGCAAAGGACCGGGTCCTATTCAACTACCACGATGACAAAAGCGCCGGACATCCGGGAAGAGACGAAACACTCAGAGCAATCCGACGACATTTTCACTGGCCCAACATAACGGCAAACGTCACCGCATACGTCAAGGATTGCCTCGTGTGTGCCAGCTATAAACGCGGGAATATCGTACCTGCCGCACCACAAAAACCCCGACAACCAGAGAAAGCATGGGACACGGTAGCCGTCGACATAATGGGCCCATATCCCGAAACGTCGTTGGGAAACCGATTCATCTTAGTGGCCACGGATTTGTTTACACGATGGGTAGAAGCGTTCGCCCTACCGAAAACCGAATCCTTCAGCGTCATCCGCACCCTGGAAGACGAAGTCTTCCGAAGATATGGTTACCCGAGGGCGATATTGACGGACAACGGACCGCAGTTCGTAGGACGCCAGTTCGAGGCAGCTTGCCGAAAATGGAAATCCAGCCCGTACACTACACCGGTCTATCACCCAAGGGCAAACCCGACCGAACGCAGGAATCAAGAGATAAAGAAGGGTCTGAGAGTGTTGATACAAGAGGCTTCCCAACGTCTGTGGGACACACAACTTCCCTCAGTTCTTTTCAACATCCGGACACGGAGAAACGCTGCCACGGGTTACACGCCCGCAGAAGCTCTACTGGGGTACGAACTCCCACGCCCTGGGGAATGGACACTGAACGGAAATGCGCCGGAACGGCTGACGAGAGAGGAGAGGAGAGAGGAGATCCGGAGACGACACCCCTATATCAAGTGGGACAAAACGTGCTAGTGAAAGCACAACAGGCCGCCAAGCCAAAACAAGGTTTCGCGCCCGGACTCGGAGCGAAATGGATGGGCCCGTACGCCATCAGAAACGTACTGGAGGGGTCCGTATACATCGTGGACCAGGACGGCCAACAAACGAAGGTACACGAAGACCGAATACGCCGAGCACCCGTCGGCCATCCGAACTTACAAAAAGCCGAGGAAGAAAACGCACAAGAAGCGCGCCCGGAAGGGAGAAACTCACCTACACCGGGACCGTCCGGGACTCAAACCAGGACAAGAGAGGAAGATACGAAGTCAGAAGACTCAGACGAAGATGTACATATGTAAATAATGACCCCAGCGATAGGTTGCTTGGGCTCACAAAGACGGGGTGGATTGATACCGGGCCGCCCTACCACTTCGCCCAAGCCAACCAATCACAGCGCGCCACGAGCCACCGCCAGCGCCGGCCAATCACGACGCGCCACGCGGATTAATCCCGGACACTTTGGAGCATAAAAGCACGCACCCGAGCAGTCAGGATTCATTCGCTTTCCGACCAGAAAGACTACGACTTCTCCGAGAACTTCGCTGCTGCTGCCAAGGAACGCCAGAGTTGTGCCGTCGCCGCTTGTCGTGCAGTTCCACGTCTGGACAAGGACCGACGCTGCTCAACGCCGTTGCCGCCTTGCGGACTGCTGCCGTCGAGGACCGAGACCGTCGCACCCGGCTTCCGACCGACGCTGCCCAACGTCGCTCGCCGTGCAGTCCCACATTCGTACTAGGACCGACGCTGCTCTACGTCGAGGACCAAACCAAGGTCGCCCGGCTTCAGATCGACGCCGCCCCACGCCGTTGCTGCTCTACGGACGTGGCCGTTGACGCTGCCCCAGTGCTGAGCCCCCTTTCCCAGTGCACAAGGACGCACGTTAGTGTAGTGTACTGTAAGCCCCAAGGACACGACAGGACGTTCGATTAGCCGTAAGTTAGTTTAAGTTTGAATTTTCTCCACATGATTGTCAACTCTGTATAATAAACCTATGTTAACCACCAACTGTGCGTCTCATTGTTACCCCGAAGCACGAGCGGTAACCGCCGCCGTATAGTCGGTTAGCGCGCGCGGACCGAAGCAGAAACGACATATAGCGCGGGAAACGTGCGCGCCGTCGTCGGCCGGTCCTGCAAGTGTTCGCGGGAACGCGAGTTTTCTGGTCCTCCGGATCCACAGGTGTGCCGTCGGCGACGGCGTTGCGGACGGCACGCCGGAGCGTCGACGCGCCTCCGAATTTGCCGTCGCAATTCGGAGCTCAACCGCGAGCGCTCCTCGGGACGGAGTCGTTCGCCGCCGTTTAGAAGGCGGCAACGGCGTCCACGGACCGCCCGTCGCCCCGACGGCGACTACGGCGGGATCGTCGTTCTTTTCCTTCGTCGGTGACGTTCCGCGAGCGGACGCGACTCGTCGGAGGAGTCCCGCGGAGACGCCGGAACGCTCCGGCTCTACACCGACAGCGAGAAGCGATCTCCTGCATTGTCCCGATTGAGAACTTATTTTACTGGAATTTCGCCCGGCGTCGTTTTACTGACGACGATCGCCCGCTTTGCCACGGTCCCGCCCGGTAATTTAGGAAAGCGGCGTTCAGTTTTAGCCGGCGATACGGCACGGAATGGGCCAGCTGCCTTGAGTTGCACTTCCATTCAGAACGAAACAGGATGTCGGTAACATACGGGGGAAAAAAAGATCAGCGATCGAAGAGATATGCGTGCGTGCGTGTAGCTCGTCGAGTAAGAAAGAAAGTTCATTTATTCGGCGTGAGAGACGAAGGGAGGGTGAGGGAAGAAAAGAATAATGCTTCAATCTGCGCTCCTAGCCTGCGAAATTTATCAACAGACAGACGGACGCGGTCGTTGCGCGATCGTGAATCGCTGCCGACGGGACGGGAAAACGAAAAAGGAGATTAAATTAAGAATGCCGTTCTTCGCCCCCGCCTCACCTTTTTTATTCATGCCTCTGTAAACGTTTTTCTTCAGCTCCGTAAACTTAGCAATCCATATATAACGAATCTTTAAAACAATTATATCAAAATAAAGTGCTTTTTAGGTGTTATTTTAGTGCGCTAAAAAAAATTTAGTGCTGAAATAATATTACAGAAAAATAAAAAATAATACGGGACTGCTGAGTTTTGATAATTTGGCGGTACACAAGTTGAAAAATAAAGTTATCTAAAAAATAATTTACATATAAATTAAGTGCTATTTAAGTGTTTTCGTACTACGTAATGTTAATTATTAAATTTTTAACGTTATATACATTTTTTTTAACACCAAAGGGGACTGCTGAGTGCATGCAATTTTAACAGTATCAGAGTAGAAATAATAAATTTTCCTTAATCAAACGTGAATTATATTTAAGTGCTAATTATGTGCAAACTGCACAAATAGTTTATTATACCGTGAATTTGTTTTACCACAGAAAATTGGTAAATTAAAATTTCTTTGGTTGACATTATTTAGGTTGGCGGCGATGATATTTATCGAATGACAAGATCCTGATGACAACAAAGAATAAATTAGACGTCAAAATCTTGCAGCTGCCTGTAGCGCTTATACCGAGTGATTTTTTAATTTTTTATCAACTCTTGCCATGAGATCTGGACGGCATGTCTTAGCTTAAGTGAAAAGTACGTCATTGTCACAGAATAACAGAAGGGACAATAGCTTGTCTTAGTTTTAGTGCGCAAACTCGGATCAGCCATGTTCTAAAGCTGTTGTTTATGTTTTGATTTGAGGTTATGAGCGTTGGTTAAGGGTTTCTAAAAGCGTTTTTCACTGGGACTAAATTGTGCACTGAGTGTGCACTCGGAATATCTCCATCCCATTTCATTACATAAGGTTAAAATAAGAGGAGAATATTCCGAGTGCGCACTCAGTGCACAATTTAGTCCCAGTGAAAAACGCTATTAGATTATTTAGAAAATAAACAACGTAAATTGAAACCCTGACAACAAACTGATTATGTGCGTCAACTGATTATGTGCAACAAACTGATTATGTGCATGTGATTATGTGCATCAGTTTGTTCCTTTGATTTTTTCCGTCTGAAACACATTAAAACTTTCAAGCCAAGTAATAAATCGTAAGTTTGACTTCACAAACATTCGTATAAAGACGTTCCTCTTTCAATCTGAACGAGTGATTCTGTAGTGAAACTACCTTTCAATAATTTTTGATTTTAGGTTCTCAACGCATTGGAGAGAAAAGTTTCTCAAGTGATAAAGAAAATATGCAAACATCAGCAAGAGAAAAGTTCCTCGAGTGATAAAGAAAATATATTCGACGAAGCTGTCGAACGACTGCGAAACGTTAAGTGTATAGTGCGCGATTTAGTGTCCGCTTAAAAGATTTTGTGATACAAATTTCATCGGACAAGAACCAACTGTAAATATGTAATGTTATTGTTTATTTATGTGTAGTAAATAAAATGTATTTCTTAGATCTGCATTTTCTTTCTAAATATTTTCATTTATTTCTTATTTTTTCATACAACTTAGTGTGTAGATAAATTATCACCAAAAATAACATTAACGTACTTTCGGATATTGTTTTACATACCCTACCATTTTGCTTCTGTGAATCTCAAGTAAGAAAGATAAACAAAAAAAAGATTTTTTTTATTATAATGCAAAAGTTAACAATTTTTTTACAATTTAGAAATTTTGATTAGTCAGAAAGTATTAGTTACATTATTTGTGTATTGATTGAACATTCAAAATTTACCGCTGAACAGCTTTACAAAATGGCGCAAGGTCATCAAAACTGGGTACAAGAAGATCAAAGGTGCCGACGGCTTTTGTCCTTTCTGTTATTCTGTGTCATTGCACTCCTTTATGCTGTTTTAGAGTAAAGCTACGACATGCCGTCCAAATCTCGTTGCAAGAGTAGATAAAAAATTTAAAAAATCACGCGGTACTTACTGCTCAGAAGAAATTTTTGTTAGGGGAAGGGTGTACAAGATGATCCCCTTAAGGGACGATGTACCTAATTTCAAAGATATTCAGTATAATTGAAATGTGAAAGCGTTTACTTCTAGCATAATAGTCTATTTTACTATTGTCGTACTCAGAATATTTAATTTATTAGGATTTTACTATAACATCTTCCTTTTTTTAAAACCTTACCTAGGGATCATCTTCGACACCCCGGTGTTCAAGATGGTCCCTACGGTATGGATAAGATGATCCCCCCCCCCTTGTTTTGCGTAATTTTTGGATTTTGGAAGAATTGCGTAAATAAAAACAAAAATTGGACTTAGAAGTTAAATTATCTCTTTGTTATAGGTTTTAGTCGTACTTAACTAGAACCAAACTAAACCAGTCTTCTAAACAGCCATTAAATCAATTATTATCTAAGATCAATTATTATATTCTGTAGTTTGAACGAAAATAAACAATCTTCTGAAATAAGTAAGATATTAAACTTTTCTAAATCAAATGTTTAAAAGAAACTTTAACATTTGGTCACAAAAAAAACAAAAATTACTTAAAACTTAAATTTTACCCCCATTCTAGAACTAGAACACTTTTTGCCGGGTGCCGTGCTGCATAAATCTCAAATAAATTCGTCAGAATCATCGCTATCTATCCCAGCACAAGCTTCTTGACCCCATTTTTGGCAAACACAACATTTTATCCATCCTTCACCCATGTTATCTTTAGAAAATGTTTCAGTGCAGAACAGGCATTCTGTGTCATCTTCCTCAGAGGATTCAGACTCGAGAACATATGAAGTCTTCTTCCTTCTATTTGACATTCCTTTATCTACACCTTTTCCTTTCTGTTTCTTTTGCGGTACAGCTTTTTTGTAATTGTGTTCTTTTGTTTCATTCTATTTTCTTTTCACTTTTTTTGTTGGTTTCTTCCTCTAAATAATTTTTATATGGTGTGCTGGTTAAAATAGACGTATCTGCTTTCTTTCTTTTCAATTGACTCCTTTTACCTACAATTTTTGGCAATGGTTTTATCTGGGCCGGTGTAACGACAAAGTGCCCATGATCGCTATCAACAAGGACTGATGGCGACTCACTGCGGTTGATTGATGATTGATGGTAGCTCGTGGATGGCAATGGTGATAAAGGACTGCGAATTGGGAGTTGTTCTTCCATTAAAGGTGATGGTGTTTTATGCCGCACGCCTTCCATGTCTAGCAATTGCGAGGGTTCAGTAGACAGTAGCTGATCTGTATTTAAAGGAACAGAAGGACTTTCCACTTGCGATGAATCCTTCACACTTTCTTCATCCAATTCCATTTCAGTTGTTGCAGCAGCAATGAAATCGGCTTCGGTGAACACGTCCGGGTTAAAAGGATATATCCCGGTTTTAGCGAATCCATTAATAGCATTTACTGGCACCGCAGCTTTTAAATAAGCCTCACCAAAAATTTTTGTAATCTGGAAAACAGTCACTGGTCTGCCAGGATTGTTGTTCATCCATTTTTCTAGTGATTGGTTGTGGAAAACGCTCAAGGGATACATAACACTGACATCTAATGGTTGAAGTTTGTGTGTGCAGTGTGGTGGTAAGCAGACAATGGTAACGTGATTTTCTCGTGCTTTTAAAATGACTTCTAAATTTTTTGTGTGGGACAGGTGGCCGTCTAAAATCAGTAGCAGTGGATCCTCTTCAGAAGGCTTCGTGTGGCGTAGGAAATGGTCAAACCACTGGGTAAAAACATCCAGTTTCATCCATCCTGATGTATTACATGCCCATATAGACCCTGGCGGTGCACCATCCATCAGCTCAATCTTCATACGGACCCTTCGAAAAATAAACATCGGTGGAACGAAAGTTCCGGAAGCAGACATGCAAACTACAACTGTTGTAGTCTCTCCTCTTTCAGCTGTTGTAGTCTCTCCTCTTTCAGCTGATGTAACCCGAGCTACTTGTTTACGTCCAGTTTTCGCAAACACTTTTGTGTTTTTAGTTGGTACCGTACAAATGCTAGTCTCATCTACGTTATAAATTCGATGAGGTGGAAATTTTTTCGCTTCTTGAATGCCTTTCAATACAGAATAAAACTTGTCTACTACAGGTTTGTTAAAAGCACGCGCTCGGGCAGTTGAAGTCGACTCTGGAGCACGAAGAGTAATATCTGGATGTCTCTGCCGAAATCCTCTCAGCCACTGATAACCTGCTTTTTTTCCCTGGAATGGGTGTGTGATGTTGTTTTTTACAGCTAGTTCATATGCCAATGATAAGACATCTTGTCTTGTTAGCCCATACATTCTTGTCTCCATATCTTTGATGTGCTTCACGAGCTCGATTTCTTGTTCGAGAGTAAAGACTGTTTTTCTTCCACCTAAATATTTTATTGCGCCAAGGGCCTCTTTATTTTTTCCTTTAGCCCGTCGGCGTCGTTTTAATGACATGACGAGCACTGAGAATTCTCTACTTGATCTTTTATATGGCATGCCATCTTTCACGGCATCCAGGGCTGCTAGCATCGATGCTTCTGACCACCCACCTCGAGTGGTTTTCCTTTTATAATTGCGCGGCATTGGCTTTAATAAAAAAATAATAATACTTGAAGTACGGTATTTAGCAAGAAAATATTCAATTAATATTCAATATTTGCAATCTATAAACATAAAAATATGAGAAAATATTGTGAGTCTACTACTGATCTATCCGTATACAAACTATTTACGAGTAATTTTTTTTACGAAAAATAGAATTGTAGGTAATATTGTAAATTGTAGACAATTCGTATAGAATAAATTTGTGTGGGGCACAAGATGATCCCCAGGGATCAACTTGTACACTGCTAAGGGAATCATCTTGCCCCGAACTAAACTTTTTCATTTGTTGTTGGTAACATAACCTATAAGCATTCCACTGCTACTATGCCAACGAAAAAACCAAATTGAATATATTGCAAAGCCACGAATGCAACAATCATTGCAACTAATAGTCTGGAATAAAAGTTACCTAAGCTTAAAGTGAACCTTACCTTAGATCAACAGCTCAAGTTTTATATTTTTTCCCGTAAAAACAAGTGCGACTCTCACACTGCTGTCACAAATTGACTAGCGTGCATAGATTAATATACATATAGATACGAATGTCCCATGTCAAACTTTTGTACATTGTATACGCCATCTCTGGTTTGGTAAGCGAATTAAATTCGAAAGGCGCAATATTCGAATATGTTTAAAATTTCAAATATCTTATGCCCATAAGCATATTTTAGCGACGAACCAGATTAGAGTGGTTACGAAAATGAGCACTTTTTCGACAAACACATGACGTCATTGTCGTATATTATGAACGTCGTTCGTGGAACTATTGGATGATGGTCGAGAAGAGTGTGCATAGGTATCATCCATTGTTCATGAGAATTCTGGTGAGAATCTGGTCTGACATGCATTTCTCGAAGCACTCTTAAATAAAATAACATATTTCTTGATGTTAGTGAAGTTGTTTCATTAACATTTTGTAACAGTCTCTCTATTATAATACCATTATCATCGAATATTGAAGAATATCGCTTCATTTGTTAATGTAATAAACATTTTAGAGTTCATTATTATTTATTTATTAACAAAACTTACAACAGCAAGAATGGACAGTTGACAGTTATTAACCGATGGAATACTCCACTTTCGCGAATACCATTTTTGATGACATCATAACATAAACCGTGTTACAAATGTAGGAATAATTGTTCGTCGCTAAAATATGCTTTATTTTAGACGGTCATATTTTTGTATCAAATTTATTACGAAGTCAGTGAGAAGTGCCAATTCAACCAATCAACATTCGCTGTGGTAGCTTATCTCTCACTCCGTAATAAATTTGATACAAAAATATGACCGTCTAAAACAGGCATTATACAGGCATTTATGACTAATGTAATTGACCACTTGGCCAAGTTATTCAATTTACCTTCTCAGCAATACTACACTCTTGACGTCAGTATTAAAAGAAGTGAAAATTGAATTTAACCAATAGCCAAGCAATCAATTATTTAGTCAAAAATGCCAGATTCATTAAAAGTTCATCGCTTAACTAAAGAAAATAATAACAAATCGTGTAATGTTAAGGACCTATCAAAATTAGTTCTGTATTAAAGAAAAAAATAAAATAAAAGATGTTATATGAAAAATAAAATTTATTAGTTATATGAAATGAATGTTCATGTACGATACAAAGATGAAATGCAAAAATACATACAGTGAGAATTTTTTAACGAAGAACATACATAAGTGCTATTGAATGTTTTTTAATCGAACATAGGCCGAAAAGTACGTGGTAACCATGGATATGGTTAACATTAATTGTCATTATTTTTCTTTCACACATTTGACAATGCAATTTGACATATTATATTCAACGAATGAAAGGATACAAATCTACAACTGGTATTGAGTAGAATCCAGTTTAAGGCAATTAACAATTTTTATGACCGTTTGGGATAGGTATGTTATTTTTAACTATTTCGGAAAAAGAGCTTCAGTGCTAGACAAACAAGTAAGAATGGTATCCATAGTAACGAAGCCCACATACATATTAAGCCTACTTATGTTCGATTTTAAAAAACTCACCTTCAATATTGTAGCAAGGATGCATATCCTATGCATATGTTCTATGCTAAAAAATTCTCACTGTATAGTAAGTATAATTTATTCAACAAAAAAGTAATTTAATAATGATGAATAATAATAATAATAATAATAATATTTATTGTGATGTACATTCCAAAGGAATTTTCACATGTCAAACAAAATGTCATAAGGCACAGTATACAATAGTGTACTAGTAGTACTAATATTAGGAAAAGTCCGCATGGTAAAGGACAAACAGTGATAGGAATTACAAACAAACATAAAACATACAATGATTGTTGGGAACTAGTGGCAAGCCTGCTGTGAGGGACAAGTAGGCAGAATTAAGTCATTAAAGTCATTATCCAGGAATTCATGAATATTATAAAACGCTTTCCGTAAGAGGTAATTTTTTATGATATTTTTAAATTGCAATATGTCTAAATTTTGAATATAGGTGGGTATATGTTTTTTTCACTATATGTAACAAGTAGGAATACGATAAGCAATAACACATCCGCTAAATTAAACTCATTCAAAACATCAAGAAAAAAAAAATAAATGTATCGTTGAAATGTTTTAGTGAAAGTAACATGGAGTACACTTAAAACAATTTATTACAGGACACGCACCATTTTAAATGATCTATAGTGATTTCACAAACCTAATTAATCCGTTAAAAACCAAAGACAAGGAAGTAAACAGAGATGACATAACCTTAAATATGCTATACCATACCGAGTACCAACTGTAACATGTCAATTTCTCTACAATGTGTTAATATATGCGACATCTATAGTTTGGAATGAGTTTTAATCGCAGTATACCAAACTTATGAATTCAACTTACACCACCATGCTAGCGTGAGTGGATGTCGAGAGCATGGCCAGCAACATTAACATTCACTGACGTGTATGTATGGCCGTGTCAATTCGCCTAAAATTCGGTTCCGGAAAGCATGCCGTGGAGTACTCCCCTCAGCGCTCTCTATTAAAGATACTACAGAACTACTGACAGTAACGTAATGGCAACTGTAATTACTTAAAAACTCACAAGAGGCGCTGAGTGGAGTACCCGTCAAATTTTTAAAAGTCAAATTGAAACGGCCATACATACACGTCAGTGAATGTTAATGGAGTTGGCCATGGTCGAGAGGTATCTTTTACCAACATATCGCACTAGATGGCGATAATAGTATCACCGCAATTGAAAAGGATCATCTTACCCCATGGGATCAACTCGTGCACCCTTCCCCTACGGTTGGAAAAGGTCAGTAACAAGTTAGTTTCAAAAAAAAAAAGGTAGACCAATAGACACTGATATTAATTTATTAACTGCAATGCTTTTAAAATATAAGGAACAATTGTTTAATAATTGTAAAGTTGTATGTTGTTCAAATACAGTGTGGGAGGAGATCGCTCAAGATTTTACGAAAAACCTTGACAAAAATAATTCTGAAACTAAATCTAAATCTGCTCTAGCAATGTATACACATTATGTTACTTGTAATAAAAATAACATTCCTACTGAATTGAATCATCTGTGTCAAAGATTTAGTAACAGCAGTGAAAATCAGTCCTTGATTGAACAAGATGTGTTCGATAGACCTACATACAATACACTGCCTAAGTCTGACGTCACTAGTGGGCGGAGCTTCTTCGACCTTTCCAAACAAATTGGTAAGCTATGTAAATGGCCATAAAGATTTTTAATTTTGTGTCTACTCAAAAATTCTACTTTGAATAACGGTTCGTAGGTTGATATTTGGATAAAGAGTGCACGTATTTAACGTTTTTCCAACAATTTGGTTGAAGGTAAGACTTTTATTACTCTTTTAAAACAGATTAAACTATGTGCAGGTTATGTTACTATTTTGTTATTCTGTTTTTGAGTTATAAATATAGGGGATTATTGTAATTGTATTTGCAACCTAGCATGTGCTAGCATCAGTGGTACGTACCTCCTTGTAACTGTTAAGAAGCTTCAATCTCGCCAATATTCGGTGGCAACAGGATACAACGTTGTGCAGTCTCGATAGTGCTCGGAAGTTATATCATACCAAGTTGTAACTTGCAACCCCGATTAGTATGACCCTTACTTGTAATTTTATATTTTTTTGATTTAAGGCCTGCTCCAATATGGTTATGTGCTTTGTACTCGACTGCAAGCATTACAGCTTTGTTCCAGCAACAGTTCGTAACTAGTTCGGAACCGTTAAAAATAGTTGCCCACCGAAGTAATGACCAATTTTAACGACGCCGTCGAATGTGCAATTTTGATAACTACATGCTTTTGACGGTTACGAACATTCGAACTGGTTACGAACTATTGCTGGAACAAATCTAATAACAAAGCCTGCGTTTAGTTGATGGACGAACCGTCAAAGTTTAACGAGCTCGGACGGACTGTCTTCTAAACGGAACTCATACCCACCGTGGTTGCCTGACTATTTGACTAAACGAAATCGACAACGTCGCCCATGAACTAAACGCAGGGAAAATACCAATATAACCTCAAAATTGTTTAATTTACTTCAAAGAATAATAGAAGTCTTACCTTCGATCAAATTGTTGAAAAACACGTTAAATATGTAGAGACTTATCCAAATATCAACCTATGAACCGTTATTCAAAGTATTATTAGAAATAAACACAAAACTTAAAAGTCTTTATGGCCATTTACATACGTCGCCGGTTTGTTTGGAAATGTCCGATAAGCTCCGCCCACTTGTGACGTCAGTGCTTAGGCAGTCTATTCAACAAGCGGCTAGCCACAGCATTGCAACTAAGGAACCCTCCAATCACACGCAAGGATAGTTTGAAGGGGTTTGAAGTTACCCGCGAAACGTGTAATACGCTTGACAGTTTACTTTCGACAGGACAAAAGTTTAACCAGTGTTTAACCTAAATATTTAGTTTAATGGAACTTGAATTCTATGTTAGGTGCACGCCCTGAGCGTGAGATATATATGGGGCCCTTTGAGTAAGGAATAAGGTTTGTTTCGCACTGAGAGCAAAAAAATATAAAATAAAATAAAGTAAGTGAAATTAATTTATTTAAATTAAACAAGTTTCAAATTAACAGTATGTATTTTCATACATTGCGGGTGGCGCAAGGCCGTTGCAAGCACGGGGCCCTGGGTGGTTGCCTGGTTTACCTGCCACTGCTGCTGATCTTATGTCAAAGGAGTCAAAGAGGTAATAAGCAAATGACGAAGGCTATCAGTTAAAATGATTACTGGAATAATCAGAATTGATATTGATCTTTCATAATTGACGACATTTTGGGAAATATCAATTTTCCGGCCAAAGTTCTCAAAGCCAGAAGATTCAGCAGAAGAGTCCCCGACTCGGAAGGCTAACATTCATACAGGTAATCATAATCGATCAATCAGTAATACTTTCCTTGAAGGCACGGCGTTCCCAAGAATGGTTTGGCTGTACGGTTATACTATGCTCCGTCTTAAGTTTAAGTTGAAATTTGCAAGATCCCAGTGATCCAATGATATTAGATATTTACACTATGGCCACACCTCAAAAATATGTAATCTTAGAACTTAGATGCAGCTTCCCATCTTGAATCTATTAATTCCCTTATTGTGGATTTCAGAATTTTGCACCGGGACATAAGATAAATACCCAGCAATAAAAGTGATCTGCTGCTACTTCTGCAGGGGCAACACGCTGATGTTGTATACTTCAGTGAAACTCTGCTGAAACTAGGATCCAATTGGGTTAATTGGAATGTAGTGGTTACAGTATGATGAGAGCTGATCGACAGGATGGAAAAGGCATCCTAGTGAAGAAGATAAATCAAAATTCATATAGTGTTAAAAATGTTCAGCTTCTTTAAAGTCTATTGATAGAAAGAAAAACAAAAATCTGTAACAAAGTAGTGGGGCTATTCAGACCTATTCTGTAACTTTTTTCGGATCGAATCGAAATGTATAACAGGAATCGGAATGTTTTCAAATCAAAATATTCAGTCTGTATTATATTTTTTGGGTATGATCTGTGATATTCTGTAAAGAAGGTAGAACACATCAGCTATTTAACATTCTGTAAAACATTGTAATATAGAAATCGAGCAGAATTACGGCATACTAATTCAACAACATTAAGATCTGATCTGTCAAATTCAGTGATTTCGATTCGATTTGAGTTACAGAATAGGGGGGATTATGATGTTTTGTTTTACACTGCCAAAATTGTAATAAGAAATTTACTCAAAATAACATTAATTAATTATTTTTCATTAAACAAAACGCTATTTTATTGGCTTCTTCAGTTGTAGGTTTTATTATTTTCGGTAAATTTTTTCTTTTTACACCCCTACGGGTGCTAAAAAACTTTCTCTGGGAACTAATTTTTGTATTGTGACTATCGTGAGGTATCCTTTGACGGTTCTGTTTTGTATGACTTTTCAAATCACCAGTAGTATGCCTGCGAATTGCTGCTAACGTAATATCAATAGGATTCATAATTTGCTTTACAGCATAAATTCTTCATCAGTTTGAATGCTAGCAAGGATACGTTCGAAATTAGCTCTTCATTTTGTAATTTATGGCATAAATAGTGTAGGTATATGTTTGCACATATTAAATTTTATGGCTGAATCTATGCAAGAACAGAGATACTTATGTATGCAGGTCTTACATTCTTGATAAATTAACAAGCAATTACATAAAAGCACCTAAGTCAGGTTTTACAGTTTTTGGTAAGTCTAATAAAAAGTGAGCAAATAAAAATCAGATTAGAGTAGGCGGTGCAAAGAAAATGTATGTCTGTGATTTATGCCCAGTTTCATAAAATGTAGTTAACCACTCGATCAAGTTAATCATGTGATTAAGTAATATCATTGGAGGAAATTTAGGCCTGGTATTATAAAAGCAAGTTAACTTTAACTCCCACTTTATTGCCATAACAACAATTGTGTCCACAATTGTTACCATGGGAATAAACCGATAGTTAAAGCTAACTTGCCTTTATAAAACCGGCCCTTAAACTTTCCTCCAATGATATTGCTTAATCACATGATTAACTTGAACGAGTGATTAACTACGTTTTATGAAACTGGGCCTAACTGAATTAATGTAATACATCCATGGACTGTCAAATTTATTGACTTTTTATTTAATCACAGACATTTTCTTTGCACCGCCTGCTCTAATCTGATTTTTATTTGCTCAAAGGTTACATACGTTACAATTTTAATCAAAAGACAAAATAGGTAAGTACATCGATTAGTGCTGAAAGGACCTACAACATATACATACATGTAATAGGTAACGTTACCATAATCATAATCATCATAATCATACTTTATTACACGTGCTAAATACAAATTAGATGTGTTCGTCAGCTTAAAACAAGAAAAAAAATACCAAAAACAGGAATACAAGAAACAAGAAAGAGACAAATACAATTAATTAATTAATTAACATTTGGGCTATTAAGAAACTCATTCACTGTGTAGTAGGCCTTCACTTGCAAGAAGTCCTTTAGTTGTTTCTTAAATTTACTCCGCTCCGCAATTCTTTGTAAGTCCTGGGGCAGCTTATTGAAGTATTTTAATCCGGAATAAATAGGCGATTTCTCATATGTGGTCGTGCTGTGTGGCAGCGTACTGAATCGATCAGCAAACCTGGTTTCACGGCCGTGAAGATCATGATTAGTGGCAAACTTAGTCTTATTGTCAACGATGTATAGGATGCATCGGTAGATATGAATAGACGTCAGTGTCATTATTTTAGACTCAATGAACGTATTTTTACATGTGTCACGATAATTTATATCAAAGATCAATCTTATGACTCTCTTCTGTGCAATAAATACCCTTCTTGCATTGCTGGCGTTTCCCCAAAGCTCGCAGCAGTAGGAAAGGACAGAGTGAACGAGTCCATAGTATAATTGAAGTAGGTAGGTTCTATCAATATATGGCTTCATTTTGAGAATTGCAAAATAAGCACTGTTAACCCTCTTGCATACTTTGTCTATTTGAAGATTCCAGGATAGGTTACTGTCTAGTGTAACACCAAGTAAAGACGCACTATCCGAGACAGTTATGATATCACCCAATAATTGTACATTCATGTCCGGCACAAGTCTTCGCTTATAGAAGTTTACTCTAATAGTTTTGTTACAATTAAGTATTAGGTTGTTTCTCTTACACCAGATACCGAACTGTGAAGCAATGTTGTTCAAACCCACCTCCAAATCAGTGACATCATCACAGGCCAGTACAACAGTTGCATCGTCAGCGAATGATATTAGCCTGCCCGATGTGTGAAGATTCTCGTCTAGATCATTAATAAATGTCAAAAATAACAGGGGTCCTAGTACGGATCCCTGAGGAACACCTAGCTCCATTATCTGTTTAGACGATGATTGGCCGCACGAGCTCACGACAATTGTCCGATCCGTGAGATAAGACTTCAGCCAGTCCAACAGCTTGCCCCTGACACCAAGTGCATATAGTTTGTCGATTAGAAAATCAGTTTGCACCGTGTCAAAGGCACGACTAAGGTCAAAGTAGATGGCAGCAACTAACTTATTATTGTCAAGAGCGTTGTAAACATATTCAGAAAACTCTATGCAGGCACTAGCAGTCGACATACCCTTACGAAAGCCATGTTGTGTATCAGAAAGCAGGTTAAAGTGTTCTAGATAACTGTAGATTCTTTGATATATAATTTTTTCAAATATCTTTGAGAAGTCGCTAATGATCGTGATCGGTCGGTAATTTGAGATATCAGATCTTTTCCCTTTTTTTTTGAAAATCGGTATAACGATTGACGATTTTAAGACATCAGGAAAGGTACACTGTTTGATCGATAAATTGTAGATGCATGTCAGAGGTAACGCCAAGACATGCATGTTTTGTTTCAATATACATGTAGGAAGTCCATTAATACCAGATGGATTGCAAATTTTCAAGCTTTTTATAGCGTCTATTACTTCATGAACGGTAATTTCAGGAAAATACATTGATTGTTGGACATTAGGTGTTAGTGTGCAATCAGTCGAAAGGTTACTGATTCTGAATCGAAGAGCTGCATAGAAACTATTATAATTTGGGCTTTTTCTAAACTAACAGTAATGATTTACGCGTTTCAGTTCGTTTTTTATTTTTCTCGCTATCAATAAAGTCATTAAAAAGGCTTACGATGTAGTAATTTGATAATTACTATCAATTTCAGAATACTCCTTGGTTGAACTTATTTATAATTACCTACATTGATTTTTTAATGTGCATTGTTTCTGAATAAAATAAAACCTTATAGTCACTTTAACGATTATAAATCCTATCTCGCATATTAAACGACTTTAAAATTAAAATTTCAATACAAAACTGGTTAACTTTCATTAGAAAAATAAAATCTATGCCAAAGACATCATAGGCATTTTCCCGGGTAATTTCAAAAGATCGTTGAGCTGTGATTGGAGGGTTCCTTAGTTGCAATGCTGTGGCTAGCCGCTTGTGTCTATTCACTCAACATTAGATTTTGATACATTTCAGTAACGGTATTTCATTCATATTATCTTAACATTAATTAACACTCTACCATTTCAAAACATGATACGTTGAATACATAACAGAAGAAAAATCTTGAGATATATGAATGAAGCTCCGTTACTTGAAATCAAATGAGGAACAGATTCTGTCATAACTACCGTTGCTTTACATAAAGACATAACCACGGTTAGGCGGATCGGATTCTGCTCACGCTGGCAAGAGTGTCACATCTAAGTGCACTCGATACGGGAATAGCAAATAATCACATGCATAATTTGCAATAGCAAAGAACCTTTAGTATTTAATTTAATTTGTTTAATTTTTAATTCTAAAATACGAAATTTTGTTTAAATTTAACAATTTCTTACGCTATGAAATTAAAATTTCATCCGACGCTTATGGAGAAATGAGCCAGCGCAATGATCGTACAATCTCAATCAAAAGTAATGAAACGTTCAAAACCGAAACGCTGTAGTCAGAGAGAGAAGATACCGAATGAGAAGAAGCCTTATGGCGAACGAATGTTACCGAAGTCCTTCGGAACCCCACAACACGTTGCGCTCTCTCTGACTCGGGCACCGTTGCACTCTGACTACAGCGTTTCGGTTTTGAAAGTTTCATTACTTTTGATTGAGGCTGTACATAAATATGCACAGTATAAGCGGCGATCCAGGCGGACTGTTGCAAGCGGAATCTCATCCTCCTAACCCTGTACATAACCATCCTGTATTTTTTCTTATGCTTGAAGCAAAGCAATAAAAAGATAACAAGCAAATGCTACAAATCTGTTACTCTGAAATTTTTAATAACATTGTCGAATAGTTCTTCTATTATAGGATTAATATTTTGTGGTTTTACTCTGCTATTATGAAGCAACTTTAAAAAATAGAAAATCTGTCTTTGTCAGAATAAACAAAATATCCTTTTCGAAGTTATCAACAGGAGCCAATTGTTCAATTTATTCTTCACTTGTTTCTTTCTTTGAACATGGTCTCTAGAAATAAAATATAAATTCAAACTGCTAATTTCTTCTATTTAATATTGATAACTTTCAAATTTCCTTTACCAAGAACTGTTACACACTTAAGTTCCAGAAATGAAGTAATATTCTAAGTTTGGAAGGTTGGAACCCTTAGATCAGCAATATTTATTATAACACTTGGAAGAGCTATCTACTCTACGTTTTAAGAATTCTATCGTGCTTTTTGATTCAATTCGTTGCACAAGCACTGACCAATGACTTCCGATGTTAAATAGGGATTGTATTCCTTTCTGCTAAGAGTCGTTTTAGTATATTGTCCTCCAGACGTAAAATCCATTACTGAAAAAGTATATTTGAAAACAATAGTTATTTGTTATACAAGACGGTAAAATTATTCTTTATCAATGAGTGAAAACGTTTAATTCATGAGCGATGAAGGAGCGAGCGAATTAATTTTCACAAGTCGATAATTGAATTTTGCCGTCGTGTGTAACATTCTATTTTTCTATATTTCTATAGCGAACGTTAAAGACAGAGAAGAGCAATCACGTCTCAAAATCACGTTGTATGATCATGATCCTAGTAACTAGTGTGGGTTGTTGCTACGGTTAATACGAAAATTGTTAATTTATCAACCCTTGCTGTTAAAATTCCGTTTTATCGACTGTTTTGAGTTGTTAAAACCACGCTTTAACGTTCGCTATAGGGACCGTGCACATGCCTGCGTTCAGCGACGCCTGGCGGTGATTTATGCATTAGTGGTATGAAAACATTGTTTTTAGGTTAACACACCTGTGACACGTTGAAGCGACGTTATTAACGTCACTCTGTAATTTTTAATTTTGCAATTACAATGGATGTTGAAATATATTTTAAAATCTGGTAAACATGCATTTCATCTCACCAAATCAAAAGCTGTGCAGTCGCGCCGGGCGCAGCAAGGCTAACACTGTTGCCAGTTTTCATTGAAAGGAATAAAGAATATTTGCGGCTCATTTCAATGTCTCGTAGTTTCCTAGTAAATTTAATTGTTTAAATTATTACACGTACCGTTTAAATACCAAGCGCGGTCATATGGCTTAAATACTAGTAGTATTTATTAAGATTATTAATATTATTAAAAGTGAATTAATGAATAATATTAATTAATTAATGATATTAATATTAATAACTAATAATCTAGAATTTAAATAATAACAATATCCTTTATTAAACCATATTAATAGTTACGTCAATAATGTAGGTATACAGTATGAGCATAAATGTTTGAGGACAAGTTGAATTTCCCGCCTTTCAGTATTTTTCTTAAGTTGGTCAAATGCATAGGTTACAAAAAAAATAGGCAAGTAATTTGTTTATTTTAAATACAAGAAGCGGCAATAACTACTGACAGGTACATTAGACAAACGCGCCCCATTTTGTCTTATGAATTCTTGAAGCCGGCTGCAAAATTTACACAGGCGACACTGAACAAAAATTAATTTCTCAGGACGGCCACACACAAAGAGTAAAAATTACTAGATAGAGACGCGGGAAATTCAACTTGTCCTCAATCATTTATGCTCATACTGTATTCATAAATAGCACATGCAATCATTAAATAATCGAACATACTCACTAAACTTACGTCGACTGATGCAGATGTGAATGACAAACTAATATAAAATAAAACGGTTTATTAAAAAAACGGTTTATTTTAAAAAAACTACAAATGTATTTCTAACCGACAATAATACTAAAATAAGCGGGAAATATTAATTCCGTCAAAACTGGCAACGCTGTCAGCCTGGCCAGTCATGCGCCGAGCGCGTTGAATTTGGTGAGATAAACTGCATGTTTACCTAAAATCTTATGTAAGTGGACGACCAGCTGGTAGTGGCCGGCCATCAGGCGCAGTCATCCTATGCATAACTTCAATAGCCAAGCGAAAATTTTGGTATTTGCGGAAGAAATTTTGCATGGCATTGATGGTCAATAAAATTTTTGGTTATGCGCAGATTTGTTGTTATTTCTTGTAATTGTATTAAAAATATTTAGGGCTTTTTCTAAATTTACTCAAACCTTGCAACAAGTTTTATTGTTTGATGATCAGTACAATTTCTAAATATGCAAAATTTATGCAAATCCTGCGTGGTGTCACTAATAGATGTGAAAATATATTACAAATTGAATTCTATTGTTTATGAGCACAGTATTTCAGAAAACACATCAGAAGATCGGCAGTTGATTATTGTTGGACATGGGCGTTTTCCGTTATTTCTAAATTTTTCCTTTCAAACACAGTGGATTTTAAATGCATGACCTCCGTACACAAATTTATGGAAATTTGCCTAACTGGAATGTATTCTTCACTCTTTTTTGCTCTTTTACACCCATTTGTATAAATAAAATGGGTAACGAGAGTGACTCATAGAATTAATGTAAAAGTGCTATAAATTAAACAAAAATCTGAGTACAAACCTCAATTTAAGAAACATCACTAATATAATCAGTCTTTTAATACAATTAACACAAAGTATTCCAGTTAAATAGTATAAAACATGTTCTACATGCATTTGACATGAAGTCGGTCTGATGATCGGTTGGGGCTATTGTTAATATTGACTTCTTCACATGAAACGCATACCATCAGTATCCTGACCGTAAATGTATTCACAATACCAAGACTAACCATCCGTTAATCATCAACTGCATTTGAAACTGGCCTACATTTGTTGACTTGCTTTCCGACTTCTCATGAAATTCTTCAAACTTTCATTTCATCTGAGTCTCTTGCACATTTTTCGAATAGAGTACGTTGTACTTAATGACTAATCGATATTGAAATCTATGAATCACTTTCAAAACAGCATACAAACTTAAATGTTTCAATCTATATATATTTTCTTGCTACTGTCTGGATAATTGTAAAGTTTAACATTCTTCCGGTTACTATAACTCTTATGACAATTTACAGTTGTAGTACATAATAACTATTTGATCTTCTGGTATGAAATTAATTACAAAATTCAAGTTCAAATGCACACTGGGCATTTGAAATGACAGATATACATTTGAACTGTCATCATACTGTCACTCGTGTTTTCATACCACTTATGCAAAATATGGCCATTGGTGGCGCTGTCATCGCATGTGCACTAAGGCACTCGATCTCTGTCTGTGGACACAGGTACTGCCATCATATGTTTTTGACACTGACAGTGGCTATTTGACCTTGAACAAATTGGTTGTCATTGTGACAGTTGATCCGTTCACTTTTCGCTTCTTGGCGTAATAAATTTAAAAACAGCCTAGATAATGCTTAAAGTATGTTGTGTTGCCCGTTACAAATCAAATGCTACAAATTTAAACTGTTTAACATACCTAGAAATGCATACAGCTTTTCTTTTTAAAATATTATAAGCACACATAAGCTCGCAATAGATACATTTGTACATTTCATATAATTTAATGTATTTTTTTGACTTACAACAAATTTTGTTGCTTATTTTAACTAAATTTGTTAAAATACATCAGGAATTGTTTTTAAATTTGATCTAAAATATGTATAAGGTAGGTATACGCAAATTTTTTTGTAAATGAGAACTTTATGCAAGAAAATTTGTACGTAAACCAGTTAATTTATCGATAGTAAAGCTAATAAACATTAGTAAAAGCCTAGCACATTAATAAGTTAACTTTTAGTTTGGAATATCTCAGGTATGTTCTTTTGGTTATTACTTACAGTTTTCTAATTTATTTCTTTCTTTATTATGTCATATTTTCCTAAAAACGCTTAAATTTATTGTAAACTTACACTTTGTGTCAATAAAATAGAAATTTAAAGTAATTTGCGCTTTGATTTACATAAAATATTCCAGTTTGTCATTTTTGACAACTAATTTCTTCAAGGTCAAATAGCCACTGTCAGTGTCAAAAACATATGATGGCAGTACCTGTGTCCCTAGACAGAGATCGAGTGCCTTAATGTGCACTAAGGCACTCGATCTCTGTCTGTGGACACAGGTACTGCCATCATATGTTTTTGACACTGACAGTGGCTATTTGACCTTGAACAAATGGGTTGTCATTGTGACAGTTGTTCCGTTCAATTTTCGCTTCTTGGCGTAATAAATTTAAAAACAGCATAGATAATGCCTGAAATATGTTGTGTTGCCCATTACAAATCAAATGCTATAAATTTAAACTGTTTAACATTCCTAGAGGTGCATACAACTTTTCTTTTTAAAATATCATAAGCCCGCAAATGTATATTTGTACATTTCATACAATTTAATGTATGTCTTGACTTAAGACAAAGTATGTTGCATATTTTAACTGAATTTGTCAAAACACATCAGAAATTGTTTTTAAATTTGATCCAAAGTATGTATAGGTTGGTATTTATACGAATTTTTTTCTGTAAATGAGAATTTTATGCAAGAAAACTTGTACATCAACCAGTTAATTTGTCTCCAGTAAAGCTAATAAACATCAGTGAAAGCCTAGCATATTAATAAGTTAACTTTTAGTTTGGAATATCTTAGGTATTTATGTTCTTTTGGTTATTACTTACAGTTTTCTATTTATTATGTCATATTTTCCTATAAACGCTTAGATTTATCGTAAACTTACATTTTGTATCAATAAAATGGAAATTTAAAGTAATTTGCGCCTTGATTTACATAAAGTATTCCAATTTGTCATTTTTGACAACTAATTTCTTCAAGGTCAAATAGCCACTGTCACTGTCAAAAACATATGATGGCAGTATCTGTGTCCCTAGACAGAGATCGAGTGCCTTAATGTGCACGGTCCCTATAGAAAAAATTATCTATTGGGTACTAGAAAATTATCTAAGCGGATTTGTCTTAGAATCAATATTTTTTGCTTTAAACTGTTATCAAAACTCAGCAGTCCCGCATTCTTTTTTGTTTTTGTGTAATATCATTTCAGCACTAAATTTTTTTTTTAGCGCACTAAAATAACACCTAAAAAGCACTTTATTTTGATATAATTGTTTTAAAGATTCCTTATATGCGGATTGCCAAGTTTACGGAGCTTGTGTGTGAGCACGCAAACGAAACGCACCCATTTGTTCTGTGATTTTTCAATTTGGCGTAGTTGGCAACACTAGTCTATTATAAAAAATATTTAAATTTGACGTTTTCTCATATGTCAAATTGATTTTAAATTTGAATCACCTTTGAATTATATTAAAATTAAACACTTTGTGGTCTTTACGCGTTCAATCCGTTAAATATTTAAAATGCACGTTTACATTTGCAACAAGTTCTAACCCTGCGGTATTTAAGGTTATGTCTGTCGTAACGGCCGAATATGTCAATAAATGTTACTGTAACTGGAAATCCTGTAAGCATCAAGAGAGGTAAGATGGTCACCGCGGATCCTGATTATGCGAAAAAAGAGTTTCAAAGACGTCGACGAATGCGCCTAGAACAGGTATGTCTCTTTGTACTCAGCACTTCCTATAATTTAATTGGGCATGCATTTCATTCAGGTGCGACAACAATCGAAAGATATAGCAGAGAACGTCCGCAGCAAAGTGCGTAAGGAGAAAAGGAAGCAACTATCGGAGATAGAGCAAGAGGGTGCGAACAAATTGAAAGAATGGCAAAGTCGAAAACTGCTCGAATTACAACAACAATATTGTGAAAACCTGAAAGATATCGGTTTGGGACACACGGGCGCAGCTGTCGAAGAAACACGTGAAAATTTAGTTGGTGCTTATAAAGATGTGCTTAGGGAGAAATCTAGAGAACGAGGGTACGTAGCCGCAAAACATTTGCATGATGAAAAAGAAGATAATGCATTGGCTAAAACTCTAAAATCGCAGCAAAGAAAGGATGTGAGAAATCTTGAAAAGACGAGGTCAGCAATGGTTTCAAAAATAAGAGCGAGAACACAAAACAGCTCATTCAAAAAGAAAAAGCAGAAAAGGCCTGTTACCAGTGTAAACATATCCAGCATTGTTGATGATAGTGAGTCAAGTTTGAATAGTGATTTCAGTGTAGAAGTAGAAGAGTCGAGTGATAATTATACAAGAAATTCACCACGTAAGTTAAAGCCTGAGACAGATGATGTAACAACGACATCTTTAAGTAAAACGGAATCACCTAAAAAAAGTCGGATTACACATGAAAAACAAATATTGAAAAAGAAAAGAAAATCACCTGAAACAAATCGATCACCACCTGGTTCTCCTGAACCTATAAGACACCCTCAAAAAATTCCATCACCTCCAGAAAGACAATTTAATTATCCTTTGGACACAAGAATATCAGACCGTATTAAAAGAAGACTCAACATTCCTTTAAATCAACCGATTTCAAAGAGCTACCTTCCAGAGAATTTTGTGAGCAAGGTAACGCAGAGCAGTCCCACGATGGATGAAAACTCAACGCAGACAAAAATGCAACCCTTCAGTATACCTGTAGAAAGTAACATTGAGTTGCAAATTCCTAAAGCAGATTTTCGTTGTCAACCTTGCAATCATTCATCTACAGACAAGGCTTGCCAACTTTGTAGATCAAAAGAAAACATAAGAAAATCGTCTGTGAGAGAAACATGCCAACCTTATAAATGTAAGGAAAATGTTGCAAAATCAAGCATAAGCCGACCGTGTGATGACATACCTGAAAAACCAAGAATTACATTGAAGAGCTCATCAAAAACAAGTAAATTTGACGGCGGTGATTTCAACAAAGTGCAATACTATGATCATGCTAATCGTTATTCAAAGGAATATTTATGTGATAATTCTTGCGTGCAAAAAATTCAAGATGACAGTATCCAGATATGTCCCAGCACATCCAGTGAGCAGGAATTCATTGAAAAAATCTACAAAAGAGATCGTGATGCATTAGAGCGTGGAAAGAAGGCCATGGAGAAAGAGAAAATTCATAGAGACTACAAGGAAATGATGCAGCAGTTACCGGTATTGCAGAAACAAGAGCGTATTGCATCAATCAACTCAAATAATCCCATATATCACATGTCTGATGAAAGGTTAAAACTGTACGAATTAAAAAGACAAAATCAAATGGAGGAAGCATATGAAAAATATTTCCCATATACTCCACTGATTACTGTTCTACCTAAAAAACATGATGTTCAAACAGAACCTTTTCGAGTTGTAGATGTCAGCAACAACCAGCCTGCACTGAATTTAGCAACTTGGGATGTGGATTCGATCAACAAAGATGTTATCGTAACAAAGGATGACGGGCTAATTTCTGTGAGTGCAGAAACTACACAGGATCGAACTGAATATTTGAAGAACTTGTTGGAAAAGCTGAAGGTGCAAAGAGAAATGTTAATGAGGGAAGTTGATTCTTTACCCAAAGACAGTAATCTTCGTAATTTAATTCAGGAAGTAGGAGGTGTTGAAGGAAGTAAAGAGACACAACAGAAAAGTGATTTTCATGAGTTGAAAGCTGGGGTTAAGAAAAGAATGACCTCCAGTAGAGCAGAAAATGGTGACTGTTATTGTCCCGAGACAGGTTTGTTGTATTTATTTATTTATGTTTTTCTAATTTTACATTGTCTGAATCTGAAGTCTCCACTGAATACCATTTTTGGAAAAAATAAAACACAATTGTCTGAATATTACGTTAGATGTCAGAAAATTTGTTGATTATTTATGGACACACACAAGTAACGCTTATAATGATGTTAAAAATATACAGAGTGCCTCAAATTGGATGGTATTCTATGTCTATGATGGTAACTCAATTAATAATGATGAAAATAGAAGAAAACTAAATAAACATAATTGAGTCAATTTTTCAAGCTGTTTTCAATGGTACAACCAAAAATCTAAAAAGTGGTCTTTTTAATAGTGGCAGACTCAACTATGACTTTTATTTAAAAAATGTATGTTTTGTGTGAAGCTTGGCTAATGTAAAGTTTTTAAATTGGGTACTAGATTAGAAAATCACGATCTTGCTAAAAAAAAAAAAAACAAAATAGTTATTTGGATTTGAAAAGTTGACCGTTTTTTCTTTTTTCGACTGTACCACGAAAACCGTAACAGATAGCTAATTTTTAGTTGGACTGTTGAAACCAGCTTGAAAAGTTGCCCTAATAATGCTTGTTTACTTTTCGTCTACTTTCATTATTAACTGTACCTATTGACACGACCTACTAGATTTCGCGTCCCTTAGAGTCTCTTAACCGCCCTGCGCAATATTTTCATTTATAGCAAATTTTGCCTGTTTTGGCGCTACTTACCCTTATTGAATTAAGGTACTAAATCAACATACTTCGTATAGAGGTAACGCATTTAGGTCGGGTTTCTGGAACATTTCATAAAGTTAACTAATAGATAAAATAAATATTCCTATAGTTCTAATATGTGTAGCCATAGCAACGTTTACTTTTATCGGACAGTTAACTTTAAGTAACGTTCCAGAAACCGGGCATTACACCTTTTCCAGTTGTAATTAAGAAGTCGTCAGTTGTAATTCAGAATTGTTAATTTAATTTCAGAATATATCATTTGTAATTCAGATTTATCAATTTAGTTTCAGAATATATCATTTGTAATTTAGATTTATCAATTTAGTTTCAGAATTTGTCAAATGTTATTCAGATTAATCAGTTTAATTTCAGAAAGTGTTAAATGTATTTGAGATTACATCAAATGTAATTAAGAAATCGTCACTTTTAATTGAGATATAAATTATGTACTTCAAATTCGTCAAATAATTTAGATTTTTAGATTATGCTATTTCAGAAAACATCAAATATCATTTATATTTGAAAAAAGGCCAACATTATTAACAACAGCTAAGTACATACAGTGAGAGTGTAAAGTTTGGAATAATCAGTATAAAGCGTAAATTATTAACTTTTAAGAAAATTCCAAAAACAGGCCAATTTTTGATTTAAATTGCGCGTTCTTTGGCATTCCACCTGAATGTACAGAGTGTTACAGGTAAGAGTGAAGACGTCACTGACATTTTTTTAAATGACAACTCCCATATTTGAGTTGACATTTCGATAGCTCCCGTAACTATCAAAATGATGTTACAAAAATGTTGACCTCTTTCATAAGGAATTTTTTGAGAAAATTAATAATGAAAACTGAAAAGCTGAGTTTTAATTTTAACGTTCTTAAATGCATTTCAATTAAAAAATAAATAAATTTAGAATATAAAACAACGTATGGGAATAAAATGATCTCAAATTAAATATTCAAAATGTCTGCCACCAACTTCTTGGCAATATACCAGTCTAGCTTGAAACTCTTGCAGAACATTGCGAATAGTTTCGGACTGTATAGCTCTAAGTGTTCTTCTAATTCGATATTTTAATTTATCTAAATTATTGGACTTCTCTTTGTACACCTGACTTTTAACAAATCCCCAGAGGAAAAAATCTATGTAGAGGTGTCAGATCGGGAGACCTGGCAGGCCATTCCACTGGATCTCGTCTTTCAATCCACAGATTGGGAAACATTGTTTAAGTATTCATTTACGATGCTCTATATCCTAAGTTTACTTACCTATTTTTTAATTAAAATGAATTTAAGAACGTTAAAATTAAAACTCTGCTTTTCACTTTTCATTATTAGTTTCCTCAAAAATGTTCTTATGAATGTCAAAATTTTTGTAGCATCGTTTTGATAGTCTCGGGTGCTATCGAAATATCAATTCAAACTTGGGGGTTGTCATTTAAAAAAAAAAGTGTCAGTGACGTCATCACTCTTACCTGTAACACTCTGTACATTCAGGTGCAATGCCAAAGAACGCGAAATTTAAATCAAAAATTGACCTGTTTATGGGATTTTCTTAAAACTGAATAATTTACGCTTTATACTGATTATTCCAAACTTTACACTCTCACTGTATAATTCAGATAATATTACTTCTGCAAACATAATTCAAGTATAACACATTTTAAATAATAAATAAAATTTTGTAGAACTGCTGTGCTAGAAGCGAAGTTGGTCGAGAGAAGGACCTACGCAAGGCAAGGAAATCAACATCGCGAAAGAATTGTAACATTTGCAAATCGAGGAGAGAATTGGACTGCACTGCCACCTCCACAGCCACCATCTGCAATGGTACCTTTTGCTTGGTCTATCACTTGTTCAAGATAAATCAGCCTTTGCTCTCCCACACCTCGCGGGCATTCACATTTGGTATCCGCAGATTTGATTTTACATGAGATTGAATTTTTGCCCAAATAATTTCAATTGAGTTTAACATTGAAGAATATGGACCCAACCGCAATAAAAATGCTTCATCTGTATTTATCACATTCTCCAATGCACAGTGACAGGGGGCGTTGTTACAGACTATCACTAAGTCTCTTAGTTGATTGCCCATCTCTTGCCCTATGTTGAAGCTAATGCAGTTCAGTACAATTCTCTCTTCGATTTGCAAATGCTACAATTCTTTCGCGATCTTTATTTCCTTGCCTTTCGTAGGTCCTTCTCTCGACCAACTTCGCTTCTAGCACAGCAGTTCTACAAATGGGGCAAATAACATAATGTGCATCAAGTTCTTCTATTGCCTGGCAGCACTTCATATGTAGTACAGAGATGATTACATGATAGAAGCCGCTTCACAGCAGTTCTTGCTACGGATTTTCGGTAAATAGCGCAATTATCTTTTAATTCCATAATACTTAATAAACTTGTTTATTTTTGGCAGTCATTGAAGCATCTTAAACGAATGCGATTATAAAGTTTATGAGTTTAAATTACAATTAACATAGTCTGAAATTCATTTTATGCTTTCTGAATTACAATTGATGTTTTCTGAAATTAAATTGTCTAATCTGAATTACAAATAACGAATTCTGAAATTAAATTGATAAATCTGATTTACAAATGATACGATCTGAAATTGATTTGATAAATCTGAATTTCAAGTAACATATTCTGAAATTAAATTACAATTCTGAATTACATTTGAAAATTTCTGAAATAAAGTTGACCTTTTCTGAATTACAGTGGGAAATGGTGTAGTGATTTTTTATATCTATCTTTGTCGCAAATTGTTCTCATCTAGGGATAAAAAACAGTTGGAAATATTATTTGAAGTGACGTCTGTCAAAGTTACTGTAAGTGGTTAAGAAAATTGAGTTTAAATATCGCATCCCAAACTTTTATCGCATGACATTTAATGATTCCGTCTTTTTCGTAAAAGAAAAATTCTTCACTTCTTAAAATAACAACTTTTTGATTGGTAAATAACTTAACAGACTTAACTAGACATAACCTAATACACTTTTAAATTGAAACCAATGACATTGCGGTAAACAGAATTCCCTAAAACTGTTGTCTTCCTTATTGCACTTGCGACAATTGTATATTTGTTATCTTTGTTTCTTAATGTTCTCACGAGAGGAAAGGGTTTGCGTTACCTGAACAGGGGCCCGATTCTCGAACCGTGCGAAAAGAGTCGTATGCGAAAATGACATCAAAAGGTCTGTTCCAATCGGTGACCAGAAAAAAGCGTACACGAAAAAAGCCCACACGAAAATTGCGCACAAAAAAAAGCCCACAGCGAAAAATGCGGACAAGAAAAAAGCGCACAACGAAAATTGCGCACACCGAAAAATGCCCACATGGAAAAATGCGTACACGGAAAATTGCTCACACCGAAAAATGCTCACATAGAAAAATGCGCACATGGAAAATTACCCACACTGAAAAATGCCCACAGAGAAAATTGCGCACACAGAAAATTGCTCACACCGAAAAATGCTCACTCAGAAAAATGCCCACATAGAAAAATACGCACATTATGTTTTATTTTCACATAAAAATGAAATTTATGCGCATTTCCATTACCGTACATGGTGTGTTAAATAACGTGCCTTTTTTAAATTTCTCCTCGTAGTTGGCCGTGAATTATTAGTAAAGTCTCCAAAGGTCAAGCCCGAATGCATAGGCGCTTCGAAGCCGCGTATGGCAGATCGAATTACGGCGCTGCAAACATTATTTCTTCGATATAGCGAGAATATTTTGATCAACTTTATCACATTTTATTTTGTTATTTGCTGTATTTTTGACCATATGATATAATTTAAAAAAAAACCAAAACATTCGTTTAAATAAAACTCGTTATAACAGCACTGGATCTGTGATTCAGTGCTGTTTACGAGCAGCATAACGAGTTTTATTTAAACGAATGTTTTCGTTTTTTTTTTTAAATGATATCATATGGTCAAAAATACAGTAAATAACAAAATAAAATGTGATAAAGTTGATCAAAATATTCTCGCTATATCGAAGAAATAATGTTTGCAGCGCCGTAATTCGATCTGCCATTCGCGGCTTCGAAGCGCCTATGCATTCGGGCTTAACCTTTGGAGACTCTAATTATTAGTTATGGTTATGAACTAGCGTTGCTTGAAACTTAAATTAACGTTTGCTTGAAACTTAAATTGATGTTTGGAAAATGGAAGTGTCGATTTTACTGTCGCTGTAGTGTCGCTGTAGTCGATTTTTATACATAAAAATCGACTACAGCGAAGTGAAATCAATACTTCAATTTTTCTAAAAATTTAGTTGTGTAACATTAGGTTTGACACCATTTGTCATGTATTTGTCAACCAATAAAATCTCATCCATCTCATTCGATTCCAAAGAAATAAATATTCTCTATGATTACTAACATTAACAGCCAATTCAGTTGCAATTGCTCGAATACTGATTCCGTCTTGCAATCGCGTTTGAATTATTGCCTTCTGAATTGCTTTTAATTGGGGTATTTTTATTTAATTTGTCAAAATAATATTAATATCAAAATGACAGAAGTTCATTTTAAAGCACGCTTCAATTAACTAAAATTTCGAGTGTAGTCGGTTTTTCTGATTACGATGGTACAGTCGTGTTCAGAAAAGTGTTGTACAGAATTTTTACTGTGTAACCTTGTATGTGCATTCAAGTAAGTTCCAAAAATTGTTGTACAAGTTTTGTTGCATGTACGGTTTCTGGCAATAATAATATTATCGAACACAAAAATAGAAAAGCCAATTGCCGCTCAAAAGCAAAGATATTTAAAACGTAGCTGTACAACACCTTTTTGAACACAACTGTACATCATAACCTCATGTTTTTTATTAAAAGAAATTGCTGAATTCGGTAATTCTACTTTTTACTCCGTGCTTGCATCACGTGATTTGCCGAACTTAACAAAATGTAAGTCATAAAATACAGTTTGTTAAATGAATCTTTTTACGCATGTCATTGATTTTATCCGTATGAAACACATCAATATCTAGTTTCAAGCCAAGTAATAAATAGTAAATGTTAATGTTTACAACAGTGGTACCATTTCTTAAAAAGCACAATTCCGTAATTTACGCGGCAAATTTCCGTATTTTAAAAATTAATTCCGTACATAATATTCTTACCAGTAAAAGTAAAAGAAAAAGGTACTTATCGTACCTACATAACTACTCTGATAACAGTGATAACTATACTTGGATTGCACAATAACGAACTAAACAAAACATAACCAAATATACACATGTAAACTACACTTACAAACCGCGAACCGGTATTTCACAGTGTTGCCATTCCGCTACTCTATTGTCCGTTTCAAAATTAAAAAACCACAACCTGTTGAATTATGTTGCCAAAAAACAAAATTCCCAGATATATTTTAGTTGGTACTTCACATTGTCGTTATACAAACTGGTCAAGAATCACTGTTTGAGTTGGCAGTGCTGAATTTTATTTTTAAATGGTACAACTGGAGTAACTTTCGGTTGTGGACGGTTTGACACTGACAGCCGTCAGTTTATAAACGTCATTTGACATTTCAAATTCAAATTAAAACGCTAATTTTTATTCACATAACCTACAATCTTGTCACTATTGATGTTACGTCAAATAAATCAACAAAATATATACATGGGGGTCAAACCCAGATGAACGATATGTAGTCTTAGTAAAGCCCGCCAATTCTAAAAGATGGCGCTGTAACAACCGCGATAAATTGAAAAATAGGTTATATTTTAACAAATTTACAGATACCTACTTTATGAATTGAGAGAAATAATTTCGAAAATCCCGATCTGATTGACAGCGACGTAAAAGTACTTAAAAAATAGGCTTAAGAAACAACGTTGTGTATTTATTTGCAGTTTAAGGTCATTTCTGTGTTCTGTGGGAGACCTTAGATGAAGAAGTTACTGTGAATAAACTTTATTTTTGAAAGAATCATTTGAAATTTGAAAAGTGAAAAATTTTGTGCGTAGTTATAATCATTAAAAAATACAGACTTGTATTTGTGTGTAATAGAAGGTTGTACCAAGTTCATACAGGTAAGAGTCGAATGTTTCGAAGGAATACTAAGTTATACCGTGAGTTTTTTATATCTCTGAACATACATATTGTAAATATTCCTATGTTCATTATAATATTTACATAGTACCATCATAGTATGTTCAAAGTTAAAAAAAACTCATGGCATACGTATTTGAAGTTCAAACTTTTTAACATAGTTTGTAATAATTGTTTTCAGACAATTTTTAAATCATTTGAAATATGTAGGTATTACCTACCTTGTTGTGCTGCATATACAGTCAATGCAAGTTATTTGGAGTATTTTAAAAGTTTTCCAAAAAGTAATTATTACAAATTTGTTTAAATACTAGAAATTAGTTTGTTAGGAACTTTTTAGAAAGATGAGCCGAAGAAAGTGTGCAATTGTGAATTGTGGTGACGCAATATTACCTATGCATGGTTTCCCAAAACCTAAAAAAAAATATGAAACGTTTCCGAATGTGGTTAAGGGCTACAGGTGACATTAAATTAAAGGAAAAGGGTCCCGAAGAAGTGTATATAACAAACAGGATTTGCCACAAACATTTTGAAAATAAATTCTATGGACCTAATAATAAGTTATCGAAGGATTCTTACCCAACTTTAAATCTTTCTGGTAAGTGATTATAAATTCTGAGGCATGATAAGCAAATTCTACTTATGACATTATATTAATAAGTTAATAATACCTACAGAACCCATAAATATTTTAGCAATATACATGCACCAGTTGAAAGTGTTTAGGAAAATATTGATTTACCAACTAACATATCTGATACGCCATGATTATTGACTTACTTCTTGAAATACCGCCGTATATTCATTTTTGGACAGCTGAAAATGGTTCACCAAGAAAACGAATTACGCCTTTTAAACTATCAAGAAACGAATTAAGTAAAGATTGTTAGTAGTTCATGTATTATAAATAGTTTATAGTGTTGTGTTTTAGGAATGTTACAAAATGAAATGCTCCCTATGGAGGCTAACGATATGCCATCTACATCACAAGGTGAGTTATATATTCTCAGATAATGATGTAATCATGCTTTATCATATCAGTTTGATTATACACAGTTTGTCTGCATATTCTGAAGTTATTCTTATATTAGTTCCCAAATCATTGAGTTCAAAAAAAAAAAAAAACCAAAGCTGAAACTAGTTAGGTATTAGATCACAACAGAACTGAAAAAAAAACTATAATCAAAGCAATCAGCAAAAGTTTCCATTGCAATATTGAAAAACGTGTGTTATTTACAGGAATCCCTAGTATCACAACAGGACATTCTTATATTCAGTGGCAACCACCTCATTTACCTTTGATGACAGCCACTTCTTCATTAAGATTTAAGATGTAAGTGTTCAGTTCAGTTATGTTATGTATTACTTGTCTGCAAAATCAATGGATTTTATAGGTGAAACTTCAACATCCAAAGCGAAACATTCTCGAGTTAAAGGAAAAAAAGACATTTATTAGGAACCCTATGCCCACAAATGGTCAGTACTTAAAAGTTGAAAGGGAATATGTCATTATCAGGGCCGGCGCTACCGGCATCCAAAACGTGCAATCGCACGGGGCGGCAAACTTTTAAATAGCGGCAAAATTGGGAAATTTTGGCAAACCTATTTGTATCACCGACAAACTCAATATTGCTCTAATGTAAGGTTTACCTGTGGTTGAATTGCAATTTAAACAATTTATATGCTTCCTTTATATTTTAGTTATTTGTCTTTGTTTATTTATTATTTCCATAACGGACGAGTTGTAAATGCACTGAGAAAAAAGAATCTTCACGTGAAAATAATATTTTATCCCGAAGGAAACATATCTTTGCTACTATTGGAAGAAAAAGTTTCTTTAAATTAAAGCATATTCATTAACTATGAAGAATTATTTATCTCAGTGTATGATATCTAAGCAATACTTTTAGTACTATTATGTGAAATATTTTACTTTAAGTGGTGTACATTTCAATTGCAAAATATAATAAATCCTCTCCCTTGAATATTCAATTCTTGCAATATAAGCCACAGTTTGAGCCTCAGTCATACATAGATAATTAAGATAGCTAGTATATAATTAAATTTGTTAGCTTTTGGTTATAATCAAATGTAGCTATTCATTTCACACTTAAAGGTAGTTGAAATATAGCTATTTTTGATTTTAACTAGCTGGCTAATAGCGAATAAAATGGTTACATGCTACTACACTCTTATTTAAAATTCCCGCGGTTTTTTAATTTTAGTACCCGCCAAAATTAAGAGATGGCGCAAGCTATTTTAGTAACAGTTACTAGAACAGGGATTTGCGTTCTCTTTATGTTGTGTTCTGTGAATATATATCCGGTTGCAGTGTTGCAAATAGCCGAATAAAAAAATGCTCTTAATTGTATTGCCACTCAAACAGTTATTCTTGACCACTTTGTAGTTTATGCGCGTCAGTAATTTTGCGTCAAAATTTGAAATATCATGTAACACTTAATTTGCCCTAAATCTTATGATGTCGCAAAAACACAGAAATCTTTTAAATTGTGGAGTTGAAATTTTCTTCCCCCTAAATTTATCACTAGCAGGTACATGCAGCAGCGTTGCCGGTTCTATCCACGGGGTAAATTGCGAGGTTGGTGGTTTTTTGATTTTGAAACAGACAATACTTCTACTCCTACCTTAAAAAAATAATAATTTATTATTGCCGAACAGCCAAAGTTACTAAATGATATATTAGAAACACAAAAAATATGACTTTTTTCATTAAAATGTAAATATAAGAAAAATCCGTACGGAATGATCTTTGCCTGCGTTCAGCCTGGCAGAAAGCTACGTAGCGCTTCGCGTGCGCCACGTAGCATGACGTCACATATGTGTTCAAGCCGAAGCTAAACATCTGCTAAGAAAGAGCGATAAACCTAGCGGCCGCCATGTTTTAAATCGCTTTACGGAATAAAACCAAGAATCCGTTCAGCCAGTTCTCAATTAGCTAATACGCTACAAATTAGCGCTCTGCTATGTAGCAATAGCGAAATGTAAGCGCTATCTTTGGCGGAACGCAGCCTTTGACTCCGTATCCAGTCTGCATGGAATCTGTACATGTACGGAAATTTCCGTACGATTGGCAACCCTGCTTTACAAACATTCGTATAAAGGTGTTTCTTTTTCAATCTGAAAGACTGAAAGAGTGATGTATACTAGCCGCCACTTAAAACGAAACGCAATACCAAGGCCACAGCCGTAAGTAGCACTGTGTAAGGTTCATTTCCGAACGAGTTTATTGCTTTTCGTTTTGCTTTTAGTGCCGGCGATGTTACGTAGATACGATAACTACATATAAAAAAAAATAGTTATACAGGTTGTTACAAATTCGAGGCTCACCATTGGGATCTCGGAAATGGTAAAAGATGAGAAGTCGGTTAAATTAGGGCAAAGTTGCGTATTTTAATGCTGAACAATAATCCGTTTTGAAAAATCTTCTACGATTTGTAGTTTTTGAAATATTTCCAAAAAACCGAAAAACTAATTTTCTTTTTTATTTTTCCTGAAGTTATTATTGCAGGGATCATAACAAAATTAATACATTCTACAGGCACTTTTTTAAGCTCTTTACGATGACATCATTAGATGTTACTTAAAACGTTTCGTCTCGTTCTGACCATCATCAACTTTATTTTTTCTTATGGGCGTCACTTTGGGTTTTAATACCATTAAATAGATCTATTTTTTCTGATGCTTTTCCAAACATCTCACATCCCTATTTAATAATTTGAAACAGCTGGAGATGCAAGAAATTGTTGAAAATAACAGTGCGAAGAAAAATATGGTATGCTGTGAAGACAAAAACAAAAAAAGTTTGTTATACCTTCGGAGTTTTATTTCGTTTATAACAAAAGCAAATTTTTGAAAAATGTATAGATATGAAAATGAATAATGTGAATCCAGAAAAAACGTAAATTTTCAAAATATATTGTGCTAACAACAATTATTCATAGTAAGAGAACGATGAAGCAGTAGTTAATTGGGAAGAACAATGGAATATAGGTGGCGCTCAAAATGGCCGTCGTATGTGAGATGACCATAATAAATCTTCGGTTTTTGATCAGTTTATGCTTAGGAAACATACGGAACGATACTTTTTCGGTATAATAACAATAATAACTATGACAGTGAGGCACACAACAGTAAATATTTGATTGTTCCACTGACAGTTTATCTCACATACGAAAGTTCACGTATAAACACCAGGGCGGCGACTCTTTCGTTTGTTCTTCCCAATTGGATACGTAATTAAATTATACATTTTTATTATTAAAGCAAGAAAGTATCACAAGAAATTATGTCTCTAAAAAAACACTCATTCTTGTAAATTTAAAAATGTATTGTGCTAACTACAACAATTTAGTAATAGCAAGATAAATTTTCTTCCAAAAATACCCAGAAAGACACCATCCACAAAGAACAATGTTTATTAATTGTAAATTAGATAGAAGTATTGAACTTTTTGGATCTTTTCATAAAACTCGAAGGACGCATCCAGATCACCTTAATGATGAAGAGAATGAAGAATTATTAGAAGAGGTAATTAATAGTTATTTATAAAATGTATAAAATTATGATGCTACAAGAAAGAATATTTCCTCGAGCAATAATATCTTTTAAAATACGAGTTTTCTAAAGATAAATAATTCGATATTTTCTTGCTTTAATAATAAAAATGAATAATTTAATTACAAATTTAATCAACTATTGCTTTGTCCTTGTCTTCTTAGATATTGTTGGAAGTAAATTTCGCTCGATATTACTAAATTGTTGTTGTTAACAGCACAATAATTTTTTTAATTTACGTCATTCTTGGATTCATAACATTCAATTTTAGATCTAAAAATTTTACTAAAATCAGCTTTTGTGATATACGAAATAAAACTCAAAAGGTACATGAAAGCTTTTTTTGGTTTTTGTCTTTACTGCATACCATATTTTTCTTAGCTTTGTTATGAGCCTCGAATCTGTAACAGCCTGTATACTAAAAATTGGTTTTCAACTGGATTCACATTATCCGGGCAATGAGCGTTACGTTTCGGTTCTGGCAATTTTTTTTCACACTTTGCATTGTAACACATAAGGAAATATTTGTCCAAGACCGAAACGTAACCTGCGTGAAACGAACTTGCCTAATATGTGAATCAAGCTTTATTATAGCCTATTTTTAAACCAGGAGGAGTAACAGTTTTTGACGGGCAAAATTAAAATTACTTCTCCTAGTTGATCGTGCCTTTTATCGACGTGCGTAAATAGATCCATTTTACAAACTGTAAACGTTTTATTAGTTTAAAAGTCGGTCGAATGGTCGGAATTTTGTAGTTTCTATCAATATGTAAATTGTTTAAAATTGTATTCAAACTTATTATTTACAGTTGGTTCTTGTCCGATGAAATTTGTATCACAAAATCTTCTAAGCGGACACTAAATCGCGCAAATATACACTTTACGTTTCGCAGTCGTTCGACTTCTGACGAAGCAGTCGAACGACTGCGAAACGTAAAGTGTATATTTGCGCGATTTAGTGTCCGCTTAGAAGATTTTGTGATTCAAACTTATTAGTTTATTAAATAAACACAAAAATGCAGGAGTATAGTTGTCACAGATTTTTTTGGTGTTCATAGTACATAGTTCAGTGGCGTAGATAGAAACTTGTTTCGGGGGGGGGGGGGGCGAACAAGAAAATCTAACGAGTACGGACTACTTAACATTTTATTTATGAAATGTAATACGGCGAACAAAAAACAACGTCATATGAAAAACTTCTTTAGTATGAAATACGCAAAACCATTTCGGGGGGGGGGGGGGGCTCGGGCCCCCCCCAAACTACGCCATTGACATAGTTCATAGTACATATCACATATGCATTTAATTTTTTCATTTATAACGAGCTCTTGCATATAACGAACAATAAGCGTGGTCCCTTGAGTCCTCGTTATATCCGAGTTTTACTGTATATTGTTTATTATCTATTATATACGTATATTATACTCTCGATATCTTAGGAGCGCAATCTAACAAGGAAAGTGACCACCGATGTTGAATGTTAACAATTTTAAACAAACAGAAAAATTTGAGTAATAGTTGTCAAATTTAAGAAAAGAGAAAACAGATGGAACATATTTTCAACGGAGGGGTTCATAATTAAAAAAAGGATTTTTAAAATCGTTTCAACTAAGAAATGTAAAAAAAATAATAGCATCAATTTTATATCCACGAAACGCCAAGTCTACTCAGGATGCAGTCATTTATTTATGAAAATTTCTGATTTCTGTAAAAACTTTCTTAAGGCACTTTTTGACGTAGAATTCATTGCTCTTAATTACAATTTTCTGAAGAGTATAGTTTTCTAGATATAAACAAAACTTCCGAATTTTTATATGAAACACCCTGTATATTTTTACATTTTTAAAAAGACCATAAAATTACCTTTATAAAAATATCATATACTTGATATATTAATCAAAGCATTTGCGAGACATAAAATTTTCAAGATTTTTGCAATACAGTAGGAGTAGGCTATGACTTATTATTGAAACAATTGACTTTCTTTATTATTGTCACAGTAGACTACTGTCAACGTTCAACGCATTTTTTAAAGCGATTCTGAGATTTCTTAAATTATTTTCCTAAAAATCAATGCAAAATATACGAAAATTATGAGAAGTACGATATGTTAAATTGCTTTGTAGAAGTAGGTCAAAATATAAACGCAGCTTGTAATTTCGTACATTTTGCATTGATTTTTAGGAAAATAATTTAAGAAGTCTTACAATCGCTTTAAAAAATGCATTGAACGTTGACAGTACTCTACTGTGACAATGCAAGAGAAAGTCAGTTGTTTCAATAATAAGATATAGCCTACTGAAATATTGCAAAAATTTTGAAAAGCTTATATCTCGCAAATGCTTTGATTAATATATCAAGTATGTTATATTTTTGTAAAGGTAATTTTATGCTCTTTTCAAAAATGCAAAAATATACAAGGTGTTGCATATAAAAATTCGGAAGTTTCAGTTATATCTCGAAAACTATGAGCTTCAGAAAATTGTAATTAAGAGCAATGAATTCTACGCCAAAAAGAGCCTTAAGAAAGTTTTTACAGAAATCATAAATTTTCATAATCAAGAGAGCTACGATGATTTATAGAAATTGCAGAACTTTCAAAAACACCTTGTAGCTCCGAAACGGTACAAGATATCAAAATGCGGTCTTCACCATTAATTTTCTAATAAAAATCGAGCTCCAGGCACAGAGGTCAGTTTATATCTAAATCCTCTAGAAATAGGAGTTTCCCATTAAAAGTGTCAAATTTGGCCCACCCTGTACATAGTTTGGTTAATTTGTTTATTTTATCATATTTGCAATTTTTTTTTTGTAATATCTTTCAGGTTCATGTCACAGCAAAGGCTCAAAGGATGCAAAGAAACCGACAAAGAAAGTTTCCAGCCATTACCTGCGCACCAAGCATAAAATCCTTTTGAATTCATCAAATTCGTCTACAAGTCCCTCACCAAGAAAAAAAACGAAGCACAGAAAACACACTCTAGTTTTGCAAAACACAAGTACACAAACAACACCAAAAAAATTATCTCCTACATTGGCCAAATCATTGGAATCAAGGACCACACAACAACCACAAAAACAGACAATAACTTTGGACAGGAGGCACTTTGAAGTACAAATTGGAGAAGATAAATCAAAGTCACCAAAAGAGAAATTGCCATCGAAAAAAATCGCGAGCTCACAAACAGATTTTACATCTCAAGTTAAGGTGTTAAGCAGCACAACAAAAGAAAAAGACAAAGTTGACTCAACGGTTCCATCACTCAAGGCAAATGAAAAAGATAAAAAAGCAAAGACAAAAGAGAGCCATACTCTGCAGCCACCAAATATATCTCGATCACCAAGAAGTAAGCACTCTAAAGGCAGTTCAGCCAACTCTGTATCAGATAACGTAAAGCTTCCTTGCGAGTGCAATGATGAGATATGTGAAATTTTAATCAAGATCAAAGACGAAGAACCAGAAATAGTAATAAAAAGCCCAAAAAAAACACATAAGCCCTTGCTGGTTAAAGCCGACATACAAAAAAATATTAAGAAGAAATTGCAATCGAAGAAACAGCTGCAATTTCAAACCGAAATGCAACCTGATCTGCCTAAAGACAAATCAAAAAGCGATGCGACAGCAAAAACAACTTCTTGGAAGGAATACTTCAGCAGAAATAACTCACTTGGTACTTCTACAAGTACATCGTATTATAGTCCACCAGATTTTAGGAGCTCTACTAAAAGTGATTTAAAAGAGCAGCTCGATCCGCGTCTATTAACATATATTAGAAAGCTACTAACAATGTCCAGAGCAAGTGTAGAAGATTTAGGTGTGAGCTCAGTCAGTGAAATTTCAACACCAGCGCCTAGTTTAATTGGTAATGAAAATAATGATTCACTAAATCAATTGAGGAATATCATAAAGTATTTTAATTTGAACCCCGATGAATTAGCACGATGCTTAAACTACTCAAACGAAACTGATGATAATACAAAAGGAAGTAGCACATCATCTTCAAGCTTATTTGTTAGTCGTCAGTATAAAGGTGACCACAAAGAAACGAACGCATCAAGTAGCAACG
Organism: Dorcus hopei; assembly: GCA_033060865.1. NCBI lineage: Eukaryota > Metazoa > Arthropoda > Insecta > Coleoptera > Lucanidae > Dorcus > Dorcus hopei. The sequence continues at coordinate 954,337 of JAUPFK010000019.1, forward strand.
TATCTGGTCAACACAGTTCATCAACTGATAAAAGTACATCTCTAAAATCTCAGAGCGAGTCACAAAAATATAAAGTCATTTCAACACGAATTGAAAAAATTGTAGAACAAACTGCTCGTAACATCGAAGGCTCGAACGTTCGTCAGATTAATTTGGAGACTTACACTGACCAAAACTATCCGAGTGCTTTATCACAGTACACAAAGATTGCTGAGATGTGTCACCAACGTATTTCAAATTTGTCAGATATGATACAGAAGGTACGGCAAGAAAAACAGCAAATGCTGAGCCCGAATATTAGCGATAAAGAGAATAGTACTTCTTATATGAATCTGCCTTCACAACTTGGAGCTACGTCCGCTGTGTCAGAGGGCACCACAGCAAGACCAAGCACACCTAATATGAATATATCCTCAAGTAGTGAAGCTGAACAATCTGAACTCACGCGCAAATTACTTGAGATTGATTTTTCTTTAGCTGATAAATTGCAGAAGTTAAGCCCGGATGAGCTCAAAAAACAAGTTGAGCAAATGAATGAGCCTCAAGTCACGGGTCCTGATGGAGAGATTGACAATGATTTAATGACTAGGTACAGAGCGTTATTGGATGATAATAATGATAACATTCCAAGTAAAGACAGAGTTGAACAATTTGAAAAGAAACAACCAGAGATTTCTCAAACCAACCAAGTGATTGTATTGGATAAACAATCTTCAGAAGTTCCCTTCATTCCTCTCTTGCTTGATATACCACGCTTGCCCAAATTAACACTCTCATCAACGAGTACCAACTTTGACGAAAACGAAGAGAAAACAAAAGCTGCAATTCACGATGCTTTCACTGAGTTAAATCACTTTGAAAAGAAACCACCCCCATCAAAAGGTTTATCTGCAGCAAAAAAGTTTAATAATAACATAACAGGCATTCCCCATGAGCTCTCAACAATTGTGGAAGTCGACAGTCAATTATCAACGAAAGCACGTCAATCTGCAAGTCCAGTAAATTCAGATCATCAAGTTTTCGAAAACATTAAACCATTAGTTGTCCCTCCTAATCCTCAAAATTCAATATGGACGACACAGACAGTGGCAAAACTGCTCTCCGATGAGAGTTTACCTGACATTTTGACAGAGCTTGTACAACAACCACCCCAAAATCAGAGTTCAAGCTCGACTGAAAAGCAAGAAGTGAATCACAATAAGGAAGATCAGAGAGACAAAGTTGACAGAAGCGATATCAAACGTAAAATTCTCACCCAGAAACAATTAAACATGTACCAGATGTCGCAGGTCATCGCTGATCAAAGCACCGACAGTTCAACCGACAGATCTGAACTCGAAAACGTCGAAGCCATGCTTAAAAGTATGGGAATGGGTTGGGCGGTTGCGACCATAAGAAAAACACAAGAAGCTTTAACGAGGGCCTCCTCGAGTTCAAGTTTAGAAATAAGTAGTAAAAAGCAACAGCTAAAAACCTCTGACAAATCTAACAGCTCTGACGTCAGCTTACGCCAATTTTTAGACAGTAAAATATTCAACAGATCTTCGGAGTCCGGCTCAAAAATAACTGACAGCAGTTTATCGCCTTTCTTACGAGAACTTCAAGAAATATCTGCCGTACAAGGGTCAGGTGGGAGCTCGGAAACTAAAAATCAGAGAACCTCAACGCCTGTGCAGACCACGAAAAGTTCGGATAAGTCGAAAAATGAATCGCAGAAGGGCGTGTTTCCAGTAGAGTCGGATTTGTCGAGTGTAAAATCGAAACCGGATGATATGTTCATGACAATGCCTAGTGATATTTCAATGTCCACTGGTTCTCAGTCTAAATCAAGTGATCTTTAAAAGATTTTTGTTTTTAATGTATTAAATGTTATGTGCATTTTATTATTTGTAAAAAGTGAGCAAATAAAAGTCAGATTAGAGTAGGCGGTGCAATGTCTGTGATTAACTGAATTAATTAATGTAATATATTCATGGACTATCAAATTTATTGACTCTTTAATCACAGACATACATTTTCTTTGCACCGCCTACTCTAATCTGATTTTTATTTGCTCACCATTTATAAAATAGATTTTTATTTATTGATTTGTAAGACTGTAAATACATGAAGAGAAATTTTGTATTTTTTATTAAACAGTATAAAACAATTTTTAATGAACGTTTTTTTCAATCAGAAATATGTTGGCAAGTTGTAGTTGTAAGCGTAAATTTTTAATTAACGGAAATTTATACAAAAAAAAATCGTAAAAACTAAAAATTAGTAAAGGAGACTGTGGTTTAAGGAATAATTGAAATTTATCTCCGCCCACAATAATTTTATATCCGTAGATACGTATTTCGTAAGGCACTCGATCTCTGTCTAGGGACACAGGTACTGCTTATTACTGCTTGTACTGGTTGTTATACTCGCATAACAACGAGAAGCAGAACGAAGAAAGCAGCCGAGAAGACATGAAGATGGCAGATGTGATTCTGCCGAAACGTCGTCAAGACAACAACGGTTCTATTGAGAACCCTACGCGGAGGAATACCCGGAAGAAGACCACAGCATACAACACCCGCGGAAATCTACGTCGTAACTATATATATAGATTTAAAAAGAGGAAACCTGAGATCATTTCGCGATACAAGTTGGGCAAGGTGAGATCCTATGGTGAGATCCTTTTGGAAAGGCGAGATCCGAAATCGGATCTCACCTTTCTTAGCGTGTATATCGGGTCATAACCGATTTTGTTGGTAATAAAGAGCTCAAATTCAAATTTTATCCCGGATCTCGTTTTACCGATTTCTTTGCAGTTTTATACACCAGTAGTTCACAATTAGTTATGCAGAGGGCGCATGTGAGCCAAGTATACACGTACTATCGCAGCCTTATAATTTCGCACGATTTTTTATCAAGTAGCCAGAATTTCTCTAAATTATAGTTTTGTAGAACAGGCTCTTGCCTCAGTTTTGACACTAAAGACATTTAACCAAAGGTCAGATTGTTTGCTTATATTTTAAGAACACCAAGATAGAACTGAAATAACATAATAAAAGTGGCAGACCAACCATCTTCTAATTTTGCGATTGCAAAACCCTTCTCTCCTCCAGAAAGCACGTGATTTGGCTTGGCGATCCTACAACTTTAGCATTTGAAATTTGACGTTTAAAATAATTATTTTTGACAAGCCGTCAAAGAAAGTCATATTTACAGCGGAAAATTAAATCGTGCGAAATTATAAGGCCGCGATAGTACCATCGTAATCATAAAAAGCGACTACATCGAAGTGAAACAGATACTTCCATTTTCAAAAAAATTTAGTTGTGTAACATTACTTTTGGCAAAACGGTACTGATGCTAACAGCTAATTCAGTTGCAACTGCTCGAATGCTGATACCGTCTTGCAATCGCGTTTGAATTATTGCCTTCTGATTACTTTTAATTGGGGTATTTTTATTTGTTTTGTCAAAATAATATTAATGTCAAAATGACAAAAGTTTATTTTGAAGCACGCTTCAATCAACCAAAATTTAGAGTGTAGTCGGTTTTTCCGATTACGATGGTACATAGTTTTAAACCTAAGTGAGATCCGACAGTCTGGCAACACAGCAGAGCTCTACTTTACAGTAGAATTTCTAACATGAAAGAATTATACGTTTTTAGAACAGTTTGTTTATAAATTTCATATTAACAATGAAAGCTTTCCTGTCGATGGGAAATTTAATTAATATATTTAAAAAAAGCAGTCAAATGTGAATCTGTAATTTACCAGAAAATTTCCAAATCAATTATAGTAACCTATTTCTTTTAAAAAAATATTTTTATAAACTCAGGAGCAAACGATAGTTAAAATAGTATCAAATACTCATGTACAACGGTAATATAAAAAATGACCGAAATTACAAAATAATGTGTATTTACAAACCAAACTTACGCTCTGGCGTTCGCTTATATTCATAAATTGTACGTATAGGTATTTTTCCGCATTTTGGGTGCATAATCTTTTCAAGTTAGGTTAGGCATTACATTTTAATAAATGATTTTATGTTAAACTGCGCAAGGGGAACAAGTAATAACTTCGTTAAATTTTCGTCGGAAATTTTCCAGAAAAATTGGTTGGAAAGTTTCTGGAAATTTTCCATTTTAGAAACTTTCCAAATTGGAAAATTTCTGAACCCACATCCCTAGTCTCAAATAAACTATTGCAAATGTTTTCTGTTACTGTGGGGTAAACTATAACATTTTTACATAACAATGAAGTGAATAAAGAGGTCTTGGAAAGTTTCCTTAAATGAAAAAAAAAACAAGTTGTCAAAATAAAGTAAATGTGTAAGCCTGAAATAAATTATTTTACAATGAAGTGAAGAAAAAGGCTTTCGTGTCAATCTCATTTGATTAAAAAAATTTCCAACTGTGAAGTGAATTTGTAAACTTCAAATGAATTATTGCGGATGTTTTCTGCCACAGTGGGGTATTTTTTAAACTTTTACATGAAGGCTTTCGTGTCAATGGAAAGTTTCGTTATATAAAAAAAAGGCAACTGACAAATGTGAGTCTGCAAGTCTCAGATAAATCATTGCAAATGTTTTCTGTTACAGTGTAAACTGTTATCATTTTTACATAACAATGAAATGAATAAAGAGGTTTTAGTGTCAATGTAAAGTTCCGTTAAATGAAAAAAAAAAAACAAGTTGTCAAAATAATGTAAATCTGTAAGCCCGAAATAAATTACTTTAGAATGAAGTGAATAAAAAGGCTTTTGTGTCAATTTCGTTAGATTAAAAAAATCTCCAACTGTCAAATGTGGAATTGTAAACTTCACAAAAGTTATTGCGAATGTTTTCTGCTACAGTAGGGTAATTTTTTTATCCACTATCACATTATAATTGGACTTTTATTTATTAATAAAATGCTATCTAAGACACTTATACATACAATAAATAACTGTTACTTTTACATAATGAAGGTTCTCGTATCAGTGGGAAGTTTCGTTATATTAAAAAAAAAAAAACAACTGTCAAATGTGAATCTGTAACCCTTAAATACATTATTTCAAATGTTTTCTGTTACAGTGGGGTAAACTAGAGGGTAAACTATCATCATTTTTGCATAACAATAAAGTAAATAAAGAGCCTCCTGTGTCAATTTGAAGTATCGTTAGATTAAAAGAGAAAAACTAGCTGTCAAATTTGAATCTGTAAACCTCAAATAAATTTACACTTTATTGTTATGAAAAAATTGTGGTAGTTACTCGAATGCAGCAGAAAACATTAGCATTAATTTGCGGAGCATTCTAGAAAACAGGACATGTCCATTTTGTATGAAAAATGGAATTTTAGTGGTTAAGAGTCAAGAATTTAGTGGCTTCAATAAAATATGTAGATGTAAGCAATTCAAATTGATCATGGGTTATTTTAAATGCTTAGAAAGTTAGGGTATGCAATAAAAACTTGACAAATTATAATTCTTAAATGTAATATTGGTGTTCAATCAGAGATGGATATGTCCTGTTTTGCTAGAACGCTTCTCATTTATTTGGAGCTTACAAATTCACACTGAAAACTGATTTTCTGAATTTATCGAGATTTCCAATTGTCCCGAAAGCCTCTTTATTCACGTCATTTTTACGCAAAAATGATAATAGTTTTTACCTCACAACACCAGGTGTCCTACGCCATGTGATCACCTTTCTAAAACTTTTATCTTTTAATCGACTTATATGAAATTTGGAAAAGATAAATTAAATAAAAAAATTAATGTTCCCACATACTTTTGAGCACAGTAGATCTTCCGGTTTCACTGAAAGTGATGTCAACTTTTTTTACTTTATTTTAAGTAGAACACCTTACAGGTATATTTTTACATATTTGGAATTTGTAGATCATTGCGAGTCCGAAAATATATCACCAACTAGTTCGAAACCGTTAAAAGCATGCAATTATCAAAATTGTACATTTGACGGCGCCGTTAATATCGGTCATTACTTCGGTGGGCAACTGTTTTTAATGGTTCCGAACTAGTCAGAAAATGCTGCTGGAACAAACCTATTAGTTTGCTCCACTATAGCCGAAAACTTTTGCAATAATTTATTTGGAGCTTACAAATTCACACTCTAGGCTTTCAGTTGATACGAAAATCTCTTTATTCACTAGATTGTAATGTAAAAATGATATTAGTTTGCTCCACTATAGCTAAAAACATTTGCAATAATTTATTTGGGGCTTACAAATTCACATTGACAGCTGAAGTTTTCTTTTTTTTTTTTAATGAAACGAAACTTCCAATTGACACGAAAACCACTTTATTCACTAGATAGTAACGTAAAAATACTATTAGTTTGCTCCACTATTGCCAAAAACATTAGCAATAATTTATTTGGGGCTTAAAAATTCACATTGACAGCGGAAGGAAGTTGTTTTTTTTAATGAAACGAAACTTTTAATTGAAACGAAACTTTTAATTGACACGAAAACCACTTTATTCACTAGATAGTAACGTAAAAGTACTATTAGTTTGCTCCACTATTGCCAAAAACATTAGCAATAATTTATTTGGGGCTTAAAAATTCACATTGACAGCGGAAGGAAGTTGTTTTTTTTTAATGAAACGAAACTTTTAATTGAAACGAAACTTTTAATTGACACGAAAACCACTTTATTCACTAGATAGTAACGTAAAAGTACTATTAGTTTGCTCCACTATTGCCAAAAACATTTGCAATAATTTATTTGGGGCTTACAAATTCACATTGACAGCTGAAGTTGTTTTTTTTTTTTTTTTAATGAAACGAAACTTCCAATTGACACGAAAACCACTTTATTCACTAGATAATAATGTAAAAATGCTATTAGTTTGCTCCATTACAGCCAAAAACATTTGCAATAATTTATTTGGGGCTTACAATTTCACATTGACAGCTGAAGTTTTCTTTTTTTTTAATGAAACAAAACTTCCAATTGACAGGAAAACTACTTTATTCACAAGATAATAACGTAAAAATGCTATTAGTTTGCTCCACTACAGCCAGAAACATTTTCAATAATTTATGTGGGGCTTACAAATTCACATTGACGGCTGGAAATACAATGCAATTTATTAACTATTGAGTGAACGCACGGAAATATTCACAGTTCAAGGTTATGTTACATTTGGCAACACCGAAGGATCTCATCTAATCTCATAAATATCATTTTATACACTAACGGATCTCGTCTGTGCATGTTTTTCTAACGGATCTCATGTTAGTCAATGTTTATCACAGAAAAATATACTCTGAATTTTTTTACCCCTCTGTGGCAGTAACGCTTTGAGTCACCATTTATAGGCTATTGACGTAAAATATACTCAGAAAAATAAAATCCCTATGGGGGATCTCAGGTTGTCCAAGTTTTATACAGGCTGAGTCCAAAAAAACGCCTACGCGAATAGCGTCGGTATTTATTATCGTATTTGAGCGGTCAAAAAATCAAATGGAATGGCAGAAAAAACTCTACAATATACCATATCTTGCGTCTTTAATACATTTAAAACAGCTGCATGACAGCTGTCAACTTTTGTTTTTTAAATGCAATGGTATAATTACTGTAATACATTTCGAAAGAACTTTTTTTTCTGCGTTCAATGATGTGCCGCAATAAACACTTATTTTTCAAAATAATAGAAGATAATAAAAAGAAATAAATAAATTATTAACACGAAATGACGAATTAAACAGTTGCCGAACAATAAATGATACTTGTTTTACGGTAAATAGCGTAGTGTCTATAAATACTTCCTCATAGGCAAACAAATGACGATAACTGTCAACATTTTTTTTTATTGTCAGCAAAAACAAAACAAAAGTATTGACAGTTATCGTTTAATATGTTTAATATGAACATAATTATAACGTGAAATAAATATGTAATAATTTTGTCTTTTTACGACGTGATTTATACTATGAGTAAATGCGATGTATCTACCGTACGTTGATTACCATATCTTTTCAACGTTAATTCAACATCTACTATTCTACGTAATAAATGAGAAAAAAATTAACGAAACTAATACGTTAGATAAATCATAATTTACAAGTAAATTTTTAACCCACGTTTTATAACTTATTATAACGTATACCGAATAAATACGCGTTACAAAACGTGATGTTGACGTTAGAAAACACTTAATTTACAGTGATTGTCTATCGTGCTTCACACCTTTGAATTCTAATTTTACTAAAAATCTGTGAAATGTGAGGTTCTTCTCCATGCTTGGCAGCTTTGAAATGAAACGAAACAGGTATGAAAAGTGCTGCTGATTTGCACATACGAATCAACCATAACCTCTTTTTAAGTTGACGTAATCTGTCAAATTTTTTTAAGTTAGTTTGAATTTGATGCCCAAAATCTGTGATTAAAAATACTAAAGAACGCAATAGTCAATCAATTATACATACATATTGTCACGAAAACTCATTGGGGACAGCTATATACAGAGTGGAAAGTTTAACTGGAATAAATTCTGTAACTTAGAAAATTACGATTTGTAAAAAAATTCTTGGAACAGGTCAATTTTTATTTTTAATGGCGCATATTACAAAGGGACTTTTTTAACTTTTCAATTATTTGGAGGGGTGAAACGACCCCTATGTTTTTTTTTTTAATGGAAGGATATGTTGAAAAAATTGGGAATACAGCTACGTTTTATTTTTTTATTTTTCTTTAGCAGTAAAAGGTAAAAAATAAAAAAAAGAATTTTTTTACTAAAACCGTTTTTAATGCCAAAAATTCAGGAACTCCATTTTTTTATTATTTGATAAGAAGAAGTATTCCATATGGTATCGTATTGTTGCGTGCAGCCAAGAGATGGCGCTGTCAATGCGCTAAATTTTTAATTGTACGTAATTACCTCACTGTTTACCTCAAGTTTTTCCCAATAGGTGGATAGGAAGAAGAAGACCAATGACCGATTGAGTGGCCAACAAGATCTCCAGATCTCACCCCTTTAGACTTTTTTATGGGGGTATTTAAAAAGTAAAGTTTATGTGACTAAACCAAACGACATAGCAGAACTTCAGAACTTCAAATTTTGCATGAAATTAGGAGAGTAACGCCAGAAATGTTACAAACTGTTAGGGATGGAATTTATAATCGATTAGAGTATTGCCAAGTGAGAGGTGGCGAGCATTTTAAACATCTGATGCGTTAAAATCGTTCTAGTCAAAAATTTATTTTTTATTTTTTCGCCTTTTACTGTTTAAGAAAAATTAAAAAATAAAAACGTAGCTGTATTCCCAATTGAACAAGCTTTAAGAAAAAAAATTACTCAACATACCCTTCAATTAAAAAAAAATAGTTAGGGGTTGTTTCATCCCTCCAAATAATTGAAAAGTTAAAGAAATTCATTTATAATATGCGCCATAAAAATAAAGATTGACCTGTTCCAAGAATTTTGCTACAAATGGCAATTTTCTAAGTTAAAGAATTTATTCCAGTTAAACTTTCCACTCTGTATAATTGTTAACGGGGTTACTTTGCTGAACTATGGATAATGGATTAATTGCGCGGAACAGTCGATTGGGGACCGAGGAGGAAGGTGGCCCAATAGCGAAAGGTGCTCAATACAACCTAAAAGTGCTGCGGTGGTTTTTCTGAAGAGGGCCTTCCTTTTTAAAGCCGAGAACCGGGAAAAAGTAAGCAAGTCTTTGTTATTCGGGTAAACTACCCCCAAGTGCCTTTAGCCCATACCTGGACGGAACCATCTACCGAGAGCTACGTTTACCCCAACCGCTGAATTTATTGCAAGCGCGAAGAGAGCGTGACAATATTGCGGTGTTTATGAGCAGCATGTAATTTTTTTGAATTTTCATAAAGAAATAATTTTGTAAATAATAAAATAAATTGAGAGTACTGTATTAAATGTGTTTTGTCGAATATTTTAAGTTAGTGTAAACATTTTTAGAAATAGGCGATTTAGAATTACTTGTTTATTATAAATAAATTATTTAGAATTTTTGAAATGTATATACAAAGAAAATAAGCTTAGGATTGTAATAATTAGAAAAATAGATTTAATGATGTTATGATAATATGGATGTTAGAAGGAAACTGTAGGTAGTAAGGAGTTCGGAAATTGAACGAGTGAGGGCGGCGCGTAGCTATTGTAAGTTAAGTCCCCGATTCGGCTTTATTACCACTGCCTCCATCCGCTTTACGAATCAGTCACGGAAGCGATACGGAACTGGGGTCTCCAAATGGCTTAGCGGTCTAGTCTAGCCGACTTGGAAAGTCATGTCACTCGGCGGCGTGGGTTCGAATTTCATCATTAGCCATGTATGTTTGTTCAGTCTAATGATTTAGACCCAGCTTTAATACATGTCGTAATTAATAATAATAATAATAATAATAATAATAGCTTTATTTACTGCAATGTACAATAGAAATTTTAGAATATATATATTGAAACAGTTGAACTAAGCACATTACAGCAAACCAGGAGCAGGTTCGGCTTAACGCTTAACCGCGCATGCTGTTATTCTACCTGCACCTGCATTTCGCAACTAATGAATATGAAGAAAATGTGCATTTTTCTTTTAAATTAATAAAATTTAGTAAGGGGTTTTGCGTTGCCCACCCAATAGTACATTTCTTAAACGTCGTTTGAAAAGTGAAACTGGTAGCGATTTTAAATCCTCAGATAACCAATTCCAAATTAAGGAAATGTTATAGGAAAAAGAACGACGAAATAACGCAGTCGAATGACTAGGTATAGTGATCATATTTTTACGGCGGATGTTAATGTGATGCACGTCAGTACGGAAAGTAATTTTATTATATAAATACTGAGGCGCTTTGTAAGTTATTAATTTATAATAGAGATTGGCGGAATTAAAAAATCTGCGGGTATTCATGTTCAGCCATCCTGCATCGACAAGTTTATGAGAAATTCTTTCATATCGTCTAATACCATAAGCAAGTCGGAGGCAAGAATTTTGAAGCTTCTGAATTCTTTTTTTATCTACAGCATCTAGGCAAGCACCATAGATAACATCGCAATGGTTAAACAATGGCAATATCAACGCGTTACAAAGGTAAAGTTTGAGTTTCTGTGTTAACACATGACGGTTGGAGAATAAAATTTTTAACCTGGTATAAGCTCTCTGGAGCAAGTTATTAACATGCTGTTTGAAACGAAGATCAGTGTCGAGCGTCAAGCCCAACGATTTGGAATGTTCAACAAAATCAAGAGGATTGCTTTCCAGATTTACTGTGAATGTATTCTTAATATACTCTCTATGCGCTTTTTGTCCGAACAACATAACCGATGATTTAGATGGATTAATCTTAAGACTATGCTTTGTTGATATATCTAAAAGCTTCTCTAGATCTGAGTTTACACGCCGAATCGCTTCCTCTGCCTGCAGAGGATCGAACACATGGAGCAACTGAGTATCATCAGCATATGCAAATAACTTACAGTTTTTCAAAACTTTATGAAAACTATATGTATATATGATATAAAGAAGAGGTCCGCAAATGCTTCCTTGTGCGACTCCTCTAGTGATATTTAGTCTATCAGATAAATGGTTACTGACTTTTACCTGCTGGGATCTACCGACCAAATAAGAGCGAAAGAAATTTACTGCTCCAGTACTTAGTCCTATGTGAAACAATACAGCCAGCAAAATATCATGGTCTATAGTGTCGAATGCTTTACTATAATCGAGCATGACTGCTACGGATATCTGATGAGTATCACAAGCTTTAAATATGTCATCTGTAAAGTCTAAAAGGGCAGTTGCGCAACTATGATAGGGCCTGAATCCGGACTGACATTGCGGCAATATATTATTTTCTTGTAAAAAGTATCGCAGCTGGCGGTCAACAATTCTTTCTAAAATTTTAGAAAACGTTGGTAAAATGCTAATAGGCCTGAAATCTTTAATATCTGTAGGTGTTTTAACTTTAGGTATAGGATGTACTATTGCTTCTTTCCAACATGATGGAAAAACATTTTCCAGAAGACAAGAATTGATAATATGCGTAATTGTCTGATTCAACGTTACACGTGGACATTGCCGCGACATTTTTTCGTTGTTTCAGCGTAACCATAACACACGAATTCAACATTTGTTACATGTTATTCTACAACGTTTTTTATACGTATGTGTGCAATAGGATTTAACGTTGAAATACCGTGGACAAAGACGTTTAAAAGAACTTGATTCGTGCGTTGTTAAAACGTATCAATAACACACGAATTCAACGTTGATTAATTCTACAACGTTTTTTACCCGTGGACAGAGACGTTTAAAAGAAATTGATTGCCGCGACATTTTTTCGTTGTTTTAACGTAACAATAACATATGAATTCAACGTTTGGTTACGTGTTATTCTACAACGTTTTTTACACATACGTGTTTTCGCTGGGCTAAGTTTGGAGGCTTTAGCTTTTACTTTACTTTTCCAGTCTGTTACAGTCTGCAATTAAAGGTAAATGGACTAAATTGTTATTTTATACTTTAATTTTATTACCTTTCTCCATTCTGGTACAGTCTTTTGCCCATAGCCTAATGAATTTTATGGTTTGCCATAAAGCATTTCCCTCAGCTTTTCCTTGAGCCCCATTAAATTTATTGATAATTAATCCTTGCCACTTGCCAATGTTCTTGAGTTACTCGCATTTTAACTACTGATAATACGTAATGCAGGCACAAAAATGGTAATTTTAACTGAATTGTATCTAATAAATGAAACCCTGAAACCGGCTGAAACTTAAATATGAACATTTGCGCGTCACATGTTCTCATTATCTCTTTCGTACTCATGTAACTATTCAGTTTTCTCTTTTTAAACGACACTTCAAAACTGGCGATATGAGTGGTAGTGGGGGAACGAAATCTTGAGTAGAAAATAGTGCTGCCAATGGCCGGGAAATTTCCCGAATTTCGGGAAAAATGAGTTGATGGTGGGAGTTTTGCGGGATATAACAAAGTTGCGAGAAAAACTGGGAATTTCAGATATACTCTGTCCGGCGATAGATTGGAAAATTTCAAATATCCTAACATATTAAAATACCCTAGAATCGAGGAGCATCGAGTGAGCACATCATGCGCTTGTGGTTGGTATAAATCCCCGCGAAGTAATACTATTGGTTAACGTTACCTGATTCTAGGGTATTTGAATATGTTAGCACATTTGAAATTTTCCAATCTATCGGCGGACAGAGTATATCAGAAATTAAGACAACTTTTTCTTTCTGCGTATATACTTTCGGAAAGGTGCCGACGTTTTGTGAAACTACTAGTTCCGTGGTGAACTTGAACCATCTATCGCTGAACGCGCCCATTCCCATGCCATGTGATTCCGGCAACCAGCAACATAACGTAATTAATCCTTTTCGTGTTTTTATAATCTTGTGCAACATTGTTGATTGTTTGCAATACCCTAACGAAATACTGTGGAAAAGTTGCCATAATAGCGCAAAAAAATGGATAAATGGCTTATAAAAACACCTTGTACTTGATAAAAGTGGTATAATTTAAATAATTTTGTTTCGTAGATGGATTGTTGTGAATTACTTTGTTACATTAAAGTATTAAACTTTCATTGCTTTAAGAATTAAAATATATTAAGACTAATTGCTTTTGAGGTAATGTACTTTATCATGTTGAATCTCATAAGTAGATAAATAACTCGTATCTAAATACCTAAATATCTAATGACCTGGTCAAGTAGGCTACATTTAGTAATTCTGCTATACACTGTGGAACAAAAGTATGGAAACCTCTAAAAAATTGTTATAAGTCAGAACTTTCACACTAACTTAAAATTGACATTTACATATGTAATTTTTAGTAAACCCCAACTTTGCTTTTTAAAAAAAACGTGCGCGTTTTAATGTTACGAACTTACAAATGTTGAAATATTTCTAAAACAGTGAACATTAGGTATAGGATATGTTACACATGTTACATGTTATTATGTTAATAATGATTTAAGCAACTTAAACAAATAAAAAAATACTAGGTGTCTCATTTAAAATTACAAAGTTGGCAGCAGTGGCAAGAAATCTGAAATATTGACAACACTGCTGACACCATCTTAACATCCGCGCTATCATCTAAATTAACTATTCCAAATTTCGTTTCGATAGTCCGAACCGTTGTTAAAATATTTAGAGCTTTCCATACTTTCGTTCCACAGTGAATAAATGCAATGGATAAATTCTTGATCACAACCCACTTGACCAGGTTTTTATTTAGACACTTGTTATATAAAATTATTATTTTTTGCATCTATCTCACTCTCACCTAAATTTATTTTTCTTCTGATGTTCATTTTACTTTTGAATTAACGGGAAAAAGCGGGAATTTTTGTTGTAAATTTCGGGATTTTAGAGTTTATGCTATTGGCAGCATTGGTAGAAAAAGTATTACAGAGTACGAGTCGTATCGCTTCAAGTACATAGATAGAATACTACAGTGCACAGCAGAGTTGGGAAAACTACGTGTAAAAAATATTTTCTACATTACATTACGTCCAAACGTAATTTTTATGTAGTTAAATCTAATTTTTACACGACGTAGTTTACGTGAAATGTCACATTTCTAACCTCAAAATTGAAAGTTCATTTGACGTATTTTAAGTTTTTGAAGTTTTTGAATGCTTGTATACGACAATTTTATCCATTTTACATCAAAATAGATATTATTTTGCCTATAAATAATTAATTATAACCTGAAAATGAAAAAAATAGAAAACAACGTCGTTTTTACAGTAGTTAATTCATTTTTTACGACGTAGATAATTACAAAATCTACGCGTAATTAATGGGTATTTATACGTCTCATTATCTACGTCCCAACTCTGGTGCACAGAGTCCCGCTACTGGCTTTTATAGTGGCTTTGTGTTTCTTACGGTTTATGTCTTATGTTTTATGCAAATGCTTGTGTAATTGCCTTTCGTATGAAAAAGTCATAAGTAATTATTTGTTTCAGGCTCAGTTGTACAATTCGAGTTTAACGTTAAACCAAAGCTTAAACCCTTCACAATATTGGCGATAAAGGGGATGATAAACAACACACTCAAACTGGAACGCCTTATTTTATTTTTATCCAAATATAATTAGTGCTCATGCTACTTATTTTATGTCTTAATAGCTAATGCCCCGAGATGTTCCCCCACTTCTCCAACTGCGTAGGATACGAAGGTGGCGCTAATCTGGTGGACGTTTCGTGTACCTCTTTTAAGCTTGTACATAAAATATTTCTGATAACAATAACATGGTTGTAATGGACGTTGCTATGGGTTTAAGCTTCGCTTAAAGTTAAATTCGAATTGTACAACTGGGCCACAGAATAACCAGAAGCGACAGCTTTTAAAACTCCCATAAGGAAAGCATTGAAGGGGGGTGAGTATGAAATTTACCCCCACTTTACCAGCAAAGTGACGGTTGAAGGAGTATATTCAAAAAAAAGGTTGGTAATCATGGTGTCGTACTGTGTCGTTCTCGTTACTCCACAGCAGCGACGGGCGCGAGCTCGCCAAAAGCTCGACCCCCCCCCATAAATTATTTGCGACGATCCCAATATTTCAAACAAACATGCGCCAGCATGTGTAACTGACTCAGTCGTATCAACGAAATCAAAACAGAGATCGCCGAGCGAGTTAGTTCATGTTGGTTTATTAGCGTTTAACAGTATCGTACTAGTTCAAGACCATTTTAAATTGAAAAACAAACCTTTTTTAAACAATATTTATAATAATTTTCGATTTAATTCAATATGAACAGCATCAAAACGAATACACCGCGCCGCCACCGTCTACAATTTTATATTTCGTGGGACCAAGCTAGCTGCAATCGTCACTCATTTGACCTATTGCAGTGACGGGCACGAGCTCGCCGAGAGCTCGACCCCCACTCTCAATTATTTGCGACGATCCCGATGTTTCAGACAAATAAGCGCCGGCACATAACTGACTCAGTCGTATCAACGAAATCAAAAACAGAGAGCGCCGAGTGAGTTAGTTCATGTTGGTTTATTAGCGTTTAACAGTGTCGTACAAGTTCGAGACCATTTAAAATTGAAAAACAAACCTTTTTTAAACAATATTTATAATAATTTTCGGCTTAATTCAATATGAACAGCAGCCAAACGACTAGGCCGTCTACAATTTCATATTTTGTGGAACGAAGCAGACTCCGCCTAAAGTGCGCCGACTACCCCGTCGATACTTACTTAGCGTAGTGGGGGATCATTTCCCCTCTAGCGCGCATCGCTGACCTATTGCTTAGCGTAGTGGGAGATACTTCCCCTTACCATGCCCGTGCCTGCTAGAGATGTGTCATTCGTTCATTTTACACAGATCCGATCGTTCGGTGATTGATATCCAAAAAGATCGAATCTTTTGTATCAATCATTCGATCATTCCCGTCGTTCAACACGCAGATGCGACGCACTCACCACGATGAATGATTGAAATAGTATGTGCGATTGAATAGTATTGTGATTGAAATTATATATCATTTGAATCTGAATCTGTCGACGTATACTTATCGAGGTCAATACTTAATAGTGTATTTTTAAGCGTGTTTAATTCTAGTAGTGATTAGGACAAATGAATCTAAAATATAGGTAAATACAGAATCTGAATGATAGCTAGGAATGCGGTTACGATCGAACATTGTATTTTAAGGTTGCGTTTTAGAGTTAACACGCTTTTCATTCATTGATTCTCATTTGAAATTTATTTATTATATTATCAATATTTCTTCAAAACAGGCTAACAAAAAGAAAGATGCGGAAAATGTAAAAAAAAATTCTGCTGCCTATGCTGACTATGACATAATAATAATAATATGATTATTAGTTCATATTCCCGAGCATTATTTAAAACTGCTCGGGTTAATTCTTCACTCCTTCAGAAAAAGTACGATCATATCATATCACCGACTCCGACGTCGAGAGACCGAGACGAATGAAGCAAGAAAGGACAATCGATGTCGCGATCGACCGACTCCGTTGAAACGAGATTCTATCATTCAATACTTTCAAGTGATCCAATCCCGAAGATCGAATCATTCACGAATGACACATCTCTAGTGCCTGCTCCACAGTCCACAGTATAAGGATTACACAGTAGCGTCACTTGAGTATAACTGTCACATTTGTTCTTTTGTTTGATACCTACCCAGCTGTAAATTACATTGCATTTCCATAAGGGTATCAAATAGAATGGCCGCTTTTTTTTGACACTGACGTTTAAGTGACGCTACTGGGTAATTACTTATACTGTGGTTACTCCTTCTCCTTCATTTCATCGGTGATAGTAGAGGGTTTAAGACTTAAAAATGTCAAACACGTGCATTAATGATAGGTTAAATTGGTTCGAGAAATTTATTAATGTATTTCTAAAGGTAAGATATAAGAAGCATACATATTTATTATAGGCGTTTACGGAAATTATGATTTGAATAACGGAATTTGTAAGTTTAGCAGTCTTCACGTTCGAAATGGAAATTTTTCGTCTACATTACATTATTACGGTTAATTCGATTGATTGAAACTGATCCGACATATTTCCGAAAATACCTTACATGTACGTAAATTTGTTAACATAAAAACATTAAAACCATTAATTAGAGCTTATTCTTTTATGTGATGGCGAGGCATGGATGAGCCCTATGCCAAGGCTTGTTGAAAATATGGTAATTGTAAATCAATCTGATCTTGTACTCTCCTGTTTACTGACATCTTCTCTTATAATTTATTGTGTTCAGTATAGATATATAAAAGATTTGAGGATGTACAGTATGAGCATAAATGTTTGAGGACAAGTTGAATTTCCCGCCTTTCAATATTTTTCTTAAGTTGGTCAAATACATAGGTTACAAAAAAAATAGGCAAGTAATTTTTATTTTAAATACAAGAAGCGGCAATAACTACTGACAGGTACATTAGGCAAACGCGCCCCATTTTGTCTTATGAATTCTTGGAGGCGGCTGCAAAATTTACACAAGCGACACTGAACAAAAATTAATTTCTCAGGGCGGCCACACACAAAGAGTAAAAATTACTAGTTAGAGACGCGGGAAATTCAACTTGTCCTCAATCATTTATGCTCATACTGTATAATGAATTAACATACTGAAACTCTCCGACGATTAACCTAGTTAGACTGGGCAAGCGAGCTTTAAAATGTAGCTAACAAGTTCACAGGGGTGTTTACTAAGACTAACTTAGTGATTGGTCAGGGCTAGCTAACTTGAATAGGAATATCCGTTCCAATACTAAAAAGAGATAGAAGATATAATTCCGGATCGGAAAATCGGTGCGCTAAAATCGTTACTGTTGCAGGTTCCTGTAATTTTTTGGATTTTACTGGAATTAAATTAAACAATTAAATTGCTTTTGCCCAGGAGCACTAATGATCCCACTAAAAGTGAGTTGGGCAGTAGAAAGTATTAAAAGGAGACTTTAAATTTAAAGTCACTTTTAGATGTAAAAACAACTGTGAAATTATATTTGTTTACACCTCTGAATCACGAAATTTGACTTAAATTTCAAAGTCTCCTTTAAATTCGATTTTGAAACTGGCCCTAAAGCAAATAAATTCGAAAAGATTTATGGAAGGTGCATTTTGTATGCACGCATGTTTGTAAGAGAATAGTTTTTTAATTTGGAGTGCTATTATTTTATTAATTATATAAGTGACAGTTTCTTGTGAAATTTATGACGTAAGTATTTTGATGTGTCCAATTTTTCTTCTTAAAAATAGATTCTATATTAAACATATACAATAAATAGAAATTATTATATTACAATTTTGTTTTACAGTAATTATGAATCTAACTTCTATTCTGCGATCAGGAACACATATGTAGTTGTTGCATATGTGGTAAAAAAGTGTCTCCTACTTTTCAATTTCCAAATCCAAATCGATTCTTGGATAGATTTATAAAATGGAAGGAAGCTGTTAATAATGCTAGGCATGCCACATTATCAAACCAAGAAATTTTTCACCCCAGTTTTGTTTGCATAAAGCACTTCACAGCTGAAGATTTTGAGAGTGATAGTTTAAAATTATTAAAAACAGCAATACCATCTCAAAATCTGTTGTGTAAGTTATATTTTATATTAGCTTTACAGTAATTGTTACCAATTTGATTATTTCTTTAAAGTTTTGTTTTGTTGTAAATTCTTTACAGTTTTCCTTCTATTCCCGTAACATTTATTAGAATTATAATTTAGTTGTTCTTATTTGTTCGCTGTTGGATATCTTAGTTACATATCTACCTATATTCAGATAAATTGAGGGCAAAGGTATTGTAAGATATATCTTATACCTATGTAAACTATGTGCATCGAGGTCAGATCAAGATTGATGACAAATGTATACCTTTGCTGTCAATTTTTCATCATACACAAATAAATCATTGTGTTATGATTAGTAGGTGAACTTCCACAAATAAGATTGATTTACCAGCAACATCCGTCAGCTCACCAAAATTATTAAAAGAAAACTTTATAACAACTTTAAAGGAGTTTTGTCCTTCAGATTGCCTCCAATATAGTCCAAGAAATGCGAGTCCCAGAAAAAGTAGTTCGATTACAACAGGTGAATTTGTTTGAAGTTTGGTCATAAGTTCTCTCTTAACTTCATTAAATTTTTATAGGTGATACTGCTAATATCAGCACTTATCTACCCCCATACTCAGAAAACCCAGAATGTGAGTACATAACATATAATGCTAATTGAATAAAACAAATTACTCTTACATTTTCAGATGTATCTTCTGGAATGAATCTTGGAATTATTCCACTAATACGGGAGATACAAAGTGAAAAAGGTACTTTGCGTTGTATTTGCATGAATATAATTACATTACTAAAAAATCATACATATATATTAACTGGAGCCCTGTTGAAGAACACAATTATATATATATAAATATATAAATATATTTATGTTTGTATGTTTTCAGAATATGAAGCAGTTATGGAACCTCAACCGTCATCTTCAAAACAAATTGGAATGTATTCTCATTTGGCAGTCACAACAGAAGGTAAATTGTCTTGATAATTTAGAAAATATCTTTTGTTCGACTGATTTATTATATTTTACTTTTCCAATTTTAAAGGAATTTCAATTTTGTTTAAAATACTTTTGTACCTAATATTGATTTGCAACAATCGATGGAAGTTAACTTGAATGTATTTTTAGGAGTCTCAAAGCCTTCAATTTCGCTGCAGTCTAAGAGAGCTACACTAATATTAAAAGGAAAGTCTCCTAAAAGTTAGTTATAGTCTATACACTTTTATTGTTAAACATATTAATATGTTTTCTTGCAGAGGAGAGGATTTTGCAACGTTTGGGCATCCAGAAAAGCACCTCTACATTAAATAACACTGAAGTTACTTTATATCAGGAGGCCCGCCGTTTGCAGAAACGAATTGCATGGATGATGAAAACAGTTAAACGCAACAAAGCATCTATAAATTCAGCCATTCATTAACGAATATGCCTAGTTTTGAAAAGATGTGCCAAAATTTAACACCAGTCCAGAAGAAATTTTTTGAAAGTCATCCTTTCCAGATCAGAAAAAAAAGTAAAAAGGGTAGAAGATTTACGCTGGATTTCACAAACGTCACTTAACTTTAATCATTGATTAAGAATAATCATTCCTATACCTTCAACACATGTAACCATGGCAACGTTTACTTTTAACGGATGATTAAATTTAAGTAACGTTTGTGAAATCCGCCATAACTCTTGAACAGAAAGCAGATGCTGTGGTAAAAGATATTTTAAGTTAAATTTTTTTATTAACTTACTTTTTGCACCTACTTTATATGATATGTTAGTTTCTAAAATTGTTATTGAAGGAGTAACAATAACAAAAAATTAAACTTCTACTTGAGTACTTACTTCAGTTCTTTTAACATGAACAGAATTTGTTTTTTTTTGTTTTTGTTAATTTTCTTTAAAAGTTCTATAAAAATCCCCCCCAATAGTAGCATTAGTTTTGTTACATTCTATATAAACATTCGTGTGCTACTTTTGACTTTTGTGAATAATAAAAGTAATAGTTAATTCAGAGGTATGTTTCATTTGCACGGTAATTTTAATTTATTATATCACTTATGTATTTGTTTGAGATATCTCTTGATATGTTGTACTTTGTGTAGAATTTCAAATGAGTGGAAATTGTTCTACACAAAGGTCCAATATATGTATTAAAGAATTTCAATGAATACCTTTCGTATTGAGGTAATTAAATTTCCCGCCATTTTTGTTGCAAGCGCTAAGGATTTCGATCCCGCCGGATGTCGCCACTAGTATTTTTTTAGGCACCTGCGTTTTACTAGGGACTTATCGTTCTAGAGAGGGGGTATTCTATGGTGATTGGTTACTTTCAAATTGCAGTCGATAATTTTCGGCGGATGTCGTGTAACGCAACAGAACTCATAGGCGTACATACTAGTTTTATTGCGTGTATTTGTATTTAATGAATTAATTCAATATAATTAACTGATTAATTAATTTAATAATTCTATTTCGTAACGAATAATCTATTATTATTTCAATTAACAAGTATATTTTTTTGTAATATTCGATTTTTATCTCCATTTAATGAACGCCGCCTATGTGCACTAGGGACGAGTAAACAGTACCCCACCTTTCCCACCCACCGCAAGATCTGTTGATGTTGCTTTCAAACAAACCGTCCTATTTTGCCTTGGCATTACCACGGAACACACGGAATAACAGAAGGGACAATAGCTTGACTTAGTTTTAGTGCGCAAACTCGGATCAGCCATGTTCTAAAGCTGTTGTTTATGTTTTGATTTGAGGTTATGAGCGTTGGTTAAGGGTTTGTAAGATTATTGCTGTTTGTTATTAAATTGTCTCTTTCGTAAACATCGTAAAAACAAAAAAGAAAAGAACATCGGCTTCACGTTATTGTGCTGAACCAAGGTTACAGCTTTTTTTCCTTTCCAAAAGATAAAGATCGGTAAGTATTAACTGCTGTATATTTAAACTAATTTAATATAATAATGTATTATTGTACATACAGAGCCTTGAAATGGATTTATAGTTGTAAATGAGAAGATCTTTTAAATAGAGATTTGTCAAAACTTACAAATACAACTTATGTGTGTGGAAAACACTGAAAAACATAAATGTTTATTAATATTTGGCAAAATCGTATTCACTCACATGCTGTTCCAACAGTATTTGAAGAAACTGCATCGAAATCAGGACATTCACTTGAAATGAAATGTAAGAGCAACACATGGAATTAAATGAAGCACAACATGGATTCTGTTACTACACTCAAATACACTTGTTACTATACTCAATCTTAAGAGACAGAAACAAATGTAGCTGTTAATAATGTTAGTTATTACTTGTACTGTTCAAATGAAAGAATACATGAACGCCATCAGTTTGTTGTCAGGGTTTCGATACACGTTATTTATTTTATATTTACTTAGTGTTATGTTCAGGTAACCGCAGTGCTACAGTGCTTTAGTAAAGCGTAAACCTGAAAGAGGTATATGTGACGTCATTGCCTGCAGTGCTTCTTCAAGCGGCCGCGATAATCAAGCATGGTCTGTATACGCTACATTACAGTGTAATGAATTCATAACAATCATAACCCCTATGACAGAAAGCCAGTACAGGTAATTTAGAGCGCTACAAGCTACAACTTTATGCTGTGCTGTAACGCTGCAAACATCTTTTCTGCCTGAATGCGACCCTTTAGAAAATAAACAACGTAAATTGAAACCCTGACAACAAACTGATTATGTGCATCAGTTTGTATCTTTGATTTTTTCCGTCTGAAACACATTAAAACTTTCAAGCCAAGTAATAAATCGAAGTTTGACTTCACAAACATTCGTATAAAGGCGTTCCTTTCAATCTGAACGAGTGATTCTGTAGTGAAACTACCTTTCAATAATTTTTGATTTTAGCTTCTCAACGCATTGGAGAGAAAAGTTCCTCAAGTGATAAAAAAAATGTGCAAACGTCAGCAAGAGAAAAGTTCCTCAAGTGATAAAGAAAATATGCAAACATCAGCAAGTAAGTTTTTTTTTGTAATGTTATTGTTTATTTATATGTAGTAAATAAAATTTGTTTCTTAGATCTGCGTTTTCTTTCTAAATATTTTCATTTATTTCTTATTTTTTCATACAATTAGTGTGTAGATAAATTATCACCAAAAATAACATTAACGTACTTTCGGACATTGTTTTACATATAGTTAGTTAACCTAGTCTTCAGAATGTGCTGCCATCTAATAACTGTTGATTAAAACAAAATACACGAACGGGTGACGAACGGCATGTGTTTATAAAGTTTGAAACTCGGCTGAAAGAAAAATTATTTTATCTACTGTCAACTGAAATCTGACGAGCGGCTAAAATCTCCGCACGACTTCTTGTGGTGGGAGAGAATTAGCGGTTAATTTGACTTGCGCCTACGGAGGTTAGGACTTCGGAAGCTCTTAAATATACATTTGATGATAAAAGTAATTAGAAAAGACACTGAAGAATTTGAATTAAAAAATAAATTGATAAATTTTCCACAAAAATTAATATATTGAACCAAGTTCATTTCAAAATTACTTAAAATATTGTTTAATTTAAGGGCATAAAATATTTCATTATAACATACTGAAAAATTCAAATATTTATTTACATGTTATTAAAAAATATATTACATTATGAAAAAAATTACAAATAACTTATAATGTTCAAGTTCTCAATTTCTGTCTACCTGTTTCTTTTTTAATTCTTTCTCTGTGGTTTGCCTTTTTCTTTTAGTACGATGGAAAGACATCTGCTATTTTTATTTGCTGATTCTGTAACTGATATTACTAAGGTCTAGTTTTATACAATCGTTGAATAACTGTTCGCCGAATATCCTTTAATGTTCCTTCATATGTACTCACACCTACATGGGGCCTTTTAATAATATTGAAAGTGATATTGTTTCCTTCATTGTACCTAACTGAACATTTACAATGCATTTGTCAGATCCTTCCACCCTTTTAATGGGTAGTTTGAGGGGATTACTGTCAATTTTTTACGATAACCAAATGTAATGGACGTATGTTAACTTATAAACCTCAATTACTCGAAAACGGTTACGTTTATCGAAATGCAATAAGAGAGCCTTCTTGTGCCAAATCTAAAGAATATTCTCTTCATAAATTTTTGATGAAATATGTAAAAATAAAAAGTTAGGAATAAAATACTGAAACGTCACCCAGCGAAAACATGTACGTTTATTCAACGTTAATTTCACGTTGTAATGGTGAAAATAACGTTATTCGTTGAAAAATGCAACGTTGTTTTTTGGTTGAATTAGCAACCATAATTATATCACGTTTGTATGACGTGTTTTTTAACGATCAGTTTAATATGGACGTAATTATAACGTGAAATAAATGCGTAACAATTTTGTCTTTTTACGACGTGATTTATACTATGAGTAAATGCGATGTATCTACCATACGTTGATTACCACATCATTTCAACGTTAATTCAACATCTACTATTCTACGTAATAAATGAGAAAAAATTAACGAAACTAATACGTTAGATAAATCATAATTTACAACTAAATTTTTAACCCACGTTTTATAACGTTATTTTAACGTATACCGAATAAATATGCCTTACAAAACGTGATGTTGACGTTAGAAAACACTTAATTTTACAGTGATTGTCTATCGTGTTTCACACCTTTGAATTCTAATTTTACTAAAAATCTATGAAATATGAGGTTCTTCTCCATGCTTGGCAGCTTTGAAATGAAACGAAACAGGTATGAAAAGTACTGCTAATTTGGACATACGAGTCAACCACAACCCCTTTTTAAGTTGACGTAATCTGTCAAATTTTTTTAAGTTAGTTTGAATTTGATGCCCAAAATCTGTGATTAAAAATACTAAAGAACGCAATAGTCAATCAATTATACATAATAAAGTAGTAAAAAGGATGTGTCTTAGGTTACTAAAAAGCCAAAAATTTTTGGAAGCGATCTTGTATTAGGACATATGTTTCGGCCTCAGTAGACGGCCATCTTCAGCAAAGACTACAAATAGAGGGTGGAGTGTAAGAGACAATTTAAGTTAAATGTAAAATTACATACCGTAATCCACACTAATAAACAACAAAGTTGCATAGTCAAAATACAAATACAAACATGTTAAAAACTTTTTTAAAAAATTTGTAAACGGGGACACCACAAAAGAGAGTCCCGGAAGGGAAGAAAAGTGAATTCACGTCTGGAAACGTGCAAAGTGAAACATGGCGGACTAAACTTAAAAAATTGTACAATCTAGAATATGGCGGTGAATTTTTGTATGAAACATATAAACAAAATAAAACCCTAAAAATTCTGCCAGTTGATGTACTTGAAGAACTCCTCCTGAGGTCCATTCAACTGATCGTTTAGAATATTAAAGTTATTGTTGTTTTTATGTAAAAATATTTCTAGGTTTTCAGCTATATTAAGAAGGTTTCCTTTTTTAAAATTGTGAAGAGATTTGACATTATTGTTAGGGTCAAAATCATGTGAAGAAAAAATTAAATGGTTAGCAAAATTAGAATCTGATTTTTCGAATTTAAAGGATCTGATATGTTCTTTGATGCGAGTTCTTATGCTTCTACCTGTTTGACCTATGTAAATGGAGTTACAGGAGTTGCAAGAGATAGAATAAACACCACTTTGTTCTAAAGAATTTGTTTTGTCTTTTGTGTGGGATATCATAGTTTTTAAATTATTTTTATTCGAGAAAGAGATTTTTAAGTTAATTTTATTAGTGTTTTTTGAAAAATAATCCTTAATTTTTTGGGATAAGATTGGTACATAGGGTAAGCTAATGAAGTTGGGGTGTGTGTCTTGTGTGATGTTGTTATTGTTAAGAGAAGGACTGTTGTTGTGTATGTAATTGTTGTAAATAGTTTTGTTAAGTAATTTATTCTTAATTCTGAAAAACAAGTTTTTGATTAATGAAAGAGGGAAGTCATTATTATGAGCAATCTGCAATATGATGCTTATTTCTTGTTGGAAATCAGTTTTAGACATAGGGATTAGAAAAGCTCTATAAAAAAGTGAATTGAAAATAGCTAACTTATGTTCTGAGGGATGTTTAGAATTGTACGAAATGCAAGTATCAGTATGGGTAGGTTTTCTGTAAATTTTATAAGATAGTGAATGAAAGTGTTTAGTAATAGTGATATCAAGAAAATTGATGGAGTTGTTAATCTCAGTTTCACACGTGAATTTAATTTTGGGGTGTAAAGTATTGAAATGTTCTAAAAGAGATTCGACCAGTGGCGGGGGGCCGTTAAAGAAAATCAGGATGTCGTCGACATACCGGCAATAAAAAGAAATGTATTGGATAAGAGGGTTATTCGAGTTGAAGAATTTCTTCTCTAATTTATCCATAAACAGATCGGCGAGTAAAGGAGATAAGCCACAACCCATAGCTAGTCCATCAGTTTGTTGGTAAAATTTATTATTAAATTTAAAGAAATTTTGATTCAGAGTGATTTTTAGAAGTTCGTTCAGACATTCCACATCAGAGTCAGAAAGATCAGATTCAAGGAGAAGTTGAGAGACGATATCAAGAGATTCAGAAATGGGAACCGAAGTGAAAAGATTAGAAACGTCGAAGGACACTAAAAAACTATTGTTACTGACATTGATTTGCTTAAGTTTAGAAATGAGTTCTTGAGAGTTTTTAATAGAAAATTTTGTATTGCAATTAATACAAATAATAATTTGATAATCTCTAAAGCCGATAAAGGTCAGTCTGTAGTTATACTTACAAAAGAAACATACATTCAGAAAGTTGAAGATTTTATTGATAATAATGGTTTCACTTCTGCTCCTTCTAACATTATGAATAAATTTTCTTTACATCTTAATCAATTTCTTAATTTACACAAAAATAACTCTTTACTCCCTTTTTGGAAGCTCAAAACTATGAATTCTGCTGTACCCAGGCTGTATGGCCTTCCGAAAATACACAAAGCAGGCGTCCCTATACGTCCTGTGGTTTCTTTCACAGGGTCACCAGCTGATAAAATTTCTAAATTTCTCAACAAATTTCTTAAACAACACATTAATTGTCTCTTACACTCCACCCTCTATTTGTAGTCTTTGCTGAAGATGGCCGTCTACTGAGGCCGAAACATATGTCCTAATACAAGATCGCTTCCAATAATTTTTGGCTTTTTAGTAACCTAAGACACATCCTTTTTACTACTTTATTACGGACTGGTTGCTAACATCCAATGGAGATTCTTACCAAACAATTATACATACATATTGTCACGAATACTCATTGGGGACAGCTGTATACAGAGTGGAAAGTTTAACTGGAATAAATTCTGTAACTTAGAAGATTACGATTTGTAAAAGAATTCTTGGAACAGGTCAATTTTTATTTTTAATGGCGCATATTACAAAGGGACTTTTTTAACTTTTCAATTATTTGGAGGGGTGAAACGACCCCTAACTATGTTTTTTTTTAATGGAAGGATATGTTGAAAAAATTAGGAATACAACTACGTTTTATTTTTTTATTTTTCTTTAGCAGTAAAAGGTAAAAAACAAAAAAAAGAATTTTTTTACTAAAACCGTTTTTAATGCCAAAAATTCAGGAACCCCATTTTTTATTATTTGATGAGAAGAAATAAGCATTCCATATGATATCGTATTGTTGCGTGCAGCCAATAGATGGCGCTGCCAATGCGCTAAATTTTTAATTGTACGTAATTACCTCACTGAAGTTTTTCCCAATAGGTGGATAGGAAGAAGAGGACCGATGACCGATTGAGTGGCCAACAAGATCTCCAGATCTCACCCCTTTAGACTTTTTTATGGGGGTATTTAAAAAGTAAAGTTTATGTGACTAAACCAAACGACATAGCAGAATTTCAGAACTTGAAATTCTGCATGAAATTAGGAGAGTAACGCCGGAAATGTTACAAACTGTTAGGGATGGAATTTATAATCGATTAGGGTATTGTCAAGTGAGAGGTGGCGAGCATTTTGAACATCTGATGCGTTAAAATCATTCTAGTCAAAAATTTATTTTTTATTTTTTCGCCTTTTACTGTTTAAGAAAAATAAAAAAATAAAAACGTAGCTGTATTCCCAATTGAACAAGCTTTAAGAAAAAAAATTACTCAACATACCCTTCCATTAAAAAAAAATAGTTAGGGGTTGTTTCATCCTTCCAAATAATTGAAAAGTTAAAGAAATCCATTTATAATATGCGCCATAAAAATAAAAATTGACCTGTTCCAAGAATCTTGCTACAAATGGCAATTTTCTAAGTTACAGAATTTATTCCAGTTAAACTTTCCACTCCACTGCGGTGTTCATGAGCAGCATGTATTTTTTTTTTTATTTTCATAAAGAAATAATTTTGTAAATAATAAAGTAAATTGAGAGTACTGTATTAAATGTGTTTTGTCGAATATTTTATGTTAGTGTAAATATTTTTAGAAATAGGCGATTTAGAATTACATGTGTATTATAAATAAATAATTTAGAATTTTTGAAATGTATATACAAAGAAAATAACCTTAGGATTGTAATAATTAGAAAAATTGATTTAATGATGTTATGATAATATGGATGTTAGAAGGAAACTGTAGGTAGTAAAGAGTTCGAAAATTGAACGAGTGAGGGCGGCGCGTAGCTATTGTAAGTTAAAGTCCCCGGTTCGGCTTTATTACTACTGCTTTACGAATCAGTCACGGAAGCGATACGGCACTGGGATCTCCAAATGGCTTAGCGGTCTAGTCTAGCCGTGTCACTCGGCGGCGTGGGTTCGAATTCCACCATTAGCCATGTATGTTTGTTCAGTCTAATGATTTAGACCCAGCTTTAATACACGTCGTAATTGTCTGATTCAACGCTACACGTGGACATTGCCGCGACATTTTTTCGTTGTTTTGACGTAACCATAACACACGAATTCAACGTTTGTTACATGTTATTCCACAACGTTTTTTATACGTATGTATGCACTGGGATTTAACGTAGAAATACCGTGGACAAAGACGTTTAAAAGAAGTTGATTCGAGCGTTGTTAAAACGTATTAATAACACACGAATTCAACGTTGATTAATTGTTATTCTACAACGTTTCTTACACGTGGAAGGAGACGTTTAAAAGAAATTGATTGCCGCGACATTTTTTCGTTGTTTTAACGTAACAATACCACACGAATTCAACGTTTGGTTACATGTTATTTTACAACGTTTTTTACACGTACGTGTTTTCGCTGGGCACCCCTTATAAAAAGGAGGGAGAATCTAACAAATACGTTGTAAAGCGTAGTTAGGTGCCTTATATCTGAATTTAAAATGTTAGTTTCATAACTTTAAGGAACCAGAAGATATTGCCAAAAGAACAATATTTTCCAACCTTCTTTCAGTGCTTATAATTCCTTTATTATTGACTTTTGGAAAAAAAAGTATTGAAAAAAGTTGTTTCTTTTGCGCCTCTCTATATACTGTTTCAGTCTCAAACGAGGGTTTTGGGACACCCGGT
Source organism: Dorcus hopei (assembly GCA_033060865.1). Classification (NCBI taxonomy): domain Eukaryota; kingdom Metazoa; phylum Arthropoda; class Insecta; order Coleoptera; family Lucanidae; genus Dorcus; species Dorcus hopei. The sequence goes on from JAUPFK010000019.1 coordinate 983,897, forward strand.
ACATGCATGTTTGTGTTCATACCACAGTTTTTTCTCATTTCTAATTATTCTCATTTTTAATTAATCTGATGATCAAACTTGTATTTAATGGTTTCTTTAATATAGCGAAGTCCTAATTTCCGTATGCACAATTCAAATTAACCGCTAATTCCTTCCCACCACAAGAAGTCGTGCGGAGGTTCTAGCCGCTCCTTGAAATCTGATTTATAGCCGATTTGATGAATATGAACGAAATTGTCGTCGCTTTGTAAATACATAAATAGGGTGGCCCAACAAAAACGAAACAGACTGAATATCTTCCAAGAAAATTTTTGTTTAAAAAAACGCAAGAATAGATGGATATACCATATGTCCAAATAAATTTTTGATAAAGGTAGGTCATGGAGTGTAAAAATCTACAACAACAAGCAGTTTTTGAAGTCAGTGACATATCAAGCTGTAAGATATGGCCTATTAAACTTCAATTTATTTTTAACAAATTCAAAACATTATTTTATTTGAAATTTATTCATTATTGTTAAATAAAGTAAAATTTGGTGAAATTTTTTCCCGTTTTGTCAAAATCCTCCATTATATGCTTTTATATTTTTGCATATGCATTTTCATTTTTGCATATGCATTTTAGTTAAAAGTCATAAACATGCGAATATGCACTTAACATGCATTTTGCATATTTTCAAAGCTCTAGTGATAACTCATATGAAAGCTAATTTTAATAGTAATTTACTGTGCAAATTGAAATTACGTAAAGATATTGAAAACTAATGGCGGATTTCACAAACGTTACTTAAATTTAATAAATTGTAACAATTTTTTCCCCGAAAGAGGGCGCTAAAATCAAATTTTCGGACATTCATATTCACATTACTCTATAAAATTACCTTTTCAATGAGATGCCATTCATGGTACATTTCCTATTTAAATTCTATTGGTTAGAGAGCTGGAAGGAGGGGATGACATATGACAGTTCGGTATAGGATATAAAAGTGTCCCCTGGGATTATAAATCGACCTATTTTGCGTTTTTTCAAGCAAAAATTTTCTTGGGAGATATTCAGTCTGTTTCGTTTTCGTTGGGCCACCCTGTATCTGCAGGAAAACGAGAGCCTGCGTTTAATTACTTTAGATTTGGAACATTTGAGACTTTTGTTTTATTTGTTATCACACTAAAATTTACAAAAATATCGTACGTACAGTCGCGGACAAAAAAGTTGACTTTTTTTAAGCCAATTTTATAATATAAAATTTTTGCTAGGTTATTGTAATTATGAGCTGATATTTACGGATGACAAAAAATAAATATTACTGATTGTAATCCATAAGTTTCAGTTCATAATTACAACCACCAGGCAAAAGTTTTATATTATAAAATTGCATTTATTTAAATAAAAATTCATTACAAGATCTTATTTTTTTGTTAACTTTCTGTGAAAAAATTTTTAATTAAATTTTCTTATTTCTCCGTCACAAACTATTTTTAAGAGTGTGTATAAATATATTGAGAGTCCCTCGACATGTGAATTCCAGAATTTTTATTTTTAAATCTATTTACATGAAATTTGAAAAGTATTAATTAAGCAAAAAAAATGAATTTTCCAGCAAAATATCGAGCATGTAGAGTGCCGCAATAGAAACAGGATCCAAATGGTTCCAGTGTCCACCAATAATTTTTTTAAATTTTCATTTGCTTTTGTTGTGTTGTAAATATTTTGTCATATAATTTTAATTTTTATCTCTGTTGGTTGCCGAGTTTTAAAAGATAAATATTTTGTCATATAATTTTAATTTTTATCTCTATTGGTTGCAGAGTTATTTGCAGAAAACCGAAAATCGCAAAATTTTCAAAGGGTGTTTTTGCTCACTTAGGGCTTTTTTGGGCAGGTAAAATAATTCCGTGTTCACTGTAGGGTGAACTACTAACCCACAAAGTTTCAGTTTTTTTGAATTTTAGGGTTGGGAACTTTCCCTTATTAGCGGCAATGACAATAACCTGAATTTATAATCCATTTTTTACATCGTACATCGTAATGAATGGGAAAGATAAATTTTCTAAGTCCAGGGTTTCTTCTCAGGCTCTTTTCGCACATAAAATAACTACATTTGTTCCCCGACATCCTAAAAAATTCGTCGAGAAATTAGAACAAAATGTGACTAATTTAAGTATTATGTTCACAACTATAACGAAACTCGGTGACATACACGGCAACACCACAGCATAGATAATACATAAATAGATGGGACACTCAATAGAAAGTTTGAGTACCTTGTAAAGCGGCCTCTATAATTAGGGGAAAAAGTAACCGTAGTTCCAAACCCAAATATAACCTTTGATATTTCAATATTTAATTTTCATTTATCATTTATCAACACTAAATAAATATAATCATACGTTAAAAATAAATATTGTTATGATTTTGCCATGTGTAACCATAGCAATATTTACTTTTAGTGGATGATTACATGTATTTAGTGTTAGCAATAACTTGTAAAACCGAAAATAAAACACAGTTTCATAAAACAAATTATATTTAAGTACATTTAAAATAAGTACAGTGCATTATAATACATACAACCACTACAGAATTAACGTCAGAGTAATATACGAAATCATAATTTTTATGTAGTCTACAATTGGACCGTATAATTCCAAAAGGACAAACAGACCAGTAAAATTCACGATCATCCTATTGTATGTTCTACACTAAAACTACAAACTGTGATTTCTCAAAATATGGTTCATTGGTCTGTTTCTCGTTTTGAAATAACAGGGTCGACTTAGTCTGCTTAGTTTTAATAAAAATAAAAAATGCTCATCAGTTCATCATCTAAATGTGAAAACATTCAAGTTAACAATTGTCAGAGAATCAGCTGTTGGTACCTCACACTTCAACATTCAAATCGATTTATGCTAATAAAAGATTCTGACCTTTGTTTTCAAATTTTCATATCAAATTATAACCTCCACAATCAAACAGCTAGTGGCCAAACAAAACAAAAAATTACTACCGACTAAACAATATCGACAGCACTGACCATAAACTAAATGCAGGGCAACGAATCCAAAAATATTCTCACCTTCTGGAACAGGTATACTCTTACCTTCCGGAACAGTTCATCTAATTGCTGGTTCTCTTCATTTATCGTCTCTATTTGCAGGGGCTCTAAATAACATAACTGAAATTAATAATAATGGTTATCTACCAAAATTTAAGACAGATTACTACCTGGTAAACGTTCAGTGAGAACAGCTCTATGAAGTAAAATATTATTTCTGCCGAAACAGTTTTCCATAAAATGTTTAAAGGATAAAACTTTAAAAATAAACGATAACTTTAAAATAACACAAACCACAACAACGCCAAGCCACAAAGAGCATAATCGCATAACGTCATCATAACGCTTGTAACTTGCATTCGATTGGTTGGACAGGTCGGTGGCGTTACGGAAGTAAGGCGCCAAATTTAAATTTATGCACTGCTGCGACCTCTACAATTAGGGGAAATACTACTACCTCATTTTGCTAGGTACCAAGTTCTCCAATATAAGTGTCCACCCCGTGCACCACAGTGTAACACAGCGCAAACAAATCAAGACGGCATTTATTGGAAACAGTTGATGAGTGGAGATTCAAACCTGTTAACGTCCGCTGGAGTGCTACACTTCTAGTCCATCGCCCCCTATCAATCTTGGTCCAGAACTAAAATTAATTTCCGTCGGTTGACTAACTAGACATCATATACCCTACCATTTTCCTTCTGTGAGTCTCAAGTAAGAAAGATAAACAAAAAAAAAGATTTTTTTTATTATAATGCAAAGTTAACAATTTTTTTTACAATTTAGAAATTTTGATTAGTCAGAAAGTATTAGTTACATTATTTGTGTATTGATTGAACATTCAAAATTTACCGCTGAACAGCTTTACAAAATGGCGCGAGGTCATCGAAACTGGGTACAAGAAGATCAAAGGTGTCGACGGCTTTTGTCCTTTCTGTTATTCTGTGGCATTACCAGTCTACCTTGATTAGCCGTCGACGCTGAAACTGCACTGTCTGCTGTGGCAGTCAGGCGCCAACAAGTTTAGAATAAGCTTTACAAATTAGAACAAATAATTAATCGTCTGTTTTTTCTAGATGATCTCAAGATATTTTTATTATGTCCTGTTAAAAAATAAAATATTCTCAAGCGAACAAAAAGACTTAGAAGATAATCGAGAGGAAAATCGTTACAAGGATGATTCAAATCAATCAGAGACAAATCAGTTTTCATTTTGTGGCCACATCGAGGAAGAATTGAATTCCTTTGAATGGACCCATCAGTCAGTGCATCTTCTAATTGGGACACATAAATTACGAATTCTTGGGATGGCATCAATAATTGACCAAATGGTGATTCTATTTGATTTACTGCTTCAAAATAACAAAAAGTGTATCAGCAGAATGTTCTCTGCAAGCTGTGGCATATTCGATACATGTGTTGCATGAATGTTTCTGTAAACATTTTCGTAAAAGATATCCGGACACATATCTTAATGCATTTTGTTCCCCAATGTCCCACTTTCTACAGGGTGAGTTATTAAGCGCCCTTTCTTCCATAGCTCATTTATAGAACGATATAGAATTTTTTTCTTTCACAAGGACATTCTACCTATTGAGCACTATATCCTAAAATTATTTTGGTACATACAGAGTGTTACGTAAAGTAATGGCAGCATGTAGCAGGATTTTTTTAAATGGAATACCCTGTGTATTTTCTTATAGGAAGACATAACACTCGATCCTCTAAACAGTAGCGCATAAAATATTTATATTTAATTAACCAACTAAGAATAAATTAATATTTTATTGAAAACGGTCTGATTTTCAACTTCTCTTGAAAAACTAACTGTAAACGTATTGTTTGTCGTACGGCAATAAAAATCGGTAGTGTTATAAATTAAAGTGTAAGGAATAACTTAGATATAAATTCTTTTAGTCCTACTTGTTTTTTCAAATGTTCAAACCTGTGTAATTGTCAGAATTTCAAACTGCCGTTATTCAATTTTTTTAAATGCAACCCCCCTATCTCTTTTCACGAATAGATAGTGTTCATGTTCCTGTTCATGTTCCTCTTCAATTTTGTTATAGGTTTTCTGTATCTAATCCTTACAGTTCTTTTGCTATAATAAACTTTTTACATTTTTACTCTGAAATCAATATTAAAAAGTTATTTAATGTACCGTATTTTAATTTCTTTAAGACAACGCCATAAAACAGATGGATAATATCAAGTTTACAATTGATTACAGACTCTTATTACATTATAATAATCGTATTTTTGTTATAATACAGTTCTTTTACTTTGTTTTAATTAAGAATGCTTTAAAATTGATTCGATGTAGTTCCTAAGCTTCAGTTGTCTTCATTAACATTTGATTTAATAAAATCTGAATACTTGAACGAAAGAAATTCACCGATTTTCATTTATTTGTTAGATTATCACAGTGCAACAATGTGAGGGTCAATTTTTCTGACTGGCCTCATTCCAAAAAAAATGAATAATTCGGAAGTAAAACAAAATACATTTCGCGGGATTTAGTGAGTTTGGCTCATTTAAGCCTTTTTTTAAAGATAGAAGTTAGCCATTTTTCCTTGGGATTGAACACTTAACGGTAGAATTTTTTGTTTTTGAAAAAGTATTTGTAAAGTCTTTTTGGTACGAGAAATTCATTTTTCACATTATCTTGTCAAAAAGAATATTTTTGAGAAGTAAACGTTCATTTTTTCTTAAAGTTATTTATCAAAAATACTGCAGTGAACCTCTAAAGTATGGAATAAAATTCGTAATTTCTTTATCTTTGACATTTCGAAAAAACGCTCTGACAGGTAAATCTTGTTTTTAAAAAGCACACATTTTCCAGTAAAAATCAATTTTTGACAGTCATTTGTTTTCGAGTAATGACGTCATCGACATTTTTTTTAAATAGCAACCTCCAATTTTTTTTCTTGATTCTGATAGCTCATTAAATTCTCTATCCAACCACATCAAAAATTTTTTGTTTTATATTTTATTAATTATTTTCAATAATTTTTTTCTCAAATTTTTTTCCCATAAAACATAATAAATTTTTGATGTGGTTGGATAGAGAATTCAATGAGCTATCAGAATCAAGAAAAAAAATTGGAGGTTGCTATTTAAAAAAAATGTCGATGACGTCATTACTCGAAAACAAATGACTGTCAAAAATTGATTTTTACTGGAAAATGTGTGCTTTTTAAAAACAAGATTTACCTGTCAGAGCGTTTTTTCGAAATGTCAAAGATAAAGAAATTACGAATTTTATTCCATACTTTAGAGGTTCACTGCAGTATTTTTGATAAATAACTTTAAGAAAAAATGAACGTTTACTTCTCAAAAATATTCTTTTTGACAAGATAATGTGAAAAATGAATTTCTCATACCAAAAAGACTTTACAAATACTTTTTCAAAAACAAAAAATTCTACCGTTAAGTGTTCAATCCCAAGGAAAAATGGCTAACTTCTATCTTTAAAAAAAGGCTTAAATGAGCCAAACTAACTAAATCCCGCGAAATGTATTTTGTTTTACTTCCGAATTATTCATTTTTTTTGGAATGAGGCCAGTTAGAAAAATTGACCCTCACATTGTTGCATTGTGTTATTAATTTATTATTTGTATATTTTTTTTTAATTTGATCGAGTGTTATATCTTTCTATAGGAAAATACACAGGGTGTTCCATTAGAAAAAATCCCGCTGCATGCTGCCCTTATTTTATGTAACACTCTGTATGTACCAAAATAATTTTAGGTTATAGTGCTCAATAGGTAGAATGTCCTTGTAAAAGAAAAAAATTCTATCTCGTTCTGTAAATAAGCTATGGAAGAAAGGGCGCTTAATAACTCACCCTGTATAATGTACTTGTTGTGATTCATTTATGAGACTTGCAATTGTCTTTTTTTGTGCAATATTTGGGATTGTCTCAAGGGCAGATGATATCATTGTCAAATCAGCAGCACAATTGCTTGCTGGACTGTGCTGAAGGTATTTCATACAAAAGAGTTTCTTAAATGCATATTTAAATTGGATAGGGGTAGGATTTATACAGTTACCTGACTGTTGCCGTATTTGTCCAAAAAAATTTTCTACAAAATCTTGATTGAAATGTCTTGTTGCCAAAGGTTTCTGTAACTCATCATTTAATGCAAGTAAACTGCTAATTGTTATTTGCCACAAACGCAAAGTTTTTATTGTAGAAGTTATATCTCTACCATTTGTGTTAATTACTTTCAAGTTAACAAAAGTATGCAACATTTTTTTTAAATGTTCTAATTGATAGTGTGAACCTCTATAAATATTTTTATAATTTACTTCTGAAGTATCACTTCTACCAGTGGAATTCAATATGTCAAACAAATCATTTATGTCTTTAATAAACTCTATTGTATGTACAGCATGTGCAGGTAAAAAAATTTGGGCCATTTCTGTTTGCATGCCTATAGCAACCTGATTACTAAACAATTGTGTTGCTAATTTAACATTCATTTTTTGAAAAGTTCCAGGTTGCATATGTGTCCTTGTGAGTTTGGGAGCATATCTGAGTCTACGTTGGGAATCCCTATTGAAAAATGCCCAAAGGAACGTTTTGTCAATTACAATTTCACTTTCATCCAAAACAGAAACAAAAGTATATTTCAAAAAATTATTTCTAAGAGCTTTTACTAAATGACATACATCAAAAAAGTAAAAATATGTCTTTGCTTGGTTTCTATCTTCTTCATCAATAAGAAAGTATGATCTCTCGGGCGAAACGTTTAATAAATTTGAAAAATTTTGAAAATTACTTCCAGCGTCAGAAATGAATCCGCGTACATTAAATCCAATTTTTTGAAGTTCAGTAATTGCATGGATTACTAATTTTTGAATATGTTCTGCTCTGCAGGTTGTATTCAAGAAAACATATGCAATCGGCTGTTTCCATTTATCGAATATGCCACGAGCTATAATGGCTAGAACATTGTTCGCAGGCAGATATGTTTTTTTATTAGTATCAAGTTGTTCAAATCCTACTATTTCATCAGTCCGAATTTCATAAAACAAATTTGCTTTTATGTTCATTTCGTCTGCACAGAGAATGCACTCCTTAGACTCTGTTGACATATTTTGAGCCTTAATTTGTAAAATGTCAGAAACTATTTGATTTATTCCTGGATCGAGTCTTATTTTTTCAGTTATTCTTTGTAGTGTCCGAACTGTCGGTAAGAGAAATGTGTTTTTTAAAAATCTATAAGCCATCGGAGATAAAAAATATAGTGATAAAGCAAATTGTTTACAATCGTTCGAATATCTCAATTGGGCTCTTGTTTGTTCAATTGTACCTGCATTTTTACAATTACAGCAAAATTTGGTGGCAGTAATTTGTCACATAAAAAATTGAATTGATTTGTCTCTGTTTTTTCATCCTGCGTTTCGGATTTCTCTTGGATTTTTTGTAACGATCTTCTTAATTTTTGTTTGCGAGGTGAATTTGAGGAAAGACTGCGTGATGTTTGGATTGCTACCTCGCTTTATTTGGTCAGATGGAATAGGCCTAACTGATAACATTTCTGGCGATGTGAAAACTTCTGTATGTTTAGTTATATTTGGGAAAAGGCTGCATACTTGGATTGTTGCAAGACTTGAACTCTTCATTTGAGCAGATGGAAGGCTAGTTACTCTAATGGGCGTAACTGGTGACATTTCATGGGATATGGGTGATTCAACACAGGATGTAGTTTTCAGATTATCAGACCGATTTGATTTTACATGTTCTGAGGCAGAAATATTTAAATTAGATATTGTGGTAACATAAGATCATATGTAATGTAAAATAATATGCATATTTACAGTTGGTTCTTGTCCGATGAAATTTGTATCACAAAATCTTTTAGGCGGACACTAAATCGCGCACTATACACTTAACGTTTCGCAGTCGTTCGACTTCTGACGAAGCTGTCGAACGACTGCGAAACGTTAAGTGTATAGTGCGCGATTTAGTGTCCGCTTAAAAGATTTTGTGATATAAAATAATATGGAGGGAGCTACATGCATCAAAATATCCAAAATTGTTGACTGGCATATGTAGTTTTAGAAAATTAGGGCGACAATGTAATGTATTGTTTAAAAACAATGCAGACAATTATTGCAATGTAGGACTGGAAAGGTTCATACTAGGAACATGGTATTGAATGAAACAAAATTATTGAATTTTTCTAGTTTTATTATATTATGTGCTACACAAATTTGATAGTTAATTTTTATATGAACAACAATCATCTTTTAAATAACGAACTGTAAAAACAAAACTTAAGTTTTTTTACTATAGTTAAACTTTAAAGTATAATAGCAATGTAATTGATAGGTCAATAGATGAATATAGCATCAAAATGCAAACGTGACTTTTGCGGATTGGAAAACATTTTTTCTTCAAAATGACTTGCACAGACACGGTAGTTGGCATGATGTTTTATTTCCTTGTTGAGCAGATCTCTCTGTTCACAAGCTGATGCCCACACTTTGAATCTAGAATTTTTTGAATTACACTTAGATGTCTTTTTTTCTATTTTAATATTTCTGCACCTTAGAAGTAAAGAATCGCATCTCCAGTTTTTGATAAAGGAGACCGATTCTTTACCTCTAAGGCACAGATTTATTGTATAAATAACACTTTTTATTTACAATTTTGCTTTGTTAAATTTATAATATTTACAATATCAGATATTTACAGTTGGTTCTTGTCCGATGAAATTTGTATCACAAAATCTTTTAAGCGGACACTATGGTGAAACGTAAAGTGTTATAGTGCGCGATTTAGTGTCCGCTTAAAAGATTTTGTGATACAATATCAGAGTTAGATATACATACATACCTTTCTGGATTTTTAGGAAATGTAAAAAAACTAAAATCACAATTTTTGGTATTATTTTTGCAGTAAACTGCAGCAGAGTATTTTGGATTTGTTTTGCTCATATTGTTCCTTATAATATGTATGTGTATAAAATTGTTGCGTAGTATTTGTATGTATAAAATACAGAGTGTACATTAATGATTGAAGGGTGTTTGAATTTCCCGCCCATTAGATTATTTGTAAAAGTTGGTACTGCATACTATTCTGTTTTACCATGGGCGGCACATAAAATTATATATTATTAAAACAATTTATTAGTGATTAGAAATTATTTTACGTTTATTAATTACATACATTGATATGGAGAATATAAAAAGTAAAGCAGATATAAAATAAAATTATAACATCTGTTCAAAATGTCCCCCATTTGAATCCAAACACAAATTTACTCTTCTTTTCATGTTTTCGAAAACTTTGTGTCGTGTTTCTGGAGTGATGCTGTTGACAGCCTCTGTAATAGCATTTTGTAATTCTTCTAACGTATGGAGACGTTCTGAAAACACTTTATTTTTAAAAACCGAACATGAAGAAATCAAGTGGGGTTAAGTCTGGTGACCGAGGAGGCCATCTGTCCCTACTTATTAACCTATCCCCAAAGAACTGTTGCAAATGATTCAACGTTGTCAGTGCAGTGTGGGCTGTAGCTCCATCCTGTTGAAAGTAACCCCGTTGTAATTCATCATCATGAAGTTCTTCAATGAAAGGATTTAAAATTGTTTCTTGATATGCAAGTGCATTAATATTGTGTTGAAAAAAAATAGGTCCAACGATCCTCCTTCTTGACATTGCCAACCACACACCGATCTTCTGAGGATGTAATGAAGTCTCTTCAAAAATATGAGGGTTTTCTGCACACCATATTCTACGGTTTTGCGAATTTACATAACCGCTGAGATGAAACCATGCTTCATCACTGAAGAAAGTTATATCTAACATATCGTCATTATTTAAGAACTCATTAAACCATTGGCAATATTGCACTCGACGAGGCAAATCAAGAGGTAGCGACTCATGAGTTACAGTTATCTTATATGGATGTAAATGTAGAACCTTCTTGCAAGCCTTTTGACATGTACCAAGTGATAAATTCGTTTGAGCCGATAAACACCGTAAAGACTTCTTCGGACTTACATCCATTCTTTGATGAATATCTGCGACGACTTCTTCGGTGAGAACAGTGGGCCGGCCTGTAGATTTTCCTTTAGAAACACTGCCTGTTTCACGAAATCTCTGAATTATACGGCGGACGTGTTGCATAAAAGAATCATATGTGAATACCACTTCAGGGAACTGTTCTTGAAATTGTTGGTGACAACTTTGATAAGAATAATTCCACACATTTTGTTCATTGCGTATCCCCGATCGAAAATAGGCCTCAACAATAAATTTATTGTGCAGGTCCGTGAAAACCATCGCTAACCTAAAACGTTTGTGTGTATTTTTATTTCCTGTTATATGGCTGTACTTACCAATGAAAAATGCCTGACAGCAAAAGTGGAAATAAAAATAACCTTTTCGTTAATACTAACTCAATAATAATAAAATAAGGAAATCAAAACGTAAACAATACAACACACGCACGCTACTGACGAAATTCAACATATCCAGCATGAATACCAATCTTGTAAGACGAAAATTACTAATTCGACAACGCGCCAAATTCAAACGCCTTTCAATCATTAATGTACACTCTGTATATGTATTGAATAAAAGGAAATAAAATAAATGTAACGTAGTTTTAAGCACTTGCTTGAGTGTACATTAATGATTGAAAGGCGTTTGAATTTGGCGCGTTGTCGAATTAGTAATTTTCGTCTTACAAGATTGGTATTCATGCTGGATATGTTGAATTTCGTCAGTAGCGTGCGTGTGTTGTATTGTTTACGTTTTGATTTCCTTATTTTATTATTATTGAGTTAGTATTAACGAAAAGGTTATTTTTATTTCCACTTTTGCTGTCAGACATTTTTCATTGGTAAATACAGCCATATAACAGGAAATAAAAATACACACAAACGTTTTAGGTTAGCGATGGTTTTCACGGACCTGCACAATAAATTTATTGTTGAGGCCTATTTTCGGTCGGGGATACGCAATGAACAAAATGTGTGGAATTATTCTTATCAAAGTTGTCACCAACAATTTCAAGAACAGTTCCCTGAAGTGGTATTCACATATGATTCTTTTATGCAACACGTCCGCCGTATAATTCAGAGATTTCGTGAAACAGGCAGTGTTTCTAAAGGAAAATCTACAGGCCGGCCCACTGTTCTCACCGAAGAAGTCGTCGCAGATATTCATAAAAGAATGGATGTAAGTCCGAAGAAGTCTTTACGGTGTTTATCGGCTCAAACGAATTTATCACTTGGTACATGTCAAAAGGCTTGCAAGAAGGTTCTACATTTACATCCATATAAGATAACTGTAACTCATGAGTCGCTACCTCTTGATTTGCCTCGTCGAGTGCAATATTGCCAATGGTTTAATGAGTTCTTAAATAATGACGATATGTTAGACATAACTTTCTTCAGTGATGAAGCATGGTTTCATCTCAGCGGTTATGTAAATTCGCAAAACCGTAGAATATGGTGTGCAGAAAACCCTCATATTTTTGAAGAGACTTCATTACATCCTCAGAAGATCGGTGTGTGGTTGGCAATGTCAAGAAGGAGGATCGTTGGACCTATTTTTACAACACAATATTAATGCACTTGCATATCAAGAAACAATTTTAAATCCTTTCATTGAAGAACTTCATAACGATGAATTACAACGGGTTACTTTCAACAGGATGGAGCTACAGCCCACACTACACTGACAACGTTGAATCATTTGTAACAGTTCTTTGGGGATAGGTTAATAAGTAGGGACAGATGGCCTCCTCGGTCACCAGACTTAACCCCACTTGATTTCTTCATGTTCGGTTTTTTAAAAAATAAAGTGTTTTCAGAACGTCTCCATACGTTAGAAGAATTACAAAATGCTATTACATAGGCTGTCAACAGCATCACTCCAGAAACACGACACAAAGTTTTCGAAAACATGAAAAGAAGAGTAAATTTGTGTTTGGATTCAAATGGGGGACATTTTGAACAGATGTTATAATTTTATTTTATATCTGCTTTACTTTTTATATTCTCCATATCAATGTATGTAATTAATAAACGTAAAATAATTTCTAAATTGTTTTAATAATATATAATTTTATGTGCCGCCCATGGTAAAACAGAATAGTATGCAGTACCAACTTTTACAAATAATCTAATTGGCGGGAAATTCAAACACCCTTCAATCATTAATGTACACTGTATAAACAAAATGCAATTATGAAAATAATAGCGAAATTCATCATTTAATATAATAATTAGGTAACGAAAAAATGTAGAAAACAATATTTGCTTTCACTCTCACTGCAAATCGTCGGCCTAATTTCAAAACCTCGTAAAAACATAGGTACCTATTTTACATAACTTACGAAGTTTTGAAATTAGGCCGACGAAATATAAAATGCTCCTTACATTTGCATATTTGAATTTTCGCACCTCAAAATGACCGTTGAAGGAGTTCGGTGTGAAGTTCGTGATTATCACATTTTTGCCGAGCTGTCGCTTCTGCTGTGACTGGGCCTTAATGTTATTATTTTACTTAATTACTTTCTTCATGTCATCGTAGAGTACAAGAAGCAATATAGTCGATGGGATTGACGTTAAAGTGTCAAATTTTACATTTGTCACATTTTTGACTTCTTTCAAAATACATGCACGAAACCAGTGAGTATATAATAGTTATTAGAGCTGTGTCAATCGTGATTGATTCGATCATTTGATTGCAATCATACAAAAGTACTGATGATTGCATTCGCTATTGTATAAATGTGTCGTTCATCAATTCAATCAAATGATTGTAACGGTGATTGCAATCATATCATTCCATTCACTCTTACGCAATCATTTGAATTCAATCAAATGATTGTAACGGTGATTGCAATCATATCATTCCATTCACGCTTACACAATCATTTGATTGAATTGGTCAATAATACATTCGTAATAACTGGTACTTGATGAGATGAATGAATGATTACCGACGATGAACGAATGCTTTTAGATCGTGTAACACTTGAAGCGAAATATGTATAAGAAACGAAATTAATATTTCTCTCAAAAAATAAATAAAATGTCGATAGAAGCAAACGATATTACCACATTAAGTTTGTCTCACGTCTTACTTTGCACGCGTTTCGATTAAGAATGGTAAAGGTTATTGCCGTTATTGGTTAATCATTCGCACGTCGCATGCGGCGCCCCCAAGACCGAGATCGGCACGTTGCGAGATTGATTGACTACACAATCAATCGTTCTTTTCAATCACAATCATTCTTTTCAATCAATCATTTTTTTCAATCACCGTTCTTTCCAATCAATCATTCTTTACAATCAACCGTTCTTTACAATCAATGAACGATATGATTGATCGGATCAAATGACCGAATCTTTTTTCATATCAATACTTGAATGATCGAATCTTTGAAAATGAACGATTGACACAGCTCTAATAGTTATTTCTATAGGGACCGTGCACATGCCTGCGTTCAGCGACGCCTGGCGGTGATTTATGCATTAGTGGTATGAAAACATTGTTTTTAGGTTAATACACTTGTGCCACGTTGAAGCGACGTTATTAACGTCACTCTGTAATTTTTAATTTTGCAATTACAATGGATGTTGAAATATATTTTAAAATCTTATTTATGTAAGTGGACGACCAGCTGGTAGTGGCCGGCCAACAGGCGCAGTCATCCTATGCATAACTTCAATAGCCAAGCGAAAATTTTGGTATTTGCGGAAGAAATTTTGCATGGCATTGATGGTCAATAAAATTTTTGGTTGTGCGCAGATTTGTTGTTATTTCTTGTAATTGTATTAAAAATATTTAGGGCTTTTTCTAAATTTACTCAAATCTTGCAACAAGTTTTATTGTTTGATGATCAGTACAATTTCTAAATATGCAAAATTTATGCAAATTCTGCGTGGTGTCACTAATAGATGTGAAAATATATTACAAATTGAATTCTATTGTTTATGAGCACAGTATTTCAGAAAACACATCAGAAGATCGGCAGTTGATTATTGTTGGACATGGGCGTCTTCCGTTATTTCTAAATTTTTCCTTTCAAACACAGTGGATTTTAAATGCATGACCTCCATACACAAATTTATGGAAATTTGCCTAACTGGAACGTATTCTTCACTCTTTTTTGCTCTTTTACACCCATTTGTATAAATAAAATGGGTAACGAGAGTGACTCATAGAATTAATGTAAAAGTGCTATAAATTAAACAAAAATCTGAGTACAAACCTCAATTTAAGAAACATCACTAATATAATCAGTCTTTTAATACAATTAACACAAAGTATTCCAGTTAAATAGTATAAAACATGTTCCACATGCATTTGACATGAAGTCGGTCTGATGATCGGTTGGGGCTATTGTTTATATTGACTTCTTCACATCGGTATCCTGACCGTAAATGTATTCACAATACCAAGACTAACCATCCGTTAATCATCAACCGCATTTGAAACTGGCCTACATTTGTTGACTTGCTTTCCGACTTCTCATGAAATTCTTCAAACTTTCATTTCATCTGAGTCTCCTGCACATTTTTCGAATAGAGTACGTTGTACTTAATGACTAATCGATATTGAAATCTATGAATCACTTTCAAAACAGCATACAAACTTAAATGTTTCAATCCATATATATTTTCTTGCTACTGTCTGGATAATTGTAAAGTTTAACATTCTTCCTGTTACTATAACTCTTATGACAATTTACAGTTGTAGTACATAATAACTATTTGATCTTCTGGTATGAAATTAATTACAAAATTCAAGTTCAAATGCACACTGGGCATTTGAAATGACAGATGTACATTTGAACTGTCATCATACTGTCACTCGTGTTTTCATACCACTTATGCAAAATATGGCCATTGGTGGCGCTGTCATCGCATGTGCACGGTCCCTATACTCACTGACGAAACCTAACGAAAAAAAAAAAATATGGCCTACTAGAATGCAAAAAGAACGTGAACGGAATATATCTATCCAATTTATATTTTATGAAGCTATCTCCTTCTAACTTTCGTGAAATAGCCTTGTGGCTCTTGTCAAGTCACGTCATTTCGTCGTATATTTTCTTAACTTATACTTTATACGATCGGCATACAGTAAAAAAATTATCTCTAGGAACGTTTATGTATATTCAGAGATAAGTCGATCTCAAAATTAAAAAACCATCACCTGTGGAATGTGGAATTATGTTGCCAAAAAACAAAATTCCCAGATATATTTTAGTTGGTACTTCACGTGTCGCTATAATTTATCCGCGTCAGTAATCTGTCGTCAACATTTAAAATGTCATGTGCACTTTTGTGCTCATTTGCGTACACAAAGTAGGTAACGGGAAAGCGGCTTTTATGACACCCAAATGGGTCTTATAATGGGCGTCAGAGTTGGGAAAACTACGTGTAAAAAATATTTTCTACATTACATTACGTCTAAACGTAATTATTTTTATGTAGTTAAATGTAATTTTTACACGCGTAGTTTACAAAATCTACGCGTAATTAATGGGTATTTATACGTCTCATTATCTACGTCCCAACCCTGAATAACTGCTTCAAAAGCTCAAAAAGTTACGAAGCGCACTTTCCAATTAGCATTTGAACGTTCGTGTTTTAACGCTCAATCTGTCCTTCCCTTGTCCCCTCAAGCACCAGCTATTATTTTTGTGCTCGGAACACATGTTCCCCCACTTTTAAATTCTACCCTTTAAATCGGATACTGTGTCTACTAAAACAACTACAAAACAAATACGTATTATTGAAAAATAATTAATGTCAAATATTTTAATAAAACGATTACTTAAACTATTTTTGAGATCCATTTTAAATATAATTTTCAACTGTCACAAATAGGAGGGAATGAATACGTCACACCTCTCCAAATACGTTCCTGTAAGTTTGTACTCGAAGCTCATGGGTTTAAAACTCAAGTGTGTTTAGTGCACAAAATTCAGAGCTAACGGGAAAACGCCTAATGTAGTCGTTAAGACACCAAAATAACAAAATGCATTAATTTGTGAAATTATACAATGCTCCAAATTTTTTAATAAGACTAAGCAGTGACGAAGAAAACATAAATAAAAAGAATAAACAAATTACCAATGCTATTTCAAAAGAAACAATAATGTTTGTAATACGGCAAAAGTAGCAAAAATTATTTACGCAGGTGACGAATTTTATTCAAAATTATTTCTAGTATAATTACAAAATTTATACACACACATGAATTTAAAATTTAATAATCCACTACAATAAAAAATGAATACTGAAGAACTGAAATGTAAATATTGGTCCAGCCTCACTGTAAGTGTTTTGGAGCCTTCTGAATAACATAATTCGAGATGTTTTACTTTTCCCTGAACGAATATTTATTTTTTTCATCATGTATTATATTGACATTAAAAAGAATTTGTTAAAAGAGTGACTTATATTTATAAACTGAACTCCCCATTAATTAAAGTATTGTATTTTTTTATCATTACACTAAAGCTATCATTATAGTCTATGTACTTGTCTTTTGTAAGAGAATTTTTGCTATCTCGTATTTTTTATCACAGAAGTCGCCATTTTTAGATTCACTGTGATGATTTTTCCAACTGTATTCTGGAAAATGTGCCTTATAAAATAAATTGCAATGAAGAATACAAAATTCCATTTCTGCTATGAACACTCTATGTCGTTTTCTATAATAACCATTGATTCCCACTCCAATTCCTCTTCTTGTACTTCTTCTTTTACTTCTAATTTAACATACTGTACTTCTTCTGCTTCTTTCACTTGTTTTCCTTCTTCTTTTACTTGCTTTTCTTCTTGTTTTATTTCTTTCTCTGGTTGTGTTTCTTCCTCACTCTCCGAAAATTCAATAACCCTCAAAGGATTTATCTTTTCTCTAACCTTTCGCCTTGGCCTTTTACCAACTATTATATTGCTGCTTGACACCTCATTCCAATCAATATCTCCTTTCCGTTTTCCTCTAGTTTTAACTGTTTTAGCTGTATTAAAAGATGTGTGTTTACCGGAAACTTTCCGTCGACCTCGTTTAGTATACGGCAAAGGTTTCTCTTTGACTTTTTTAAAATGAATCGAGTTAGCCGTCTCTACAATTTTTTGGTTCATCACTCCATCAGAAATTGGGTTGTTAACTGCAACATTCTGTTGCGTTATACTGTCTGGCTTGATATTTGGTTTTAGTTCCCTGAAACGATTTGAAATTCGTTGCATTGAATTATTTGTATTTTGGATATATGATAGTTGCTGCATTTGTGATGATGGAACAGAATTTATTTGCGGTTGGAAAGTGTGAAGGTTAACAATATTTTGTGAAGGAGTGTTATTACCACACTGTGGCTGTGTGTAGATTATCGTCGGAGTCTGCATTGTATTTAATTGCCCGATTGAATTGTTTAAATTCTGAGTTACTATATCATTGGAATTCGGTACTTGACTTAAATTTATGATGTTGACAGTTTGCGGTTGCGTTAGAATCTGATAGTTTGATTGCACAGGTGAAACAAAATTTGGATTTTGTAAAACGGAGACATTTGAAGGTGTTTGTGGTTGAGATATTAACTGCATGTTTCCTGCTACTGGTTGAATGTTACTGACAACTACAATTTGAGACGGCTGTGACATATTGGTTTGGATACCACAATTTACTGTGCTGTTGTTTAATATCAACGGTTGTGAAGTCATGACGGTATTTAAAACTGGAAATCCACTGTTTACCATATTTTCGTTGGCAGATAATGCTTGGCCGCAGGACAAGTTGTGATAATTAATATCGTTATTCATTAAATAGCTTCGTAACACCACATTTTTGGGAGATATCGGCAACATGCAGTTTTGTTTCCCGTTTTCTTCTTTCATTGAAACAAGCGAAGAAGTTACGTTTGTCAATATACCACTAGAATTCTGATTTGAAGTCATAAAGACGACGTTGTTCTCAGCTTTCACGGTGTTCTGCAACAAGTTGGTTCCTTCATTATGGACTAAAAAATTTTTTGATGTCATCATCTGCATTTCCTGAGAGTCATACGCTGATTGGTTATTAAAAATTAAAGTAGTCGGTGTTAAATTATTTGTTGTAGGTTGTGTTGGAGCTACAGTGTTTAATAAAACAGGTAACGTTTGATAATTCGCAGATTCATTTAACAGCACACTTTTTAAAATGCTACTTTGACTAACTGGAGGTGTCACTTGATTCACATCATTATTACTGAATGTTGCTTCATCTTGTACTGGAGGCTTTGGCTTCAGTGCAACTTGCCGGATAACTGCTCTCACAATATTCTTTTTTCTACGACGCACAGGATTTCTAACCTTATTATCAGGTTTTATCTGTTTTTTCCCTTTTGCACCGACGAAAAACGGTTGTGGCAATTTCTGTTTGTTATGCATTTCGTAATCACTTTCATCTTCATCATCAATGACAATTACATCTTGTAAAGATTTATTCATACTAACTGCTGGTTTCTGCTTTTTTTTATTCCCTTTCGAAAATTATTTGCATCTGAAAAATATTACAAAAATGTAATTCTTATAGTTGTAATTTATTCAATCAATCAATAATAGAAGTAAAGAAACATAACCTCATGTTGTGAATTTCAATTATATAGGACACAGTATTCTAACTGACCTTGCAATTTTAAATTTTTAGGTTATTTTTAAACTCGTACTACAAGAGAAAACTAACAATAAAAATACCTTTTTTTTGCAATCACATTATGAATTAAATTGATAATTATTTAACATACGCCTAAAAACACTAATCAACTAGTGTTGCCACCGACGTTGTTCCAAGCCAGTGTTGCCATCTGTCAGAAAACAAATCGTGCTACGGTGTGCTACCATGGCCGACTACATTAATAAGCTAACGCTTATATGGCCGTTTCAATTCGCCTAAAATTCGGTTCCGAGAAAGCACGCCATGATCAGTGTTGCCAGACGAACAAGAAGAGATTGCGCCAAGTATTCTAAAGCTGCGTTCGTTTATTCAACTCCGTGCACTCTATTTGCACTTTTCGCACTCTAAAGAGTGAGGGCGAATAAGTTTTAAAGGCCCGCACAGAACATACGCGCATTAGACGCGAAGGAAGCTTCTCGACGACAAATAGAAGGTGATCCAACGCCAAGTAGGTATGCATTTATGCAGTATGCATAGAATAAACGCTCGCTTGACGCGCGGCAGGCGCGGAAAAGTTGCAACAGTTTCTACTTTTACGTCGGTGACGCGCTGGAGGACTTCGTTCGCGTCTAATGCGCGTATGTTCTGTGCGGGCCTTAATACAAGTAAGAGTGAGACAAAAGTGCGAAAGGAGTAAACAGAGTGATCGGAGTTGAATAAACGAACGCAGCTTATCTCGAAGCGCCACTTGGCGCCAAATTTAAAGTAACTAGCTAAAGTGCTACCTGGCGCCAAATAAAGCAAAATAATGATTAAATAAATAAAAACAAAATTCATTCACTTATTTATATGTATATTTATTTGTTACATTTTTCATTAACTACTTCCTCATAAATTTCTATTAGTTCTTCATATTCTTTGTTACTGTTACTTTCTTCAGTTTGGTTATTATACATTTGCTTACTATTAAATTTAGCTAATATGTTTGCGTTGCATATATTATATTATAATTTCAACAGAAAATCATATGTACCTTTTGCCCAGTCCTCTTCAGGCGGATTTCACAAACGTTACTTAAATTTAATCACCCGTTAAAAGTAAACGTTGCCATGGTTACATGTGTTGAAGTTAAAGGAATGATTATTCTTAATCAATGATTAAAGTTAAATGACGTTTGTGAAACCCAGTTATGCTGGATTTCACAAACGTCACTTAACTTTAATCATCGATTAAGAATAATCATTCCTATACCTTCAACACATGTAACCATGGCAACGTTTACTTTTAACAGATGATTAAATTTAAGTAACGTTTGTGAAATCCGCCACTAAGATCACGAACCCGCTGAAGTAACATTTTTAAATGCGGCAATTTTAAAAATTTAATACTGCATCAATTGTGAGAATACTAAAATCATCTCGAATTGCTAAAATTAGTTTTGAATTGTCTAACTTCTGATTAGAATTTAAATTTAATAATAGTTACATAATGATTAGAAAATGTATTGCTTGTGGCAACGAAAATGTCACTTTGACTTTCTTAATGCAATTCCGCTTCGAACTAAGTGGCTTGAAGCAATGAAAAAATTTTATGGTACCTAATTCTGTACCTTAGAGGTATAAAGAATCGTATCTCCAGTTTTTGGTTAAATGCCTTTACATATTTCTTATCCAGTAGAGCATGTTATATACTGCCAGTTGTAATGTAAAACATGTTAGTTAAATTACTTAATAAAATAATCCAGAAGTTACATTGCTATTTTACTATTTCATTATTGTAAAAAAATACTGCATTTTAAAACTTTAAACTTGGTTTTCTCTAATTTATCATAACTGAGATACGATTCTTTACCTGTGAGATACAGAAGTGAAAATAACAATTCTAGTGTACTTTATTCATTCTTCTGTAAGTTGTTTGTAGAAATCATTTTCACGAATCATCTTTAAAACTTATAAAAACAAGACTGGATTTACTAAAGAAGCTGTACCATTTATTTGTAAGAATTTTTTCTAAATTTTACTTCACTATATCATTTTATGGTTTGTTTAAATTCTGGAGTTAATTATTAAGAATATTTAGCAGAAAACAATTATAAGGAGATCCAGTAGATTCCATATCCACACAGCAAATTTCAGATTTGTAATATCAAAACAATGTGTACACAATCTATAAGCAGCTCTAAAAAAGGAAATTAAAGATACAAAAATTATACAAAAAAATCTCCAAGAAATCAACCTATTAATAAGCATAGTTTCTCCTAGTAAATTTCTTTAAAATTAAAAGACTTAATGAGAAGTGTTCAGAAAATTTTAATAAGGTTAAAGAATTAAAGGAACAATTGGATAAACAATCTACTAAATTAAATTTTATTCAATATATGGAGAATATGTACCACTTCTTTCAAGTACACAATAGGTCTGTTCGTACAGAATTTCTGACTAGTTTGAAACTGTCAAATATATTCGGCGCATGCTTCTGACAGTTTTGGACTAGTCAGAAGCTGCTGCACGAACAAACCTAATATTTCAAACCGAATACAATATATTCATTCTTTGAACAGCAGTGTTGCATCATATGTTGATGTTACAGATGAAAGATTATATTGGCTAGAAGTCACATTGCAACATTACATTGATGTTATCCAAAAAAGTTCAGCAAATGCAGGTATTCAAGGACTGTCTACAAAAACGGCCCTTGGTTTACAATTTACAACCTCTGTATTAAATTTCTTTTGCAACAAATCAGATTTTATTATGTATTGACATATTCATAGTTCAGATGCAGTGGAACTCATAATTTCTCATGTTCGTCTTAGAAGTGGTTCAAATGACATGACTGAAGTCTGAGTGGCAGAATATGCACTTCAGCAAATTTTACGTTGTGGATTCGTCAAAGCTTTGACATCTGCTAATATTGCTGATAATATAGATTACACGAATCAGGCAAATTTCAAACCAGTACCTACAGAAGAACAAAAAGTTAAGAAAGAGTTATCTCATATTTTAAAACTTCAAGTTCAAAACGTATCTTTAAAAATATTGCTTGATGGTAATGGTAACCTAATTTACTTTGCTTCTGTGGCATTCTTAGCTGGTTACATAATTAGAGGTGGGCGATACGGGAAATTGTGTATCGAATTTCGATACGATTTCTGTATCGATACGTATCGATATATCGAATATCGATACATATCGAGTATCGGCTACCGATACGTATCGATATGTATCGAAATATCGGATCGATATATATCGATATATCGATACGTTTCAAAATATTGAACAGAGGTTTAAAACTTTGGTGCAATAACCGGATAAGACCAGTTATTCAAGTTTCGAGATAATTGAAATAAACTAAATATCTTCTAAACGGTAAAATAAAATGAATTTAGTTTAACGTTATTGCTTAAACTGACGATAAGAAATCCGATATATCGATATGTATCGATATTCGATATCCGATATTTGGACTCGTATCGATATTTCGATACGTATCGATATTCGATATCCGATATTTCGATACGTATCGATATTCGATACGTCGATACAGCTGAAAATGTGTATCGATACAGCTGGCGTATCGATACGTATCGATATATCGATACATCGACCCAGCCCTATACATAATTAAAAATAGAGACGACAAATTTCACTGCAATACTTGCTTAGAACCTTTTCTTTCTTATCTGATTCCTTGATGAAACTTATTAAGATTCAGGACAGAGGAAGTTTAAACTATCCTAGTAATAAATTTGTCGGAATTATTAAGCGATTAACAGATATTATTCCTGAAATTTTACCTCTCTTGGAAAATACAAAAACCTGTGCACAACTAGGTATTTGAAATTCTTTGTCCTGTACTCCAACAAAATACAATTTTTGCTTGTGACAAACACAAAAGACAGTAGAGAAACCTATTCTCGATAATACAAGTAGAGAGAAAACAGATTTTTTGAAGAAACATGTTCGAATTTAAACTTACAAGCAAAAAAATTCTGAAACTGTTACATTTGACAGCTCACTGAACTAACAATTTTCGCCACAGAGGTCACTAGTCACCGTATGAATCTGTAAATTTTCTAGAACAATTTCAACAATGAAAAACCGCCAATTGAAACGGCCATATAAGCGTTAGCTTATTAATAGAGTCGGCCATGGTGCTACACCGACTACTTTTTCCTGCTACCTTCAAAACTCATTTGTGTTTAATTGAAAGCTTTATTTAAACTCTCACATTACAACAAGATATCTTAAAATTTCTTTTTACCTCTTATAAAAAGAAATAATTGTTCTATCTAGTAATAATAGTAAAAAAAAATAAGTAGGGGAGATTGGGGTGCATTTTTTGCTTTAGACCTCCAGAATATAAAAAATAATAAAGATATTGCCACCATTTTTATTTACACAATGCTCCAGATATTTGCGGAACAAATTTCAAAGCGTAGACATCTTAAAGGGAAAAAATACGGACAATAAAAAATAAAATTCATGACAGTGTTCCTGCGCACAGATACCCCATACATACGGAGGTAATTGTACGCGGGTATGGGGTAACTTAGCGCAGTGGAATATTTCTCTTTTTAGGTATTAATATTGAAAATATGTTGACATGAAATATTTCTCGAGCATACTATATGCATATTTTGTTATAAAAAAACATGGGTGATACAACAGAAATAAGATTCTTTGAAAATACGATATTTCCATTTCGGATATCGAGATTATCGATATTAACGATAGAGCGATAATAACGGTATATCAATAAATATCGATATTTTTAAGTTATCGATAACCGATATTGAAAATATGATATCGCGCACCCATAGTTCCAACCGTTGGATGTATGCACCCATTGTTCAGTTTTAAGTAGCAACTCCCCACATCTGTGGAGGTATGTGTCTTCTTCTGGATGTCAGTTACTTTTGCCTAAATATAGATTTTTCGCGTGCACACTTACCCCTTCACAATGCGCACAGTTTCCCCGTACCTACATTATTTTATTATCACAAAATTGTAAAAAAAAATTTCAATAAATACCAAATGTGCAATGCATTCTTTAAATGTTACTGAATATCGTAACACAAAACTGAAATTAAAATATTTATAATTAATTTATTTACGGCTTAAGTTTTCGGAATCCAAACATACATTGAAAACTCATTGCTGCTATGACGTCCTACCGAACATGATTGGTAAAGCAGATACTATTAGGGCTTTCAAAAATTGGAGTTGTGGGTGGATAACATAGATTTCATGAGCAGTAATTTCTTGTAAGTCTATTACTTTTTGAGATGAATGAGTGCGTACAAATACCCGTGCGCACACTTACCCCATTTTCCCCTTCATACTTTTATGTAAAAATTAATTTATTAATTTATTAATTAATTTTTTGACGAGTAATGACGTCATCGATATTTTTTTATAACCATTCTTTCTCTACTACTACATTTTTTTTTCTTGATTCTGATAGCTCATTATCACTATCGAAACACATCAAAAATTTATGTTTTATGGGAACATTTTTGAGAAAAAAAATATTGGAAATGACGTGTGTGTCTCATCTCGCTATAATATGAATAATTTCGCATTGCTATGTGTTCTGGGCAATTTATAAAAAGTTTTTTTTTTACCGAAAAGTGAAAGTCCTTTTTTCTCTGCTTTCTCTAATATTAATATCGATAAGGTAACAAATGTTATTTATTATTATTTTTTTCAACTGTCAAAATTATTAAGCGATCGACAAGTTGGGACACCCACCTAATGAAAATCTCTTGATAAAGGTCAATATTTTTTATTGATGAATGGCTCCATGATATTTGTAGGCAAAATTTTAATAATAAGACTGATATGTCTTGCTACAATATACAATTTATTGATTGCGACCATGTCTTGCTACAATACACAATTTTCGCGATCAATAAATTGTAACTCGTGTCTAAATAAAAACCTGGTCAAGTAGGCTACATTTAGTAATTCTGCTATGTAAATGCAATGGAAAAAGTCTCGGATCACAACCCACTTGACCAGGTTTTTATTTAGACGCTCGTTATATTGTAGCAAGACATATCGGTCAATCAGTCAAAATTTTTCCCATAAAACATTTTGGATAGAGAGTTCAGTGAGCTTTAGAATCAAGAGAAAAAATTAGGAGTTGCTGTTAAAAAAATGTCGATGAAGTCGTTACTCGAAAACAAATTACTGCCAAGAATTGATTTTCACATAAAAACTTGTACTTTTTAAAAACAAAATTTACTTATTCGATCGTTTTTTTTTTGATATGAGTAAAGAAATTACGAATTTTATTTCACATTTTTGAGGTTTTGATACACATCCTATAATGATTACCTACTTATGAAATTAATTTTTTTTCAATAAACGTACTTGACGTATTTAGAGTGCCTTAAATAAGAGTGAAGACAATGAATGGTGAAGTCAATTTCTATTGGTCGCAAGCGATTTTCAACCTTATGTCACCAAATTTATAATTTACTTTGACTTACCTCTCACTTACCATTGACAGATGACAAGCTTCTACTGACTAAACGTATCAGCTATACCCCGGACTAGCAACAGTGAAGAATGGGGTGAAGGACTACTTTATATTATTAAAAGGAGACTACTTTACAGCCAAAACGTAATCGACCAGTCGACGCGACGTCTCCAATCGACCAAATCGGGCAGAAATAAATCAAAAATAAACAGAGGCTTTATACTCACTTGTACGTCAAGGTGGTAAATATAAACACAACAGTGAAGGTTTACTTAAATTTAATTAACACAAACAGGTCGTACAACGATCAAAGTACTGACAGGTTTTACAAGGCCAATGCGATGGCTTACATTACATGAACTTACTTAAGAATAGGGCGGTTGGTTATTTATTACAACACACAAAACAAAGAAAAGGCCGTATTTCGCTCTTAAAAATGCATGCCCAAATTGGATTAAATAATAAACTTACGTTACGACCGAGCTGTCAAGGCACTGTGTCAACTACGCTGTGAAGTTGGCGGTCGTCACGCCAAGCCGACAATTATAGCGTTTTCGATTGATCGCACCAGTGCGCACTCAGAATATCTTCATCTCGTGTTATTACACAAGGTTAAAAGAAGATGCAAATACAGTGAGTGGAACCAGTGCAAGTGATTCGAAAACGCTATTAGTTAATACCGGACAGGATCCGGTTACAAGATGGCTGACTTACGTTACTCGTCGCTACACGGTCGTAGGTCGTAGCCTATCATAGTGAACCACAGGGGGAGTTCGATGTGACACCAAAACCCAATTTAAATCAAACGGAAAACCTCGCGTAAAAGCTTGCGGGGTTAAGGAAGAACCTGAGTATAAAAGGAAACGGTTTCGTTAGCGGCCATTTTGGTACACGCCATTGCACATTTTTACGTTACCTAGAGCTAATAAGTTCCCAGGCTTGGAATTGGAGTTAAAATTATCCCCAAATGGGTTCGATGGTGTCTCTAAATCTTCCGGCACAGTCGCAAATGAATTACTTCTCCCAAAGAGCAAGAATTCCGATAATTTACAATGCACGTAAAACACGTCTGGCTTGCAACACTTCGAGCAAGAGAGAACCTCATCGAGGCGAAATTGTGGCAGGTGATGATTGCTAGGATACGAAGCCGAAGACAGTCGCGTAGTGTGTCACCCACCAATAAACTTCAAGAAACCAAAGAAGGGATGCAGGCTAGCCAACTATATAAAGCGGGTCAGATATCATCTCGATTCCGCGTTTTCTTTGGCGGTAAATATGAAACGTAACACTTATTTACCAAGGTTGGTAGCCATTTTCGTGCTAGAAATGGGCATGTTTCAGAATTTGGTCTACCGGTTTAATTTCTCAACCACCGGCAATCTTAACAGAAGTTTAGCTTCGACTTGAACACATATAAGACGTCACGCTACGTGGCGCACACGAAGCGCTACGTAGCTTTCTGCCTGGCCGAACGCAGGCTGTGTCTAAATCTAAATGGGCATACACACGGTGAGGGATGCCTTCGCGCCTAACTGAACGTTTTGAGGCTCGCAGGTAAGTTCGAATGTGTATACGCTGAACTGATGGAGCGTTCCTGGGTTTTAGCGCGATGTGAAGCAATCTGGCGATTCTTGATTTTTCGAGAAGGCTCGCAGGCAGGTTTGAACATGTGTATGCTTCTCGCGCGTCAAGCCTTCATTTTCAGTATTGTGATCTGACAATACACGTACACCTACTGGAAATATAAGATAATTACTTCTATGAAAAATGTCTACAAGAGAAAAAGTAATTTTTAAGAGACTTTATAGAATTATACAGGGAAAATGTATGTCTGTGGAAGGTGTATATGAACAAAAATAAAAGGGAAGAGGCATATATAGTTCTTTTGGAGAAACTGAAAGAACTTAATCCAGATGCTGTGACAGAGGATGTTAAAAAGAAGATCAACTCGTTAAGAAGTTGTTTTCAAAAGAACGGAAAGAATAGCGTGATCCGCAGTATTCTTTAAAAATGAAGAGTTGAACCGTACTCTAAAAATGAACGTGTGTATGCAAATGAATCTATCATACTTGCTCGCAGACTTGCCTCTTTAAGCAAGCGCGAAGGCATGCCTCACCGTGTTTATGGCCATTTAGAGCTCCTCTAAAATATTCCGAGCTGAGCGAGCGAGATCTTTTTCATCTGATCTGTATTTGCCGAACGCTTCAGATCTGTCAAAGTAAGCTCGACTTTTCATTACCGAACGATTCTGAGGTGATTGATGAAAAAGATCCCATTGCCGAACACAGCTACTGATGGCGGGTAGGTTTCTTCCAATCGGTAAGGTGAGAAGCAACTTTCTCACTTCTCATTTCAAACACAAGGCATGTGTAATTTAGGTGAGAAAGCGGAAACGAGGTCAGAGTATCGAATCGCTGTAAAAGGAACGCGATAGTAAATATGACTGTTAACTTGACGATTTTATTCAAAATTAACCCTTCACTTATTTTTGTATTTTGTTTTTCAAGTTAGGCAGTAACCGTCGTTGACAGTAGATTTAAAGGCTCAAACCTGAAGTTTTGCCGTCAGATTTTTCGTTTCTTTAGCATCTGTTCCGAAGTGAAAATGCCGCCTCCAAAAGCGGAATACCAAGAATTAGCGGACATCGCCAACAGACTGCGCATTCATGCCATTCGCAGCACGAACGCCGCAAAATCTGGACATCCCACATCATGTTCATCTATTGCCGAAATAATGGCGGTGCTTTTTTTCAAGACAATGAAATACAAGGTACACGATCCGAGAGATCCAGCGAGCGACAGATTCGTATTATCTAAAGGGCACGCTGCTCCAATTTTATACGCAGCTTGGGCCGAAGTTGGAAATTTCCCTGTCGAAAATTTGGAAACCCTAAGAACTTTATACTCCGATTTAGAAGGACATCCAACTCCTCGCTTAAAGTTCATAGATGTGGCCACCGGATCTTTAGGGCAAGGTTTTTCGATAGCTTCGGGAATGGCATATGTCGGTAAAAAAATTGACAGAGCAAAGTTTAGGGTTTACTGTATTCTTGGAGATAGTGAGAATTCCGAAGGAAATGTCTGGGAAGCCGCAACATTTGCAGGTCATTACAAACTCGATAATTTATGTGCAATAGTCGATGTTAATCGATTAGGACAAGTTGGTCCTACCCTTTGGCCCATGACATGGATCTGTATCGCAAAAGATATCAGACGTACGGTTTCCATGCAATAGTCGTCGATGGGCATAATATTGAAGAACTCGTACAAGCATTTGAACAGGCAGCTCGAACTAAAGAAAAGCCGACTGTCATTCTGGCGAAAACCATCAAGGGAAAACACTTTCGTAACATAGAAGACACTGACGGTTGGCATGGCAAAATTCTAGCGAATAAAGCACCTAAAATAATCGAATACCTGGAATCTTTAATCGTCAATAAAGGTGCGATAACAGTGAAGCCGTGTATGCCTCTTGAAGTAATCAATGAAATTGATAATTCAAATATTCAACTGTCTACTTCACCGGATTACACCATGGATGACAAGGTCTCTACCAGAGTTGCAAGCGGTACTGCGCTGGTTAAATTAGCCCAAAATCACCCAAGGGTGATAGTTTTGGACGCTGATTTAAAAAATTCGACTTTTCTTGACAAAGTGGAAGAGTATGATCGGTCGAGATTCATTCAATGCTTTTTGGCGGAACAAAATCAAATCGGTGTTGCAATAGGAGCTGCCTGCAGGGGAAGAACAATCCCATTTGTTTCAACGTTCGCTGCATTTTTAACTAGAGGATTTGATCAGATAAGAATGGGAGCTATTTCAAGATGCAACGTGAAATTCTGCGGAACTCATGTCGGTGTTAGTGTGGGTGAAGATGGCCCGAGTCAAATGGGTTTGGAAGATCTCGCAATGTTTCGCAGTATTTCAGGAAGCACCATTTTATATCCAAGTGATGCAGTCTCGTGTGAGCGAGCTATAGAACTAGCTGCTAATGTCAAGGGCATTGTTTACATAAGATTGAACCGGCCCGAAACTCCTATCCTTTATCATAATGATAAAATTTTTCGTATAGGCGAGGCTCAGATCCTCAAACAAAGCCCCTGTGATAAAGTCCTAATTATCACGGGTGGAGTTACATTGAACGAAGCACTCGCGACGGCTTGCAAGCTGGACATTGAAGGAATATATATTCGAGTGATGGATTTGTTTTCGATTAAACCTATTGATAAAAAAGCTATTATTAAAAATGCACATGAAACGGAAGGTCGCGTGATTACAGTAGAAGATCATTATCCGCAAGGTGGTTTGGGAGAAGCTGTGTTGTCAGCGGTAGCAGAGGAAGCCAACATAAGAGTGAAAATGTTGGCCGTGCCGAAAATTCCAAAATCTGGAAAGGGAAGTGAGTTACTTGATTACTTTGGCGTGTCGAGTTCTAATATTACTTGTGCTGTGCGAGAATTTATTAATTCTAAATGAACATGATGTTCATAAAAATATTAAATTATAATAAAGTTCTCAAATGTTTTCATTTTCAACATCTGCTGCTAATAATTATAAGAGATACTAAAAAATTTGTTTCACAAAAATGCAAAATTTTAATCAACAGCAGCATATTTGTTGCAAAAAGGTTAAAATTACGAATTCACATTAATCACATTGGCCGTGTTTTAAAATAACTCGAACAGTGTTCGAGCATTTATTTAACATGGGATTTCTTACCTAATCAAGTGCTCAATTAGGGAGGAAATAGCATGTTAATCAAGCGCTTGAACGGTTGTTCGAGTAATTTTAAAACATGGCCATTATACCGTATGATTATTAAAATTTTAGATAAAGAGAGGCCGTGAAGAGGGAAACATACATTAAATTAACTCATACGTACGTTTTGGTTAACATCACTGCGAAAATATGGTTCAATGATGCATGCTTTTTGAAGTTTTGTAAATATTATTTTGAATAAATTGTTGTATTTGCTAATTTTACGCCATACGTTTTGCTCTCACGGCCTCTCTTTATCTAAAATTTTAAAAATCATACGGTACCTACATAATAGCTGCTTTCTTTCGCTGAAAAGTTTGAATCGTCATCCGAATAGTTTGAATCGTGATTCGAATATTTTTTTGGTTGTCCGCTCTGGATCTGAATTGTTGCAACAGAACACCCCGGATTTGAATGCATTTGAATCTAAATGAATCGAGAAAATAGGAAGATTCAAAGGGGAAAGGGGATTATCGATCTGGATTGAAATTTCACGAAGAGTGGGGATTGATCCATTTGCAAAAGAACATCCATCTTTGGATCTAAACGTGTAATGTTGCGTTTGGATCAAACGAAAGAAAGCAGCTCTTGTGTTAAACCACGTAAAGATTTTTCACTCTATAAAGTAAAAGTACACAATGCGCAGAAACGAGTTTTCGTCCGACGAATCCATATTGGGGAGGTTGGAGTACAGTCTCTAGCAGCTACGCGAAGTTCAGAAAACGACTCATACTTTACTAAGAGCCGCTTTCTGAAAGACATTTTAATTGGCCCATTAAACTAACTGATCATTAAATCGAACCCATTAAACATTAAACCGAATCGGGTTTCTGGAAGCAGTCGCTAATTTGTCCGATTTGTCCATTCGCGTCATGTTGCTTGTCGCAGGAATCAAATGTCCGTTCGGTTTGTCTTGCTGTAAACTGTTTGCGTTAAAGTGGCCGTTGGATATAGACACGCAAATTGCAGTTTGGGGACGCGACTGTATCACTGCGTCAAGGATTTTAAATCTGTGATCCGAGTAGATTTAAGCAGTTTACAGCGGCGTCTAGTTGCCGCGTTAAAACGTCGGAAGTTGCTGCACCAAAACTAAACACTACGTGACAAAACAGATTTTTGCAACATAACACCAATGTCCAAATCGAATAAACCTATTAGCTTTGTTCCTACACAGTTCTAAATCAGTTCGGAACTGTACTGCTCATGCGCTCTTGCTACAGCTCATGCGCTCTTACTAAAAATGCTGTGTATTTAGCAAGAGCGCATGAGCAGTACAGTTCCGAACTGATTTAGAACTGTGTAGCTCAGTGCTGTGTAGGAACAAAGCTATTAGCTTTATTCCAGCAACAGTTCGTAACTAGTTAAAAACAGTAACAGGAACCGTTAAAAACAGTTGCCCACCGAGTAATGACCGATTTTAAAGGCGCCGTCAAATGTACAATTTTGATGACTGCATGCTTTTGACGGTTTCAAACTGGTTACGAACTATTGCTGGAGCAAACCTATTATCATTGCTTATGTATGTCTAGTTAGTCAACCGACGGAAATTAATTTTAGTTCTGGACCAAGATTGATAGGGGGCGATGGACTAGAAGTGTAGCACTCCAGCGGACGTTAACAGGTTTGAATCTCCACTCATCAACTGTTTCCAATAAATGCCGTCTTGATTTGTTTGCGCCAGTGTTGCCACCTGCCTAGCGTATCCCGCCGCTACCGTGATCCGATAATTCCGCTACATTAAAAAAAAAACCGCTACGCTAAGAGTTTTCTGTAATGGTAAACACAATGCTAAAAGACAACACATTTTTATTTATTTTATGAAAATATATACACATTGTAAAAGCAAGTAACGTGTGTGACATCGTTTCTAATAAATAAATAAATCTACTATAGTTCTAAATTTGTTTGTCCATCCTTTGGCATTCTTAGAAAACATACATACTATGTATATGGAGTCTTTATCTGATTTTTTATATACTTCAAAATGTTTTGTTTTTAAATGAACGCCTTGGAAAATATAAATTTTGATGTGGAATAAGATCAATTCTTAGAACGTTAATATAAATTAAAGTAGAGCGATGGTGGTCTCCCGATTGAAATGCCACAGATTCCGCTACTTTTGAAAAATAATGGTGTTTCCGCCGCTACGCCGCTACAAGGGGTAAAAATCCGCTACAGTAGCGGAATTCCGCTACGGGTGGCAACACTGGTTTGCGCTGTGTTGCACTGTGGTGTTGCCGCGTATTTCACCGAGTTTCGTTATAACATGTGTTTTTTTAAAAATGCCATAAAGGTTAGCCATGAAAATTAAAACTCATGTCGTATCTTGGCATCTAACACATGCCAAACCTGAAAATTTAGAGTAAATGAATGGAGCTAAGACATGAATTTTCTTTTCCACAGCCACCCCTTACGGCATTTTTAAAAAAACACATGTTAGTTGTGAACATAATACTTAAATTAGTCACATTTTCTTCAAATTTCTCGACGAATTTTTTAGGATGTCGGCGAAAAATGTAGTTATTTTATGTGCGAAAAGAGCCTGAGAAGAAACCCTGGACTTAGAAATTTATTACGATGTAAAAAATGATTATAAATTCAGATTTAACGAACAATGCCGCTAACAAGGGAAAGTTCCTAACCCGAAAATTCAAAAAAACTCTTATGATCAAATATGTATTTAAGAGCTTCCGAAATCCTAACCTCCGTAGGCACAATCCAAATTAACTGCTAATTCTCTCCCACCACAAGAAGTCGTGCGGAGATTTTAGCCGCTCGTCAGATTTCAGTGACGGTAGATAAAATAATTTTTCTTTCAGCCGAGTTTCAAACTTTATAAACACATGCCGTTCATGTATTTTGTTTTAATCAACAGTTATTAGATGGCAGCACATTCTGAAGACTAGGTTGGCTAACAATTAATACATAAACAATGGGCCCGTTCAGGCATGGCCAACTCCATTAACATTCACTGACGTGTATGTATGGCCGTTTCAATTCGACTTTTAAAAATTTTGACGGTACTCCACTCAGCGCCTCTTGTGAGTTTTTAAGTAATTGCAGTTGCCATTACGTTACTGTCAGTAGTTCTGTAGTATCTTTAATAGAGAGCGCTGAGGGGAGTACTCCACGGCATGCTTTCCGGAACCGAATTTTAGGCGAATTGACACGGCCATACATACACGTCAGTGAATGTTAATGTTGCTGGCCATGGTTCAGGTGACATAGCTGCTGCAAGTCAGCGCTCAGCATGATGAAAGTCAGCGGTCACGTATCTCTGAACGGACTGCTACTTCTCAGCAATTTTTTGTGTCATTTCAAAAGTTTAAAATTTATTGAACCTCATTTCTGAACGTTTTATGAATTGAAATTTATTAATTTAAATGCAATGGCAGAAAATATTTTGTTGTATGAATTATTATGCGACGATGGGCTAGATTTGAATGGTCTGCGGCCCGTAATACAAGATCTTGCTAAGGTTATGTTTGTTTATACTTACCTCCACCAATGAACGCTCAGCGCTGAGCAAGTCAGCGTAAATAAATTCCGCTGTGTAGAAATGACAGCTGCTGGAACTTAGCATGTCGGTTCAGGAAATTTGCTGACCCAGCAACTCAGCTGCTGTGGTCGTCTGAACGGGCCCAATGCTATTATAAACGTCGCGTCCAGTGTTGCCAACAACTGCGGAACGAAAAAATTCAGATGGTCATTAAAAAAAAGCTAGAAATGGCTAAAAAGTAAAACGATGCTCTGCAGGCGAAAATATTTCGAAATTTATCTATTTTTAAAACCAAAGGATTATCCATGAGATTCGTGACTATTTAAATTTTGAAAATTTCCTGGAAAAGAAGCCTGGAGTCACTATAAATTCATAGTGACTCGAGGCTTCTTTTCAAGGAATTTTTCAAAAATTATCTACTTTTAACAAAATATTTATCTATTTTCTTCAATTTTCAATGTTTTTAAATTTGAATTCGTATTATTGAAAATTGTTGACTTTTATTTTTTGTCGTCAGACTGTATTTCTTCATCTTCTGTCCAACGAAGGTATCTTTCAATTTCAAATTATTATGACAATAGCTGCTGGCGAAGATTATGAATCGAAACCGGTTGCTAAATTGAAATTAAAATTAGAAAGTACCTACTCTTTATATGAATTCAACAATTACCTATTTTTTTATAGACATAATTATGGACAATTGACAAGATTGTAAGAAAAGGATAAGAGTCATCCAAGGACCCATTCCGATTACCTATCGAGTATTGTATAACATCGAATTAACGTGGCTCGAGGAGGTGACGGGGACGAACAACGGCATTCATAAACTAGACGTAATTACGTGCGGAAGTATTGTTGTGTTCCTTAAAAACGCTAAAGTTATTAAATTTAATTAATAAACAAAAGTGTTTTCTTACAAGATCAATTTTTTTTGCCAATTTGCCAATAATTTTCCTGTATGGCTGCGGAATCTGGGAAAAAGCTAGAAAAAGTCAAATAATTTCGGAGAACAGCTAAATTTGCCGCTAGCCGCCAGATGAAATTTTACCCACTAGATCGACTCTCGAAAAGACCAGATCTAGCGGTAAAAAAGCTGTGTTGGCAACACTGGTCGCGTCGGGCAGCAAGGTGTGGCAAGGTCTGGTTTGATCCTGAACTGACAGTTAATCTAATGTCAAACTGATGGCGCCACAATTGTTTCAGTAATTTTTATATTTCTAAGCCTCATTTATTCTCCACAAAGAAAAGTTGAAGTACTAAAAATAGAAGAAAAACACGTAAGGATTGAACATAATGGGCGCGTTTAGCGAACGCAACATGTTGAGTTTCTAGTTGCTACCACTGCTGCATTCGCTAAACGATTACGCTGTACTGCGCTGTCAGTCAGCAGGTTAGAGATTTATGGCCGATTTCTTCACCATGTTTAACCTAAGGTTAATTTATCTAACAGTTGGAATGTGACGTACAGTTGGCCTTACACATACTATGTGTCACATTCTAATTGATAGATAAATTTAACCTCAAGATAGGGCACGGGGTGGTCACTTATATTGGAGAACTTGGTACCTAGCAAAATGAGGTAGTAGTATTTCCCCTAATTGTAGAGGTCGCAGCAGTGCATAAATTTAAATTTGGCGCCTTACTTCCGTAACGCCACCGACCTGTCCAACCAATCGAATGCAAGTTACAAGCGTTATGATCGCGTTATGCGATTATGCTCTTTGTGGCATGGCGTTGTTGTGGTTTGTGTTATTTTAAAGTTATCGTTTACTTTTAAAGTTTTATCATTTAAACATTTTATGGAAAACTGTTTCGGCAGAAATAATATTTTACTT
Organism: Dorcus hopei; assembly: GCA_033060865.1. NCBI lineage: Eukaryota > Metazoa > Arthropoda > Insecta > Coleoptera > Lucanidae > Dorcus > Dorcus hopei. The sequence continues at coordinate 1,020,166 of JAUPFK010000019.1, forward strand.
CATACAGCTGTTCTCACTGAACATTTACCAGGTAGTAATCTGTCTTAAATTTTGGTAGATAACCATTATTATTAATTTCAGTTATGTTATTTAGAGCCCCTGCAAATAGAGACGATAAATGAAGACAACCAGCAATTAGATGAACCTGTTCCGGAAGGTAAGAGTATATCTGTTCCAGAAGGTGAGAATATTTTTGGATTCGTTGCCCTGCATTCTTTAGTCCGTAGTAATTTTTTGTTTTGTTTGAACACTAGCTGTTTGATTGTGGAGGTTATAATTTGATATAAAAATTTGAAAACAAAGGTCAGAATCTTTTATTAGCATAAATCGATTTGAATGTTGAAATGTGATGTACCAACAGCTGATTCTCTCACAATTGTTAATCTGAACGTTTTCACATTTAGATGATGAACTGATGAGCATTTTTTATTTTTATTAAAACTAAGCAGATTATTAAGTCGACCTTGTTATTTCAAAACGACGAACAGACCAATGAACCATATTTTGAGAAATCACAGTTTGTAGTTTTAGTGTAGAACATACAATAGAATGATTGTGAATTTTACTGGTCTGTTTGTCCTTTTGGAATTATACGGTCCAATTGTAGACTACATAAAAATTATGATTTCGTATATTACTCTGACGTTAATTCTGTAGTGGTTGTATGTATTATAATGCACTGTACTTATATTAAATGTACTTGAATATAATTTGTTTTATGAAACTGTGTTTTATTTTCGGTTTTACAAGTTATTGCTGGGTTTCACCAACACTAAATACATGTAATCATTGACTAAAAATAAATATTGCTATGGTTACATATGGTAAAATCATAACAATATTTATTTTTAACGTATGATTATATTTATTTAGTGTTGATAAATGATAAATGAAAATTAAATATTGAAATATCAAAGGTTATATTTGGGTTTGGAACTACGGTTACTTTTTCCCCTAATTGTAGAGGCCGCTTTACAAGGTACTCAAACTTTCTATTGAGTGTCCCATCTATTTACGTATTATCTATGAGATAAGGCGATGAAGAAATCGGGCATTAGTCAGCGTTCTAAAATATCGCTGCCTTTCAAGCTAAATGTGCTGCATAAGTGGCCTTGACTAAAAATTGAATATTTTCTAATCTAAAATATTAGTTATAATTTATAAACATGGCACAAGCTCCTCCAAAAACAGTATTATTTCTGAAACACCAAGTAATCCCCCTTATTCTGTAACTCAAATCGAATCGAAATCAGTGAATTTGACAGGTCGGATCGTAATGTTGTTGAATTAGTATGCCGTAATTCTGCTCGATTTCTATATTAAAATGTTTTACAGAATGTTAAATAGCTGATGTACTCTACCTTCTTTACAGAATATCACAGACCATACCCGAAAAATATAAAAGAGACTGAATATTTTGATTTGAAAACAATCCGATTCCTGTCATACATTTCGATTCGATCCGAAAAAAGTTACAGAATAGGCCTGAATACTGAATAAAATAATAAATAATGGTACGAAACAAAATGGCGGTACATTTTTGAGTCAGAAACAGCGGATTTACGGTTTAGAGAATCGTCTGTGCTACTTGTAAACACACTAAGCAAAGCATATTGCTGCTTCTCAGCTGCTACGTTCGCTAAACGCGCCCAATGTTACATTTTTTTTTAAGATTCGATTAATTTTTATTTTAAAACAAAACGCGATATACAGGATCCGGCAATAGGTACTGATGGTTTTGTGGGCGCTGTTGTGTGAGTACCAAAATAATCTGGAGGTAAATATAATGCGAAAGTCATTCGGTGTGTTATGCAGTTTTAGTAGCCATGAATTCGTGGCCCATGCAGCAACGTATTTTTTGCGTTACGGCGTTCATTCAGACGGGATCCATAATCGACGTTCAACGCTAATTTCGACGAGAATCGGCGTGGTAGGATTCCTTCGCGCAACACAATTTTGCAATGGCATCGACGGTTTAATCAAACTGGATACGTGAACAACATTTACGGCGGTACTCAGAGAAAAGTGCGCACGCCAGAAAATATTGAAAGAGTACGTCAAGCGGTAACTCGAAGTCCAACGCGTTCAGCAGCGCGTCAAGCAACAGCATTAAACATTCCAGACAAAAATGTTGTGTTGCGTGAAGGAATCCTACCACGCCGAGGAATATTAGATTCTCGTCGAAATTGGCGTTGAACGTCGATTATGGATACCGTTTGAATGAAAGCCATAACGCAAAAAATACGTTGCTGCACGGGCTACGAATTCATGGCTGCTAAAACTGCATAACACACCGAATGACTTTCGCATTATATTTTCCCCCAGATTATTTTGGTACTCACACCACAGCGCTCACAAAACCGTTAATACCTATTGCCGGACCCTGTAACTTAAGAGGCCTTTCTCAATCGACGGGAGTTTAATAAAATGTAAGTAAGCTGCATCTATTTGTCAGCTCTAAGGATTTTTTTAGAGCGAATCATGAGCGAATGTACCTACCTACTCAGAGCTAATGTGCCCCGAATACGAAATCGTAGAGGCGCTGTATTACAACGACATTTCCCGAAAATTTTGAAGCTGTTTTTCTCAGGTATTATTAAATTCACAGAACTGATTTTTTTTTAAATATGCCGTAGAACATCATATCTAGGTCTCACGTTATCGTTTTTCTCAAAATTTCCTATAGTTTTTGAGATACCGATTTAATTTTTCCAATAAAAGATTTAAAAAAACTGTCGACGTGAGACCTAGATAATTATCTCATGAATGCGTACTGAAAATTTGAGCGTATAATTTACAATGGTTACTCAGAGAAACTATTTTTTTAAATTAGTGCTTTGTAAAAGGCCTCATAAACTAATTTATTTAAAGCATTTGATAAAACCTAATTTATTTACAAAGTTACATTAACACTAATTTATTTCAATATCCGAGCGACAGTTTTAATTTCTACTGCGAACTAACTCTTCAATCACCGGCTGCTCGCTTTTGTACCCAGGGCTGATTTACGCGAAGCCCCTGGAAGCTCGGGAAGCTTCCAGACTAAGTCGCGCCGGCTGTGATGCATGTAGACTGACTAGCGTCAAGTGTCGAATCATCACACTGCCCCCTTCTTAAAAACGTTTCGTCTCGGAACGTTCCTCGTGATAGCTTTGAAGGAGGATGTCGAAATCGGCATGCTGGCCCCTTTTTACAACTTCCGGTCTGGAAGAAATAGCAGTCCACGGTTTTCTTACTGCCGACAGTTGTCTGTGGGTGGTGACTGCAGACTAGGACTCTTCAATTCCCGTTCCGTTGAAGATAACTTCTATCATGCTTCGAATGATCCTCCAATCCGGGTCAGTTAACTTGCCCCCCCCCCCCGCCAGTAACGTTTTTCAAAGTTTTCTTGCACCAGATGATTGCACCCTTATGCACCACCAAAATAAATTTTTGCCCCCCTTCAGGAGAGAAACTGCAGGCAAATTTCACTGGAAGGGGCTAAGTTTATCGTAGCCCCCTCCAGTGAAAATTTTCAAAGTTTCTTTAGTGCACCTTGTTGTACCCCTAATGCACCCTTATGCACCACCTTTTTTAACTTTCGCACCGCTCAAATAGCTGCGAAAAAAAATAAAAATAAAAAGTTATTTCAGTTATTTTTTTCCTCAGCTATTTGAGCGGTGCAAAAGTTAAAAAAGGTGGTGCATAAGGGTGCATTAGGGGTGCAATAAGGTGCACCAAAAAAACTTCGAAAATGTTCATTGGGGGAGGTGGAGGGGCTACGATTAACTTGGCCCCTCCCAGTGAAATTTGCCTGCAGTTTCTCTCCTGAAGGGGTGCAAAAATTTATTTTGGTGGTGCATAAGGGTGTAATCGTTTGATGCAAGAAAACTTTGAAAAACGTTACTAGGGGGGGGGTGGGGGGGCAAATTAACTGACCCCTCCAGACCAGCCCGTCTAGTCCACAGCCCAACTTGGGAATGGCTAATTTCGTCTCCATTTAAGCTGTCCAAATATTGCGAATATTGCGATAGTGACCATTGGTCGCGTTCATCAGAACTAATTGCTTGCAAACGGTTGGCCAACTGTTGGCAATTTTTCTGATGAACGAGGGTTTATATGGCAAACATGATTGCAATCAGACGCCATTTTTTTAAGCGTAAACAAATCACAAATCGAAGTAGTCGTTTACCAGACAGGCAACAGCAATCAAAAACATATCAGAAGCGCATCACAAGCGGCCATTTGCACCGCTTGTCGTTAAGTTCTAGTTAAAATTTAACTATAATTAAAGTTGAAATTTCCTTGCACAGGTCAAATAATTAAGGATTAAACGTTTAATTATTAATTATTGTTAAGCCGTACTTCGGGTAGGATTTAAGTTGTTTGTTAAAGTTTGCGTAGGTACGCATATTTATCATCAAAAGCTGCAAAAACGACTGAAATTAATAACGTGAATTGTCTGTATGCATAGGAAATAGAAGAACTTAATGAAAATGATTTGTGTTCAAGTCATGCTCAATTTTATTTGGTTTGGAATTCCTAAGCACGTGTATGAAATAGTTAATTATTTTGAAACAATAACGATATTAACTATTACCTTTAGAAATAAGTTGTCCGGAATATTTCAGGTGGAAATGAAGCGTTTCTTAAGAGCAATCTTACGAAATAACTCCATATACGAAAACCATTAAAACGGGCGAATTCACAGAGACTTTATTTCTGAATATAATTAATTCATTTTTTTTTCTATATATCTGACAACTAGCACTACAAAGTGACTTTAGGAAATTTCTCTATCATTATCTGATAATTAAGAAAAAAATAATTAACATTGAAAAATTGTAGTTGAACTTTACAGCGATAGTAAAAATACTTCCAGATCGAATTTTGAAAAACGCGTGAGTCACTATGTATCATGTACTTAATTATCAACATTTCTTAACAATTTTCGAAAAAATATAGATACATATTTACAAAGAAATATATTTACCGCCGATTTTTCTTTTCCTGCATGTGACCTTCTCGTTAATGGAGTTTAATTTACCCATGTTTACAATTAAGAAAAATAAAATAATGAATTTCATTACGGTGTTGAGCTGTGGGTAATATTAAAATTGCGCATGCGCATGAAATAGGATTATACGTAAAATTTTTGGTGTTGCTCCAATCCTCTTCAATAGTTTTACAAATACATATAGGTAACTACTTGTTCCTTTTCTATTATACGACGCATATGTGCAATTAAAAATAAAGTCTACTTTGAACGATAATTGCGTCTTATTACAATTTACCGTAAAAAATGTGTAAGTATTTGAATATAATTATGTACATGTATGTGTATTTCTGAACCCGTCGAATGTACCAACATTATGACCGAACGCAGCCTAGTAAGTTGCTCATGATGACGGAACCACCGACATGCCGGCGCACACGCGAGAGTTATTATCGTTCTTTCTCAATATGTGTTGAACAGAGATAGCTCTAAGCAACTAATGTTGGTGGTTTTCAATAGCCGCATAGTTGGAAGGCGACTGCCAACCAACCAATCATAATATCACAAATATTTCCCCTTAACGTAGCACAGTAGGGATAGTAAAATGCGAACTTCTGAGGGGTAACTTTGTAGGATTCCTCTTAAGGCTGTTTTACATTGACAATTTATTCATGAATTAATTCATGAATTTCTTCATGAATTTCTTCGTGAATTTATTCATGAACGCATTTCGTATTACATTGGTGAAGAAATTCATGAATTTCCTTGATTCTAATGACCGTTTATAGGTATTACCAACATAGCGAAAGAATTTACAAACGATTTAACACTGCCACGCGCAAATAAATACCATAACCTTCGTTTGCTATTGTTGGTACCCCTGAAATTCACGCAAATATTGATGAAAAATAGAACTTGCTGTAATTCGTGAATAAATTGACGAAGAAATTCATGAATTTATTTGACGTTAAATTTGGTGCATTACACTTGTCCAACTTCTTCATGAAGCGACTTCATGAATTAATTCATGAATAAATTGTCAATGTAAAACAGCCTTTAGAATTTCTGAATTTGAATTTCACAATTTTCGTATGTTAAAATTTGTAAGTTCATTAACAGCAGAAGAATTTTAAATTTGCATTTTGATTAATTTATAATTCAAAAAGGGCCAGATTATGATCAAATTAGTTTTTATTTTAGTTTATTGGCGTTTATTAGCAGTTTAGGCTCCCATTAAGTAAGACTATGCAAGAAATTTCCTCACTGTGTCAGTATGACCGGCACAAACACAGAAAAGAAATATCTTTTTTTCAAAATTTTATTAAGGCAGAGAGATTTAATTTTAACTATAAACAAAATTGTATTAAGAAATAATTGATTCAATGATTATTATAAGAGTAAACTTAAATTAACAAATAACTTCAAAACTAATTTTGGACTGGTTTCTACGCTTGTGAGGATTGAGATTTGAGATCCGAGGATCTTGGTGGACATGGTAAATGTCGGTTTGGATAACATTCAGCATACAATCGAACCGCCTAAGCAGCATTACTGTCCGCCTTTCCAAAAATTAAGTGCATGTCCGCATATTCTTCAAAAGCATGTTGCATAATTTTGTATTTTTTAATAAGTATAGTTACAAATGCGTTTTGACTGGTCAAAACTAATGTCAAACTCATGTCAAACTGACTTTATGTCAGGTTACTTATAGCGTTTTGGATTCACATGCACCAGTTGCACTCAGTGTATTTTCATCTTCTTTCAACCTCATGTAATAACACGAGATGAAGATACTCTGAGTACGCACTAGTGCGGTCAATCGAAAACGCTGTTAGCAAAGCAATGACCATCTAGATATAAATTATCTGGATTAATAAGAATAATAAATTATGTTTATTTAAATTTTTTGCTTAGTTTTTATAACTGAGGCCTGATTTTACAATCGTCGGATAAGCATTATTATTGGTATAACGGTGGTATAACCTGACGTAGATATGGAGGAACATTAAAGGATATTTGGCGAACAGTTATTCCATGCTTCTTATTCCACGATTGTAAAACTGGGCCTGAATCTGTATCTAAATTTACGGACTACCTTTACCAAACAGCCTGTATATAACAGACCAGTAATAATTTCCCTGTCCCTGTGGTACATATATGAACTATCAAACCAATCAGTGATTTGAATTCTGAATGTAACCGAAACAAGAACAAAGACGGAGAACTAAGCAACTGCAGTGGAAGAAAAAGAGAGAGTTATAAATGTTAATACAAAGTGATTAAGAAGAACTGTTTGAGTTGGCAATACAATTAAGAGCATTTTTTTATTCGGCTATTTGCAACACTGCAACCGGATATATGTTTTGTTGGTTTATCTGACGTAGCCTGAACAGCGACAAGATTGTTGGTTATGTGAATAAAAATTAGTTGTACCATTTAAAAATAAAATTCAGCACTGCCAACTCAAACAGTGATTCTTGACCACTTTGTACATATTTAAATTGTGTATTTTATTAAACGATACTTCTCAACTCACAGAAAAAGCTGATGTTGTTTTAAAGACTGAATTATTGAAAAGTACCTTTTTTTGAACAAAATTACCCTTTTCCCTTTTCATTAAAAAAATACCTGCCAAAAGGGAAAAATACCTGCAGTTGGCAGCACTGACGCGACCATTGGCAACATTTGTAAATGTGTCAAAATCTTAACCTAAAATATCAGGGCCTCTGATCATCCTATGATTTATATAAGTTATGGATTTGAAATGTTAAATGAATTTGAATGAGAATTATAGAAATTTTAAAAGTTTAAAGAGAAAAATGGTTGAAGAACAGACAGAAATATATTCGGAATCGCAAAAGGTTAAGCATAAGAAAATGCCCAAACGTGGGATTATTTACTTATCCACCATACCACCTTACATGAATGTAACAAAGATTAGAGAAGTTTTCAGTGAATTTGGTAATGTTGGTCGTGTATATTTACAATTAGCAGAAACAGGTATAATTTTCTCTTAACAAGATCATGAGTTTACAAATTCTTTTGTTTTAGAACCTAAACCAGGTGAAAAAAAGTCAAAGAAAAGAAAAGTTGCCAAGAAATTCACAGAAGGATGGGTAGAATTTGAAAAGAAGTCTGTGGCAAGAAAGGTAGCCCACTATTTAAATAGCACGCAAGTCAGCAGCAGGAAAAAATCAAAACATTATGACAGCATATGGAACATTAAATACTTATCAAATTTTAAATGGACACATTTGCATGAGCGCCTGGCATATGAAAAAGCTGCCCGAAGACAGAAATTACAAGCTGAAATCCAATTGGCAAAGAAGAAAAGTAATTTCTTTACAATTAATCTCGATAAGCAAAGAAATAAAACATTTGTTAACGAGTTGCAAAATATTAATAGCAAAGAAAATAACATTGAACAGATGGAGTTTGTCAAAAGTACAGAAGAACGAAAAGAATTCTTGCAATCATTATTTACTTAAATAAGCAAAAATTATAAATTATTTTTCTATTGCATTAAAATATACAAGTTATTGCTTTATGGATAATTCTTCTTTGTCTTGATTTTCCTTGCGTGGTTTTGTATTGCGCCCATAATAATAGTTTCCTTCTAAATCTATAGAATAATTGTGATCTGTTGGATTTGCTAATGCATATTCAATAGCATCATCAATATTTTCAGGAGTGATGAAGGTCTTTGCTTCTTCTTTAACTTGACGCACGATTCTTTCAGCTTGTTCCTCTTTTTCTCTTTGAATCTCCTGTCGTGCCTTTAATCGTTGTTCAGCAATTTCGATCTGTTCCATCAACTCTCTTTCAAAGAACTCTTTTCTTTCAGCTTCGACTTTATTGTTCCATATTTCATTAATTTTAACACAGCGTGCAAAGTCCTCCTCGAATTCCACACGTCTTTTTTGCTCATCGACAAGTTCTGTTACATCAGTGGTGTATTTACTAGTCAGATATTTTTTCAGTGATTTCATCTGTGTACGATAGTTGTTCATTAAACGTTTTAGTTCGTGATACTCATCTTCTGGAATTTTTGGCTTGATTGGAATTTTGAACAACTTACTTTTGGCTGGTGGAGAACCTAACGGTTTTCTGGCAGGTCTTTTTGCCCATCTCACGAATTGTAAATTCGTGCAACTTAAATTAAATGCCTCCACAGCATTTAATTTGGTGGTTAAACGAAACATCTGAATATACGAATACGAACTACGAACGTAACCTCGCTTTACTTCACAGATTATTTACATGAAATGATTTTCAGGAAATTATAGTAATGTGTTCACTTTAACAGTTGTTTGCAGGAATAGATTTAATAAACTCGTTGTATTTATGAAATACACGATTCTTTTTAATACTAAAGTTATTAATTTTGTTGTTTAATGGTGTATCTTCAGATGTCGTTAGGATCGAGTCAGTGTTGTTAACTTTCTAAGGCCCAGTTTTACAATTGTGGAAGAAGGATGGAATAACTGTTCGCCAAATATCCTTTAACGTTCCTCCATATCTACGTCACACCCTCACACTAGGTCACGTTATTCTAAGAATGTTGCTTATCCAACGATTGTAAATGTGAATATCTGTAGCCGTGTAAGGTATAACTTTACTCTTAAGGCTAGTACACAATGGATTTGCATAAAACATAAGACATAAGCCGTAACAGTAATTCGACCCATGTAAAGAAGTGCGCTGGAAGCTGTAACACAATAGCTCCTTAACGAGAACAAAGCAAATGTGTTTCTTACGGCTTATGTCTTATGTTTTATGCAAATCCATTGTATTGTAGGCTTTAAGCCTGGTTCATGTAACATGTTGCCAGACGAATAAGAAGAGATTGCGCTAAGTATTTTAACTCGAAGCGCCACTTGGCGCCAAATTTAAAGTAATTAGCTAAAGTGCTATCTGGCGCCAAATAAAGCAAAATAATGATTAAATAAATAAAAATAAAATTCATTCACTTATTTATATATTTATTTGTTACATTTTTCAGTAACTAAGATTTCTATTAGTTCTTCATATTCTTCGTTACTGTTACTTTCTTCAGTTTGGTTATTATACATTTGCTTACTATTAAATTTAGCTAACATGTTTGCGTTTCTCTGGTGTTCCCCTAATTTATTGGCGCAGTGGGTGCGTTCCGAATTAACGTCGGGCGTACAACTTTTTACCTCGCGCATCATTTTGCCATATAAAAATCAGAGTATCTTCATCTCATGTTATTACATGAGGTTAAAAGAAGATGCAAATACACTGAGTGCAACCGGTGCACGTGAATCGAAAACGCTATTACAGTTTTCTATTATAAAGGCCATTTTATGGCGTTTTCGATTGAGATCAGTCCTAATCCGCTCTAGTGCAACACCCATCCAGATCAGTTCATGACAGAATTGCACTTGATCGGATTAAATGTGCTCCGATGAACGGTGATTGATCTGCTACACAGATACTTTATGTGCAATCCAGTTCAATCGAATCCGCCAATTCTTGATCCCTAAAAGAGCAACAGCCATCCGAATACGCCACCACAAGTGCTCGCTCTATATGCGCATGTGCAATTTGATCTGGAGCTGCTCGGAGCAGTCAATCGAAAACGCCATTAGAAAATATAGTAACTCCGGCAGTTGACAATTTGAATAAGAAATTATCGCAAGTCCGTCAGTTTACATGGTCAAGTCATCAGCGTGTGAATTATTTCAAAATAATAAAAAAGTATTATTATATTACCTAATTTAACAACAAAAAAATGTACAATAGGCGCCATGCACATCTCTGCGTTCAGCGCCGCCTGGCGTGGTGATTTGTGAATTAATTATATGAAAATCACGGCCGCCTAGATTAATGAAGCACCAGTGCTTTATACGGCCGGTCGCGTTTGAAAAAAACCTGTTCCGTGACAGTTGTCGTTAGTGTGGCTCCCTCTGCACAGTTTTCACTTAAACACATACCGTTGCTATAGTTACCACGTTACTTTTGACATCTAATTTTATTCGCATTATTTGTTAACACCTTTTAACACTTAATTATTCTATTTCAAATTCAAATAACAAATAACTGTAATATCTATATTATTTTTTTTATCATAAAAAATGCGAAGGTTTGTATAATTAGGTAATTGTAATCTAGAAGTTACTGTTTCCTATCACAGTTTGCCTGCAGACTTTCATTTAAATTTGAAATGGAGAGATATTTTGACAAATTACACACATACTGGGTGTCTCATAACGTACGGAAGAGATTGAAAGGGTGAATAGAACATTAGAAAATAAGGTAATCTCATCACATAAATTTTTTTCCAAAAGTCAATAATTAAAGAATTATAAGCCCTTCTGGATCCTTTAAGTTAGGGAATTAACATTTTAAATGCAGATATAAGGCATATAACCGCGCCTTTACAACGTATTTATTAGATCCTCCCTCCTTTTTAAGGGGTAGTTTTAGGAGATAACTTTTCAGTATTTATTCATTAGTTAACATACGTCCATTGCATTTTGTCACCATAAAATATTGAAAGTAATCCCCTTAAACTAGCCATTAAAAGGGAAGAAATTTCTAACAAATGCATTGGAAGTGTTTAGTTAGGTGCCTTATATCTGAGTTTCATATATTAGTTTGATAACTTAAAGGATTCAGAAATGTTGCCAAAAGAAAAATACGTTTCATCCCTCTTTCAGGGAATTATAACTTCCTTATTTACTTTTGGAAAAAGCTTTAAATCTTCTCTGTACGTTATGAGACATCCACTATAATTAATTCTTTGTATTAGTAAATAGGTAAAAATAAAGCTTTTCATCCTGTAGATGCTGCACTCTTCTCAAATTATTCGCTGGTTTGCTGCAATCACTTTTCTGAAGATAGTTTTTTCTTCACGTGAAATCGAAAAATGTTAATTGTACGGAAATCCAAGTCTTTCTGAAAATGTAATTCCTCGAATTTCTGATGCAAGCGCAACACTTTCGTTATTTGAGGTTTAATTAATGCAAATACAATTAAAATATTTATTATTAACTATATTACAAAACATTTTAGCTTGGTAATGAAAACCCGAGTTTTCCTGAAAATGTATTTCCTCAAATTTCTGACGCTTCTACTCAAACTACAAACATTACAACTGCAATTAAAGATCTAGCTTATTCTTTAAAGACTGCAGTACAGCAGTTACATTATATGGAAAATATATACAAATATTTCCAAAATTATGACGTAAGCAACAGAATCCCTCATCAGCGAGATCCCAATTCTGGTCCATATACAGACACTTAAGATGGACGCCTATCATACTCAATTCTGCAATTTCCTCATTTTTTTGCTGATATTCACTTTAGCTCAGCAAAAGCAGACCTTGCTGGGTTAACAAAAGAGGCAGCGGAAGCTCTGGTTTTCACTGCTAAAAGCACATATCTTTGCATCCAATATTTAATACGAGACTTAAACTTTTATTATATATTAACAAGAAGTTTTAGTTCAAATGCGGTTGAATCAGTTTTTGCAAATATTCGGCTTCGTGGTGGTTCAAATGACTTGACAGATTGTAGAACAGCTGAGTATACACTTTGGCAAATTTTGAGAAGTGGTTTCATGAAAAATGTCACCAATAGCAAGAGCATGTCTGAAATAAAATATGCCAGCACTGCAAAATTTGTAAACACTGAACATAATATTGACAAATTTAAAATCGCTATTACCTTAAATGAGGTCACTATTAAAAAACTCGAACGAATGAGTATATTTGAAGGCAGTTACACAGGTTTCCATCAAATTGAATCTGCAGCAGTTGACTTTCTTTGTGGTTATCTAATAATGAAAATTCACGTATCTTTTGAACTGTGAGACATGCCAGTTACCTTTATGAGAGAATTCCTGCGATAAAACTAACCCCTTGCTTGACTTAATTTATAATCAGGATCGTGGTAGGTTAAATTATCCCACTGAAAAATTTGTTGGCTTAGTTCAATATACATATATTACAAGTTATCTTAGAATTCTTACCAGACTTGCCTAAACAAGTATGCCTAATCAAGATGTGGAATCAATTTTAAAAGAGTAATTGGCCTATATCTTCGTGGTAATCCCATGTTCAACTGCAAACTCCACAGCAACACTGTTTGCAATATTGCTTTAACCAAATTAATACCTCCACTACTGATAAATTTCTGTAATTTGCAGACACAAAATGTAACAGTATCTACACGAGAAAAAGGAAACTCCTAAAATTAAATTGATTTATAAATTTTTCCTTACCGTGTTTCATTTTCAACTTTGGAATTTCAGTTTTAGTACTATATGCAGACAAAAATTATTCTTTTGAAAGTATTGTACAAATTTAACAACATAATGCCACATAACAAAACACCTAGGTTTGAAAATAACTTGACATTCTTGATTTGGATATTATTTACTTATGGTTATTGATTGTGCATCCGTAAATTTAAATTATTATAACACAAAAGTAAAGGACCAACACCTTGTTGACATTTGCGATTGAGGCATAGATAATACATAAATAGATGGGACACTCAATAGAAAGTTTGAGTACCTTGTAAAGCGGCCTCTACAATTAGGGGAAAAAGTAACCGTAGTTCCAAACCCAAATATAACCTTTGATATTTCAGTATTTAATTTTCATTTATCATTTATCAACACTAAATAAATATAATCATACGTTAAAAATAAATATTGTTATGATTTTACCATAGCAATATTTACTTTTAGTCGATGATTACATGTACTTAGTGTTGGTGAAACCCAGCAATAACTTGTAAAACCGAAAATAAAACACAGTTTCATAAAACAAATTATATTTAAGTACATTTAAAATAAGTACAGTGCATTATAATACATACAACCACTACAGAATTAACGTCAGAGTAATATACGAATATACGAATATGTAGTCTACAATTGGACCGTATAATTCCAAAAGGACAAACAGACCAGTAAAATTCACGATCATTCTATTGTATGTTCTACACTAAAACTACAAACTGTGATTTCTCAAAATATGGTTCATTGGTCTGTTCGTCGTTTTGAAATAACAAGGTCGACTCAATAGTCTGCTTAGTTTTAATAAAAATAAAAAATGCTCATCAGTTCATCATCTAAATGTGAAAACGTTCAGGTTAACAATTGTGAGAGAATCAGCTGTTGGTACATCACATTTCAACATTTAAATCGATTTATTCTAATAAAAGATTCTGACCTTTGTTTTCAAATTTTCATATCAAATTATAACCTCCACAATCAAACAGCTAGTGTTCAAACAAAACAAAAAATTGCTACGGACTAAAGAATGTCGACAGCACTGACCATAAACTAAATGCAGGGCAACGAATCCAAAAATATTCTCACCTTCTGGAACAGGTATACTCTTACCTTCCGGAACAGGTTCATCTAATTGCTGGTTCTCTTCATTTATCGTCTCTATTTGCAGGGGCTCTAAATAACATAATTGAAACTAATAATAATGGTTATCTACCAAAATTTAAGACAGATTTCTACCTGGTAAATGTTCAGTGAGAACAGCTGTATGAAGTAAAATATTATTTCTGCCGAAACAGTTTTCCATAAAATGTTTAAACGATAAAACTTTAAAAATAAACGATAACTTTAAAATAACACAAACCACAACAACGCCATGCCACAAAGAACATAATCGCATAACGCCATCATAACGCTTGTAACTTGCCTTCGATTGGTTGGACAGGTCGGTGGCGTTACGGAAGTAAGGCGCCAAATTTAAATTTATGCACTGCTGCGACCTCTACAATTAGGGGAAATACTACTACCTCATTTTGCTAGGTACCAAGTTCTCCAATATAAGTGTCCACCCCGTGGATTGAGGTTATGCACCATTGACAGATGTCTGCAGCGTTGCCAACAACTGCGGAACGAAAAAATCCAGACGGTCATTTAAAAAAAGCTAAAAATGGCTAAACAGTAAATAAAGGGTGCGTTTCATTTGCGCGCTCACATGCTTTGAGCGCTCATAAGCATTGCTTAAATCGTTCCCCTTGGGTTTGCAAACGCTCACAAAGCGCCGGCTGAGGAAATAGTGGCTAAGTACGTTTAAGAGCTCCGAGCGCTCGGAGTTCACAAACACGTTCGTTTTAGTGCACGGAGTTTAGTCTATTTCGTTCGACATGGCACTCTAATGCTGCACGGAGTTTGCTCGATGTGCTCTGGATTCAATTGTAGAGTTCTGAAGTTCCGCATGCGCACTGCGAATTTGACTTGTTATTGTTGGTAATCACATGTGCATATTCTAACCTTAAATTTAAGTTTTGGTGCGTATTTATCAAAATTATGG
Organism: Dorcus hopei; assembly: GCA_033060865.1. Lineage (NCBI taxonomy): Eukaryota > Metazoa > Arthropoda > Insecta > Coleoptera > Lucanidae > Dorcus > Dorcus hopei. The sequence continues at coordinate 1,035,456 of JAUPFK010000019.1, forward strand.
AGAGTGTACAATTTATTATTAATAATGAAATAATTTCGTTGAAAGAGACAATCGATAATTGTGTACTATTATTAATAGGTGTGTAAATATTAATAAAATAACTTCGTTATCGTACTTGACATTTGACAAATTTCTTAAACAGCTGGCTGGAGTTTTGTGTCGTTCGCGTGAACCACGAAGCTCTGTCAATGACGTCACGCACTCTGCTCTGACACTACTCGCTCGATGGAGTTTTAAAATGAACTTAGCCAGTAACGTCATTATGACGTCATAGTCTTCGCTCACAATCGCTTATTCCATCGAGGTAGAGCAGCAAAAGCGTAAGCGCTTATGTTCCAAATGGAACGTATGAGATGCGTATGAGGAGATCAGCTAATCATAATCAGGTTATAAACAAACATTACACTTTAGAAATAGCTACAGCAGCTATGATTGAATCAATTTCACTATTGAAGTTATATTTTTGAGGTTATGAATTCGTTATGCAAACAAAAGTCAAAAGAAACACCTTTGTGTATAACGGCTTAAGCGACTAAACCCCAAAGGAAACAACAAAAAACAGCGCTTGTAAGCGTGAGCGCTTAAAGCGTGTGAGCACGCAAACGAAACGCACCCTAAGGCTAATTGTCAAATATGTGTAAGGTTGGTACTTAAAAATATAAATATTTTCATTGCAACTGGCAATTATATTGGGCACACTGTCACAGAAGACTAATCTATACCAAGGTTACTAAAAAGACAGGTTGCCTGGTAACTTTCAACGTCACTGCAACGTCACTTAGTAGGCCCATTTAATGCATTTACACAAATAGATGGCCTACTGAATGACGCGTCACTCCACGACTTACCAGGCAACCTTCTCTCTTTAGTAACCTTGAATCTATATATAGAAGCGTCACTCGAGGCGGCACCTTTGATCTTCCGCACAACCTGCCGATGACCTTGGCCATTTAAATCGGTAGTGCAGTAGAGATGCGTGCGTGCTTTGAAAATATTTAGAGATGAGGTAGAAATGGGATTATAATCTACGCTATTAATTTTAAAACGAGTACCACTTGCGGCATTGGTGCGCACTAATAAAACACACTGTCGTAACCAGGATTTGGTCATTGGGGTTCGCATTTGAAATTTTGTTCGGAAAATGAAACCTGCTCCGAATCTTATCATAACGATTTCTATTGTTGCACTTTCGCTCCTTGGGACACGCTACCGCTAAAATGAGATGAGAGATGGATGAGAGTACCTATTATACACAGAGTGCGACAAGAGGAATTCGCTATGAGAGAAACGACTCAATTGTAGGGAAATGTATTTCGTTTATTAGTTAATAAAATTGAGAAACAATGCAAGTAATAACTGTGGACTATTTATTACAATTACCTAAAGTAAAAATTAATTACAAAGTGGAAAACGCTATAAATATGCACGAGATGACAGATTCTTGCCCGGATTTTATTGTCCGCTTCCGCTACTGAACTTGTGTAATTCCCGTTACGAAATTTTACTCCGCCATGCTTCTTCATACGCAAATTTATCCATCCTGTGTTAACTGGAGGGTAACGCATTCTTTTTTCTCTGTCGCGTTACGCCTTTAAGCTAGAGCTGTGTCAATCGTTCATTTTCAAAGATTCGATCATTCAAGTATTGATATGAAAAAAGATTCGGTCATTTGATCCGATCAATCATATCGTTCATTGATTGTAAAGAACGGTTGATTGTAAAGAATGATTGATTGGAAAGAACGATGATTGAAAAAAATGATTGATTGAAAAGAATGATTGTGATTAAAAAGAACGATTGATTGTGTAGTCAATCAATCTCGCAACGTGCCGATCTCGGTCTTGGGGGCGCCGCATGCGACCATCATGCGACATGCGAATGATTAACCAATAACGGCAATAACCTTTACCATTCAGAGGCGAGTTCACCGTGTAATACAGAATAAATTACATGTAAAAATACATATAGATATACACGTAAAGTTACATGTAAATATATAATCGAGTAAAACTAGCTTTACTTCTGTTTTATTTTTGTTACTTTTTTCTTAGAAAAATGTTTTTGTTTTTTTTTTTAAATTTATTAATTTAATAAATATTAAAAGTAATATCGTTTGCTTCTATCGACATTTTATTTATTTTTTGAGAGAAATATTAATTTCGTTTCTTATACATATTTCGCTTCAAGTGTTACACGATCTAAAAGCATTCGTTCATCGTCGGTAATCATTCATTCATCTCATCAAGTACCAGTTATTACGAATGTATTATTGACCAATTCAATCAAATGATTGTGTAAGCGTGAATGGAATGATATGATTGCAATCACCGTTACAATCATTTGATTGAATTCAAATGATTGTGTAAGAGTGAATGGAATGATATGATTGCAATCACCGTTACAATCATTTGATTGAATTGATGAACGATACATTTATACAATAGCGAATGCATTCATCAATACTTTTGTATGATTGCAATCAAATGATCGAATCAATCACGATTGACACAGCTCTACTTTAAGCAAGGCGTCGAAGGAAACGCGCGAGTGTTGCCGAGTGGACACGAAAGACCTTTAAACTGGTAGTGCTCTTCTTACTCTTTCTAATTATGAAGCTCCTTTTCAAGTGACGTTTCTGTTTAGATTAATATTCTGTGACACTGTCTCAATTAAAGTAAAAATGCGTGTGATCCTAACCTAAAATCAACAAATAACAGTAACAATACAATTGTTCATTGGACTTTCTTTTGCAGAAAACGATAAAATTAGTCTTCGTGAAACGTAGTATGCGGTTTTTATTGTTCTCATGTCGGTACGTTAGCAGATATTGATCTTTTTCTGTTTTATGTAAGATTGCGTGTTAATTTTATTCAAAACCAAGTTTTTTGAGGTCTATTTTGGGTTTCCGATGTGTAACCAAGATAAACCTTGGGCTCACATAAGTTGTGATACCCATCGCTCAACTTTAGAAGGGTGGATGCTAGGTAACTGAAAGGTAATGCCTTGCAATTCTCAGAATTTGGAGAGAACCTACCAACTATGGTGACAATTGCTATTTTTGTTTAATTGACAATTCACATTTTAAAAAGCGAAAAGATGTACAGGGTGGATCAATTTCGATGTCTCTTATGGACAACTCTGTAACTATAAGAGATAGAAAAAAACTAATGGCCAAGTCTCGATCTTTTTTTTAGAGATAAAGTCAATAGTGTAAACAAAAATTGGCCATCTTCTTTTGTTTTCGAGTTATAAGCCAAAATTGAGATTTTCGAATTTTCGTCAATCAGTCATATCTCGTTTATTTTTCCAGATATTAAAAAACTGTTTTGACATTATTAGGACACTTTTTCGAATACAATTCAGTGGTGTAATTGGTTTTTTGATATTTAATTAAATTTTCGAGTTATAGCACAAAGTTATATATTTTTTTAATGGAAATCATAGTTGGCAATGTCATCATTAAATAGAGATTTTTTTTCTGTTTTCAAAAATATATACTTTGTTGGGTTTATTTCTTACAGTTAATAGAATAAAACGCCTTTTTTATTATTTTTGGGTGCATTCTTTTCTTAGAAGGCTAGTTTCAACAAAAGCCGACAATTTTCTTTTGTTTTTATTAAATATTAACAAAGATTTGAAGATTGGGTAGCACAAGAGTGAGAGGTATTGCGATAAACATAAGAGATAGAAAGCTAGCACCGATAGAGCTGGGTTGGGTTGCAACATGAGTTGGCTGTTTATTTTAGTGCGGCAGTGTTGAAATTGTGATTTATTTTGATATTATTTTCTGGGTTTTAAGATATTTATTGTGATATATCAAGAGTTGTGTTTATTATCTACTTACATTTCAATATTCTTTAACTTTTTCTGCAATAATTTCTTATTTTTAAGATGTTTTTAATTTATACATATAATTTAGTTCATTATCCCATGAAATGCATATTTAATCGAAAAAAATGCATTTTAAACTTAAATATTAAATGAAGTTACATACTTTCGAATTTCACCCAAACCACATGGGATCGGTATTGTTGTAGTCGTTGTGACTCTTAGAGGATGCTCGTTCTATCTTTCTTTCTCTTTATGCGGTTGCAACTGTCAAAATATTTGAACAAGAGTTGATATTTAATAAAAACAAACAAAAAAATTGTCGGCCTTTGTTCAAACCAGCCTACTAAATAGAATACACACAAGACACAAGAATAATAAAAAAGGCGTTTTATTCTATTAATTGTAACAAATAAACCCAACAAAGTATATATTTTTGAAAACAGAAAAAAAATCTCTATTTAAAGGTGGCATTGCCTACTATGATTTCCATTTAAAAAAATATAACTTTATGTTATAACTCGAAAATTTTATTAAATATCAAGAAACCAACTACACCACTGAATTGTATTCAAAAAAGTGTCCTAATAATGTCAAAACAGTTTTTTAATATCTGTAAAAATAAACGAGATATGCGCGATTGACGAAAAGTCGAAAATGTCAATTTTTGCCTATAACTCGAAAACAAAAGAAGATAGCCAATTTTTGTTTAGTCTATTGACTTTATCTCTAAAAAAGAGATCGAGACTTGGCCACTAGTTTTTTTCTAACTCTTATAGTTACAGAGATGCCCATAAGAGACATCGAAATTGATCCACCCTGTACTTGGCTGCAAGATGTTAATAAAACAACAATTTCCTATTTGGATTTTTTTAGAGCAAATTTGGGGTTAGTTAGTGTTAGCGTTTCATCAGGATATCAAAAATATGGTAAAATTATATCAAAGACGCTGGTATGTTGTAATGATGGGAGACTGCATTTGGAGCTTCATTTTCAATCACAATAGTTCATTTCACAGCGCAGAAACCAATCCACAATTAGTTTTGAAGTTACATATTTGTTAAGTTTACTTCTATAATCTTTCAATTAATTTTGTTAATACAATTTTGTTTTTCTTTTGTTTATAGTTAAAATTAAATCTCTCTGCCTTAATAAAATTTTGAAAAAAAGATATTTCTTTTCTCTGTGCCGGTCCTGCCGACACAATGAGGAAATTTCTTGCATAGTCTTATTACTTAATGGAGCCTAAACTGCTAATAAACAATAAACACGAATTTGATCAAATTTTGTTACCTAGTGCAATAATTGCATACTTAATCTGGCCCTTTTTGAATTATAAATTAATCAAAATGCAAATTTAAAATTTTTCTGCTGTTAATAAAAAAATCTGGAAATATATGAACTTACAAATTTTAACATACGAAAATTTGTGAAATTGAAATTCAGAAATTCTAAGAAACGCTTCATTTCCACCTGAAATATTATAATTATAACTTGTTTCTAAAGGTAACGTCGTTACTGTTTCAAAATAATTAACTCTTTCATATACGTGCCTAGGAATTCCACACTAAATAAATTGAACATGAGTTGAACACAAATCATTCTCGCTAAGTTCTTCTATTTCCTAGGCATATAGACAATTCATTGCAGTCTTTTTTGATGACAGATATGCGTACGCAAATTTTAACAAACAACTTAAACCCTACCCGAAGTACGGCTTAACAATAATTAATAATTAAACGTTTAATCCTTAATTATTTGACCTGTGCAAAGAAATTTCGACTTTAATTATAGTTAAATTTTAATTAGAACTTAACGACAAGCGGTGCAAATGACCGATTATGTATTTAACAAATAAATTTGTGTTAACTGTAACTCATAAACTGTTTAATTTAGATCACAAATGGTTTCTGATATTCATTATAGAAATTTGGAGATTTGTCGTATAATTTGGTGATTTCTTCTGGTGATTTTTAAAGTAGGAAATAGATAGCGTTTTCGATTCATCTGCACTGGTTGCACTCAGTGTATTTGCATCTTCTTTTAACGTCATGCAATAACAAGAGATGAAGATATTCTGAGTGCGCACTAGTGCGGTCAATCGAAAACACTAAGAGATTTTCCATTAATTTGCCATTATTCTGTTGGCAACACTGCAGATAAGCGAGATGCAAAATGAGTTAGAAATCGTGCGTGAAAGGGATGCGATACACGCCCAACTTGTACTCGAGGCTCGAGGGTGTAGTTGTCGAACACAGCCCAGTGCAGGATAACAAACAGGCCTAATAAGATTTGGCTAATCAATTGGGGGAATTTGAAAAAAATTAAAAATAAACGATGATTATGTAATGTCATAATTGTACAGATTTGCATATTGTTGTAAAATCCGTAGATTTAAAGGCTTCATCCGAAAATCCGAGTGGACCATGAAAATCCGTAGATCTATGGATAAATCCGTAGGGTTAACAACACTGGATCGAGTCGAGGTTACGGTTAATTTGATTGTAGGATAATTTGATGTACCCATACGGAATTAAATGTAATTGTATTAACCCAAACTTTTTCCAATGTAATGTTAAATAAAATCAAAATTTCGCACTCGGGAATTAAATTGATTTTCAAACTTAATAAATTTTGTGGTTAATCGCTGATCCTTTAGATGTCGTTATGTGTGCAAACTGTAATCATGTAATGTATTATCGGCCGAGTTATTGATACGTAGTTGTCAAAAGTCCGATGTACACAAGTTTGATGTAATTGTGTTTCGGCCGGTGCTTTGTTAATTTGTAATTGTGAATTTGCTACTACTTTGCTTTAGCCGCAATAATGAATAATATAAGCCCATCTGCAGGTAATTTTATGAAATTATTTGAGTTCCTATTGTAACCGTCTACATTTTCACTATTCCCAAAAAGTGTCTGACGCATTTATGGCCTGTTACATTGTTGTTAATTTATGCAATCACCTCACCATACCCAAAACGGAGAAAGCATATAGAGGGGCTGAAATAGATTTGACGTTTTTTCTGTAACGCTGTGACGTGTCACCGATGTCGGAATTTTTCCAGTTTTTATTTGTTTATCGGGGACAAAATCGGGAAACGATAACAAATTTTGTAAACGCTGGCTCGGATTTGTACTTTTTTCGAATTTTTTTGCGCATCGTTTGTTGCATACTTTCGAAAATGCCTCAAGGAGAAAGCCGCGAGAAAGGAATTTCTTCACGCTCGATGAACAGCAATAACAGCTGTTTTGCGAATTTTTAACGCTGCCGATCGAATTTTGTTAAGAAATGCTGGCGATGTGAATTTTGTGCACCAGTGTTTTTGAAAAAATGAGCGGCGGAGGCGGCGAAGAAGAATCCAACTACATTGAAGATCCGTATTTTAATCCGCAGATCAGCACAACCCCGAGCTTGGACGACCTCGACGATATTGAGTATCTGGACGAGAATGATTTATTAGAAAATGAGTTGGAATTGTTTGATTTGAGGCAACTGGATTTTGATGAATTAAATTTTAACAGTTTGAGTTCCCTGAATGGGAACGACGAGTCGGTTAACGTTGAGGCTGAATTTTTTAATGTAAAACGTGCGAACGCGATTATCAGGGCTTTTTTTAGGAATAATTTTAAGCGACAAGTGCGCGTTACTTACTGTGATCTTACTAAGCCTTATTTAGCTAAATTACCAAAAGATAGTAATTTTAGGAAATATTTGGAAATCAGTAATGGTAACGACAGTGGTAAGTATAATTTTTTTTTCAAATAAAAATTTTGCGCCTGGGATTAATACACTGTATAAAAAACAAATGAACAAACTATACATATAAAGGAAAAGGACAGACAATAGTTCTTCCCTCATTGTTTGACTTTATAATTTGCTTCTTTTCTTAAATTGATGGAAGTGAGGTCATAGCTTTCTGAAGTTATGGTTTTGATGACGCGAACGATCTTGTTTAATTTTGAATCACTGAACCAAACTAACTACAATATGTCGCAAATTTAGGAACCTAAAGTGCAGTTTTACCTTTTTTTATCATTCTGTATACTAATCTAACATTTTATCTTTTATTTTTACTTATTCATTTATTTTTCCAGAAGAAGCAATGGCTGCAGGAGATAACACTCCGACGGATTACTCACACTTATCATATGAAGAAAAACTGAAGCAGGAAGAAGAATGGCGTACAGAACTTGCCCAAATCGAAGAAGAAATAGCAACTTTACGAACAGTTCTCTCGGCGAAAATGCGACGTAGTGCTGAACTGAAACGAAACTTGGGGATTACGGTTTGGAAAGAACTCACTGATGACATGAATCAGGGTTTGAAGAATGTCAAAGAGAGCAATGTGTAAGTTTTTTTTTTTTTTTATTCGGAGATTATCTGTATGCAGGGTTGGGTCAGTAGAATACATCAAATAAAACACATTTTCCACATGTAAAGTACTGCATTACATCAAGAATTTTCCACATACTTTACACATAGGCAGTGTAATTAAAAAAATTTTCAATTATTAAATGTTTAAAATGTTGCGCAGTGTACTTTTCATATCGTCACTGTTCATAAAGTAACAGGGATAGAACATTGACTCTTTTTTTATTCGATGAGTTTTCAATGCAGTTTTATAGTAAAACTAAAAGAAGTTGTGGTTCTTTTTCCGAGATATGAGCGAAAACTAACAAAAAAATTTCATTAATTTATTGACAAATTTTTTTTTTTAAATCAAAATAAGTAGTTTGTTCGCGACGATGTGTTATCCTTAAATCAAGAAGGTATTAATTAGCTTTGCAAAACTGTTTTGTTGATTTAAATTAACCGAGTAGTTTATGAACTATGTGCCAATTTTGAAGGAACTACATTTTCTTTGGGAATAAAATTCAAAAGCCCATAAAAGACTAAGCCTTTCCGACCCTGACAATATAGGTTTTTTATCGATGAAATCTCATCTACTTTCTACCATTTTCGTTTGAGCACTTATTTTTGGGACACATACCTATTGTATTCTAAACAGTTTTTTTTTCCATTAAGGGGGATTACCACAGGTGCAATTCTTTTCAGGGATTTTGAAACAGCAATGAATTGTATGGACGCTCGCGTTTGCACTATGTAATTCTTGACATTTTACTTTTGATTTTGAAGCACGTCAAATTGCATGCTTTAGAACAAGTTTTAATTCTGTACTGCTTTTCCGTGAAATTCTGGTAAGTTCAACCGTATCAATTGAATTTGTCACACTACATCCATTTCAATTATTCACTAGAATAAGTTGATCTTACAGTGAGTGTTCTGAAAGGTTAACTATTAATTCAGTCCATGCTTTGTTTTTTATTGTTGTGTATATGGATCATAAATTGCATGAGTGGAAACATATCATGCAATTCTATAGTTATGCAGCAAAATCGCAGCGATTCTAATATTGCATAAAACAATAATTGCAGGGAAGAATTGCATCAGTGGAAAACCCCCTTTACTCGTTTTCTGCATGTAATATAAAAGTTTTTTTTTTTTTTAAATCAAAAATGACTCAACCCTCCTGTAAGTTAATTAAATAATTAATTAATTTGAGAGAGTTCTACGCATGTAATTTTTTATTAGAACAAATTGTTAATAATTTTTAATTAGAAATTGCATTGTTACAAAGAGTTGCATATTTTTAATATACTGCTCAAAGTAATTAAGGGATGACAACACCAGATGAACAGGATGACAACACCAGATCTGAACAAACAATTTATTGTATAAATAAATCCTATTGTATATGGATGGAATTTCTATTCAGTACTCAGTAGATATTGATTTGGAAATTCCAATCTCGAAATTGCAACCTATCAACATATTTCCAGTAAACTTAGGATGGATTACATAAATTTAAGTCTAAGTTAGAATGTGACACTGTCATGACGTACAGCATAATGTGTCACATTCTAAGATAGGCTTAAATTTAATTATAAATCTTTTATGCAACCCAACCTAAATGATCTATACTGGGTGTTTTTGGAAGTGTGGGTGAAAAGGAATCCGGATACAATATGAAACAAACCTAAGAGAATGGCAGATTTGATTTTCTTTTTTCTGTGTTAATTTTGAAATGAAAAATAATTTCATAAAATTTCATAAATTACAGAAAATTGGTAGTGATTTTATTTAAAGAAATTCCCTTATTCACCAGTGGCCGTCAGGATCGGGCTAGAATACAAAAAAGGATTGCACATTGAATTTGTTTTTGAGCAAAAGCAAAGTGTTCAATAATATACACAGTAGCAAGGTTCGTTTTTCAGTCATACTTCCAAAAACACCCTGTATATGTAATCTATGATGTAACCGCAACACTTGACATATCCCATAATTTTTTTGAGCGGTGTAGTTGCGATGCATGTTATACTACGTAAATATTTCGTTTCTTCAGTTACCAGACGGTGGAATCGAAAGTCGGTCAAGTTACTAAGGCAGTTACTGACGCCCCGATGTAAGTAATGTATTTAAAATGCATGCATGTTAACCACAAGCGTCTATCAACTCTTGCACTGATGATTTTACAAATTTGTTGCTGCAAACAGAATGTCTTTCTAACAGTTGTTAAATTTTAGATATCAAAAAACTACTTCAGTTATTGGTGGAATAACTGGAAGTATTACTAGCAAACTTGGTCAGATGCGTCATTCGGATTCGTTCCGGTCATTCGAGGAAAAAGTTGGCACTGCATACGAAAACGTAAAGGTATTTTTTTGGCAAAAATTGTAGTCTTTTACATAGTATCCAAGATGTTTGTTCTAGGTGACAAAGTCAATGGCTTTGTTATACTAATTATGACACATTTAAATGATTCTTTAAGTGCTCTACAAGATGTTGTAGCCTATACCTGCTGGATACAATACAGTAGCAATATTTTTTTTAATGATCTTAATTAATTTATAACTTGCTCGTGGTGAAAAGAAAGAAAAATAGTAATCAATTTAATATTATTTTATAATATTTATTTTGGGATAACGTTTTAGTACAGTATAGAAATTTACTTCGTATTAGGGAAGATATACCGTATGTTTGAGCTACCCGGGTACCCATATCGTGCTCGGGTAATGAGCTCAGGTACCCGTACACAACTAGTCCAGCACAATTAAATAGCTCATGCTGAGTGGATGAAAATAATATAGGGTTTCATTGATCTAAAGTTTATGGTTCTTGAAATAGTGACAATTTATCGCTAAAATATGACAAAATTAGTTATTTTTAAATATTTGACCTTGAATTTTGGTAAATATATTATTGCGATCAGTCACTGCAGTCGCTTGACTTTATGCAACCATACAACGAATGAGCAATGTTCGAGCGTTCTGGTATTAGAAAATGCATAAGTATGCACAAAAACCAAATTGAAATAAAAACTTATTCAAAAAATGTATCTGTGTATCTAAGGGCCATATGCACCAAACACTATAATCGAGCTTAAATTTGAGTGACGTTTATATTGTGACCTAGGTTGTGACGTTTAAAGTTTCATAACATTGTGCAAGTCTTTTAAGTGACGCTTAAAGTTAAGCTGAGTTAATTCGTTCGGTGCATACGGCCATAAATGCTCAGATACATACATAGATACAGTTACAGATACCAAGTACTGCAATGTAACTAGTTACATAATCAGATACACTGAAAGTATCTAGATACGGTATCTAGACTCTTGTAACTAGATATGTTACAACACTGGATATACTATCGATATCATAAAAAACTAGGACAACTTTTAAATCCAGTAGCCATGCGTTTCCATTATTTTATTATATTGAATCTTACTTTGTTGTCAAGTCAGTAACTGTATTTTTGTTCACGGTGAAATTCTGAGCAATTTGTCTAACTGTGACACCCTTTTCTATGCAAGCAGCTATCCTAACTTTTTAAACAATATTTACTGTAGGTATTTGTCTAAGTACGTAATCAGTTCAAAATGATTAAATTATTTATTGATATTATTAAAAACAAATTTAAAAGTTTATAAACTATTTCATTAATAATCTGATCAATCTTACGGTTTTATATACAGGGTTGGGCAAATGTCTGGAACCAAGCTAATATCATCTGTACCGTTAATTCGATTTCTATGAAAATTTGTGGTAGTATACAAAATTTTAAGGCGGATCTAAGTAACATTTGTTCATTTGAATCAAACTTCCGGTTTAACCGGCAAACTTTTGTTTTTTAAATAGAACACTCTGTATATTTATAAAGATTTAAAAAGAGCATTCTCTTAGGAATTCAATGATATAAATATTTGGGTCCTGCAATGTTAAATTACTCCAAAAGCAATTCTTTTAATTTTTCTGTAAATACATTTGTTATCATGGAAACCCATGGCCTTCTAAATCAAAAGCGAGTTCTAACTGGCCTGGGCGTTTTGAAAAATTTACATTGAATTTTTGTGCTCGAGAAAACGCCAAAAGTCGACACTTTGGCGCTGGTTATGGGGCACTGACAGCAATGAGTGAAGTGTACTGTCATTACTGTCAATCAAAGTGAATTCACGCAAAATTAATTAATATTGTAATTATCGTAATACAAGATAATTTATGTGGTATAAACTTTATAGATTCATGCAAAAATCATTTGATCTCGTCGGAGTGAAGTACGCTTGCGCAATAAAGAAAGACTGGCACTTTAAAAAGCTTTCGTGTTATGAATAATTACAACAAGTTATATAAAAGAGTTTCGACTTTTGATAATGTAAAACGTGTTAAAAAAGGCGTTGATAATTACGCACAATGAGAAAAGCTTTATTATACATGTTGTAACTTACCACAGGTAAGATTCTAATCTAAAACCGTAATGGTTTAATGCTAAACTAAGTTGTCGAAATTGGACATAAATACTCCACCTTATTCCAACGTAAATAATATCCAGTATGCTCAAATTTTTACAACAATAACATTAATTGCTCTTACACGAACTCATCCACCATTCACATGTGACAGAACTGTCAAGATTTTAGGTTAAGAAAGCGCCCTGTAAGCACTGCTTGGCGGAGCACGCCTGAACTGCACTTTTGCGCAGGCCAGATAGAACACGCTTTTCATTTAGAAGGCCATGCTATAAATTATGCCGACAATTTAATGTTTGGACGAATCTAACATTTAATAAATTAATACAGGTTACATCACTTTTGGCTTTTATTGCAAACTGTATTCTTTCTGGTATAATGTCAACTAAGGATTCATAATATTGCGGGGTGAAAAAATACCATATTTTCTCTATTTTAGCCCGGAAATTGTTCGTTGGGGACTTTTTCCCAAGATCTTTTTGAAGTCATGTTGCAGGGGGGAATGGGACTTATCAATGACAATCGACTCCACAAAATTCAAAACAATTTCAGCCAATATGTCAATATGCCAATTGTTTTGAATTTTGTGGAGTCGACTGTCATTGATAAGTTGGAACCACATGAAAAAACACTTCTTTATAAAAGGTACGTGGATGACATATTATTAATTTTACCAAATCAATCCATCAAACATGTTTTCATCAAAGACTTAATTTCACTTTAGAAGTTGAACAGAATAATCAAATCAACTTTTTAGACGTTACTTTAATCAAAAATAGCGACGGCTCTTTGTATACAAATTGGTATAGAAAAAGCACTTGGTCTGGCCGCTACCTAAATTTCAACTCTACCCACCCCAAATCCCAAAAAATAGGGGTTATAATAAATCTTATTGACAGAGCTATTTTACTGTCCACACCCAAATTTCACAAAGATAATATAGAATTGGTCAAATCTACTTTATTAAATAATGATTACTCTTTATAACGAGTGTTTTTTTAAATCCGACGTCAAAGTAGGCCTTGAAGAGGCATTTGTGAATGTTTCACAGCTATGAATGAATTGTTTCACAGCTAACTTGACGTCGGATTTAAAAAACCACTCGTTATATTATCAATTCCATCACTAGTAAAAGGTTAAAATTTTTAAAACAAAAATTAAATCAAATTAACACTCCTTCATGCTCTCCCTCCAACTCTAACACAAATCAAATTACAAACAAAACATTTTTCTCAATGCAATATTTTCCAGGTTTAAATGAACCGTTACAAAGAAAATTAAAACAACACAACATCACTATAGCCAATAAATCACGCAATTCACATAAATATAATTTTTTTCCCAGCTCTAAGGACAAAATTAACAATCAAAAGAAAACCAATGTGGTCTATAAAGTTAATTGTAGAAATTGTTCAAGTTGTTATGTGGGACAAACAAAAAATTCTCTGAAAAAGAGATTGTATAATCATGAATATCACACTAGAACAAAAATCCTGACCACTCGATGTTAACACACCACGCCATTAATAACCGTCATAGTTTCAACTTTGCATCGGCCCAAGTCTTGTGCCAAGAATCCAATTATCGTAAAAGAAGTATACTTGAAATGTGTCAAATTGTAATTAACAATAATTGTGTTAACAAAAGATCTGATTTTAAAAATTTGTCTAACATTTATCTACCATTGTTAAAAAACTGACCCCCCCACTGATCAGTATTTGTATTTTCGCGTGATATGATGCGCTGTTTGTGCCATTTAGTTTACTTGCGACAGTTGGCGCGTGCGGAACTCATTAATGTAAGTGTACAGTACTTTTTCAATCTTTTACCACTCATGTAATTTAAATTTGTATAATCATAGGCTACTTTTAGTTGTTACACTCTTTCGATCTTTTTTCTAGTTGTATACTGGCCTGGTTCGAAAGTACTTTGTAATAAAACCAAAATAAAAAAAAAATTGACCGAGTAATTTCGATGAAGTCTCCCTTCCAATGTTTCTTCGTTAAAATAACTTTATATTTTGCGCAGTCCAGACGTCTTTTCTTTTGTGCTTAGATAAGCAGTCGTTTTTGTTTTGGGATTTTAAAAATAAAATGTATTAAAATTTAGGTTCTCAAATTTAAATGAGTATTGAGTGCTATAAATGATATTTACTTTATAAAAACCGTAGCCGAATTTGTATAACCATTGTTCGCAACATTCTCTAGATACATACAATTAGACCATTTCTTCATTCCATTGGGACTGAATTTCTTTTAAAGTACCCTGTCTGCCGTTTGGAAATTATTTCTGTTACAGTATTTGATTTTCCCGGACTTTTGCTGCGAATATTAATGTTTGCCGTGTCTCCATATTCTTTTTATTATGTCGCCAATTGTCAATTTCGGTAAGTTAAATTCATTCGCGATTTTTTTACGGTTTTATCTGTGGCATATTGTCAAATTATAATTTCACGTACTTCTTTATGAGTTGGTACACTACGGGCCATATTTTTCCTGAACATTTTGTTGTTAGTATCAAAATCAACAATTAGCTTGTATTGATAACGATTTATGGTTTGTCTTTTCAAGAATTTCTTGTTTTTAAAGCGTAAAATAGTATTCACAGTTGGTTCTTGTCCGATGAAATTTGTATCACAAAATCTTTTAAGCGGACACTAAATCGCGCACTATAACACTTTACCATGGCCTTCTAAATCAAAAGCGAGTTCTAACTGGCCTGGGCGTTTTGAAAAATTTACATTGAATTTTTGTGCTCGAGAAAACGCCAAAAGTCGACACTTTGGCGCTGGTTATGGGGCACTGACAGCAATGAGGGAAATGTACTGTCATTACTGTCAATCAAAGTGAATTCACGCAAAATTAATTAATATTGTAATTATCGAAATACAAGATAATTTATGTGGTATAAACTTTATAGATTCATGCAAAAATCATTTGATCTCGTCGGAGTGAAGTACGCTTGCGCAATAAAGAAAGACTGGCACTTTAAAAACCTTTCGTGTTATGAATAATTACAATAAGTTATATAAAAGAGTTTCGACTTTTGATAATGTAAAACGTGTTAAATAAGGCGTTGATAATTACGCACAATGAGAAAAGCTTTATTATACATGCTGTAACTTACCACAGGTAAGATTCTAATCTAAAACCGTAATGGTTTAATGCTAAACTAAGTTGTCGAAATTGGACATAAATACTCCACCTTATTCCAACGTAAATAATATCCAGTATGCTCAAATTTTTACAACAATAACATTAATTGCTCTTACACGAACTCATCCACCATTCACATGTGACAGAACTGTCAAGATTTTAGGTTAAGAAAGTGCCCTGTAAGCACTGCTTGGCGGAGCACGCCTGAACTGCACTTTTGCGCAGGCCAGATAGAACACGCTTTTCATTTAGAAGGCCATGCACTTTACGTTTCACCGTCGTTCGACAGCTTCGTCAGTGAATTTCACTTCTGACGAAGCTGTCGAACGACGGTGAAACGTAAAGTGTTATAGTGCGCGATTTAGTGTCCGCTTAAAAGATTTTGTGACGTAAAAAAGTAGTCGTCCAAACAATTAGTTGCCAGCAAATTTATGAATCAATCAAATTAATTGTATTATGTAGACACAATATAAACAATTTAAAAATAGTGGATAATGGATTTCCGTCAAGAAATTTAAAAATTAGTAGACGAAATATTAATTAGGAAGTATATGTCTTCAAATAAAAGTATACAATGTTTTTTTTTTAAATAATTATAACCAGAAAAATTAACAGATATTTTAAAATAACTGTCCGTCCAAACATTAAGTTGTTAAGGCTCGTATGCGTACTTCGGGATGTGTACAAATTGGCATAGTCAGATGCCGAATTGCATCATTATTTCGGCTTGTGGCACTTCTACTATGGACATATGGCGATATACTCAAATATATCGGCCACGGGCCGAATTCGTCGTCTGTCTCCAACACGTCATACCGTGGGGAAATGGAAACAACAATTTTTTGTGAGAACGCGAGTTAAATTTCTGTATAAAAAATAAGTTCCTTATTATTCAAGTCTCGCATTCATACTCGGTTTCAAATGAATCCCTATGTAATTCTGATTGCAGTTATGAAACAAATGAAACCGTACACGTTATAAAATCGGCTATATTAGACTTGCTCCTGGTCTGAGAAGTCCGGCTTCGGAGATGCCTTCAAAAAACTGCAAATCCTCAACGATGTTGTAACATCCGAACTGCTTTTAGACTGCTGTGTGTGTGTGTCAGTCTAATGCACATAGATTGCATCTTTTGATTGTTGCCCTCAATTTGTTTTTCTTAATAAAAATTTGTGTTTCAGTATAAGCAACATTCGAGTCGAAATACCTTGGGATCATAATTTTTCTTGATATACAAATTTAACTGATGTATGATGAATCACGAACTAAATTACAAGTAATACATCTTAATAATAAATACAGATAGAGTGAAACTCGCTTATAACGAGCACTGGTTACAACCAGAGTTGCCAGTACTGGTGATTTTGCACCAGATCTGGTGATATTATAAAGAAACTGGTGCTCTGGTGATTTTTTTAGAAAATCTGGTAATTTTTGCTAGTAGTTAGCCACTGCCACCGTGGGTAATGTTTCCGAGATTAATAACTCTCGTAGGTTTTTTTAATACCTGTTAGTGTCAAAATTTTAGTGTTTCTGTTGGAACCCTGCTTTCATCCCTTTAAATGTAGAATAGAAATTTTGGAATTTCCTAACATTCAGGTAACAGGTACCAACATTACAAACATTTGACAGGTATTATAGAAAAAAAAAACACATAATAAAGCTATATCGTATCTTGCTTATGTTAATCACGACTTTATTTCAATACAACTTTAATCATAAGATGAGAATTCAGGCAAACATTATGAGAAAACATAACTATTAGGTATATTCGTTTTAGAAATCCTGGGTTTGCCACAATAACGTCATCGTCAAGTAATTAGTGCACATATAGGTCAAGTTGTGGTTGTACCAGAAATTGGTCTAAAACGAATAGATTTTGTGTTGACAAGATGATATTAATAACTATGTAACCTCACTAATTTAACATATTAAACTCATTTTTATATTACGGCTTTGTATTATTTATTATTATGAGCAAAATGGCCTATGCTAGTTTTATTTAAGGAAATCTCAAGAAAGTATTATGAATTCGGGCATAAAATTTTGTATTTACTTATGAACATATTACAGCGGGAATGTTTTGGCAACGAACATATACATAAATCGCACTATATATGTGATATCCGTAATCCATAGTAACAAACAATAAATATGAAATAAAACTAAAAATTAAGGTTAAGTTGCGGCTGACGCAACTAGACCCTACTCGAGAGTAGGTGCGCATTACGTCAACATCAGCGTTGCCGTAGTGGCAATTAAAACGAATATGTCAATGTCAAATCCGGCAGGCCGAAAATCTAAAACGAATGCACATTTCGTTGACGTAGGTGACTTGGGGCAGTCCAAGTCATCTAAAACGAATATACCTATAGTATATTATGGTAATAATAATAGTTAATATTCTCCATTCACTTTGGCAATGAGTAACTAATTGTGATTTTGTTTTTCCCCTAAATATATTTTATAATTTATAATGTTATATTATAAATGTAATGAGACTAGTATTATTTATTTGCGTCATGCCTCTTGTTTTTATTATTTTACTTATTTTAATTTTTTGAGCTGGTGATTTTTCAAGTCGATCTGGTGCTTTTTGGGTTACTTGTCTGGTGATTAAGAAATTTATATACTGGCAACACTGGTTACAACGAGAACTCGGATATAGCGAGAAACTTGAAAAGTTCCGTGTCTCCTGTTTATACGTATATTTTCTCGTTTATAACGAGCACTTGCATATAATGAACAGTAATTGTGGTCCCTTGACCCTCGTTATATCCGAGTTATACTTTAATATTGTTACTACAATTTTCAAAACCTGAAAACTAAAATAAACGTAGCAATATGTTTTTCCGAGATTCTGCGCTGACAAATTACACGGGCAATAACAAGTACCAGGATAAAGAAATTATACCCGGGTAATAATCGCACAGGTAGTGCTCGGGTATCAGATATACCCGGGTAATAACAGGTACCCGGATGTTGGATATTTTATTCATTCAACGCTTGCATTAAACTTTTTTCTAAACTTGGAAATAAAGATGATTAATAGGGTGGCAATTCTCGTGTGGTTAGCCTCTACAATCTCTAATTTCTCTAATTGTTTTAAATATCCCGCTGATTATACTATCCGCATTATGGCGAAGCTTAACCAAAGATTAATTAACGTCATTACGAAGTAAATTTCTATTCTGTGGTTTTAGGTTAAATTTCGGAAATGCTTCATTCTCATTTCAAATAACAATCTTTTATGTGTCTACAGTATTATAAAAATCTGTGAAATATTTTGCTAAATAGTAAGAAAGAATCATTTAAATATTTTCACTATTAACTGTTATTGGTTATTGCCACTGCACAAAAAACGTGTAGGATGTATATAAATTAGCAGCTAATTTATTTATACAAAATATTCTTCATAGTATAATTTAAAACCATAATTTTATAAAAAAGTTATTGTTTAAGTACCAGGAAGCTCTTAAAGTTTAAAATTATAGTGGTAATAAATAATGATTAATACTTTCTCGTAACAGAAAACAATTGCAAATAATATTGATTACATATTCTTATTTTATCTAATTGATACCATTAGATTAAGGAGTACTGTCAATTGTAATATTGCACTTACTATTTTTAATTTGCCGGTGTATTTTGATTACAGTTTGTTAATTGTCTTGCATTGTGGAGTTTACTTCAATAATTAGTAATTAGTTACAAATTTCGAATATCTCTTATATGTACTTTCAAAATTCTTCAAATATTTTTTATTACTTTTTTTTAATTTAAGATGGTAATAGCTTTAAAAAAAAAAAACCTAAACTAAACTGAATTGTGATCATGACTTGAAAAATAAAACGTTAAGTTACAAAGGAAATAGTGACAATTTAAATTATCTGCTAATTTATACACTACAATATATTTTATATTAAAAGAAAAAATTATGTATTTCTTTTTCTAGACTAAGGTAGGTACGGGTGTGTCTCGTTCAGGATCCCAGCAAAGTCTGGATGATGCCCTAAGATCAAGATCGGGCTCGGTGGTAACAAGCCCCACCATCCCCGAAGAAAAGCCGATTGCGTAGAACGTTTCTATTGAACTACACTCCGGCCACCATTGCCTTTATGCTTCACCGAACATTAAAATATATAACACATAAATACTACTTATTAACTTCTTTATAGGTGTCAATGTGTTGCCTTGACTTGAATTTCTTGAGATGAGATTGTTATAATTTTTGTCACGTAAAAGTTATAATCAGCCTGAAATTGTCCCGGTGGTTTTTGTGAAAATTCAAGTTATTTTTGGGTGTCGCAAAAATTGTAAATGCCGAACCTACTTAAGACTTACATGTAATATTTGAATAGTTTTTGTACAGGATTAAGAAGAAGAAAATATGTAGTAGTGATTGATTGAGTTAGATTTTGTCCTAGTTTTTAATGGCTCTATTAGTGTAAGTTTCCTTGTCTTAAATAAATTATATTTTAAATAATTGCTACTAAATAAATATTTTCTTTAGCTGTGGCCGGTGTGTTTCATTTTAATAAATTTCTTCGAATAATGATAACAGGTAGCAGAAAATAATCGATTTAATACAAAATGGTATCAATTACAAAAAAATCAAACAAAATAATATAACTAATGGAACATGTAGTAAATACAATTTTATTAATTCAATGTTAGTGGATTTAATCTCTTATTCAGCAATTATTGCTAATACCACAGATAATACATACACAATATGCAATAAATTATACTAGACTAGTCTTGACTGTATGTAAACATTGATGCTCTAGGTATTATTAATTTTTTTAATGTAGGTGAAGCAGTTTTTACTTTTTGAAGTACATTTTCATATTCTGCAGTGTATAGCATAAAAATAATTGAGCAAATACTCTTCATTAACCCCCAAAAGGCATCAACTCTTCTTCATCTTTTCTTTCTCAATATCGCTGGCCATAATCGATGATCGTGTTTTGAATACAATATTCCTAATGTGTTGTGATGGTAATTCAAATAGCACAGTCAAGACTATAGATAACGTAATAATCCACCACAGTTCAAACAGATTAGACTAAAAAAAATATAGATGTCAAATAAATGTATAATTGGTAAAAAAAATGTTTTACATACATGGCTGCGAATAGCTCCATAGTGATCAGAGTGACGTGTCGTACCAACATTGTAGAAAAATGTTGGAAATTGTGTTAAATATACTGTATATGATATGTTAGTCCAAAGCTTGGGCAATGGGTGAGACAGTATAGTGTTGATGTAGCCTAGAAGAAATAATGTTAATGTTATTGTAGGAAACTAAGACTAAAGAAAACTTACTTCGATAACCTATATGTGTTATGTATATTACCCATCCGAAAGCTGAGCACCATAATATGGAAGCGAATGCAGCATACCATGCAGCATCTTTTGAGCTGTATATGTAGTCAATATCAGCCATAAACGCTGGTCCAAAAAAGGCAGAACAAAAGCAGACCAATGCTATAATATTTCCAGCATGTATCATCGCCTGAAAATATGGGCGTTTTTTAAATTTTATTTTCGTCTCATCACTTATTCATTTACCGGTTTAAAATGTACATTTTTATGGTTTCGTAACATATACCCTAAAATGATTCCCATGATGTATACAGTAAGCCTGTATGGTGGTAATATGTACAAATAATCAGCAGTGTTAAATAACTGTTCGGTACTAAAAATATATAAAATAAAAATAAAATATTTAAAACATAATGCATATTGACGTTTTGCAAAAAACAAATTATAGTTATTAAGATACCAAGGGTGTTATAGGGTTTATAACGCCCGAGGTCGGCAGCGTACGCCGACCGAGGGCAAATAATTTTAACGCCCGTGGTGCCTTCGACGTTTAATGTCCGACTAGTTTTGTAAAGGGTCTGGCAGTCAAACCTGATGTTTTTTTGAGAGAGGATAACACAGACAATTTTCGACAAAGAAATTTTTTTTTTAAGAAGACTGATGTGTGGACATTTTTAATATAAAAAAGAATTGTTAAAAAACCGTCACGTGTGAAAAATTATGTCACTTAAATGACGACCACCATTTTCAATGCTTTGTTGAAGTTTGGGTAAAGTTGGTCATCACCTCTCCAATATTGGGCGAGGTATGGCATGCATTTCTCTCTGTATAGCCTCCTTTAATTCATCGAGATTTCGTGGTTTGTTCCGTGTGGGAATCCTTCCACGGGGAGGAATATTGAAATGCTGGCGGAACTTTCGTTACGTGATCGTAACGGAATCGCCGTTTTTGAAATACGTCTCTATGACGAAAGCGCGATGCTCATGGCTCCACTGCTCCATGAATACAAAACTTCCACACTTGTGAAATCGAATTACACTGTTTTCTTCCTAATTTTTCGCTGCTACCTTGAATAACACTCAAACTAAAAACATCAGATTTGACTACCGGACCCTGTATTTCGCTAGATTTATAATAATTTAATTAAAACCATCAAATCACTAGAAATCATAGATTTTTTTTAATGCCTTATCTAAGCAAGATACACTCCGTCTCAAAATTATAACCACATTCACAGTTTTACAGAAATTTACTTTTCACTAAAATATAGATATTTTTTATTGCAACCATGAGATAAAGCTTGTAATTATTATTATAAATATAACATTTTTCACAAGGTTTACCTGATGGTTAGAACAAAAAATATCTATAGTTTAATGAAATTTTGAAGTATTAAGTATATTTTATTTGTCAATGTGAGTTTTCATTTAAGTGCTGTCAGTTAGTTAATTAAAATGGAAAAAAGAGTTTAATCTCTCGGAAAGACTACTGCTGAAGGCTGCAAAGGCAGTGAAAGCCTTTGTACCGTGTACCCCACAAAACAAAACAAAAAACTGAACGAGAAAGAGTATTTCCGTTTTCAAGAATAATTGCGTTAGTAAAGATTACTTATACCGGGTGTCCACTTTGATTACGCACCATAGAGATTTCAATGCAATTTCTTTTAATTGTAAATTCCTGCTCTTCTATTGAATACATCAAAAAGTACTAAACGGCATAATACCTTGCTTTATGTTGTGCATTAGCTAAGACTGCTTTTAATATGTTTTTCGAATAAATGGGCTTTCAAAATGAAAAAAGAAAAAATCAAATAAGCAGATATTTTTGTATTCCACCGTTTTGATCAAGCAGGCAAACTTCTAATTGACAAACTCTATTGATTTTTTGACTTCAAACATAATTCGTATTGAAAAATATTTATTAAATTAATAGGTACTACACCAAATGTCGCCAAATGTAATTCGCCGTTTGCGGCCACTCGCCCTGGAAGTTTCTACGAACATTGCTTAACATTCTAGAACTAATAGTTGTTTATTCTTCCACGATTCTACATCTCAACTCATTCAAATCGAGGAAAGGAGTCTGATAAATTTTTGATTTTAAATAAGGCCACAAGAAGAAATCGTTTGATATTAAATCCGGCGAACATGCAGACCATCGTGGATCAACAAGCCTGCATTCAATGTATGGTGCTTTTTTAACAACTTCAAAAGGGAAGCAGAAATTTACAATTATAAAACATTGCATTGAAATTCCTATGGTGCGTAATCAAAGTGGACACCCGGTATATAATTTATATTATTATTTTCCGTAATAGAGTGCCTTGAAATTTTATAATGCCCGATCGGGCATTATTTTAAAGTAACACCCTAGTGCATTAATTCTACGTAATGCTAACATAACGTAAAATTGATCCATTATTTTGTTGTAATAGTGTATATAGTCGGACATTAAAATTATTAACAGATTTTACTAGCTTTGTTACGTTAATATTTTCTATCTTTTTTATAATTTCTTGTTTACGGTATAAAGATTCTTTATTTTAAACGATTATATTAAAAAAGAATCACTTACGAAGCCCCAAAATGAACAAAAATTGACAAGTCCCTGTTGTATGTAACATAAAACCTCATTGCAGTAGAAATAGCAGCTATAACGAGTAGAACAAATATACCTCGTTTAGGCCACTTCCATAAGAGTAACACCATAAAAGGTGACATGAAAAACAACTGAGTGTCAATACCTATATGGTGCGTATGTGTAAGACACTGAAATAAAATCTTAATTAAATGATTCCCACTGTGAATCAAACACGTACCATATCTTTAAATCCAAAATAATTGTGAATAAATAACATGTTCCTCCACCAATATTTCTTGCAAATGTCGGAGTGGTGAGTGACTACTTGATTCCACATAGGACCTTCATTCATCCATGGCAAGACTAAAGTGCAGAATAGAATTAGGGCAGCGAAAGTGGGCAAAATCCTGAGTATCCTTGATAGGTATTCCTGTGGGATGTTGATGCTGTTTTTCTTTAGAAGTTGACCGAATAGGGAGTATGCCATTAGAGTTCCTGATATCATTATGAATATATCCGTGTAGAGACATGCGGATCTGCCTAGTATTGTCCAAGCTTTTCCCAAATTCTATAAGATGGTACGAAATATAAAAAGTTTTAAATTTAATCAGTAATGTGCTCTTTGTTCATTTAGATTTCTAATATACCGACTGTTTCAAGTTGAGTGTGTCCTGAAGAAATCTCTATCTCTAGGACTTATTACAGGTCTCATGGTTTACGCAGTCAAATTCGTAGGTGCGTCGTAGACCGCATGCGAGGGTGGGACCTGGTTAAGCATGAAAGTTTCATGCAGTGAAGCATAATTGCTGCGCTAAACCCCACCTACCCGTTTTTGAGCTTATGCACGCAGAATTTGACCGCGTAAATCGTGAGACCTGTATATTTCCCAAGATTTTAATTATCTATGAGGATAAACTTTTTACACTGCTGAACATAGATTTTAAACATCGATTAAAATTCGTCATTAAAAAACTTGCGATGCTATAAAAAAAAAGTAGAAAACGGGGCTGCTATTTTAATATTCGGTAACTCTCGGCTCGGATTCATCTTGCCTTTAGCTGCTCCTCAAAGAATCTAGAAGTTATTATGTCAGTATAAAAAAAAACAAAAAATAAAAACGCTAGAAATTTGAAATAATTTGACAGATCGAAATTAAATTTTATGTTGTTTGATTATCCACCTTAATCTTCTTCCTATAAACAAAAAAAAGTTCCCGCTATTCTTTTCAATCTTTGTTTTTGATAGCCTACTAACGTGGCTTAATAGGTTTGTTCGTTTGTTTTGCACTTTCTACACTTGTAACCCCTTTACTCTATCTTACTAACTCCTACTTACATTATACCATAACTGACTCTCTCAGGAGCGGTTGGTACAAAAAGTGTACAAAAGCGCAGAATAGACCAACAGACCTAATGTAAATTCATATTTTTCTTAATGCTTTTTGTAACGGGTCATCAAGAAAAAAATACATCGAGTTAGCCTTGGAAAAAATCGTATGTCGTAACTTTCATAATTCATTTTTTATAGATAAAATTCGATTAACCTCAAGATGTTCGTATGTGGACCAGATCTAGTTCTTACTCGTTTTTTTAGTTGTTGGTGGAAGTGGCCAATGCAAAAAGATATTTTGAAACTAATCCGCGTCTTTGAACAAAAGAGTCGCCGCGGGCGGAATTATGCGGAAACTACGAACTGGTCATGAAAAAAACACGTGTGTCGTGACAGTTGTAGCTGCGAGCTGTTAAGAAGGGAGTCAAATCAGTGAAAAAGTGTTTTATTTACACTTATGACTTCGTATAAATTGTAATGTGTTCCGTACCGCAGTGTAAAAATCGCAAAAAACTATGTATCCCTACTTTTTTAACACAAAAATGGCGGAGAAGCGGTCATATACAGCGGCATCTAGCGGAGATGAAAAACGCCCATTTCTTTGTTCTTGAAAGAATATAATATTAAACTTAATTATCTGAATTTAATCCTTTCGCATAACCTACATTTTATATTTTGACGGTAGTGCGATAATCATAGCACCTGTACAGTTCATTCTATGATACGTACTTTTGTTTCCAAGGCTGACTCGAGGTAGGATTTTGTTGAACGCTCGATAGAAATATTATTGGAAATGCTACTGTGCGATCCAAAATTATTTAGATAAGGGGAGGCTATGAAAAATAAAATCAGAGTCTTGGTTTAAATTGATACAATTAACCACGACCTACTAGATTTCATGAGACAGTGTGCTTTTATTCGGCCTACGCAGTTTATTAGTTCAAGTGTTTCTCCGCCACTTACCGCTGGCGCCACTTACCCAAAAAATTGGAAGCAGATTTATATCCGGAATGTCATTATTCTCAATTAGTGTCAAATTCGCGCGGTTTATAGCAAGTACAGGAGTGCGTTTAGAAAGTACGCCCGGACGCACACCATTCGTTCGAAAAGTAGGATGTTTCTGACGTCACATCTCAGAACGTACACTCGCACCGTTCTGAAACTTCGTCCGGACGACGCATTTTTCATCCTTCTTTTTACTGCGGCGTTTGGTGTGGGACTTGCGCATTAGGCGGTTTACGTTACAACGTTTGAAATTTTAAGTTTTAACGGTGGTTTTATTTTAACTTACAAAAGTAGTGAAAATGGAAACAGTAATAGCGGCTGTCAGTGTAATATCTGCGGCGATATATTTACATAATTCAGCGTCTATAGTCCATATAAAATAAATGCGCATGTGCGGGGGGCTACGCACACCATAAGCGTTCATAAAAGTGGATAAAAAGATAGGAAGAGAAGGTGTGACGTATATTTTTTCGTCACACACCATTCGGAATGTTTACACTGAGAATCTAAACGCACTCCTGTTGTTATTTCTTACTCAATGATATCGTACGAAGCGAGCCTCCCTTTAAGCCAGTAAACAGGCCAGTAGCTGGGGTCCAGTTACAGAACTCCAGTAGCTGGCCTTGCCAGACTAGTGAAGGCGCGTTTCCACGACGCCAGTAAACAGGTCAGTAGCTGGAGTCCTGTGACTGGACTCCAGTGACTGGTTCCATGTAAACACTACTGGATGCCAGTGACGGTCCAGTCCAATTGAAAAATGCTCCTCCAGTCGACTTGCTTGAGGAGTAGCCAGTGCGTATTTTGTTTGCCCATGCGCACACATCCATGGTTACCGCCCGAATGGACTGTCTAACTGGCTCCAGTGAACTGGCCATGTTCTGGCAAGGCCAGCTACTGTCCTGTGACTGGACTCCAGCTACTGGCTTGTTTACTGGCCTCGTGGAAACCTGCCATAAGGGACGTTTTCACAGGTCAATTTGGGTCAAACGATCAATGAATGGAAAGCCAATCGAACGCAAATTGACGGTGTAAATTAGTTTTCGACTTCGTTGTTGGGCGTCGTCAATCGAACAATTGAAGTAGAAACTAGAAACACCCCGAACGATTTCTGCCGAATTTTATGTGTAGATTCTGTTCGTATCTGTAGCAACCGTAAGATCTGTAAACCTGTAACTCTATTTATTAATTTATTTTATTTATTAAACAATCCTAGGTCCCTAGGATTACTCATAAGTCTCCTCTGTGGTATTATCTTATAGACGTACAAGAAATCAGATGATATTGAGAACTTCAAAGTTCCACCTTTTAGTAATTGACTTACAGGCTTACAGATCTTACGGTTACTACAGATATGAGCAGAATCGCTATGTGTTTCAAATTTATAAAAGAATTATATTGTTAATAATAGTAATAATTATTATTATACTGTTAAAATCAGTGAGGTTAGTTTTGATCGTATTTTCATCATTTTATTGTCTAACTTGTCTTTAATTTCACACTCATAGTCATTAGTCTAAAAATGGATTATTATCATTATACTGAACTGAAGTTTTATCTTTAGATTAAACTGCACTTTTAAACTCCTGCTATAATACCGGCCCTGAATCTTCTAGAATGAATTCCTTCAACGGTTGATTTGAAACATCTCTTCACGAGATCCTTGTTCGGGTCCATCAGCGTCCTCCATTCTTTTTGTTTAAATATTTCAACATATTTTCTCTCGGATAGCACAACTAATTGTACTCCTATATTCATTATTTCATTTGATGCCATTTTAAATTTTAATTATGGCTTCGATACGATTGCCTCGTGTAAACCTTTTTTTTACATTCGATATACATACCATCGTAATCAGAAAAACCGACTACACTTAAAATTTTGGTTGATTGAAGCGTGCTTCAAAATGAACTTTTGTCATTTTGACTTTAATATTATTTTGACAAAAGAAATAAAAATACCCCAATTAAATGCAATTCAGAAGGCAATAATTCAAATGCGATTGCAAGACGGTATCAGCATTCGAGCAGTTGCAACTGAATTAGCTGTTAGCACCCTAGGTTACTAAAGAGAGAAGTCGCCTGGTAAGTCGTGGAGTGACGCGTCATTCAGTAGGCCATCTATTTGTGTATATGCATTAAATGGGCCTACTGAGTGACGTTGCAGTGACGTTGAAAGTTACCAGGCAACCTGTCTTTTTAGTAACCTTGGTTAGCACCAGTATCGTTTCACCAAAAGTTATGTTACACAACTAAATTTTTTTGAAACTGGAAGCATCTGTTTCACTTCGATGTAGTCGTTTTTTATGATTACGATGGTACCTAGTCGAACGATCCAAATCGTTTGACTCAAATCGATCGGTGTAAACGCGCCTTTACGAACATAGCTGCGACGGCGATGGTACCTTTTCGTCCACGGTTTGATCATAACTGAATCGTTCTAAAATCATATCTGAAATTTAATTTAATTCGCGTTAAAAGTTATTTAAAATAAATTATTACACTGCAATTACATAATTCAAAATTCAACCTCAAACCTCTGTTTCTAAGTAAAATCTAATATTTATTTATCATCGCAAAAAGTGCTTGTAGAATGTACATATTAATTTTGTTGTGATCTCTGCAATAATAATAATCTTAGAGCAATTTTAACAAATATTATTACAAATTAATAATTTGTAATTTTGTAAAAAAAATTTGAAAGAAAATACAAATTTAATAATAATACAATCAGATACAGGTAATGTTAGAGTTGCTTTAGATAAAGACGATTACAATAATATGTAAATCTTTTGAACTTTTAAATGATAATAATTATTATCAGGTATTAAAAAGAGATCCTACTGGCACTTTACAACAAATGATATGATAGATGAAAAAACCGCCAAATTACTAAGAAATTATTCATCTTGTTGTCCAAGATATTATGGCTTACCAAAAATTCATAAACCAACTTTATCTCTTCGTCTAATCTAAATATATCTTCAATTAATTCTCCTAATAACAATTTATCAAAATTTATCACAGAAATTCTATCTAATGCTTATAATAAAAGCAATGATTTTTATGTTCTAGATTCTTTTGAATTTGCTAATATTAGATTAGTACCAATCAATTATGAAATTATTCGTTTACATGTTGTTTCACTTTTTATTAATATTTCTTTAGATTTAACTTTGCAAAGGATTGAAAATAATTGGAAACAAATATCTTATTTTAAATTCAACAATACATATTTTAAACAAATTCTTGGAACACCTATGGGTGCAAATATCTCTCCAATCCAATGGATGATTTGTTAAATAATTGCATACCACAATTTTCTCTTGAAATTCCTTGGCTGAAAAAATATGTTGATGACATCATTTGTTTAATTCCTCATGAAGGTACTGATGAGAGTTTAAGAATTTTTAATAATAATTATAATCCTAACATACAATTTACTATTGAAAGAGAAACAGAAGGGAGTGTTCCCTTTTTAGACACGAGTTTTTCGCTCAGATAATAATACAATTGAAGTTGTTTTCATAAGAGAAGAAGCCTGCGTCATAAATAAAACGCGTTTGGTGTTGCATCATCAGACATAAGAAACTCCATCCTTCTTTCTCATTCAACGTTAACAAAGAAATAATACTGAAATAATTGTCGGTTGTAACTTCGGTGATTATATGCAGATTATATACGCAGTTAATTCGAATTATAGAAGGACTTCAGACTAAAAAAATTTCAAGTATGTAGTTGCAAATGCAACGCCTTAATTAAACATTTATTTTACTGTTCTCTGCGCTGTTGTTTTTAACAGTAACCCAAAAAGCAGTCGTAGGTGGGTGAAGTGCGTTTTAATTAAGTTCTGTTAATGATAGAGAGTTGCTTACTGAGTTAATAACATTTTCCGTTCCGTTTTCAGCCATTTACTTCGCAATTTTCTGTTAAAAGTGCTCTATTTGGAGGGTTCGTACAAGAAAAGTACACTACCCTGGGAACCGTTTCTTGAGGTTTTAGAATGAGGAAATATAGAGGAATAGGTTTACCTGAAGCTTTATATGCATTTCTGGGACACGGTGTATAAATATTTATTAGTCATAGCAAACTTAGTAAATTATGTGCACGTTCCAGAAAATTTTTGGCATCTTTAAAAATTGCTGCGAAAGTTAAAGTTTTAAATAATGTATTAAGTGCACTTTAGAATTCTGAACGATATTTTCCGCTACCGTTTTGCTGCAAAATTTACCAGAAAGACAATATGTATTTGCAAATATTTAATTTTACTTGCTATTTCCCTATGTCTGAAAAACGATTCAACACAGTGTATACTTATTAAATTTCAAAATAACTTCAGATAACGATAATTGTTTTAGAAATAATAATTTCTAACATCATATCTTCCGTTTTTTGTAAATAATCAAATTTCACTGTCATTCAGTTTAAAATTTTTTTTTTATTTTAATTAGATCTACTGTTTGTAGAACCTTAAGATAGGAATAAAATGTTAAGCTCGGTGAAAAACTTTAAAAAAGTTTCATTTTTTGCCCACTTGACTGCAGCCTAGTGAAAGAAAAAATTTAAAAATTAAATTTGTTTTTGTATAGTTTTAAATACATATTACAAAAATGAATAGTTTTAAGTAAAATTTATTAATTTAGATTTAGAAGAAAATAGATGCGTATTAAGTTAGCAATGCCAGGTAAAATATTCTTATTCTAACTGGTTTGCTGGTCATAAAACATAATGCGCACGCGTTAGTGATATAATGTTGTTATTGTGGAGTGAATGTGAAGTGTTTTTGATATCCTTGCTTGTCATGTTCTCCTGATAGAAAATAGGGAAATTTCCCTCGGAATCGACGCCTTGTGGTCGCTCTTTCACCCACGCAAATTGCATACCAGCATGCGGCGTTCTAACTTAATGTTGAGGATCACCTAGGTCGCGTCGAAATTACTTCTGGTTAACGAGCGCGCATTTCTATGTCTTCTCCGAAATTTTCTGTGAACCTGGTAGAAAATAAAGAATTTCGCGTCCGAAGCGCCAATGCCGACACGGAGGACACAAATAGTAACCGCCGAAGACGCGAAATTACCATTTCGCTATCGGGAGAACATGCGAATAAGAAAGTTTGCTGAGTCTACGAGCTGCCGTGCCCGCTATCGATCGGTCGGCGAGGAGTTTTTAATTCCTCACTTGTATATTCTCCTAATAGAAAATCGAGCATTTTCGTCTTTCAACGTATTCGCTGCGAATTCACACTTAATACTCCGATTGTCGTCAGCGAAGTGCTGTTTGTGTGGGAGCCCTATGGGAGCTACGGTGAAGAAATTAGCGTATGCGTATTGCAGGTGAGCCAACTCCTCTCGTTTATGCGTGCCTAGTCAAAAAGCGAGAATATTCGGATTTAAGCGCGTTCGAAAACGCACCGGTTACCGATGAGAGATTATCCATTTCAGCGGGAAATTTAAAATTTTGTAGGAATACCAGTCACATCTACCGTGAAAGCGATTATTTAGCTGTTTCAATCAATTAAAAACAAAAAAATGTTACTATACCATCGATTACGAATTTGAAATAAAAAATACATACGTAAAATACAATTTCTATAGTCAGTCATATATTAGTTAAAAATAATTGATTCTTTGGCGGAAATTTGTAATGTGAAAGTGTCTGTTGTCAAGATAAATCTCTATTCCAAGATACAAAAACACCGTTATGCCATTTAAACCATTTAATAAAGAAGTTTCTGAATTACCTAACCTAAGTAGGTATTCTTCGCTCACACATAGTGTATTTATTTAAGGACAAAAAAAACATTAAAAAATTGCTATATGACTTAAAGCTTAAAGGTGAACTAACTTAAATATTTAGCTCTTGTTTTTTGTCTAAATCCTTAAAAAATTGTTGATTATTGTTAAAAGTGTTAATTTGGTGCACCACGTACAGTGTCTTTCAAAAAGTATGCTTCAAATGGGAATTTTTTTTATTATCGGTTTTTATAAAAATTTATTGATGCAGAACGCTTCTGCATCCCTTAAAGTCAAATTGGAAAATGTAAGATGAAATTTATCTTGAACGGTATACAGCGTGGACACCGAGAAATGAAGACGCCTTAAGAGTAAGGTACCCTTATTTTACAAGATACAGCAAAATGTCAGAAGAATAAGTTATTCAGAATTAAAAGTTATAGCTAAATATGAAATTACAGCCTTCTATCTCAAATATAAAAAAATCATAATTTA
This sequence comes from Dorcus hopei, assembly GCA_033060865.1. Classification (NCBI taxonomy): domain Eukaryota; kingdom Metazoa; phylum Arthropoda; class Insecta; order Coleoptera; family Lucanidae; genus Dorcus; species Dorcus hopei. The sequence continues at coordinate 1,067,710 of JAUPFK010000019.1, forward strand.
TTGTGAACCACTCTTTATACACACTACATTAGGAAATACTGGTTGGATTAAAGTGTCCGCCAAAATAATATGAATAGGAAAACATTAAATTGGTTCTTATTTCTCAATTATTTTATTTGGTTTTTAGTGATTATTTCAATGCGTTCGAAAACTTTGTGCTTTCTTGTAGCATTCATCATTCATACATTAAAAAAATATGATACATTTAAACGAAGTTACATTTTAAATGATAAAGGTTATAATTTTTAGTATTCTTCACAGTAAATCATTGAAAATGTAACTTCGTTTAAATGTATCCGATTTAGCTATAACTTTTAATTCTGAACAACTTATTCTTATGACATTTTGCTGTATCTTGTAAAGTAAGGGTACTTTACTCTTAAGCCGTCTTCATTTCTCGGCGCCCACGCTGTATACCGTTCAAGAAAAATTTCATCTGACATTTTCCAATTTGACTTTAAGGGATGCAGAAGCTTTCTGCGTTAATAAATTTTTATAAAAACCGATAATAAAAAAAATTCCCATTTGTAGCACACTTTTTGAAAGACACCGTATATCGCAAAACGCAAAAATTCTATAGTGGGTTTAATAGAGATGTGTATAGCTTTAAAAAAAGGGTAAGTAATTTATCGCAAGTTTTCGCAAAATTTATGATTTCTTATTCAAATATTGCGATTTTATAAATGTTTATAGCTATTATTAAAATTAATAAAATAAAATTACCTTGACAAGAAGCCATTTAGTACCTTATTGATTTTATAAAATCAGTTTTTTCAAAATAAAATATTTAAAGTTGCTAGAAATTTCTCAAAAAATACATTCAATTCACAGCAATAACTTTGACGTTTAGCTAAGATCTAGTGAGACATGCTCGCGAGCAATTGTTTCGGGTAACATGTAATATGAACATCTAGATATATCTAAAAACAACGATTTTTTTTTAAAATCTAACAAGTTAAATTTTGACTTCCGTCCTGCCGTGCCACGTGCCGGCATAAAATAAAAGCAAGTTCAGAGCCTTCTCGATGACGGATCTTTTTGAACGCACGTTATTTTTGTTTTAACTATAAAATATTTTGTATCCGTTAGATCAAATCTTTGTACATATTTTTTAATTTAATAAAAAATTTTACTTACTAAACCTAGTTCACCTCGGTTTACGAAGGGCAGGAAGAAAGTAGCCATGGATTTGTGCGATATCAACAACGTAAAAGAATTGATGAATCGGATTACGTGTACAGCGTCTATATTATTTTGATCTTTTTTCACCGAAGATACGGCTATTAGATTCTTTCTTAGCGAAAAAGCCAATATTACCTCGCCTGCAAATGTGAAAAATATCAGGGTATTAAATTTGATTGTCTTGAAGACATTACTTCTTTGTTCGTTTTTTAAATAATCGTAGAGTGTGGCTAAAAGCTCGAGCGCGATTACTGCGGCAAAAAATCCTCTGAAAAAAAAAAGTTAATATATTCATTCGTTCATAATCAAAATATTTAAAATAACAATCTTGTACAGTCCCGCGTACCTAAAATGCTGCACGCAAACCTCACCCTTGTATACTGGTGCTTAAAAGTATCCGAATGAAAAGCAATAAAATAGTTCGAATTTGACCCTTGTGGTAAACTTCCACAGTGCCAGGCGGTCACGCCGGTCGTCCCAATACTTTTAAGCACAGAACTGTCAAATTGTAGCACTTATTAAGCCTGCGCAGGACTATACGGATGGGCTGCTGTACTGTTCTGTGCAATAAAATTAACCACATTTTATAAAGATATTTGATCATATACATCGTGTCCACCGTGCGTAGTTTTCTTTTCTGGTGTCTAAACTGATTAATATAGAAAAAAATTTCAAACGCTATCATCATCAATTTATTTGCAATTACACAGGGTGTTCATTTTACAAGTATCAGTAAGTCCTTTAATATTTCAATCCAAATGGAATGCCTTATATATTATTACGAATTTTGATAGATCTATCAATTTGGAAAATATTTTAATAACATATTTCTATATCTAAACCTAGTATTTACTGAGATAAATGCCGTCAACGAATAAACATCTTAAATGCAGGACCCTTATTAAATTGCTTTTAACTTGCTTAATTGAAGTGCCTTCATTATCGGTTACTAGCGTGTAATTATACATGCTTTAAGCTAAGTAACACTACATTAAATAAACTTGAAGACTACGCAGATTGTTGGTGGCTGGCAGTTCTTTCCGCTTAGAAGTGAAATATTTCAAGTTTTTCTTACGGAACACCCCATAAGTAAAATTATCGACCGATGAAGAATTAAATTAGATATCTTTTGCCAAACAAAGCACTATTATCTAAAACCTACGGTTTGTCAGATAATTCTGGTTTTCATTTTGCTTCATGATTTTTGTCATTTTTAGGGTGCCGTCTAAGTTAATATTATTCGAAATAACACTTGCAACACTGCCTGTTCTTTCAAATCTTTCCTTTAATTTATGAAAAGTCTTTGCATTTGGCCGTTTTCTATCAAGAAATCGTTGAATATAAATTTTAGAAGCCAAAAGGCAATTTTGTTGACATTCATAGCACCCTAAAAATGACAAAAATCATGAAGCAAAATGGAAACCAGAATTATCTCACAAACTGTAGGTTTTACGTATAGGACTTTGTTTGAGAAAAAGGTAGCAAATTTAATTCTACATGGATCAATGATTTTACTTACGGGGTGTCCCATAAGAAAAACTTGAAATATTTCGCTTCTAAATTCAGCAGAAAGAACTGCCAGCCACCAACAATCCAAGGTTTATATACTAGAAGGTTGCCTATTCACTTTCGTCCAATCAGCGTCTGGCATTAAGCGCGGGAATTACGTCACTCTGCCTGCCCAATTCAAATAGTTCCGTCACTGATTTAAAGCAATTAATGCGGTTTTCTAGGATTTTATTTTAATTGTAACAATGAAGTTATTATTTTTGTAAATATACGTGACATGAAATAAATCTTGTCAACAATCTACGTAGTTTTTAGGTTTGTTTAATATAGTGTTACTTAGCATAAAGTATGTGTAATTACACGCTGATAATGAAGACTCTTCAATTAAGCAAGTTAAAAGCAATTTAATAATGCCCAGTTGCACCTACTTTTTAAGCAGAGCTTAAATTTAAGTCATGTTTAGAATGTGACATTTACATATGATTAGTATAACGTCAAATACTTTCTGATTGACATTTAAACTTCAGCTTAAGTATCAGTTAGATTGTGTCTAACATTTTGTTAAATTTATAAATAATGTCACAGTCTAAACACCACTTAAATTAAAGCTCTGCTTAAAAAGTTGGTGCAACCGGGCATAAGGGTCTGTATTTAAGATGTTTCTTCGTTGACGGCATTTATCTCGGTAAATACTAGGTTTAGGTATAGAAATATGTTAATAAAATATTTTCCAAATTGATAGATCTATCAAATTTCGTAATAATGTATAGGGGATTCCATTTGAAATATTAAAGGTACTCGCTGACACTTGTAAAATGAACACCCTATGTAATTGCAAATAAATTTAACGTATAGAGCTTTTTTACTAGAGGATGAAAGCGTTTGAAATTTTTTTCTATATTAAATGGTTTAAACCCCACAAAAGAAAACCACACTTGGTGGACACGAGGTAGATCAAAAATAATATTTCTGCCAACTTGTAAGGCAAAGGTTTCATTAGGTACAGTTTTTAGGGCACTCTTCTTATAGTTTTAAGGATTTCATTTGAGTCTGCCTCGTATTTTATTCTGACAAATATATCTTTGTTCTTTACGCCTGTTTTAAACTATATAAAGTTCTTGATTTTTTTTTCTTTATTATATAAAGTTCAGTGTGATTAATTTTATTGCACAGAAGTGTACTTACATAAGAAATAAAAGTAATTATAAAAGTCATGATCTATTAGATTTCACGAGATAGTGGGTGGTATGCATAAAACGAAGTACATGCTAATACTTCAAGCACCTACTTCGAAAGTGAAGTACCTACTATAGTAACGTAGTATTTACTATTAGTAGATACTAGAGTACAAGAGCACATAGAAGTTTTTACTTCCCTGTAGAAGCACCTACTGTGGTATCTATTTCAAAGCCTCAGATTCATTTTAATAGTAAATACTACTGCAGCGTAGTATTTACTACGTGCTGTAGTATAAACTTTGCTTTCGTAGTATATGCTTCAGAGCTGCAGTAGGTACTTTATTTAATAGAAGATACTTCGAAGAATATACTAATTTGAGAAGTATTAGCATCTACTTCGTTTTATGCATACCACCCAGTGTGTTATTCGGCCTGAGTAAAGTATCATTCAGAAAATGCAGAAAATTAGTGCAAATCGGTACTGCAGATTGGCCGTGCAAATGTTTGACAAGTGTATTTTGATGTATCTTTTCACAATCAACTTAGTGCAAAACATCTGTTAATTGTGAATAGACAATCTGCAGTAGCGATTTGCACTAATTTTCTGCATTAATTCAATTCTGACTGAGCCTTAATATATTAGTTCAAGTGTTTCTCCACTGGCTCCGATACTTACCCAAAAAATTGGAAGCGGATTATATCCGGAACGTCATTTTCAGTTAATGTCAAGTTCGCGTGATTTATAACAAGTACAGTTGCATTTTTTGTTCAATTATAGTTTTTTCTTTCGTTATTTATGGTGTTTCTTCTTTGATGGGTCCCAGCTGATGAACGCGACATAACATCAACGACCCAACTCATCAACAAACGATAACTATGAGCTAAATGAATAAAACGAAGCATATGCTTTTACTTCAAAATTTTCTATGAAAATTAAAAAGTGAGCAAAAAAAATAAGATTAGAGTAATAAATAATAAAGAAAATGTATGTCTGTGATTGACTGAATTAATTAATAGCAGTGTTCCTTGCCACAAATCTTACCTCAGATCACTTAAACGTTATTTCCGTTAGCACGAAAAAGTTTGAACGATATTTCAATCTAGCAACTGATGGGGATGCTGGAGCGGCAAGCTGGGAGGTCGATATCCCCAGAAATCCCAATTCAAACTCACTTGTTCGGAATTGACGTTTACCTGATCTGAGGTAAGATTTGAGGCAAAAGAAAAGCATCTTGTGTAATACAGCTGAAATAAAAAAAACGGGAAATGACTTTTTTCCAATACATAATTGTAAATTTGGTTGCATTAGTCAATTAATTGCCTACCTGACATTACGTACCTTTCAAAAAAAAATGTAGCCTGTTTATTTATAAACTAGCATAGCGCCAAATCATTCTAACCTATTTCTAATAAAGTCATTTTCTCACTGAAAATATTTAAAAAATGTGCCAATCTTTTTTAACATTTCCGCGTTTTTATTGATTTCAGCTGTACATTCATGAATTGTCAAATTTATTGACTTTTTAAATCACAGACATACGTTTTCTTTGTATTGCCTACTCTAATCTGATTTCTTTTTCCTCACCGTTTATAAATATGTACAGGATGACTACCCGAGAATTCTTGCCCCTTTAACTCTTTTATTTTTGATTTTAGAAAAAAATGTTTAACACAAAACTTATAGAGACTAATTCAAAGTTTCTCTGTGTGCTCACAAAAAAACAATTGATGGCCGGATAAACGAGATATAAACTAAACTTAGGTTTTTTTTAAATGGAACACCCTGTATATTATTACGTTTTTCGATTCTAAATTAAATTCTAATGGGACTACATATACAGGGTTAGTACAATTTTTACTTTTTTTTCGCTTCCGGTTTGACAGGAAATGCTTCCTATTTTCTTTTTTTAAATGAGACACTATGTATATTTTTACATTTTCGGATACAGAATAAAAATCTATCTTCAGAAATATTATTTACAACTTGGCAGTAATGTAGTCGATCTAAAAAATGTCTCAGTGAGTTCTGTATCACTTGTGGCGCAATACGGTTGATTTCTTCAGTTCTTCGTACTTGTAATTGTTCTAGGTTATTTGGTCGATTTTTATACACTTGGCATTTCAAGAAAAAAATCCAGACGCGTTAGATCTGGAGAACGGGCGTTAGATCTGGAGAATCTGGAAAACGACTACAAAAGTCATACTGTATTTCTGAAAATCGTAATTTTTTTTGATTAATTGTATTTGATTTCAAACCATCCAGGTTTTTTACGCTCAATTTCTCTGATTCGACAGAAGAGGAGAGACGGAGTTTTTTGCCCGATCAAATAAATTATTACAATAAATAATTACTTAAATTTTAATTGTTGCGTTTTATTATCAACTTGCCTATTTCCTTGCTAAAGCTAATTGTACTATCGCACCAAACAAAGAATCTGGGAAACCACAACGTAGGCCATTTACTTTCGATAATTGTGTCATAATTATATAATATCGAAAGTAGCTCAGCACAGGACGAATTCCGACGGGTCACTCACGCTGTAATAACATCTGGGGGATTGCACTGTTAGAGTCGACGGGAGCAACGCAGGTAAAGGGACAGGACGACCGTCCTCGGTCATAAATCTCAATTGGAATTCCGTTGACCCATATTTATTATTTACTTATGTAAATTATTTGTCTGTTTACTTGTCAGTATTAATTGATAGCAGTAATTAGGGGGGGCGCGCTACGACACTTTTACTGATTTGGCGATCCGGATTAACAGTGTTAAACAAAGTACGAACTTCTTCAAAAGAATGTTGACGGTCACCATATTCGCACATGATCAACATGTCAATTCGCTCAGATTCTGTAAGTTTTACTGCCATTTTCAAAAGTTTTCATTAATTGATAAAACCAAAAGATAGTGACACCAACTTGTGGCAACAATCTGACAGGTTACAGTAAAATGCCTGTACTTTCAAAAATATTTTGATTTTACGTTCATCTGTAGTTTTTTTAAATTTTTCATATTGCCTGTGTATCAATAAAAATAAACATGATATTTCTGAAGATAGATTTTTATTCTGCATCCGAAAATGTAAAAATATACATAGTGTCTCCCTGTATAATAAAACTAATAATGTAGAAGGTGTCTATCAAATAATTCCTAATTCATTTTTATTGGTGAATTTAGAAAGAAAAAAAGATAAAAGAAGTTGTAGAATTTATTCCAATACTGCTACAGATATTCACAAAAAACAATTGAGCGACGGATAAATCGTATAGTCGGAAAAACAAAATTTGTATTTTTAACAAAAATATTGATAGATACCTTCGACATTATTAGTTTTATTATATACAGTGTGTTATTGAAAGTTGTACAGATATTTTAACTGACGATAGTACTCTTTAAATAGATGCTAAATACCTAAACTTCCTTTATACAAAAGTTATTGGTTTCAGAGATACATAATTTGTCGCCCCACCCTTTCCCGTAAGTCCGGTGCTGTAGCGGCGCTCTGGATGGTCAGATCTTCAAACGCGCGGCGGCATCCGATCCGAATCCCCCCAGGTACCGTAAAAAATTCCGAAAAAAATGCTTACAAATTTCATAATTTTCAAAAATCAGATCTCGAAAAAATGCATTTTCCTGCGATATAGGCCCCATAGGTTAGGTACCTGGGGGCTTAACTTGCGTGTGAGAAAGTTTGGTTCGATTCCGTCAGTAAATAAGGGCCGTAGAATTTTTTGCTTACGATTTATTGTGGCTCTCAAACAAAAACAATAAATTGTGTATCTCTGAAACCAGTAACTTTTGTATAAAGGAAGTTTAGGTATTTAGCATCTATTTAAAGAGTACTATCGTCAGTTAAAATATCTGTACAACTTTCAATAACACCCAGTATGTAGTTCCATTAGAATTTAATTTAGAATCGAAAAATGTAATAATATACAGGGTGTTCCATTTAAAAAAACCTAAGTTAAATTTATATCTCGTTTATCCAGCCATCAATTGTTTTTCTGTGAGCACACAGAGAAATTTTGAATTGATCCCTATAAGTTTTAAACATTTTTTTCTAAAATGAAAAATAAAAAATTTAAAGCGGGTAGGAATTCTCGCGTAGTCACTCTGTACATAGAGTGTTTCATAACAGGTGAAAAAAAAAAAAAAAAACAAATTAAATCTTACTTTAAGTTAAAATGAAAGAATTAAAAAAATTCAAATTTTGCTTAGTTTCGGATTTTGGAGTTACCTGAACTTAAAGTTAGATAACCAAAAATATTTATTTATGTAACTAGTGTGTAAAATAGGTCTTTTTAATCGAGTGTAAACCGTCGACGGCTAATCAAGGTAGACTGGTAATGCCAAGGCAAAATAGGACGGTTTGTTTGAAGGCAACATCAACAGATCTTGCGGTGGGTGCACGTCCCTAGTGCACATAGGCGGCGTTCATTAAATGGAGATAAAAATCGAATATTACAAAAAATATACTTGTTAATTGAAATAATAATAGATTATTCATTACGAAATAGAATTATTAATTTAATTAATCAGTTAATTATATAGAATTAATTCATTAAATACAAATACACGCAATAAAACTAGTATGTACGCCTATGAGTTCTGTTGCGTTACACGACATCCGCCGAAAATTATCGACTGCAATTTGAAAGTAACCAATCACTAAGTTAGTCTTAGTAAACACCCCTGTGAACTTGTTAGCTACATTTTAAAGCTCGCTTGCCCAGTCTAACTAGGTTAATCGTCGGAGGTGTAAACAGTAGCAAGAGTAGCACACGTGTTGTATACAATATTTTGAACAACTGAACAGATTTCACATTTTTTATCAATTGCTTTGTTTATGTTGTAAATAAATTATTTCAGTTTTTTATTTTCAGACTCAAATAACTCCGAAACTAAGCAAAATTTGAAATTTTTTTTATTTTTTCATTTTAACGTAAAATGAGATTCTGTACATGAGATTTCATTTTTTTTCCACCTGTTATGAAACACCTTGTATATGAAATTTTAAGTAATTCTGCCTCTAACATAGTAAAAATTTTAATAAAAGGAATTGTACCTGTAATGATTTACAATTGAAAATTTTCCACGTATCTAAGCTTTAAAAAAATTTCTAACAGAAGTAAAAGGATAAGCTTCGTTTTATTCATTTAGCTCAATTGTATACATGAGTTACATTTACTCTGAATTAAGTTACCCATTAATGGTTCAGTTATTATAAATCACAGTTTTTGTGAATTGAAATAGTAATATGATAATTGATAATATAATATGAAATAGTATACTACAGTAATAACGAGTGTTCAATCAAGTTAGTTTGGATTTTTTGATGAAAGAAGATTGACGTTTGATGGATCACAGTTGTCCAACAGTTGTTCGAATTTGGTTTATTGTGTGACTTCATTTCTAGAATTAAGTTTCCATTTCAGTGAAGTTTTTACAAATTAGCTGATCTCAAGGCAAACAGAACATCTTTTCTTTGTTTAGATTAGAATTGGTCCAATTTTCATTTTTAATTTCTAGCGATTTTTGAAAATTCCGTTCTCAGCAATTACTATACCGGGTCCTTGTAGAACGATGAACAACCATAAATTTATTATTAATTAATATTGGAGATATTCCAAATTATGACTACAAGTCGGTTGGATTTCAATGGGGCTCCGAGCATCCTCTGCATAGATGTAAGTTTGCGATGACACGCTATTGTCCGCATTGGCCATCTGGCACGTGATTTTGTTATTCTCTGCACAGGTAATAATCCAGTTGTACGTGTCGCGATTATGTGGTACATGGTTATGATTGAAAGAATTTTAATTTTTCTAAAATTTCAAATGAAATTGTAACGTGCGTTCAATAAAAAAACGGTCAAGTAGGCTGTAATTTTTGTAAAAAGTTTAATAAATTAGTAATAAACATTTATTTTTGCAATGTCTCTTTTGAGTTGGAGTGATGTTAGAAGAAGACATTCAAAAATAAACGTTTATTACTAATTTACAAAATATTTTACAAAAATTAAAGCGTGTTATAGCCTACTTGACCGTTTTTTTTATTGAACGCACGATACTAAACACACTGGCACACATATGACTATAGCTTTGCCGCCGCCAACAGTCTAAAAGCAAAAAAAAGTCTGAAAATTTATATTCTACTTAAGCATATTAGAATTGGAAAGCTCAAGCATAAAATTGCAAAAGAAAACATGAGTTGATCGTTTTTGTTAAAAAGATAAACAAAAAACTATCGATCGTTTAACAAATGCAAGGAACAAAAAAAGTTCGACGATTTTGATATTAAAAAAACTCGTCTTACTTTTGCGTCAGAAAATAAATTTAGCACGATGACAAAAGACGTTCGAATTCCAATCGAATTTCGTCATTCTTTTCATAAAAAAAATAACGAAACAAAAGGCAATCGATAGTTTAATAAATGCAAGAAACAAATTTGGTCGACGATTTGGATATTAAAAAAATGCTTTCGTTTTCGTCAGAAATAAATTAAGAGCGATGACAAAAGACGTTCGGTTCGAATTCCAACTGAATTTCGACTTTTTTCTTAATAAAAATATACCAAAACACAGTGAACGTGAAATAAATTTAGAATAATCGCGTTTTCTTCCTCGAAAAGATACAAAAAATAAGTAAAGAAACAAAATGGATCGATGGTAAAAAAGAGAAGCTTCGATTATTGTTTTTTTTTGACTGAAAAAGGGCAGGAATCCGATTGTCATTCAATTCTTCTTCGTTTTCCACTTACTAACAATAGTCTTTGAATTTTTCATAACATTGTGAAGCAGGTCTTGAATTAGATTAAAGTGAAATGTCACTTGACGTTCAGCGTTTTCGTTTGCTGCCTAGTGCGTATTCAGAGTATTCGCATCTTGTTTTTACCTCATACATTAATACGATATGAAGATAGTGCGTACTAATATAGCAAACGAAAACGCTAACAAGTCACGTTGTTATAAGGAGAACACTACAACTGTTTGCCAGTTGTTATCCCTTAAACGTCAATCGGTTTAGGCCCAGTTTTACAATCGTGGAATAAGAACGGAATAACTGTTCGCCAAATATCCTTTAATGTTCCTCCATATCTACGTCATACCTACGTCACGTTATACCAATAATAATGCTTATCCGACGATTGTAAAATCGGGCCTTAGGAAGTCATCCCTTTTTCAACAAAAAATCAAAACGAACAATTGAACACTCGTTACGTGCCAATTTTGAATGAACATTTTTCAGCGATGCATGGATCAAACATTTAGTGGAATTTCAGGAACTGTAAGTTACCTCTGTGGTTACCTCGATGATATTTTGATTATGGGTCGTGATACATAGGAACACGTCCAGCGACTGCGTCAAGTGTTTTTCAAAAATAAAAAAAAAATATTCCCTTATATCTTAGGTCGGAAATTATTCTTCATCATGTTCATTATTTCAAATTTTATGACATTTTTTGACGTTACAATATTTTCAACCAATATTTGAAATAATTTAGTCTACGACGTCATGAAAGTGGGAAACGCTAAAATATAAATATTTCGAATACGATTGTAACTATTGTCAAATGCTGTCAAGTTTCATTTATCGTATGATTGTAAATTAAATCGGAAAATTATCCGCTAAACGTCATCACTGGGATGAATTGTCGAGCATGTACAGGGTCCGGCAATAGGTACTGATGGTTTTGTGAGCGCTGTGGTGTGAGTACCAAAATAATCTGGGGGAAAATATAATGCGAAAGTCATTCAGTGTGTTATGCAGTTTTAGTAGTCATGAATTCGTAGTCCGTGCAGCAACGTATTTTTTGCGTTACGGCGTTCATTCAAACGGGATCCATAATCGACGTTCAACGCCAATTTCGACGAGAATCTAATATTCCTCGGTGATGTAAATTTATTGAGAAAACTTATAACAGTACAAGTGATTACAACTGTTTACATCAAGACTTGTAAAATCATTAATTGTTTTATTTGATAACTTGATTATTTTATTCTAACAAGCGCACATTTCTGATTAATATTTCAATACTCGGCGTGGTAGGATTTCTTCGCGCAACACAACATTTCTGTCTGAAATGTTTAATGCTGTTGCTTGACGCGCTGCTGAACGCGTTGGACTTCGAGTTACCGCTTGACGTACCCTTTCAATATTTTCTGGCGTACGCACTGTTTTCTGAGTACCGCCGTAAATGTTGTTCACGTTTCCAGTTTGATTAAACCATCGATGCCATTGCAAAATTGTGTTGCGCGATAGAATCCTACCACGCTGAGGAATATTAGATTCTCGTCAAAATTGGCGTTGAACGTCGATTATGGATCCCGTTTGAATGAACGCCGTAACGCAAAAAATACGTTGCTGCACGAGTCACGAATTCATGGCTACTAAAACTGCATAACACACCGAATGACTTTCGCATTATATTTTCCCCCAGATTATTGTGGTACTTACACCACAGTGCTCACAAAACCGTCAGTACCTACTGCCGGACCCTGTATATAGCAAAGATACATTTTAAATTGATGTTGACACTTTTTCTTCACGAACAATCCTCCCAAAAATGTTTCAAACAAGTAATAATAATTTTAAATATGACGTCATTGCTTCAACGCGAAAATTACAATTTTTGAAAATATTGCAAAATATTGTAACGCCAAAAAATGGCTATAGTAAAAATTCATGAAATTTTTTTTTGTCAAAAATTACATAAATCTTTCATGGTCGTGTATTACGGCCATTTACTTATATTAATAATACTAATCGTACTCATTATACTGTAGTAGTTGGTGAAAAAATGTTGAGAAAGTTTTGCTATACGTTTAAAAGAGCTTTAAGCTCTTTCCTTTCGATCCTACTTACATTCCAATATAAGTTGACAAGGGCCACGGTTTCACTTTTGCACTTTGGCACATCTCCGGATCAACGTTGACATCATATTCAATTTCAGTGCTATTCAGCACTGTTTGAAGCACAGCTCTTACACCGATCTCCACATCATGAGCCGTGCAGGCATCGGGAACACACAGTCCCCACTGTACGCTGGAGAACCTGGGTACCCTATGACCTGGCTGAAAGCTTACGTTATATAAAACGTCAATCTAATTAAGGTGAAGATCGAAATTTCAAGTACTTACATCGACTAGGTTGCTCTTGAACACACCGTGCGCGTGAATTAGGTTGTGCAGACCAGACAAATAAGGACTACTCGGGATTGAGAACTGCAGGTTTGTTAGGCAGTATTGAGCGTGAATATTCCTTTCTTCTAGCTTTGATTTTAGACAGAGATCGAAATCACCTAGTTGGATTACGTTGGAACTAAGGATACCCGAAGGAAATTTAGCAGTTGCATCATACACTGAAACAAAATATTATAAAATGAACTAAACGATTAAATTATTGTCAGTCAATTCCTATAAAAGAATGAAATAATACCTGCAACTTGTAAAAGCTTCACAAACTGTTATTCTTTGGATAAATCCAAGTCTAAAATCTTAAGTACAAAAATACTGACTACACCAAAGGCACGAAGTTGCAATTTCGAAGAAATTTAATTTTAATTTTTTAAATTTTTAATTTGAATAGTGCATTAAATTTTGCTTTTCATTTGTTTTGTCAAGTATTGTCCTGTCTTTCTTTTAATTAACCTTTGCCTTCTTGTTGATAAAAAACATTCATTGCATACAATTCTTTGAATAAATCTAAAACTTATTATATGTTATACATGCGACATTATAAACAAGATCTTATGCTTTGTTGGTGGCCTGTCCACCAGGATATAACAGTATTGAAATTGCAATAATAAGTAAAGCTTTGACACTAATTTACACACACTCAGTATTCCGATAATTAATTTTAAGTAATTAAAATTGACCTTGAATTATTTTGTAAGTAAGAACAGTTTTATGATTATAATTAGTTGAAGTGAATTTACTTTATACACAAACGGTTTACTGTACAGAGTGTCTGTAAAAACACGACAAACATGACTATGATTAGAAAATGGAGGAGATATTGAACTTTGCCTTGTGTCTTCGACGGGTTATGTAGGGCTGGGTCGATGTATCGATACGCCAGCTGTATCGATACACATTTTCAGCTGTATCGACGTATTAAATATCGATACGTATCGAAATATCGGATAGCGAATATCGATTGATAAACAAAAGAAAACCTCTTGGACGTCCAACACTTTTAGTTGAAAATACCGTAGATGATATACGGATACACATTTCTCATGATGAGTTACAGGTATACTTTCAACATGATAATGCGACTGCACATGCAGCCCAACACGCCGCTATTTAGATGAATTTTATGACAATCGAATTAATAACGACATGATTATGGCTTCTAAGGTCACTAGACCTAACTCCTACCGATTATCGTATGCACTCTTTTAAAGAACTGAAAAAGTCAATTGCAATTTTTATTGATAATATAACGAAGCAACAATTACGGAATGTCTTTGACAACATGAAAAAAAAGTGTTGCTTGCTTTATTTATTTGTAACGGTGGTCATATTGAGTACTTCTGTAAATTAAAACGAAAAGTTTAAATCACGACATCCCTTTTTGACCTAACATTGCATTAGAATTGACAAATTGCAGCCATTTTGCTACTTAATAACTCATCATCACAATATAAGGTAGCCAAGCGTGCTGTCAAAGCATATTGAAAGTTTTAGGCCCAGTTGTAGAATTCAAGTTTAACTTTAAGCCAGAGCTTAAACCCTTAATAACAATTGTTGAGATAATCGTTGTTAAGGGTTTAAGCTTTAACTTAAATTTAAACTGACATTGTACAACTGGACCTTAAAAATTTTGTTGCAAATCGGTTTTAATTGCAGTGGATTCCTCGAGCATCCTCTGTACAGCTGTTTCGGCCCTATTTTCGGATTCATATCCTTCAAACTAGGTACTCTGCGTTTCCCCAATTTGTAAGACGAATGCCGAAAGAAAACACCTAGTAGTCGATGGCAGCTGCAGCTGGAAATATTAGAATATTAATATAATAATGTCTTCCTGATAAGCTCATAGAGAGCTTGGGACATGTATGGTGTAAGTACCGTGCCTTCAATTAAATTCCTCATTAAGGTGGGCTATGATTTCATTGCTTTTTCTCCTAAAGATTTGTAGCACTGATATTTAATTGAACAAATGTCAACTTGACACTGTATTTTCATTTATAAAATGTTAGAATTACAGCACAACATATTTATATTGTTGAAGGTTATTTTCAAACCGGTAAATTAGAAAATGGACAGTTTGTTAATTCAATTAATCAGTGTGTACAGAATTTTCGACAACAGTTTCCTAATCTTGCAATTACTTATGAACAGCTATGAATTGAGTGTTGCCAACTTTATAAAAAAAATCACAGCTTACTTTAATGAGGAATTTAATAGAAGGCACGGTACAAAAGAAATGTACAATTGTCTAAAGGAGATATTTAAAATAAGTAATGTTTGTACCGGGTGTCCCAACGGTGTGTATTTCTTCTGTGGAGCCTATAGGAATAACAATCAGAGAAAAATGGATTAAGGAAGTTATACTAGACATCACGCGGCACATTTTAAAATTATTTTCAACTATACAGGACGTTCCAGAAAGTATTGGTGCATACAAAGCGATTTTTTTTAATGGAACACCCTTTATATTCGTATAAATTTGGATGTCCCGCGGAGAGATGATTACATTAATATAACAATATATTGATTTTGCTTAGCTATTTTCGTAAGAAAAAATTTTTTCTTCGAAAATTGCTTAAAAATTTACAAATTTTGAACTTATGTTGCTGACTATGGAGATGGCACAGACTTACGAAAATATAACAAAATATTCTTATGACTTTGGACTTTTTGAAAATATGAAAAAAGTTAAAATATCTTTTAGCATTATACAGGGCAAACAGTACTTGCGAAGCACTCAGTATCTCATGTTTTTTAATGGAACGACCTATTTTTTATTTCAGAAATAGCTAGTTCTTAAACTTAGCTTTCTACTGATACCAGGTTATATACCTATATTTCTAGTATTTCTTTCATTAGAACCTTGTTTTTACTATTCTTTGAACTTTTTGGCCTTTTATTTATAACTTTTCTATAGCAAATGAGCAAAAAGTAAATCCCAGAGTGTATTTATGTCACACCTGAAGAAACATCCAGGTCTACACATTTAAAGTTTTACGATACACACATTGATACGAGAAAAACAGGTAAATATGTGAAAAAAAAAATTTTCATCGTAATCAGCCATGATTTCATATTTGAGATCTTATAACAATTCTGAAAAACTTTTTCAAATAATATTTCCGCGTATCTTGGAAAATAAAGGTACTTAACTCTTATCTCCACTTCAAATATTTTTATTTCCTCGGTATGTGACCAATGGTATTCGAATTTTGATATCTGAATTTTGAGTTTGGGAAGCTCTAGGAACTTTCATAAAGAATAATTTTTTCTGAGAAATCAATAATAAAAAAGTTTCCCCATATGTGTCCAACTTTCTGCCGGAAACTTATAATATTTACTCATTGTTACACGATTAGCAATAATGAAATGAAAATTTACTTAGAAAAATGTATTTCTTAGCTTTCAAATTTATGGTTATAATTTATATCCAAAAATAAAAGGTTAAAAACCAAAAAATTCTAATGGTAGTAAAACAATATTTCTAGTAAAACAAATGTTAGAAATAAAGGTATATAACCTGATATCAGTGAAAAGCTAAGCTTAAGTACTATCTATTTCTGAAATAAAAAATAGGTCATTCCATTAAAAAAAAAAAATGAGATACTGAGTGCTTCGCAAGTACTATTTGCCCTGTATAATGCTAAAAGATATTTGAACTTTTTTCATATTTTCTTAAAGTCCAAAGTCCTAAGAATATTTTGTTATATTTTCGTAAGTCTGTGTCATCTCTATAGTCAGAAACATAAGTTCAAAATTTGTACATTTTTAAGGAATTTTCGAAGAAATTTTTTTTTTTACGAAAATAACTGAGTGAAACCAATATATCTTTATATTGTTGTAATCAGCTGTCCGCGGAACATCCAAATTTATAAGAATATACAGGGTGTTCCATTTAAAAAAAAATCACTTTGAATGCACCAACACTTTCTGGAACATCCTGTATAGTTGAAAATAATTTTAAAATGTGCCGCGTGATGTCTAATATAACTTTCTTAATCTTTTTTTCTGTACTTGTTATTCCTATAGGCACCACAGAAGAAATACACACCGTTGGGACACCCGGTACATCTATAGCTTGAAAATTAATTTTATTAAAGTCAATAGCTTCATTGGTTTGCCGTTTTTACGGCCACCTTAGACAAAAACTCGTTTTAAAAGAAATAATTCAAATAGATCTAAAAATCTCAAAAAATATCGCAGTTAGGTATAAGTCTATACAGTATACGTATAATACTTAACAAAAATGAAAGTACTTTATTAAACGAAGAATTTAAGATAGGAATATATAAGGGATCCTATTTAAGAAAATGGAATTTTGTCATGTTGAAATTTTTGAAATTTTGTTTATCATTTATTATGTATCAACTAACGTGCGTTCAATAAAAAAAACGGTCAAGTAGGCTGTAATTTTTGTAAAAAGTTTAATAAATTAGTAATAAACATTTATTTTTGCAATGTCTCTTTTGAATTAGAAGAAGACATTTAAAAATCAACGTTTATTACTAATTTACAAAATATTTTACAAAAATTAAAGCGTGTCATAGCCTACTGGACCGTTTTTTTTATTGAACGCACGATACATCTGTACCAAAAATCTTTTTCTTGCTGCAAATCGCAACTTCTATAAAAAATGTTAAATATCTGAAGAAAGGTTTATGTATAGACAATGGTATACAAAAAATGTGTAGAATTTTATGAGCAATCTAAACTTAGTTTCATATACAGGGCGATTGAAATTCGAGGGCCAGCATGGTGATCTCGTTTATTATAAGAGATAGAAAATCGGTTAAATGGAAGCAAAGTTGCCAAATTTCATGATGATTAATAATCTGTTAAGAAATTTGAAATATTTTGCGATTTTTAAAAATCAGATATAACCTGTTTATGATTTTATTCAAAATCTGTGAAAACATTCCTGAAGCGACTTTTTACGCTTGATTGAATTTCAAACGTACTTTATTTCTAGAGCGATTCGTTTTGTATTTCCAGAGTCAGCTTCATTTTTTCTTATGGGTGCGATTTTTGTTGTTTAGACAGCACATTTCTTCCTGAATTCATTGGTATGCCACACTTGCTATTTTGTTTAAATTTTCATTGAGAAGTTTTGAAAAAAACTGAAATTAAATTATAAGCACACAGTAAGTTAGCTTAGTTTTACACATTAAGGGCCAGTTTACAGAAAATTTAATTGCAATCAAATTTTAATGACGGTGTTAATTTGACAGTTCGCAATGTAATTCTTATGGCAACTTAACCGTGATTAGTTCAATTCGAAATTAAATATTTGATTTGCTTTCTGTAAACCCACTTTTAGTTAGCTTAGATTCAATTGTATGCTGCGTAGCCAACCTTCGTTTAATTGATCTGTCATTAAATACAGAATGGCGTATCCAAATGAAGAAAAACGTGATATGAAATAATTGCGCCCCGGCACAACTATTTTCCGACTTAAAAATTCGTGTCGTGAAAGCAAATAGCAACAATGCCGCTGCCTCATTAGCTTATGAGGCAGCGGCATTGTTGCTATTTGCTTTCACGACACGAATTTTTAAGTCGGAAAATAGTTGTGCCGGGGCGCAATTATTTCACATGTTTGCTTTCACGCGCTAAGCGTGCGTATATCTTGTTGGTCGTCGGGATTGCAGTGGAGTTCTTGAGCTACTGTTCTGCTGATGAGGCCCCAATTAGGGCCGAAATAGCTATACAGAATATGCTCGGGGGCCCCATTGCGATCCTGACGACTCGCAACCAACATTTACATGTTTGCGATGACACGTTTTGTCCGCTTCGACTGCCATCTCGTGCGTGTTAGCTTATGAGGCAGCGGCATTGTTGCTATTTGCTTTCACGACACGAATTTTTAAGTCGGAAAATAGTTGTGCCGGGGCGCAATTATTTCACATGTTTGCTTTCACGCGCTAAGCGTGCGTATATCTTGTTGGTCGTCGGGATTGCAGTGGAGTTCTTGAGCTACTGTTCTGCTGATGAGGCCCCAATTAGGGCCGAAATAGCTATACAGAATATGCTCGGGGGCCCCATTGCGATCCTGACGACTCGCAACCAACATTTACATGTTTGCGATGACACGTTTTGTCCGCTTCGACTGCCATCTCGTGCGTGTTAGCTTATGAGGCAGCGGCATTGTTGCTATTTGCTTTCACGACACGAATTTTTAAGTCGGAAAATAGTTGTGCCGGGGCGCAATTATTTCACATGTTTGCTTTCACGCGCTAAGCGTGCGTATATCTTGTTGGTCGTCGGGATTGCAGTGGAGTTCTTGAGCTACTGTTCTGCTGATGAGGCCCCAATTAGGGCCGAAATAGCTATACAGAATATGCTCGGGGGCCCCATTGCGATCCTGACGACTCGCAACCAACATTTACAAAAACGTGATATGTTGCGTATATTTTATTGTCACAACGAAATTCCATTGCAAGTGCTCAGCGGTATTTAGAAACTTATCCGGAAAAAATCCAACAGAGTATTAAATATTTTTCCAAGTTGGACAACTGTTTGATTCAAAATGATACAACGTATACGGCTAAGTATTACGGAAAATGGAAATGTCTTGGAACAAATGCTCTGATTTTCTTTTTGTATTCTATTTCTGTATATTCTCTTCGAGTTTCAAATGTACCGTTTTAAATGAAATTGTTATCCAACTTGGAAAAATATCTAATATGTACTTGGTTGAATTATCTTGGGATAGGTTTCTAAATACCACTGTGTACTTGTAGTGGAATTTTTGTGATAAATAAAAATGCGCAACATATCACGTTTTTCTTCATTTGAATACGCGATTCTATATTTAATGACATACCAATTATACAAATGTATACATATCCTTGGCTATGTAGCATACAATTGAACCTAAGCTAAGTTAATGTGTGCACATAACTTCAGTTTTTTCAAAATTTATGAATGAAAATTAAAACAAAATAGCAAGTGTGGCATACCAATGAATTCAGAAGGATATGTGTTATCTATCTGTCTAAACAACAAAAATCGCGCCCATAAGAAAAAATTAAGTTGGGTCTGGAAAAACAAAAACGAATCGCTCTAGAAATAAAGTACGTTCGGCATTCAATCAAGCGTAAAATTTGCTTCGGGAATGTTTTTACTGATTTTGGAAGAAATCCTAAATAAAGAAGTTATGTTCGATAATCGCAATTTTTCGTTTTTCTCCGATTGTGAAGAAAAAGTTCGAGATATTTCAAATTTCTTAACAGATTATTAATCAGCACAAAATTTTGCAACTTTGCCTCTATCTCTTATAATAAGCGAGATCCCCATGCCGGCCTTCGAATTTCAATCACCCTGTATAGGTGTGCCATTTGAAATAAAAATGTTGTGTCTGGCACCAGTGTTTTGATTCACTCCGTATAGATGAAAATAATTTTATGTTGTTCACTTCTAAAATTAAAAAATAAATTGTTCAAATTTTTTTTTTTATCTTCAGTAGAGGTATTGCCCTAGACTAGAAGACAATGTTGGGACACCCTATGTATCGAGTGTTCAACTAAATTCTACCTCGAGTCATCCTTGGAAACAAAAGTACATATCGTAGATTGAACTGTACAGTATTGTGATTATCGAAAGTACTGTCAGAGTAAAAAATTTAGATTATGCGAAGGGATTGAATTTAATAACGAAAATATTACTTTCAAAACTTTTTTTGCGTCTTGGCCACTTCCACCAACGGATATGTGTCGTCCGACAACAGAAATTAAAGATTAAAAGCTATACCTTGTCCGCATACGAACATTTTGAGGTTAATCAATTTTTTTGACAGGAGAAATGAATATGGAAGCTACGATATGCGATTTTTTTCCAAGGCTAACTCGAGGTATTTTTTTGTTGAACACTTATTATTTTTATTTATTTTTTATATAATTATTAGTATTATTAGGTGGTTGTTAGATTCATGAAGTGCTTTTAACTTGTTAGTGTATGTACTGAAGATGGCAGCTTAGCTGCCGAAATACTTATCTATGGATCTAGAGTAATTATTGTGGGCGGAGATTATTTTTTAATTAAAATCATGTCACTCGACTATTGCAGAAAATCCATGGACACGCTGTAGACATGAGAGTGAATAGAAGTTTTGATATCATGTCGCTTAGAGTAGTTTTTTTTAGACAGTCAATAATGATCTCTGTAGTAAGAGTTAATGATTATATTTAGGGGATGAATAAGTGTTTTGCTTGTTATTTATTTTATTTTATTTGCTTACTATTTATTTTATTTATTTGCTTATTCTTTATTTTATTTTCATAAGAAAATAGCTCGTATGCTTCATTTGTTATTAAATTTAGATTTTATATTTCCTGTTTCTGATACCAACTTGCCTTGTAATAGGAAAAACACAGCAGGAAGAAGCACTGCAAATTAATATCGTCACTTGGCTTATAATTAGAAACTCTTAATTAATTAATTATTTAGTCCTCGTAGCTAACTGTATGAGTTGGTATTTTATATAAATTGTTGCTTGTGTCACAAAGAATTTGCGCATCTAGAATGTTAATGTTGCGAATAAATTATTGATGCTTGAAGGGGATCGCTTATAATCGTTCTTTATGCGTCTGATTGATACAAATAATTGACAACTTGTCTGACAAAAAATCATAAGTGTTTATCTCTTGAGGTCCAGCAGAAAGCAACTGGTAAATATCTAACTGGAAGCCTAACATGATGTTTGAATTTTGAAATTATGTATATTATACTTACTTTGTAAAGCCCAAAATTGAAACATATTCAAGTCCTCGACATACTTTTGACTAGATTGTTGGCATTCTTGACTAACGCCTTCGACGGCGCTCATATCAAAAGGCGGCATCATTCCAAGTAAATAACTAGATAAACGTGCAGTGGTCCTTTCGTAATCAGAGTCTGTAAATCAAAGACAAAACTCATTAGCTTACAAATTTAAATAACTTAGAGTAACTTTCATGTATGTAAATTGACCGAATTTTGAACGATTCGTCCTTGATCGTGTTCCGAAAAGGGCGCTTTAGCAAAAATCGCCAGTCTCTTTAATTGAGAAAAATCTATCTGAGAGACTTTGCGCAATGCGTCGTTACATGTTTTTGAAAGTGTTTGAGAGTAATTATGGAAAAGGCCTTGCACCCGCAAAAACTGAAATGAATATTAATCGATTCGATTCTGTGCGCAAGTTATGCTTACTGCATTTCATTTCATACCTACAATAATAATACGGCTTATTCAGATTTCACCGGTGCTTTCGAATAACTAAATTCAGAATCAGTTGTTCCTATAGCGGGTGTCTACTAAATTTATTGTCTATTCAAACAACCATCTGTTTCAATTAGTTGTTTCCTAGTCCTGATCATAATTTAGTATTCTGAATAATATTTTGAATAAGTTTTGCATTCACAACGTAATAGTTTATATTTACAGAAATGACTTCGATTTTTCTTTAAAGCGATAATCTATAAAATTGTAATTGGCGTTTTTGATCCGCCATTTTTGTGTTAAAAAGGGAGTTTTGCGATTTTTACACTGCGGTACGGAACACATTACAATTTATACGAAGCCATAAGCGTAAATAATAGTTATTTATGTACCAAGGTAGCAAAGTGACACTTTGTCGAACGAGTTTGCAAGTTGCGAGCCAAGGCGAAGCCGCGGCGAGCAAGCAAACGAGTTCGATAAAGACACTTTGCTGTCGTGGTGCATACTAGTGCTGGCAACCGAAACAGGTTTTTTGGATAATCGGTTTGAATATTCGCGGTTTTGAAGAAAACCGGAAACCGGTTATCCGGATAATCGGTTATTCGAATATCCAGTTATTCGGATAACCGGATATTCGAATATTATCGGTTTTTTGGAAAATCGGATATTCGAATAACCGGTTATTAAGATAACAGATATTCAGATATCCGCGGTTTTGAAGAAAACCGAAAACTGGTTATCCGGATAATCGGTTTTTGGATATTCGAATAGTCGGTTTTTACCATTATTTGGATAACCGGTTATATCCGAAACCGGTTTTTAAAGAAATCGATTAACCAGTTTCAATTTTTTCCGGTTTTTGCCAGCACTAGTGCATACCACGTACTCAATCATTTGAAATTTTCAAAACTTGCAGATTTATATCTACGTTTATAATTTCGTAAATTTTTTAAAAATTTATTTCATTTACCTTATAATACGTTATGAAGAACACTGGTATTTCGATTAAACCAAAAGATACAATGCGAACGCAAAAATGTTGTTACTTTTTGAATTGCTTTGAACGACAAATTATTTGACATTTAATTGAATTCGACGATAATGAAGGCAACGTTTTTTACAAATTAGATAAAATTAATTAAAAATTATTACTAAAATGTATCAAAAATATAGAGATTTCAACAGCGTTATTGAAAAATAATAAAATATAAAACAATTAATTGATCATTATTTATAGATAAAATAATAATATTAATGAGAACTGATTAATGTCACTTCAGAATAGGTCTAAGTAGGCTTCCTCACAGTGAGGTAATTTTACCTGCCTAGGCAGGTAAAGTACCGCATTCTCTCCTTGAATGGGTATGATAAAATTGTACTTTCGAATGTGGTACTCGAAAAAAACACTTGTTTCACTGATTTGACTCCCTTCTTAGCAGCTCGCACCAACAACTGTATAAATTATAATTAACTATAATTTAAAAAATGACCACAGATGTTGAAAGAGAAATTTGATGGGACATAATTTTAAACAAAAGGGTTCATAATTAAAGAAAAAAAATTGTAAAATTGTTTGGACCAAAAAATATAAGAAAAAATTAAATAATAGCATCAGTTTTACACGCATTAGTCTACTCAGGATGCAGTTGATTTGATTTCAGGTTCCTTGAACGTTTATTATAATTATCAGAATAACAGAATTGTTTTCCTTTATTGTAATTGTTATTTTCTTTTTCCCGGATACTTACTAGACAAACTACATATACCAGGTGTCCCAATATGGATGGCGACCGGCGATATAGAAAATGGTAATACCTAGAGCTTCGGGAAAAAAAATTATAACAAAAGTCACCATGAGAAATTCAATGAAAATATTTTTAAGTATCAGGTTTGACCAAAAAGGAGCGCAATCAATAGGCTCAACAATAAACTTTAATGATACTATCTAAAGTCTCAGTATAACGTGCAGTTTTAATAGCGCCATTGGAAAGTTGAATTAATGCTGCACATCTTTTATTTGAGACTTATTATCGTATCGCCATTAATAAGGGTAAAGGAAGGAATTGAATTATTTAGTTTCAAGAATTCTACAACTTCCATACCCTTTATTAAAAATGAACGAATTTAGACTCAATTGAAAGAGAATTTTAAGCTGATCCAAAATTTGCATTCAATGACTCCGGCTACTTTGTTATAAATTAGTTAGAGGTCGCTGCTCGCAATGGTAATAATTTTTCCCAGTTTTCTTGAAAAAATTAAATGGAAAAGTATATTTTTTTACAGTGGTCACAAAGCTTCAAAAAATAGGAACATTTTGGTGAAAACCCGAAATTGAGATCCTTTTTCGTTCTCAAGTTATTATAAAATAAGTCAGTTAACTAGCAGTAGATAATCCAGAATCAAAACAGCGCCAGCGGCGGCGGCGCGGCGGTTTAATTTGCGAAGTTGGATGTCCACTTGCCATGGAAACAAAAATGACAGCGAAATTTGTCAATTCAATTAATTCTGATTACTTAAATTGTAGCTCTCGAAATTTAAAATTGCTCATCAACACAGAGCGTAAATGTAAGGTCGTTTTGGATGACAAAATTATTTTAACTTTTTTTTTATTGATCGTTTTAATAGCCAAACGTATTTAAATATTTTAACAAAGTAATGATCTGTTTGTGGAAGACGTTCGTTAGAAAAAGGAAGAAACGTGTGATTTCAACATGAAGGATGTCCAGTATAATGTAGTTGCTTACATTGAACTACCACTTTCCTTATTACAGCTAGATCCCCAGATTTAGCTGTTCTTGATTTTTATTTATGGTGAAAATTAAAAGACCTGGTTTTGGAGGCGCGCTCTACCACACCAGTGAGATTCAAAGTGGGATATCAAGTATTTTAAGAGCTGCAATCAAAACTGCCGTATTCAGTACCTCCCAGAAATTTGAACATTTAGAAAATATGTTTATTGTTCATTGCTTTTATTTAACCACTGTGTTGTTATAAAAAAAATTGTGTCAAGTCAGTTTGATTGCAATGGATTCCTCGAGCATCATCTGTATAGTAGTTTCGGCCCTATTTGCGGCCTCTTCAGCAGTTCTCGAGCTACGCTTCTGCTGAAGGGACCCCAAGTAGGGCTAAAACAACTGTCCAGAGGATGCTCGAAGTATCCATTGCAATCCAAACCGTTTTGCAACAAAATTTTTAAATTTTTACAAATTTTCAAATATGCTTTGACAGCATCCTTGGCCGTCTTGTGTGGGATAACTTATTAAGCAACAAATTGGTTGCTATTTGTCAATTCTCACACAATGTTAGGCCAAAATCGGACGCAGAATGTCGCGATCTAAACTACTGATTACCAATGTATTGTTCGTGTTCTGTGATTGTTTGTTGTCTTGCTATTTTTCTTATTCTCTGTTCCCAAGAACAATTAGATGCTTTTAAGCAGATTGATGCCTTAATATTAATAAAATTCCTATTTGCACTATTTAATCGCAAAATGAAAACTATTACTCGAAAATAATTGTTTGAACTTTTTCGATTCGATAATATCATCAGCCAATAGATTTATTTCATAATATCTCGACAACGAAAAAAGATCAATTTTGGGTTTTTACCAAAATGTTCGCATTTTTGGAAGCTTTGTAACCACTGTAAAAGAAATATACCTTTCCATTAAATTTTTTCAAGAAAACTAGGAAAAATTATTACCATTCCAAGCAGCGCCCTCTAACTAATTTGTAAGAAAGTATCCGGAGTCTCTGAATGCAAATTTTAGATCAGCTT
This sequence comes from Dorcus hopei, assembly GCA_033060865.1. Classification (NCBI taxonomy): domain Eukaryota; kingdom Metazoa; phylum Arthropoda; class Insecta; order Coleoptera; family Lucanidae; genus Dorcus; species Dorcus hopei. Next base: position 1,093,745 of record JAUPFK010000019.1, read on the forward strand.
AAAATTTCCTTTTAATCGAGCCTGAATTCGTTGATGTCTGATAAAGGGTACAGAAGTTATAGGATTTTTGAAACTAAATAATTCCTCTACTCTTATGCTTCGGGCACATCTGCGTTAACGTCTAACGGCATTCTAACGGACAAGAACCCGACAATTAACGCGAGAAAATTAATGCGCTAAATTTTACATTGGTGGTTAAGGTCATTATTTGTCCCACATTTCGCTCCGAAGCGGCTGCAGCAGTGGTATTTTACTTGAATATTGGCAACTTTATCTTAAATGTCAAATATCACAGGAGTTCTATTCAAATATTTTAGCATTTTCCATTTCCTAACATTCAAAAATTATATTTTAAATTAGTACTTGAAATAATGAAAGAAACCTGCAATCAAAACTAAGATAGTACGTGACTAAAAACACGAGATGTCGCTGTTTTCGTGCAAAAAATGTATGTTCTGTCTTCCTCACATATATCTTTCTTTATCTATGGCAACAACTATGCGATACGTTCGCCGGCAATTCATTTGATGTGTATCAAAAACCGCCAGCCGAGCTATCGTCTAGCGCGCAATGCCATTCTCAACGCCGTTACAAAATTAGTGCCATATATGCCAATAATCCGTCGCTACACTATCGTTGTCGGAGCCACGCTGCGTCTAATGTGCTGCCTAACGTGATTTTTCACGTCTAACTTGACAATAATTGTATGTGTAGCGACTGATTAATGGCAAATTAGACGTTAAAAATGACGTTAGGCAGCACATTTGCCGTTAGTGTGGCTGAACCATTATTAATATAGCGATACGATAATAAGTCTCAAATCAAAGATGTGCAGCATTAACTCCACTTTCCGATGGCGGTAAAAAAAAACTGCTCCTTATATAGAGGCTTTGGTTAGTATCTCTACATTTTATATTTGAGCCTATTGTGGTCAAATTTGATACTTATAAATATTTTCTTTGAATTTCTCATGGTCATAATGCATATAACCTTTTTTCCTGAAGCTCTAGGTATTACCGTTTTCTCTATATCGCCGGTCGCCATCCATATTGGGACACCCGGTATATAGAAAATGTTATTTTCTGAAAATATTTCCTAGTAATTTAATATCTTTTTTAAAACAAAACTGTAAATGTGTCATATCATCATATTCAAATTTTATCTTTGCATGATGGTATGAATATCTAATTGTAAGATAGCGCTCATGCCTCATAAGAAAAAACAATTGACAGTCGTATCTGCCAAACTGTCAATCCTAACCTATTTTTTCTGACAGTAATAGCACAGATTAATATTATAGCAGATACGAAACTTGCCGATTTGATTATTTTTAACAAGTCACCTTTGCAGAAAGGTGTGCCAGTTTGACATTAACTTTTAATGTGATATTTTTTACATGTTATGCAGTAATAAACGATGGGACAAATTGAAAAGAAGAAATCACTTCGTTATTTAGTTTTCCGAAAGGTAATAGTCCTATTATGGCGATTTTTGCGCTTTTGTGCTCATTTGCTTGTGCAAAGTGGGTAATGGGAAAGTGGCTAATACGCACTCCCAAAACAGATTTAGTGAAAATAAGTCATCGGCAAGCATTACTATATGAGCTTATGCAAAATATTTTCAATCAAAAGGTAGCACACCCTTTTCAAAATGGCTGAAGGTCAAAAAATTTCGACTCACAACATCAAAGGTGCCGACAAACAGTTTCGTATCTGCTATGATATTAATCTGTGGTAATAGACTCCACGAATTTAATATAAAAGTAATGAATTTTGTGACTCTACTTTAATAAATAAAGAAAATATTCAAGATTTTTGGAATTGAGAATTTTCAGTAATGAATGAAGGTAGAAGAGATTTCTTTGCACATTTTTATGGATCCCAATATAGCGTAAGTACATCGTCTTCGTTTCTCTTATAGTTTACTTTACGAGTTTCCCATGTGGTCAGCTTACAAGCAGTAATCAGTGATTTCACTCCTATTTTGAGGTTATATTAATTTTTAAAGGTTACAATCCTTAGAATAAATATACATAATTATTATAATGATTATAAAAATTTTGTTGTAAGTCGTTCTTGATTGCAGTGAATTCCTCGAGCATCCTCTGTACAGCTGTTTCGGCTCTATTTGGGGCCTCGTCAGCAGAAGCGTAGCTCGAGAATTCCACTGCAAACCAAACCGACTTGTCCTAAGTTATTCGCTTTAGCGATGTAATAGTAATGTAAAGTTTTAATTGCGACATCCTGCAATCGCTTTTTGACCTAACATTGCATCAGGATTGACAATCCCATGGCCTTCTAAATCAAAAGCGAGTTCTAACTGGCCTGGGCGTTTTGAAAAATTTACATTGAATTTTTGTGCTCGAGAAAACGCCAAAAGTCGACACTTTGGCGCTGGTTACGGGGCACTGACGGCAATGAGTGAAGTGCACTGTCATTACTGTCAATCAAAGTGAGTTCACGCAAAATTAATTAATATTGTAATTAACGTAATATAACATAATTTATGTGGTATAAACTTTATAGATTCATGCACAAATCATTTGATCTCGTCGGAGTGAAGTACGCTTGCGCAATAAAGAAAGACTGGCACTTTCGTGATAAGAATAATTACAACAAGTTACATAAAAGAGTTTCGACTTTTGATAATGTAAAACGTGTTAAAAAGGGCGTTGATAATTACGCACAATGAGAAAAGAAGCTTTATTATACATGTTGTAACTTACCACAGAAATTCTGAGTATATGCAGGTAAGATTTTAATCTAAAACCGTAATAGTTTAATGCTAAATTAAGTTGTCGAAATTGGACATAATTACCCCACCTTATTCCAACGTAAACAATATCCAGTATGCTCAAATTTTTACAACATTAACGTTAATTGTTCTTACACGAACTCATCCACCATTCACATCTGACAGAACTGTCAAGATTTTAGATTAAGAAAGCGCCCTGTAAGCAGTGCTTGGCGGAGCACGCCTGAGCTGCACTTTTGCGCAGGCCAGATAGAACTCGCTTTTCATTTACAAGGCCATGGACAATCCTAATACAATGTTATGTCACGATTAAAACTTTTCAATAATTATAAACATACAAAAGAAAACATTATCACGGGGATATAGGAAAATGTGCGCACCATTTGAACAAAGGTATCTGATGGCATTAATACTTATGGATTCCTTGTGAATGCTGGAGATGCAAAGAGAATTTCTAATGTTTTTATAATTAATATAAGTCCTGTATATATTTGTATGCTGCTATTTTAGATCATGACTTTGCTGCATGCCTACACATATTAATTATTATGAAAAGAATACTTCACTGGTATTATTAATGAAGATGAAAATGTTGAACGGCAGGTCACTAGATAATGAAAATGAGAACTTACAAGAAAGTTATAATAATCCAAACTCTTGCTTTAATAAATTCTGTAAAGGAGCAATACATATTGAAACATATCTCATCCAAAACGGAAAACTATTTATGGACAACAAAAGTGAAGTTTTAACAAAACGAAAATTAGAGTTAATTTTCGTTTTGTTAAAATATTTTTATTATTGTTTATGTATGCAAGAAGAATTGAAAAGATTGATCTCAGATCACCAAACCGCTTATATTGGGTCCACTCAATTAATCAGAGAAGGGAAGACACATTATAGTATTCGGGGAACTTCGTGTAGTAAATTTTAAAAGTATTTTCTTATGACTACAAACAGTCTTAACGAACTAAATGCTCGATGAAAGCATTAAACGCCAAAACACTAAAATCTGTCTGCCTGTACGAATTATTGCCGTAAGCCGAACAGATAAAGTCACTGTGTGTGAATTACAGCATTATATTGTACAGGTGGATCAATTTCGATGTCTCTTATGGACATCTCTGTAGCTACTAGTGGTCAAGTCTCGATTTCTTTTTTAGAGATAAAGTCAAGAGTTTAAACAAAAACTGACTATCTCCTTTTATTTTCGAGTTATAAGCAAAATTGTCATTTTCCATTTTTCGTCAATTGTTCATATTTCGTTTATTTTTACAGGTATTGAAAAACTGTTTTAACATTATTATTATTTTTCGAATACAATTCAACGGTGTAGTTGGTTTTTTGATATTTAATTAAACTTTCGAGTTATAAAGTTGTATTTTTTTAAATGGAAATCATAGTTGGCAAGGTCACCACTAGATATTTCTTTTTGTTTTCAAACATATATACTTTATTGGGCTTATTTCTTACGATTAGTAGAACAAACCGCATTTTTATTATATCGAGTGATTTTTTAAATTTTTTATCAACTCTTGCTATGAAATCTGGACGGCATGTTTAGCTTAAGTAAAAAGTACGTTATTGTACTACTTTATGCTGTTTTATCACAGGTTTACAGTAAAGCTACGACTTGCCGTCTAAATTTCATGGCAAGAATTGATATAAAATTAAAAAAATTACCGGGTATTTGGGTGTATTATGTTCTTGGTAGGCTAGCTTCATTACAGTGACGATATTTTTTTTTGTTTTTATTAAATATCCACAAGGTTTTGATCTAACACATTAACATTTGATTTAACACGTCACGTGCAGGACGTGCGTGTCCTGCCCGTAACGTGTTACAAATTTTCTAATTGTGGCTACTAGGTTTATTATTTTTTAAAATAAAAGTGGTTGTTAGTCATTTAAAAATTGTAGGTAAACACTTTGTGTATCTTGCAAATAAAAAATTAATAAACAGTGACATTATTATTTTTTTGAAACTTCGTACGTTTGTCCGGCGCATGATCGTGGAATGTTCCTATTTAATGATGATATTGCCTACTATGATTTCCATTTAAAAAAATATAATTTTATGTGATAACTTGAAAATTTAACTAAATATCAAAAAACCAAGTGCACCACTGAATTGTATTCGAAAAAGAGATTTGGCCACCAGTTTTCTCTATCTCTTATAGCTACAGAGATGTCCATAAGAGACACCGAAATTGATCCACCCTGTACAATCAACTATAAGAACGCATTCCATACGGCAACCGCAATTTCGGCAATTCGTCGCAATTTGTCAGAACCGAAACGAAACGTTCATTGCCTGATAACTGATAATATGAATCCCAGCTTTTAGAGTCACTTTTTCTGGCCGACTGGAACAAGTCGTTGAAAGTGAAATTGCACGTCCTTGAAACTGTTTTATTGTCAATGCAGTTTCTTTGGCTCAAGTTAAAGAGCAATGCTCGACAAGGCTCGCCATCAAAGACATGGGAGTTAAGAAATAAACTCGATGCCTAGTATCAACGAATTCCTGCTTCAAAAAGGTGTAATTGCGTGTAATTAACATTCATGATTGCTCTCAAATTGCAGTAAGCATGAACGTGTATAAGCAAGTCATGGAACAAAGAAAGCAAGATCGATGTTTGTTAAAAATAGAAATTACAAACAAGAGGTGCGTCTCTTTACTCGCATGAAGGCTTCAAGGTGAAGGCCTACCTGTGCCTACTGCCTAGTGTTTGCAATTACGAATTTTTATCTGAGCTTACTAGTTTAAAAGAGAAGAACTACTATCTTGTGCATGTGGAATAAAATACAAGTAACCAACAAAACTGCAATTTTTATTGAAAGCAAATTGCTGATTACAGAGCTTATTAGAAGCTAAAGTACCTTGGATCTCAAAGTGCATGTAGTGCACTGTAATTCGTGTTTCACAAACAGCAATTTACTGCTTAATTCTTAAATTAATTAACGTCAATTCAGTGACCCTGCGTGCTACATTAATTTAATTCGTTAGGAAAGTAAATGGCGATCGTAGTAATTATACAGTATCCCGTCCCCTTAAATCAACTTAATTATTGATTACAAATTAATCTTACAATTTATTTGAAATTTGTAGTAGAATGCTTTGGGGCCTTTCTCTACTTGACATATAGAAATACTATTTCGTTTATTAACAAATTACGAGTGTAAAATTATTATTAATTAAATGGAATGTAAGTGTTTATTTAACGCGACAGTTGCAGTTAACACTTGAAATATTAGCAGTGAAGTCCAGAAAATTTACATAAATAAATTGCCTAATAAAGGCGTATATAAAGATGCCGAGAGGATTGCTAAATGCATGGATTAATCATGATGAAAAAAAAATTCATATGCGTGAAAGTCGTACGATTGTAAATAATTAACAGCGTGTTGTGAAACATTTTTGATTATAAGACATGGAAGTTGATTAAAGAATTATTATAGAAAAGCCTTTCGTCTAATTACACTTCAATAAATATACAGTGTCACAACTAATTAAAGGGTCACTATGAGATTCTCGTAAACTGTAAATGATTCAGAGGCGGTTAAATTATGCAAAATATGCACAAAAAATCGCATCTAATTGTGTACGTTCAATCCTGAAATATCTTAAAACAAACTAAAAATTATTAATTTCGAAAATCGTGGATATTTTAATTATTTATTAGAATGTATTTCACCTTATTATCTTCTTAATGTAACGTGTGTTCAATAAAAAAAAAACGGCCAAGTAGTTTGTAACTGGGGTTACTATTTGATCGGATTTTGAAAGCTTGGACCGAATTCCACTCGGATTTTATTAGGGACTGGACTTTTTTTCATAATAATTAAGTAACATGTCACTCTTATTAAACAAATAACTACATACGTCCTTTGCGGGCGTTTACCATAATTTTTGTAATTTCTTTTATAAAGTTACTAGATAATAAACTTTTTTTTAAAATGTTTTCTTTGAGTTAAAATGAAGTTATAAATAAGATGACTTTGCGTCCCGCCTTTTAACAATTTTTTAACAACGCTTTTAATTAACTATCTCAAGTTTTAAAAAATCACTCATAAGCGATAACTTTTGTGGAAGATATGTATTTTCCTTTATATTTAATAGTTATTATATTCAATAGCTATTGAAGAAATCTATACCAACGATGCACTCTGTATAATACAATTTATATTTGTAATATTGTTCATTAAATTTCTAAAGTACATATACCTAATTTATTGTATTTTTTCTTCTTTTTGCTTTCTTTCATAAGAAAACATAGTATATATGTGTTTTGAACTATTTTTTAAACTTTTAACTGGGTGGGGTGCAAAATATATAAAAAAACCTGTACATACATCAAAGAAGGTACCGATATTAATTTTAATTTAATTGCCTATGTAAACTTAAATCCAACTATTACAATCAAACAATTTTGTGAGGAAGTGACATTTCAAATGTGAAAGTATTGCAAAGAAAAAGTAAGTCATCAGAAAAGTGTAAATTTTTACATGGTTTATAATAATAGGTAAACTAAAGTATAAATTCAAAAATAATTGCATACTTGAGAATATCGATATATTCAGAACATTCCGTAGCACATACGGAATTTTTAAAACATTGCATACATATTGTGCGTACCCTTTTATCTCTACGTTAGCAATTCCAATTCCAGCCATACTTTATGTTCATATTGTAACTAGAAGATAACTCCAATTGACATTTATTGATTAGGAGTTATGTATTATATTATTGACATTTATTGATAAATGTTACTACTACACTACTTTCCCATATCAATTATTATAAATCCTACTAGACTGGAAATGTTATAAGAATATTTTAAATAATTTATCAATTTATATATAGCTAAATGCATAGAGTATAAGATCGTTGCATGAAGAATTTATATTTACATCATAAAACAGAAAATTGCTCACCTTGAAAAATGCTCACACAATAAAATACCCACATAGAAAATACGCACTTAAAACAAATCTTTAAAACGTTTAAGATATTTTAATAATATAAAATATTAGAAATGGCTATTCTTTTTCATAAAAAAAGTAATAATAAATATACAGGGTGAGGCTAAAGGTCCTTCGTGGGTAGCTCATTTATAGAAACTTGATTTATGAATTTTTTCTTACACAGAGAGTTTCTGCCTATTGTGAACTACAATCTAAAATGATTTTGACTTACATAGAGTATTTCTCAAAATAGTGACAGCCTGTAGCACGATTTTTTAAGTGGTATTATATTTTGTATGAAAGCACTCCATGGCTCTTTGTAGTTGTGTTGAATAGATTAAAAAAGTAAAAAGAAGTCTGCATCAAACTAGAGTAGTATATTAGTTAAAGACGACCGGTTTCGTCAAAATAGCATTGCCTTACAGGGAATATACATAATAATAAATAAAATAAAACCCGTTAAAAAGGGGGTAAATGCATAATAAATTTAGTTTAAGTACCTTATAATTTGGTCGTGTTAGTTTCGGGAGCCGTGATGCAAAATTTCCAAGTTTTCAGCTATGGTTAGGGTTAAATTCATGGAGGGTATCAAATAAGTGCAAAGAAGAAGAGAAAAAAAATTTGAATCAAGTGGTAGTCACTTTAGAGAACATTTTTTGCTTTCTTACGTATGAATATGTAACGTTACACATTATCAGAGATTAGTTTAGACAATGGGTATTTTATCTTCTTTAAAAAAATTCAATTTCTTAAAGGAGGCTTTACACGGACGCAATGCAATGCAATGAACATTACACACAAAAATTACATTTGCTCGCGGCTTTATACTGTAATGATTTGCCGACAGCAGCCGGTGTCCGTCTGTCTCTCGCGTCATCGCCGACGCGCCTTAGACCAGAAACTTCGGTCGCTCCGATATCACGTCAGCAGAGTAATCAACCCTAGACTTTCCGCCGGGCACTCGAATGTTCAAGATAAACAACCCCGGTTTATAAAACACGCGGCCGGTGAATGGAGGAACATTCAATGTTAGAAGTTCGATCAGAATTAGGGAATCCAATTTTCGGGATCGGGATCCCGTTTCGAGATCGGGATCCCGAAACTGATAATCCCGGGATCCCGAAATAAATCCCGGGATTCATTGTTCCTCCGAACAGTTTCATATTTTTACAAAATATATTGCAAATATGTATGTAGTAAAATTAATCGATATTTATTAACAAAATAATAACAAATACCGGATGTCTCACGCCGTCTGTTTTTAATAGATTCAAATGAAATTTAGAAAATATAAATTATACGTAATAATGAATTTTCTAACGTTCCATTGATTATGGTAGGACTTCGGGTTTCGCCGGAAGCAATAATCAACTTTCTTATTTTTATATAGAATAGGTATTCTATATATTTTAATATGTTTTGAATCTACTGATCGTTGCGAGTCCGAATATGCTTCATTTGTTAATTTTGAAAAATATATTTGAAACATAATTAAACGAGCACGAAATAATAAAACATTTATTTTAAATGATTTTAAAAAAATAGTGCAATATTTATTATTAGCGTACTCGGGAGAAAATTGAGCTAGACCAGGAAACACATGAGGTTCCATTAAAAGAAATGAGTTACGTCCTCATGAAATTTGAAATGCTGTAAAAATATTAAAAAGCAAAATAATTATTTTGTCGATTTACTCCATCGCATGACAGCGTTCATTACATGAATCATGGTTGAAAAACAAAAATGTTCTTTTTCAATGTGATGGAAAACATACTTATCAAATGACATATTTGGACTCGTAATGATCTGCAGATTCCAAATATGGGTAAACATACAGGGTATTGCATTTAGAACAACAAAGGTAATACCACGAAAGTTCTGTGATGATTGTTGTACGTCAAAAAAATTCCTTTCTATGTTTAAATTTATCTACTCTAGATTTCATTTTAAAATAAAATTTAAAGTTCACATGTATAGTATAGTAACAAAAAAATTATAAAAAAGGAAATTCAAGAATAGTATTGTGAATAGTTTTTATTTTGGATAAAAAATGATCTTAATAATACGAGAGTGTCTACAGTTTCATCTGTCAGGCGCGATCTAATTTTTGTAACCAGAGATCCTGCTAATGAGAAGGCCCTCTCTGCTTCCACACTAGTTGGTGGAATAGTACGCAGTTGTTCGAAACACCTTTGTAAATGTAATCCTCGTGATCCTCCATTTTCATATAAAGCCATTTCTTTCTTGATGATGTCTATTGTTTTCGTATGAACTATATTGTTTTGCGGTTTTAAGGCTCCTTCTATAGCTTCGTCCAACATTTGCTTTAAGGATTTGCTTTCTTTCGTTTGGCATAAACGAGAAAGAGGTATGAAGTCCTCCTCCTCCTCCTTCTGCCCCTTGGTCATTCGTAAAACGGTCTGAAACATCTTTTATAACATTTGCAATGATGTCGAACGATGGTCTCTTGAAAAATTCATCTGGGTATGCATGCTGGGGATTTTGAAGGTAATTCAAAACTCCTGACATAACAGTTCTGCGTTCATTAAGGCGTGACCTGATTGCTGTCAGCAATTCGTTACTTACAGTCGTCTTTAAATTGGCAAGTTGTTGGAATAAGAAATTGAAGGTAGCATCGGCACTGCAAAGATTTGCATCTCTCCTGCAAATTGCTTCCACGGCTAATTTTATAGGTTGCAGACACGTTACGATTGTTCCCAGAAACTGAAATTCCTGATCAGTAATAACAATTGTGCTGTCTAAATCAATGGTGGCCTTCTGGATACAATCTTTTAGAAAAACAAATCGTTCTAACATAGCCAAAAGGGTATTCCATCTGGTCTTACAATCTAAAATTAATGAAAGCTCTTTCTCGTGTTTAGAAATTATATAATGTTGTAATATAGCGTCGAAACAGTTTAACTACCTTCCGAACTTTTTGCACTAAACTATTAATATTAAAATTTTCAGTTAGTGAAGTTTGTTCCATAGATTCCACAAAATCTAATCCTTCATCTTCTACAGTATCGTTATGGTCATCATGATAAAAGGCTTCGTCTTCATCTAATATAGGTGTTTTCGTATACCGTTTGTCCATCTGACAATGAGACATAGGGATTTAACATGGGAAAACAGAAATTGCTTTATATTATCTACCTGAGTACATACAGTATCGGACAAAAGTAAAGCAACAAACCCTGACTTTTATGCGACTTCATTTTCCGTCTATTTCGCCGAAGCCAATATGCAAATGCATATGCTATATTTGCAATATGCAAATATAGAAACAAGCTATCATAGAAGCTTTTGTTTGATGTTTGAATTAATTTTTTTTCTTTCCTTAATTTTTCACTTGCGACAAAAGTAAAGCAACAAAATGTATGGTTGGCCGTGAAACAAGATATTAATGAAAACGACAATTGTAAATGACAGTACACAATTAAATACCATTAGTTAACAATGCCAACGGGTATTTCGACGTCGAAGCAGCTAAAAGAACGAATTGTAGACGCTTTTTTGAATGGAGAACGTCAAGCAGCAATCAGCAGACGTTTTTCTATACCTCGGTATACTGTGTGCAGAATTTTAAAGCTTTTTCAAGAGCGTAGACACTTGGAGTACATGCCGAAGTCCGGCAGACCTCGAAAAACTTCGGAAAATATGGACAGACGCATTAAAAGAATCTCCCAAAGCGACCCCTGGAAATCTGTTTCAAGAATAAAAGGCGAAATTGTTGATTTAATTCTAAGTACTCGAAACGTACAGCAAAGACTTGTTGAAGCAAATCTGTTTCGAAGACGCCTAGCCAAAAAAACACTTATTTCTAAAAAAAAATCAAGCCTCAAGATTAGAGTTTGCTAGACTGCATGTTCAGTGGACTCGTGAAGACTGGCATAAAGTTTTATTTAGTGATGAAACAAAGTACAGGAAAATAATATTCTGGTTATGAAGTGGCCGTCGCAATCTCCAGACCTGAATCCCATAGAACATCTATGGGAGGAAGTAGAGAGACGAATTAGAACACAAAACTTTTCTAATAAACATGAATTAGAAATTAGAATACGAAGGGTTTGGGAAGAAATGCCGCAAAATGTTATCGACAATTTAATAGATTCTATGCCAAGAAGATGTGCGGCTGTTATAAAAAGTAAAGGTGGACCAACGAAATATTAAATAAACTAATGGCAGTTTCATGTTAATTAATCAATTAATTTAGGAATTGTTTGTTTTTTTGAGCAATTTAAAATTGTTGCCTAACTTTTGTCGCGATACGTAAATTCAATTTTTTCTTTAATTCGAAAAATTAATAATAATAAAGCTTTATATTTTCTCTTATTCGTATTATTACATTGAAAATACTTCGTGATAGACTGACCTTAAATATGAGACCTGGATATATTATCAACAGATGAAGATTAATTTATTAGCAGAAATTAGTTATTTGTTGCCTCACTTTTGTCCGATACTGTATATATTATTTATAAGTTTCATTTTAATATCAATTATGTAACATAATAAATAAAGTTATAACTTTAACATAATAAAATTTTGCAAACGAAAAAATACTCATAAATGGAACATAATTAATATTAAAATGAAACTTATTAGTACAATAAAAAACTAGTTTAAGAGTGATTTCAAATCTGAAAAGATATTAGAAAAAAAGTGTCTTCATTCGGATTTGAACTCGTGACCTTACGGTTGTGAAACACGAACAAACTAACTTGACCACGACATCCGTTTGGAAAATCTTCGTTAAATACCTACTAATCTTGTCCGGAAAAAAATAATAACTTTTTTTCTTAATTTCTAAATAATTAACAACTAAAATTGCACAAATTTAGTATCAAAACACTTTGAATGCAATAATCTTTCTGATTATAACCCAGAATTTCATATACACTGTGAACGTTTAGAGTGGAATAATCCATGTAAATGAGTGCCAGATCATCTGCGACCAAAATCCTCGGACAGGTAAACCTATTTTCTTTAGCGCGAATATTTTTTTGAAGTCATCTTTTCTTTGCACCCCCACCCCTTTCCGCAATGACGTCATCGTCATTTTTTTTTATGGCACGCCCCCAATTTTCTAGCAGTTTTGGATAGATTTGAGAATTCTGATTTCATCAATATGCATATTTTGACATTCGCACTGACAGTACCCGAGATATTAATTACGAAAGATAAAAACAAAAAACGGAAAATTTTCTGCGATTTATGTGAGACAAATGAATAACTGTCAACTAATGCACGAACCGACAAATAATAGGCGCTAGTTACCAAAACAAGAATTACCATAAGTAACGAAAGAGAAAATCAAAAGGAAACTATTTGAGAAAGAAACTGCAACTGTACTTGATATAAACCGCGTGAACTTGACATTACTTAAAAATGACGTTCCGGATATAATCTGCTTCCGATTTTTTGGGTAAGTGGCGCCAGCGGAGAAACACTTGAACTAGTAAACTGCGCAGGCCGGATAAAGACACACTGAGCCATGAAATCTAGTAGGTCGTGGTTGAAATAAATGATAAAAAGTTTCATCAAGTAAATTTGACAGTTCTTGATTATTGTTCTTCCTTGCAATTTCCATTTTTTATTTTTATCTTTCGTAATTAATATCTCGGGTACTGTCAGTGCGAATGTCAAAATATGCATATTGATGAAATCTGAATTCTCAAATCTATCCAAAACAGCTAGAAAATTGGGGGCGTGCCATTAAAAAAAAATGACGATGACGTCATTGCGGAAAGGGGTGGGGGTGCAAAGAAAAGATGACTTCAAAAAAATATTCGCGCTAAAGAAAATAGGTTTACCTGTCCGAGGATTTTGGTCGCAGATGATCTGGCACTCATTTACATGGATTATTCCACTCTAAACGTTCACAGTGTATATGTACTCAGGTAGATAATATAAGGCAATTTCTGTTTTCCCATGTTAAATCCCTACGGTATAATATATCCATTACGGCTAGGTGAATAGCATGCCCAAAACATAGTTGCTGCCAAGGCTTTATTAGCCTTCCAAATTTTTTCATAACGTTTGCTCCATCTGTGGTAACGCAAACAACATCGCTGTCTAAATTCAAAGTAAATTTCTGTAGTCTCTGTTTTAATAAGTTAACACAGTCTTCGGCTGGCAATGAGCCTTTTATTCGAATTAAACCGAGATTCCACACTTTACAGTTTAAATCTGAATCCAAACCATGTACATTGACATTCAGGAATCTTCTGTTTGCGGTGGAAGTCCACTCATCAAGAGTAAGGCTGAAGTAATTAGACTTTTGTTTTCTTGTTTCGAATTCTTGTATATAATATTTGATAACTTTTGCGCTGTACGCCACAACTCTTTTGCAAATAGTGGAGGCAGAAGTCGGTATGTCATAAAACCCTCTAGCTTGTAGTGCTTTTATCAAATCAATAGATGTTACAAATACTCGAAATGGTAACCCATCTAATGAGGTCATTCGGGCCAACACAGCGTCTAATGAATTTTCATCAGATAAAATACAGCAATGTTTTTTGGTTGTTAATGAAAACGACGTTGATGGTAAAGTTGATGGGGAATAAGTAGACAATTGTGTTGATGGTAAAGTAGATTTGGAATGTATTGTTTTGAAATGAATATGCAAACCTTTGGTTGAACCTCCAGTAACTTTGATTATTTTATTACATGTTTTACATTTAGCAGTCTGTTTATTTTTCGAAATGAAGAAATAAGGCCACATTGAATTCTTACATTCATTCCTTTTGGGATGAATAATATATTCGTCCTCGGCCATTTGAAGAAAACTGTAAAAGTTATTTTCATTTAATCGAAAAAATAATAAAAATGTAGTGACTCACTTGGACAAAGACACTCAGAATATTGAAAAACGATCCGTCTCAACGCAACATCAAAGTCGAAATGAGGAAAAATAAGCAATAATTATAAAACAGCATTCGATTTTTGGAACTAATTTAAACACAAAGTGATTTGAATCATCAATTCAGTCGTATACGCAAATACATATATGTTTTTTTTTCGGCGCCGCAGATGAGAGTTTACAACCATTAATGCACATACTGGCATTCGTAAAGACATTTTACAGCATGGATATAAAAATTACGCATCGTTTGTTTATATTGCAAAACTCATGTTGGAGAAAACCTACGTGTATACTTTATAAATTAATACTTTATAAAGAGTAACGATTGGATCATGCATTTATGTACCTAAAATCGTTTGATTTGAAAGAATTTCAAAACTACATACTGCATTTAAACCATTTAAACACAATGCTAATATGTCGAGATTATTTCGGGATTTTTTCGGGATTTCGGGATCCCGAAATCAAGTCCCGGGATTTCCGATCCCGGGATCCCGGGATTTCCGATCTCGGGATCCCGGGATTGGATTCCCTAATCAGAATGCAACGTGAGACAGTTCGAAATTAAAGTGGCCTGATAAACTTTCGCTCGGCTGTTGAAATAACTTACGTATAAGTCTGTAAATAAATTATTGTTAAATGTTAGTGTTAAATTAGTTTGCTTGTGAATAAATTAGTTATTAACTATTTCGTGTTTTGTTTTAAAATAAAAATTAATGAACCTTTAAAATCATTACAATATTTAAGTTATTTCTGAGTAGTTGCAATGAAAGGTACCAATTTTTGAATGTATGTAAATATTTATAAATTTTCTTGCCTTATAATTGAGTGGTCTTTTGCGGTTAATTAACAATTATTGTTCACACACATTTGCCAATCCGCGTGCATTGCATCTTGCTGCAATACAAATTGAATCGTATAAAGCCTACTTTATAAGCTCTGTCTTCTCAAATTTTTATTTCTGTATTCTTAAATACTTTGTATTTGTTCTTGTGTTAAATATATTCAATAAACATTATATTGGTGGCAGCGGTGGGATTTAAATTAAAGAAAAATGGCATAACATTGTAGTGAGCAATATTGTAGCACATAATTTTGCGTGCACGTGAGTGATATAAACTATTTACGTTGATATTATGAGTATATGAGTTGATTGTACTGCATGTAGCAATCGAATTCACGAGTAAAAGGAGGAGTTGGCGTGAATGGTTAGAAGCATTCGAGATTATCGCCTAGATCAAAGAATGGAATGACAGAAAAATTTTTTAGGGCTACCATTTTCTTCAAACACGGCAACAAGAAGGCAAGAAATTGTTGGTGAAATAATTTTTGTGTGAAATCAATCCACAAATTGCAGAGAATTAATTTGGATTCAACACCATATTTCTTACCATTGTATGAAGATGATGCAGGTTTATCCTGTTCTATGTAACTCGTTTTCTCTGCGGCAAAATCAAGAATATCGAGTGAAGGATGCAACCCACGGTGAATTGAATACTAACGATGGCTGCATTCAAGTGAGATAGAGAGCCGTTACGTCATCGTATACCCGCTTCTCCCTCTAATACAACTGTTAACCGTGACAGTTAATATTGGTTAATAATTGTGTAAAAGGAGGAGCGGGTATGCGATGACGTTATGGCTCTCTATCTCGCTTGCCGAAATGCTGCCATCGTTAGTATTTAATTCACCGTGGATGCAACCTACTTGAAGTCCAACCAGAGTCACCGATGAGTCCCATGAATTTTCTAACATTAAAATTCGTGAAGCCTCTAGGAATAGGTTTCAACTACCAGAATTTGCGTTAAATGAAACATTGCCCAGGCCGATTAAGAACTCTGTCTCGTGAAATCTAATAGGGCGTAACTGAAGCAATCAGTTTTATTCCCAAAACGATACGTGTGAATCTAGCGATTAGTAGAACGTTTAAGTATCATTCACAATTGACCTAGCGCAGAAAATTAATGCACATCGGTACTGCAGATTGGCCGTGCAAATGTTTGACAAATGTATCTATTCACAATCAACTTAGTGCAAAACGTCTGTTGATTGTGAATAGACACATCAAAATACATCTGTCAAACATTTGCACAGCCAATTTGCAGTATCGATTTGCACTAATTTTCTACAGTAATTCAATTTTGACCGAGCCCTTATAGAAATGTTATTTGTTAGACAAGTGTTGCAGCTTGTTACTCGTGTGCTTTTATTTTATTAAGCGATTGTGGACAAGAAAGTTTTGTTTTAAAATAAACGACGATTATAATCGACGAACCCCGAATTCGTAACAATATTATTCTTATAAGATAATACTCCTATTGATTATATGATATTATGGGAAAATTTCTTTAAAAAAAAATGATAGTTACAAAGTTCTACATTTCTAATAATTCCGAATTTTAATCATATAATATTTCAATAATCACAAAGCCACACTAAACCTGTGGTTGTAATCAAATTAATCAATGAGATACAAATTTATGTGGTTAGGGGTGTATCTCATTGATTAATATAATATTTCTTTCATATTGAAGGACCGTACGTTCATAACAAGAAATTCATTTTTTAAATGTAAGTTACAATAGGAATTCGTTTGTTAAACATATTTAATCGCCTGGCAATTTATATCTGGATCCAGTAATGTTCGCAGAAGTGTTAGTGATCCTGTTTTATAACTCCTGCATTAAGTCTTGTCTTCCGTATAGAATAAGGTTGAATTTTGCACAGTTGTATTACTTTTCGTTCGGAATACTGAGTCCACGAGTGTGCATAATATTCTATCGATGACTTGCGCATAAATTGAGAAGTAAGCTCACAAAGGAATACGTTCTTGCAAACACCTAAAACATGAAGTTAAAGAGTGTGTATACTCTAAAAATTACGATTCACGGACTTTATTTAGACTATTATTCGACATATCTCCAAAACCGCTCAGTTCATTTTTCAAAGGATTTTGAGCCCTTGTTATAAAAATCAGCAATTCTTTCTGACAAGAACTATCGCCATCGTACCAATTCAAATTATATGCCACATCTACCAGTAAGCTGCTCTACAATAGCAAATCAAATTAACTTTGTCTACAGTCGAAAGTGAATTCAGTATTTTTCTTACAAAGTCGATAAGTCTTTGGCCTGTGTAGTGTTGACTAGAAGCATTTAAAATCCAGAAGATGAAAATTGAGGGTTCTTCAATCGTAGGTTTCTGAAAGTGTTAGTCATTTATAAACGACTTTTAGTTGCACTCAAAAGACTCACAATTAAAAACATCGAGACACACACGCTTAATGTTGCTATGTAGTGAAAATTCGAAGTGTTTATCAAGATTCCCCAAAACGAGTTGAACTCTCTGTGCAGTCTTTAAGAGTTAAATATGAAAGTAATTTTAATAGGCACTTTAAATCAAAGGAATCAGACTTACTGAATGATTTGGTTGTGAAATGTTACGCAGGTCTTCAATTGTTTTTTGGCCGTACTCCAATTGCCAAAGTCTATTTTTGACAGTAGTGATTGTAAACTACGGATTCTGAAAACTATAGACTCCGAACATAAAGCGTACAAGGTGGTGAACAGTATGTGTATTAAGATCCCATAACATAAGAAAAATATTACAATTACTTTGAGTAGTGTATAACTAATACCACTTTGTTTCCATGGTAACCAGAGTGCACACAATACACTGTTGTGGTTGCATACAACGAATACATCAAAACAAACGAATCCCGATATTAAAAAAATTGTAACTGTACTAACTTTGAAAATTAATGACAAATAAGTTACAACTAATCGATCGAAATATTTCAAATCTTTTGGATCATTGTATTGTTCGAAGCTGTCCAATTTATGAGCCAACTTTATGAACGCCTTGAACTTCATTAGAAATACCAAGCATGAATAATATAATGGACATACTGATGCCAGGTTAAACAGGTCTTCAAAGGCTGATAAATTTGATGCTACTGAAAGATGAAAGAATTGTTCAAGAGAAAGCAAATTTTCATTGAAAACTTACGTCGTAAATTATGAATAAAATGAACTAAGGAATATATCCAAAACGTTGAACCTAGAGCCAAGAAAATACTCGGCACATAACGATTTGGCAATCCGACTAACACCCTTGCATACTTTGCCATTAATACAGACGCCTTCATTTTGAAAGCTAATTTGTTAGCTTCGGCGTGTTGTTTCATGGCCGACACTTTTCACGAATGAAAAGATTCATTTGAACTTTTATTTTATTGGTCTAAGTTATCATCATTATCATCATCGTCAGTGTAGAGTAGCTAATTAGATTGTAATGAATTCGCCGATATTTATGAGGGATTAGTTTATTAATTTAACCGAAAAAATTAATAGGTAAAGTAATTTAAGTATTCACAAGAATCGTTAGAAAAAAGTACGTCTACATACATAGATAAATTAGGTTAAATCGCAGTATTTTGATGTCCTCTATACGTCGTATAATTATTGCTACTTTAATTGATAACATCCTGTATAATAATTTTTTTTTTTTTGGAAATATGCGGAAGTTTGTTTGAAGTCTACTTTTCGAGCCTAACTTTAGGGATCTCGGTTATCTTAAGAGATACGAAGTTGGTTAAATTGGGACAATCAATAATCTACAAACAAATTTCTGAAATATTGGACTTGATGGTTTGAGTGAGATTCTGGGCAAAATTCCGAAATCATATGTTCTGCAAAGAGTGCTTTGGAAACAAAAAGCAAACTTGTTGTTTCTAAAGAAAATTTTAAAATATGTTTTGTAATTTATTCTTATTAGATAAAAAATTCGTAATTATTTCTCAGGGACATCTTCAACATCATCAACCGCTTAACTTTGCCATGCATCAATTGACAGCTTTTTCAAGAACTGTTACAGTAAAACGTTACGAAATGTTTGCGATTTCGAAGGCGTTTGCGAGATGTAATTATGAATTAATTACATAAATTTTCATCCAACAATAATTCAGTTCTTCATTTTATTATTTATTACATAACAATTAGAAACTCTGGTAAATAATACATTATTATACAATTTAAGTTCTGATCAAAATTTTGTAGAATGTATACAGTGTCTTTCAAAAAGTCTACTACAAGAAAGCACAAAGTTTCGGAACGCATTGAAATAATCACTCAGAACCAAATGAAATAATCGAGAAATAAGAACGAATTTCGTGTTTCCCTATTCATATTTTTTTGGCGGACACTTTAATAGCACCAGTATTTTATAATGTAATGTGTATAAAGAATTAAAGAGTGATTCACAATAAATTGTGATTTTTTATTTTTGAGATAGGAGGCTGTAATTTCATATTTAGCTATGACTTTTAATTTTGAATGACTTATTCTTATGACATTTTCTTGTATCTTGTAAAATTAGGGCACTTTACTCTTAAACCTTTTCCATTTCTCGGTGTCCACGCTGTGTACCATTCAAGATAAATTTCATCTGACATTTCCCAATTTCACTTTAAGGGATGCAGAAGCGTTCTGAGTCAATAAATTTTTATAAAAATCGATAATTTAAAAAAGAAATCCCATTTGTAGCACACTTTTGGAAAGATAGTGTATATATATTATCGTTTTTCATCTTCAATTTACACTTTTAGAAGTATGTCCGATCTCTGCTTTAAAATTGCATTTTGAAATTTCAATGTTTCTTCTAAGTACTGAAATGTTTCGATAATTTGTTTTAAAAATAAAACGCGATAGTTGCATGTCTGATTTCATAAAACACATGGTCGTTTCTCGGACTTGCAGCATTGATTTGTTGACCGGAGGCGCCACCGGGACCGACGGGCTGTATATTTCTGCCCACCCAGGAGCACAATAAACAGATCATCGCCATATGGGTTTGAATGTTTTCTAAATTTTAAGTACTCGCCCAGGATCACAAAGACCAGATTGCAGGCAATTGGAAACATGTCTCGCTGTCCGTTTCGTGTTTGAAAACTGACGACGTTCGCAGTGGTAGAGTCATAAACCAACCCATCTTGACATTTCAAATTGTTTTTCTAAACTCTTATGTACAGATTGCTTTGTCAAAACTGCAAAACGTGCGAGCCGGGTGTGCGGGGATATCACGTTACGTTGTGAGTTTAGACTTAATTGCAGTCTGTCTTGTCTCAGTCCGAAAATAGACCTTTTAAAAACGTCAATTTCCACACACGAATAAGTAAAATTTATAGATGTTCGTGAGACATGAACAAAACACCCCCATGGAGTAGTAGAATGCTCTTAATTTTTCTCACATCTGCAAAAGCAGCATGTGAACCAAAAATACCACGAACGGGATTGGCTGAGGTGATTTTGAATTTTCGCTGCAAATCCGAGGGCGGGGGTTAATTGTTTTCGTGTTAAGTAAAAAGACGCGGAGGAAGGCAGATAACATTTACGCTTAGACTAAAACGGTCGAATTCAATCTTTTAGTTTGATTCAGCAGTTTTCTTAGGCGCTTGTAGTCCTTATTCAAATTTGTATTCTTATATAACTCGGTTGCCTGTTAAATCATTTATACCGGCACGATTAAGTTCAGTGACAAAGAGCTATTAAAATAACACACGGTCGTCGCGCGCGTCGCGGGTGATTAAACAAGGAGTGTAATTAGTGCTGGAGTGGTTCACGGATTAACGCATATTGGTAATTTGCACTTATTTGTATTTCTCCATCACATCTTTGCTGGCATAAATAGAGCGAGAATAATTTTAATTGTATTAATTCGTTGTCGAAAGAGTCAGTAAAGTCCATTATTATCATTACATTTAGAGAACTTAAATCAAACTATTTTTATTTATTAATTAATAATGAAGAGATTGTTAGTGAATAATATATAATTAAATTGAAAGAAGCACTAACATAAACCGAGAATAAACCGAGAATCGAACTCGAGACCTTCTGCTTTCGCGGCAGATACCCTGACCACAGGGCTAATTGCGACACCGAGTTCAGTTATCGTCTAAAAGGCAATATCAAAAATTTACCATCTGATTCTAATTTATATTAGACGATAACTGAACTCGGTGTCGCAATTAGCCCTGTGGTATCTGCCGCGAAAGCAGAAGATCTCGAGTTCGATTCTCGGTTGCTGCGGAAAAATTTTTCCGCCAAAAAATTTATGTTAGTGCTTCTTTCAATTTAATTATACACTGCGTTCGTAAAGTATGGAATAAATTCATTTTCTACGAAATAAACGATTTTTATGTAAAATCCTGAAACAGGTCGATTTTTAATTAAAAAATGACACTATTTTAGTGGAATTTTGCGTCTCCCCCTCCAACCCCCTCCGAGTGACAGTTGCCCCTTTAAAATTTTTAAATGGAATAGGGGGTCATGTGATACCTCATTTGAAAGGGTTTTTCATTCTCTATTCAGTAGTATAAGAATTTTTTTTTAATTCCTATTTTTTCTAAAAAGAATAATACATTTTAAAATCAACACACTAAATTTTAAAATGGATTATTTGGATGACGTTTTCCCCAATAGATGGATTGGTCGAAAGGGGGGGGGGCAATTGAGTGGCCGGCTAGATCTCCTGATCTAACACCTCTCGATTTCTTTTTATGGGGATTTCTAAAAAGTAAAGTCTCCAGAACTAAACCAAACAGTCTTGAAGAACTAAAAGACTAATGGCGGATTTCACAAACGTTACTTAAATTTAATCATCCGTTAAAAGTAAACGTTGTCATGGTTACATGTGTTGAAGGTATAGAAATGATTATTCTTAATCAATGATTAAAGTTAAGTGATGTTTGTGAAATCCAGCGTAAGAATAAGAAATGAAATATGAGGAATCAGTCCGGAAATAATCGACAATGTTTTGCATGAGTTTGAATTTCATCTTGGTTATTGTCAAGAGGTAGGAGGAAGACATTTTTAACAGTTTCTTTGATATTGGTGTTTACTTCTACGTTGATTACATACATGAGTATCTACAGTTTCTAGTACATTTGATAAAGAATTTTAAAAAAAATTAAAAAAATTGGAATTAATCAAATTACCCTGGAAATGAAATGTTTTAGATGAACGTCAGCAACGTTTGTACTGTTGTCTTGAATTAAACTCAGTTCGAACGTTTCATTTAAATTATTTCATTTTAAACTTTTGTGTGTTTATTTTAAAATGTATTATTCTTTTTAGAAAAAATAAGAATCTAAAAATTCTTATACCACTGAATAGAGAATGAAAAGCTCTTTCAAATGAGGTATCACATGACCCCCCATTCAATTTAAAAATTTTAAAGAGGCAACTGTCACTCGCAGGGGGTTGGAGGAGGAAATACAAAATTCCACTAAAATAGTGTCACTTTTTAATTAAAAATCGACCTGTTTCAGGATTTTACATAAAAATTGTTTATTTCGTAGAAAATGAATTTATTCCATACTTTACGAACGCAGTGTATATTTTTATTTACCTTACTGCGAGTGTTAAAACGCAGTAATGACTTTCATGTTTGAAAGCTTTGATTGGTCAGCGTTCGTAACTTGTAGCCGAGTTCGATAATTTAGTTAATCAGCGACAATTTGTCATTCCCTACATCTACTTGGGACTTTCCATACAGTGTACGTTAGAAATTACCACTCGAGCGGAATCCTCTCAAGCAAATTATAAACCAAACAATCAGTAATACATTCCTGACACTTTCTTGACCAAGGTTTTCACAACCTGTATTTGTGGGAGGGTCAACCTGTTGTCGTGGCTGTGAGATTTGCAGGTAAATGATAAGCGGTTATCTTGAGACTGAAAGGCCAAAAACACTCGTAGTGTAGCGCCAATAAAGCAGTCAATGGGACCTTGCGTTTTTTTATTTAATTAGACAGGTTGTCGGCGGACGAGCTATACACAGGGAGTCCTAACAGGCAAGGCAACGGGCAAAAGCGCCGCTCTCAAGATATCATTAAGCTCGGGCGACGGAGCGGAAGATAGTTCGGCTCACCGCACGTGCCCATTAATTAGGTTAATTAGAGATAGGGTACACCATCACCTCCAAAAGGAGTCCATGAAAAACGGGTGATTGCCTTTGATTTACCTGCAGATTGATCGCTGAAGGCGGCAGGAATCACGTACTTCGCCCAAAACATCTGATTAGTTCACTAATTAACTTCATTTGTTAAGTACACTGTCGTCCCACAGAGACCCTTTGTGCGTTGGTTTATTAAATCGAACAAGTCTTTGAATGCCAGCAGAGTTACAGACGCTGTACTAAGACTCGAACCTTTGAAACTCAATTAATTATTGATCTAAGTCTGAACGGTCCAGTGGTAAGAGGACCGGCCTTGCAATCGCATGGTCGTCGGTTCGAACCGCACTCGGGATTTTTCTCGGGGGTGGTCGGTATCGACTTTAGGCACCCTTCAATGTTGGGGATAAAATTCGACACAGCTTCCCCTTAAACGGCGAGAAGGTTGGAAGTAACAAAGCCATGGAACACTTTACACACACTCAATTACACTCCCGCTCCTGAGGTCCTGACAAGTCTTTGACTAAGGACCCCGTTGGGGAACCACCACAGATTAAAAAAAAAAGTCAGGAGCAGAGCTCTCCAACAACCATCTGTGCAACATTATACCACCAACGGTGTAAATCGGAGGAATTTAGATCGCGCCGATACCCGAAGTCGAAATCTACCACGAAAGTCACACTGTATTTCTGAAAATCGTAACTTTTTTGATTAATTGTATTTGTTTTCAAACCATCCGGGTTTTTTACGCTCAATTTCTCTAATTCGACAGAAGAGGAGAGACGGAGTTTTTTGCCCGATCAAATGAATTAGTACAATAAATAATTACTTAAATTTTAATTGTTGCGTTTTATTATCAACTTGCCTATTTCCTTGCTAAAGCTAATTGTACTATCGCACCAAACAAAGAATCTGGGAACCCACAACGTAGGGCCATTTACTTTCGATAATTGTGTCATAATCATATAATATCAAAAGTACCTTCAGCGCAGGGCATTCCATAGAGTCACTCACCCAGTAATAACATCTGGGGGATTGCACTGTTCGAGTCGACGGGCGCCACGCAGGTAAAGGGACAGGCCGATCGTCCTCAGTCATAAATCTCAGTTGGAATTCCGTTGACCCATATTTATTATTTACTTATGTAAATTATTTGTCTGTTTACTTGTCAGTACTAATTGATAGCAGTAATCAGCGGGGCGCGTTACAGTACAGTATTTATTTATTCTAGAAATTCTACAAACTGATCGCTATAGTTCTTTTTTTTACAAATTATTGTTTCACTATTAATCGTCATCTTATGAATTGCTTTCCCATCAACTGTTAAGATAGAACCATTTTGACAGTACCTGGAATTAGTTAAATTCATTTTCCGATTAGAGCTGGAAAAGAAAAAAAAAAACACTCAAGCATTGTGGATTGTACTGTATATTTGTTATGCCTGACTTTGATAGTTACTGCAGTTTACTAAATTTCAACTTCCATAATATTGTAACCAGCAATTTAGTTGCAACTACGAAAACCGCCAGCCGGTCGAATCTCGCCTGTACCTTGGAGTGCGTCACGCTAATATTTTATCCATAACTCATTTTCTCCAAGCACCGTTCTTCTTTCATTTGTATAAAGACTATTCTCGCTTGGTATGACTGTTGCAGTGACACATGTAAATACCGTTGATGAACTTAAGACTTTTCCTATCCCATTTAGTATTTCTTGTAACGGAAAGCCGAACGCTTCCAATGGACGATATTATTACGCCTCTTGCTTTGAGCTTATATAAAGCCCGATAACAAAAGACAGTACAGAGTAAAAAGAGAGTAAGCAGAGTAAGAAGAAGACACTGATCATGTGATGTAGTAGACAGCTCTGCAGGCGCAGCGTGATGTAACATGTAGTAATGGATAATTGTAATAGAGTATGATCCATCCACTATGTAAAGGCTTGTTCGTGTTCCCGTGAGGACAGGTCCAGAAGCTTAAGTTTACTTTAATTATCATAAATACTTTAGCTCTACCATCTAATTTTGTCTACGCCAACTCTTTACGGAAATTACCGTTACAATGTGAATGATCACATAGTGACGCGTGCGTGCATTTTTTTTTCATCGCAAATTGAACAAGGTTTGATATATTTTACGAAGAATCACTGCCTCACAATATTTACTAAAATTTATTTATTATAGTAACTCATCAAGATATAGATCCTTGATTATTTTCCTAAATATCGTGAAAGTAAGAGAAAACTAGTAGCTGTGTATTGGGACATTATTTATGTGTAATAATAATCGGTAGTAAATTGAAGCTTGAGCAATTGTAATTTATTAATACGCAATATGCAAATAAGTTTCTGGCAGAAAGACTAAAAATTTTGCAATACGTGAAAGGACCGTTTCATTTAAATAATTGCGGTAATATGTATATGGAATTTTCTGTACCATATAAATTTGTTGATATTAAGTTTTCATCCCAGAAATATGTTAAGTTTGAAGAATGACTCAATGAGTATGTGACCTAAACAACATATTTATATGTATATATGTACAGGGAAACTGTTAATTATACCTACAAAATGAAACCACGATAAGAAGGGATGCCCGAGAGTATGGGAAAAATGTTTAAAAAATTCTTTCTACTTTAGTTTTCAAGAAATAATTAATCAAAAATTAGTCCCAAAACGACGATACGCCCCTGCTTAAAAAGTATAGGAGCAAACGAACGAAACAAATACTCTCATAAAAGTTTTTTATAGTTTTATGATACGGCTGGCGGCTCGCAGCTTGGCTTCGTGAACTTGACCTCCAGTGGAATTTCACTCCATTTTTAGGTCAACGCCCGACGTGAAAAGCGAACTCGAAAATATTTACTTGCCAAATTACCTGAAATAGATTATTCCACGCAAAGGATAACAAGGGCCACACTTTGAACACCTGCTTTGATAGGTAAATAAATAAATCAGTAAGGGCAGTTACTTTCATCACTGATTAACTTAATCTTTGGTTTATTCCCATGCCTACAACTGTAAAGGCAATTGTTTCCATAGGAAT
The DNA here is from genome assembly GCA_033060865.1 of Dorcus hopei. Classification (NCBI taxonomy): domain Eukaryota; kingdom Metazoa; phylum Arthropoda; class Insecta; order Coleoptera; family Lucanidae; genus Dorcus; species Dorcus hopei. Next base: position 1,120,327 of record JAUPFK010000019.1, read on the forward strand.
AAACGTTAAATTGTTAACTATCAGCGACTTATAAAATAGCAAAACAATGTTGCTTGCGATTCATACGGTTAAGATTATGGCTAAAATTCGGATTACGATTACGATCGAGTTATAAATAGACTAAATAGATAAATAGAATCGCAAGCAAAATGTTTTGCTACTTTATAATTCGCTGTCAGTTGACAATAATTAAACATTACATTTCAAAAGTGATTTTATGAATATAACAGCAAGTGTGAGTAGTAATTTTAGAATGTTCAGTTAACCTTCTTTTCATCATACAATTGCTGGTGTTATTCTATTAGTGTTATCATTATTAATAAACTTTTGTCTGCTAATTTCAGTTTTAATTGCACCGCTGAATTCGTAATACAAATGTAACCAAAAAGTACATGTTAAACTAATGTCATTTAAATTTTGATTGGTCAGTCATAAGAAACGGATTAAGTTGGGCATTCATCATAATTTTTGCGGTTGCGATTACGTTTCCATTCGAGTTATAAATGTAACAACAGAAATCATAAGTTCCAAATTTGTTACCATCGCGACTAAAATTCCGATTACGATTAAGATCGAGTTATAAATAGGCCTTTATTCATATAATTAAGTCTCCATGGCCATGGAATATGAATACAATTTGCATAAAAATTGTCGCTTAAAATATGTTTTAGCAAGTTTAAATGAAATTTATGTAAAATATTTCTTCTTAGCCGCCTGATACTGAAAGAATTTTTTGAGCTTTCTTTACGTAAAAAGTGATATTGTTGATTTTGTATTAAATTGGCTGGTAATAAGCTCTTAATATGAACTGTGGTTAATTTCCATAATTAATTTTTGTATATATTTTAAGTTTTGAAATTGTAGGAAATTAATTTCTATTCTTCTAAACTTTGTTTTATTTATGGACGCAAGTGTGAGTGTCTTTCATTGAAAACACACGCTATTTGTTCAAAGAATTCTAAACATTCTCTATGAATTAATTAAAAAATGTACGACTATCACTGTATAATTTTTTTCAGTTTATTGAAAAAAAAGACTCATAAAGTAGTTAACGAAGCTCAACTAATAAAGCATAATTATCAGCGACCTCCGCTAAATTATTGTTTTATTTCGGCGGTTTTTATTAACAGTTGTTAGAGTGCTGGTCGCAATTCCGTTCGTTAAGATATTATTAAAATATCATTTTCGTTACCTTCGGCATACCCGGTGTGGTAATCTTATGCTGATGTAACACATTAGCATAACAAAAACGTATTGAAATGTTCAGTAGTAGAGGTCGTCAACCAAAATCATACATATATATATATTTTTGTACTATATGTTGTAGTAAATTCTAATTATGAAGTTGCACGCCGTATGCAATTAATGAACACCTTTAAATACTAATAAACAAATGATGGGAATAACAATGAAAGTAAAACTGTTAACGCGTGCCTTAAAATGTTAATCGGAGAATATAAAGAGCTATTGATAAATAATTAGCCTTGAATATTTCCAAATGAGAAAACAACAAATTCTATAAAATATTTAATCTGAAAATATTGAACACTATCTGCTTGAAGATTTTTTTTTAGAGATTCGTATGAATTTTTAATTTTGTATAAAAGCGAAACTCATTTTTGAAAGAATACAAAGATCTGTATGACACGGTGTTTACTTTTATGCAAAATTTGCTAATATCTGTGAGAGAAGTATCAAATGAACCAATAAACATTCACTGTTGTAGCCTGTCTTTCTCATTTTGTAACAAATTTTACACAAATATAAACGCCGTGTCGTAAGGCACTAAAGGTGCCTGTACACCGAATTAATAACAAAAACAAGTTAATAGCAAAAATGCTAGTAACAAGTAGGAGAATTGGAGAAAGTGAATATAATGAAAAATAAAATTATCAAAAGACATCTAAGTTTTTTGTTTCATAGATTTCTTTTCTACTGGCCCTTATACTCATCAATAGAACTTATTATCTAAGTGAAGAAGTTTCGGTCATCCTCATCATATTAAAATTACTGTTATTCGGGTAAAATAGTCAAAATGGCTGCTAAGTAGTGTTATTGTAAATGAATTTAAAAAATAATTACTTGGATTAAATGTTTTGTTTTTGTTTGTAGCTGCGTTTAATTCTTATCAATACCTTCTCGTACAACGTGCAGACTGACATTGTAAATTTCATTCGAGTGCATCGTTGCGAAACTATTGAAATCAAAATGTCTAACACATACAAACAATGCTCGGCGACTCACCTTCCTGCATGCATTTATTTACATTTTTCAGACATAGTTTCCCTTTCAGTACATTCGCCGTCACGGTGTTCTTTTCACTTTTCAGAACCTCGTTCACCAGGTCGTATTCTTCACGAACGTAAATTCCGGTCACGTTTCGTAATGTGTAAAGTTCATTTTTTAGCGTTCGACTTCCAGTTTGGTTCTTTAGTCCCTCTGAGTCGATGTTGCACTGTATGTGCGTGCAGACGAAATATAGGGTCACGAAAAACGTGAAGTGCGGCGTCATTTTCGACTTCTCGTTATTGTTCGGTCCTCTTGCTGAAACAATAGAGGTGGCAATTAGTCTAAAGAAATTTATGTAAATGTAATAATTTGTGGAAGTCAATTGAACAAATACAAAAGTTATTTCTAACATTCAGTAACTGTCATCACTGCTGTTCATGTCATAAGCTTATTTAGAAAATTCACTTAAACTACAATGTCTTTTACAATAGAACATAGTTTGCTGCAGACATAACTTCTGCTTTCCATGGCCAGGCTTTATTTAATGAATTACTTTTTGAACTCATGGTATAAAACTTTCGAGCTTGGTAACCATTGGGTCCTAAATTTAACTATAATAATAATCTGCTAACGTTTAATTTTAATATCGCGGTAACTTATACAATATAGCTGCATTACATTTCAATCTTTCTAATTAAATAACCTAGGAAGAAAATACTATCAAACGTTAACAGCTGTCTTAAAATCTAAAGTAAGTAATAAAAATGATATTGTGCTTAAAAAATCTATCACACTGTATAAATATCAATCAAATGTAGAGACGTCAGAAAATATTTTTATTTTCAACAGTAATACTGTATGTCCAAATAAACTTTTGGTAAAGGTAGGCCATGGAAGATAAATTATTACATTATTTACATTAAAATGTTGTCTAGTTCTTGAGTAGTTAAGTAAAATTGAAGTTTAATTGGCCACATTTTACAGCTTGATGTGTCACTACTTTCAAAAATTACTTGGGGTTGTAGATTAGACATACATTTACACTTCCATGACCTACCTTTATCAAAAATTTATTTGGACATATGGTATGTATGTATACAGGGCGTTTCAAAATCGCGACGCAAAATAAATGAATTTTTCGTATAAACATGTGTCCGATTTCTACTCATTTAGTAGAACCTCAATGTTTTACATGTAAACTTTTATTAAGGTACAAACATTGCAAATTAACATTAAACAATGAACTACTGTTAAATAGACACTTATGTAATATTTGCTTTAAACAACCCAAAAGGAACACCATCAAGTCATAGCAACCTCCGGTAAAAAAATTTACATGTAACAAAGTTAAGCCCTAGAAATAGGACACATGTTTATATGAGAAAAAATGTTTGAAACATGCTGTATAGTTGGGCCCAGATAAAATTGGGTATGATTCATAATTTACCTTTACAAGTGTCGACTAGCAATTATATTGTTTTTCGTATTTCGTACTTAGGCCCGATTTTACAATCGTTGGATAAGCATTATTTTTAGAATAAAAATAGAATGACATAGTTGTGACGTAGAAATGGAGGAATGTTAAAGGATATTCGGCGAACAGTTATTCCATCCTTATTCCACGATTGTAAAACGAAAATGAAATAAAAACTGTATGCCTGCTGTAGGTAATTAGTAATTACAGAAAACCACGAGAACATATTTTTTGTTATACTGAGGGCCGATACTTTCATCTCTGATTAACTTTAATCTTTGGTTTATATAGCAATAAACCAAAGATTAAAGTTATCAAGTTAAGTAATCAAGTTATCAAAGTTAATCAAAGTTATATAGCAATAAACCAAAGATTAAAGTTAATCAGAAAACAATTGTCTCTATAATTGTAGGTATGGGAATAAACCAAAGGTTAAAGTTAATCAGTGAAGAAAGTACCGGCCCCTAGCCTGTCAGATAATCGGCGGATAGTTTTTGTGTCAGTATTTTACTAATTATTTGATAAACTCTCTTACTTTTTTTAACATTTTTAAACTGCACTGCGATTTATTCTTTCATGGAATTTATTTAATATCTAAAATGTATTGCCTAAATTTCAAAATGTCCCAAGTGACATCCATTGAGCAAAATCTGGAATATCTGAAAGGAAGCTGTATGATATGTATGACCCTAAATTGAGGCATATGATAAAATATTATGAATCATACCCAAGCTAAGCTTAACTGGGTCCAACTATAATCATAATGTTTGTAAATAAATTTACTCTTTAAATTTTAGGTCAAACAATAATCTGCATCTGTTAAATCTGTGCTTTTATAGCGTTCAAGAATTAATGTACGCATTGCTTTCACTTTTGTTGTTATAATAAATCTTTTGCCGATTCTTAATTCAGTATGACGAAATATGTTGCAAATGACAAACTTACGTGATTATCATAAAGTGTAACTTTTAATTAATTATTATTTTTGTGTTGCGTACGTACTGTTGTCCATGACATATTTTTTTCGTAAAAAACTTTGTCTTAGTTTCTAAAAGTAAGTTTCTTCCAAATTTTCGCTGTAACATTTTGAAATATAAATGTTACCATGGTGAAGTTTCATGTATTTAATCTCATCAAGGTTAAAAGAGGAAAATTAATGACAACATTCATTTAAATGGATGCTTAATTAACAAAATATTGCAGTGGAATTCTTAGAAATTTAAAAAGAGATTAGCTTATAAAAGAACAATTTATTATTTTGAGAAATTACTAAATAAATCTTTTTCATTGTTGAGTTTTAAAAATTCTGCGATGTTGTGGCGCAATTTAAAGAAAAAAATCTCCAGTAAACGAATCTTTTACAATTACTAGTAATGCCTCCTAAACTCTCCTCTTAAAATCCGTTTGAGTTATCTATTTTTTTGGTGTACCTTCAATTTGATTATTTTAACAAAAGCGAAACCTGCAATGTATCATTTTTTTACATTTTTGAATCAGAAACTTCCCTTGCAAGTCAAAAAAATTACCACTTAAGTAGGGAATACACGATCCAACATGTCTTAACACATGTACGCACGTACATGTTCGCCGAACATGAACGTCAAATAGTACCATACTACACAGTACACACGATCAAACATGTCTTAAGACATCGTCCAGTTATCAACCAAGACGAAGACGATGTCCGTAGAGTTACGTTTGGTGGCAGTGGCGTGCACCTAATAATAGCCGTCAGCTATCTGAAAGTGGTAAAGCTGTAATAAATCCCCAGTTTAATAGTTCCAATTGCAGGATCTGCCACCGCACATTGCCGGAAAGTTATTTATTAAAAATCATAAATTGGCTGTTTTGAGGTGCTGTGGAAAAGCTTATGCACGACGCCGACGTACTGCATTGAATAAGTCCGTGGCGAACATGTACGTTTGGCAACCACACAGTCGAACATGTACATACGTGCAAACACATACGTGCACGCACTTGTTTTCAGGAAAACCAGAAAACAAATTCGACGGACTTTTTGTATGTGCGTACATGTTCGAAGCGTTTTTCGGGCCAACATACGCACGTTGATGTTCGGCGAACATGTACGCACGTACATGTGTTAAGACATGTGGGATCGTGTATTTCCTGCTTTATAAGTTATTTTGATTTTATTTTGAAAGAATAATTTTATTAATTTATTTATTTGCAACATGAAGTGCAGAAATTTTTTCATTACAGGCAACGATTTCAATTTACTTAAAAATAGGTAGTGTTATTTCCAATCTTTCTTGTTTTTACGAACACACTTAACCTCGTTTGGGCCGAGAATGTTTTTTCTGGCGGCCTGGTTCTTCCACACATTACGAAATTGCAAGGTCTTTGCTGTTGACTTCACTTGAGGGCCGAATTGTGGCCTTTACGCTGGTATACTCAAAGGAAATAAAATTTATTATGTATTTTGCTTTTGAGGAAAAAAATTTTAAAGTGCGCATAATTTTATGTTTGCAACTTCTTGAATATTTATTATGTACTTAACAGTTCACGAAAATAGCAAGAATTTTTTTGCTATGTATTAAATGTGGATCAACTTGAAAGTTTAATTTTAAATTATAATATCGGTTTCCAACCATTCACTTTGCATTCAATTATAATTGAATTATTATTATTTAGAGTAGATCGGTTTTAGCCATCTCTATAATTTATTTTGAAAAAATAACTAATTGTAAGTAGTTTTCCACAAACATTTTATCTAAACCTCGAGCCCAACCATCTCATTAATTATATAAATATGATTTTTCCTTATTTTTATACAGTGAGAATATTTTCGCGTAGAACATATCGTCGGGTTATTGCAAAAAGTCATTAAGTTACAATACCCAAACTTTTGGATATTCAAATTTTAAATTTGCAGTTCCACAAAAAAATGTATTGAAGAATATTTTCGATTGATTTTAGGGGTTTTTACATATTTTATTATTATGTTTCTAGTCACTTAAGGAGTTTTTTCACTGGTGCTTATGATTAAAATGAATACTTACGCACTTTAAGCTAAAAATTGCAAAAATGTATTTAATGACTTTTCGACGATATTATGCATCCTTAATATCTTTACTATAAAAGGCAGTTTCTTTTTAAGAAAGAACCACGGTAGGATGAAACATACAGTACATTCCTTTACCATTTGTTATCGCAGTTTGCCGCGAAAGTCTAGGAGAATGTGGTACTCACGTATGGAACTAAATTTTGACAATGAATGTCACGTTGATTTAGATTTCAAGGTTATTCCGACAAAATAATAACGAGTGTCTAAATAAAAACCTGGTCAAGTGAGTTGTGATCGAGAATTTATCCATTGCATTTACATAGCAGAATTACTAAATGTAGCCTACTTGACCAGGTTTTTATTTAGACACGAGTTAATTAGACAGTGAGATTTTGAGTTTTTAGAATGAGATTTTTAAACTGGTCTCAGCTTGATATACAGGGTGCTGCATTGATTTGATGAGCGCAAGATAGGAAATCGCTTGTTAATTTAGAGGTATTCAAATATTGGCTTCCCTATTTATTTTACAGCAAAGTTTCATTTGGGTTTTTAAAAGTACTCTTCAAGATGAATCTGTCTGTGTAGTTTGAGAATTCTTCATTTGCTCAGTTTCAAAATATTTTAAAAAGATTCAAAAACGAAATTCAATTTATATCAAACTATCAACACATTGTAATATATCGGGCGATCAACTGAACTTTACCTAGCAGTTGACCATGACTCGAAAACGTATGTCGTAAGATAAACACAGTCGCGTCTATTTTGGCATTTAAGCTATCGGTATTGTGCTGTGCGGTGATATTGTAAATTTTAGCATAGATATTGAATTAGATATGGCGTTTACAGTTGTCCACAAAGCTTTCGTGATTGAAAGTTACTTTCGAAACGGCCGGAAAATAGATAGTGTTCTGATATGTTCAATTCGTGATTGCAAGGCAGCACTAATCTGAATTTGAATTTCTCAAAAAAGAAAAATTGTGATAGTTGAAAAGTTTTAATTTTTTTCTTATAGAACAGATGCAGTCGAACAATATTAATATAATCAGTAACCTACAGTGTCTGAAGACAATATTTTACAAAAAATACCGAAAATGATTGTAATTTTCTCTTCTGTGGCTTCAAAATTCAGATATAGTCATAGATCCTTGAAAAACGAATATAGTTCATTCTTTGGTTTGTATTTATTGAGAAAAAAACACCACCAACACCAAAACATTGCCTTAAGTATGATGCCTCTTTACAGAAAATAGAAATTACGAAGTTTAAAAAGAGGACAGAAAAATCACTTTTTTCTCAACAGTGAACTGTAACTTAGAATGAAATTCGTCAAAGGTAATTTTTTTTTTTGTAAACTCAGTCAAGATAAGGCTAAGAGGAAAATCTATAGGAACTCCTGAAAATTGTTTGGAAAACTTATTGTTGAGTCAGAAATAACTGTTGTTCAATAAAAAGTTAAGTATTCGTAAAAATTCAATTTTGTTTACACTACAAAAAGATTGGATCGAGCCCCAAACGTTACCAACAATATCAGTAATCAGTTGGAATATTCGTGATAAAAGAAACTACTACTACTATCATGAGGAATGATTATAATTATTTGGTAAAGTTTTGAAACTGTTACAACAATAAGAGAATTTTTGATGTTGAATAAAATATTATGGTAGGTATGTCGTCAAGAACCTCTTACAATCTCTGATTAATTCCTACCAACGTAAAGGGAAATATTTTTAGAAAGAGGTTTTTTTTTTAAAAAATTTGAAGTCGTAATTAATTAGAAGAATAACAACAAGGATTAAGGCTGTTTTACATTATACTTTTTTCGTCTAGAAACTTGAACAAATTTGAATACTAGAATCTAGTATCTAAATTCAAGGTTATTTTAAATATTAGTTCATATACCGATCGCTGGCGTCGTAGTGGGGAAAGTTTAAACGTGGAACAAAACTGCCAACATACAAAATTAAAGAGAAGTTAAATGCTCAAAAATGAATTTTTATAAAAGAAAGCAAACCAGATTTCAGAAAATTTAAAAAATTCTGCAAATTTATTATTTGCAAAAACAAAATAAGAAACCTAGAATTTGGAGTCAGGATTGGTTATTGCGGAGGTGCTTTGAGGTTATATTTTCAATCACAGTTATGTTTATCTTTTAGGGTGTAGGTAATACTGCGACGTGTACTTATGCGCAAGACTAGTTTGTAAACTTTGACGAAAAATAGGTTGAGAACTAGTTTGGAAATAAGTTTCTAGACGTTTCTAGTATGAAAACTTGGATGACTTTTTTCTGATTTACATTATTCAAGTTAGTTCTAGTATTGAACTTGTCAAAGTTTCTAGACGAAAAAAGTATAATTAAAGCTGGTTCTTGTCCGATGAAAATTGTATCACAAACTCGTCAGAAGTGAAAAATATTTTTCACTTCTGACGAAGCTGTCGAACGACTGCGAAACGTTAAGTGTTTGTGCGCCATTTAGTGTCCGTTTAAAAGAGTTTGTGAAAAAAGTATAATGTAAAACAGCCTTTAAAAAGGAAGAGAAGCAAAGTTATTCAGTTCTAAAAACGAAAAACGTAAAATGAAATTAAAAGAGGGTTGGAGTCAGTAGTTTACAATTGAAAAAAGTTTGAGGAGCATTACACTAAATGATAACAAATAACATTTTGCATTAGTATTATAAATATACCCTGTAAAGTTACCTGTATATCATGCCTTACATTATATAATTTTTACAAACATTATCAATATAATAATGTAATTAATGCAGATTCTTGTTCAATGAAAATTTGTATAATCATTTCTTTGTAATCTTTTCACGGACAATTTAAAATCGTAACAATTACTCTAAGCTTCGCTAACTGTTAACAGCTTTGTCAGGAGTGAAAAATTTTTCACGCCTGTAAAACTATCAACCGATAGTGAAACGTTGAGCGATTATAAGTACATTTATAATAGTATGATCAAAACAGAACTTAAATATATTCATTCGTACAGCGTGAACAGTATTTACTTTCTAATTACATCAATTGAATAATTCAACGCGAACTTACGTTCAATTTTGTAAATATAAAATATGTATATCATTTTCTTTCAGAATCATTTCGATAGTTTGTATCATTGATTTTCGCTTTTTCGCTAACGAGCATTAGACTTGGACGTTTATTTATTTATTTTTTTGCTTTAAATCAGGTTAATTGCACGCGCTAAAATCGAACCGATTAAGTCGATCTCAACGGCCCTGACTCACATACAAAATAAACTTTTACCTGTTCAGCAAAACTGTGAAATGCACCTACGACGCGAAATTTACGAAACGAAAACGTTACACTTGCGCGCGTTTTTCTGCCAGTTCATCTTTTTTCCCAATTCAGATTAAGTTTGATTTACACTTTCGTTTTCATCGTCCCGGGAATTACTTTGTTGCTCTAAATTTTCTCACAGATTCTTTTGTTCGTTTCACATTGATCGACGCGTAATTTTATCTTTTAGAATCGCACCTACACCGTTTGAAAATTTGAACTTTTGAACGCTCGCAAGAAGTGATGACTGTAGTGGGGCGAATTATTGCAATGCATTCATATACGTCCCCCTCCATTGGAGTAATTCGCGATAGGGAGGAAATTTGTCTTTATTATCATAGAATAGAGTCGTGTTTGTAATTTGCATGTTATTATAAAAATAAGATAATTTTATTGAATTATCGTCGTCTTAATAAATTTGTTAACGTTGATTGTCCATAATTAATTAATGACGGTTGAATTCAATTTTTATTAATTCTTAACGGTAGCAGCCTGATGAAATATGAAACATGTCCATACTTTATTTCAACTTTATAATAATGTCCTTAATTGGTCACTTCATTGAATGTACTTAATGATTTTTTTTTGATAAAAATAAGTATTGTTTTGGAATTACTAAGAATTAAATATCGGTACAGAATTGTGGTCTGAATTTGATCGTTTATTTTTTATAACAATCTATACAGGGTGTTCTTAAACATTTGTCAATAATTAAAACGTAAGTTCCTCATCATATAAAGGATTGACTCTTCAAATCTCAATAGTCCAGTTCAAAGATGAAAAACTAACCTACTACAAGACGGCGGAGTCCTTTTGTTTAGAAACTTCTGCTTCGTTATGAGTTATTTGGGCAATTCACATCGAATAAAATGTCATAAACCGCACGCATGGAACTTTTATTTACGTTCAGAAGAACAGAGTCAAAGTCTCATTGTCACCGTACACGTGAAATTGTCGAATGTGAATCCGACCTATCAATCGGCGTGTAATTTAATTACTTATTTATTTACCGTTTTTTTTCAACGTATGAGAGGTAAGAACTTTGTTTACACGTTTTTTGAACAGGTGCTCATCACATTATTCAACTTATTGTAATAAATAATCGTGTTTTAGCTACTGTACTTTGATGAACTAATAACATTGATGCATAAATGAGGCAGTTAGCAGTTAGTATTTTAAATAAATTATCAAACAACAACAATTCTATCTCATTTATTGGAAAATGATATTTATGTTTCAGTAACCACGAGTAACCTTCGTTTCATTTCTTTTTTATATCTGCGAATGACTCAGTATTATGAAATGTAAAACGTTACGACGAAATTAAAACTCAATAATTTCTAAAAACGTACACAACTAAACAAATTAAATTGCCTGTACCCAAAATAATTAACAGGCTAAAAGCTGCTTTTCCTTATGAAAAAAGTTCGGCAGTTAAACGTTCGCAATCGAATACAAAACATATTTTCTATGAGGGTAATATTGACTCTGAATTTCGGCGGCAACTTAAAGTAATAAAGACATAAAATCTCTCGTCGAAGTCCAGTTTATTCAAAATTTTAATTTAACATTTATTTTGGCGAAACTGGAATGAATTATTAAAATTTATTTTGTTTCTAGAAACAGTTATTTTTTTGGTTTATTTTGATCTAAACTACATGAAATTATCTGCACCTGTGACCGTCTTTATTTTATGGAATTTTTTCATTCTCAAAATTATAAATTGGATCGCGTTCGGTTGAAGTCGTAGGCAGAATTTAACCAAACCCGCACAAGGCGGTTATACGAATGCATGACATCTTGCGTCCTGAACGTCACTGTCAGTGTCCAACTTAAGTTTATGGCTTTGCCCTAAAAACTATTTTGTAATCTAATAAAGTACGAATCAATACAAAACAATTGCAATACCTACATAATACAAAGTGGTCAAAAATAACTGTTTGAGTTGGGCTGGGTTGGCAATACAATTTATTCGGCTATTTGCAGCCCTGCAACCGAAAATATATTTTGTTGATTTATTTGACGTAACCTAAACAGCGGCAAGATTGTAGGTTATGTGAATAAAAGTTGGCGTTTTAATTTGAATTTGAAATGTCAAATAACCGATTTTTGAAAAATTTTTCGAAATTTTCAAACTTGTAAAGTGATGACTGTCAGTGTCAAGCCGTCAACAACCGGAAGTTGCTCCAGTTGTACCATTTAAAAATAAAATTCAGCATTGCCAACTCGAACAGTGATTCTTGACCACTTTGTATTAAAAACTTTTAAAAATTTACAACAGTATATTATTTTACAAGTTTCACAAGAAGGCTTATTGTAACACGAGTGTTAGGGGTTAGGGTACGACGAGCGAAGCGAAGCAAGCTCGGAGTGCCCTAATAGAACGAGTGGTACAATGCCTCTTGTGAAACTTGTAAAATAATACAGGCTGTATCAGAAATACGTGTGTTAATTTTAACACGGAGTTCAGTTAGCTAAATTAAATATTTCTTCTATTTGACTTTTTTATTTAAAGCTTTCTAAATTGATTTAAAATTTGGAACATATTACAAAAATATATTATTAAAATCTATACCCGCCTATGGTTAACCGAAAAATTTCTGTTGTGATAGAAACGAAACATTGCCAAAAAAGTCACATTGGTATAAAAAAGCCAATTCAGTTCAGTTCAATCACCAAACGACTCGTTTGCTCAAAAATAGGGGTGAAAAAAATTGACGATTATTTCAAAATTCCATAAATAAAATTATTCTACTTGGCGAGTTCTTCTATGGCTTAAAATTAACACACGTATTTCTGATACACCCAGTATACTGTATTTTAGTATTTTTTCTACTTTGTGTCACTTATTGAACGAAAATATGAAAAATATTGTTAAAAATCAGATCTCCTTAGCATATGGGGAATTTTAGTTGTAATACGTGGCAACACTGACAACCCTTCGTTTTAAATATGTATTATTATTATTATTATTTAAACAAGAATCACATCGACAAGTTATTAATTTTTCTTATCCAGCTTCAATGTGAGTATTCTGTTAAATAACAAATAAATAATGAATTATTTTGTAAAATCTATTAAATATTTTCAATTAAAATTGACTAAAATTTCCCCAACCATAGTTTCACAATGAGTTCATTGTGAAACTGTTTTTGGTGTTACAATGAGCTCATTGTGAACTCAAAGTAGAAAAAAGTTATTTTGACATAACTTTTACATATCATTTAATGAAGTGATTATAAAAGTTGCTGTTTTTGAAAGATACGATTAATCTCGGCTCTGTGATTATTGGGTTTTCGGGGACGCTCTTTCAGGTCTGATGCCGCCGTTGGTTTCGTCGCCGGGATACACGTGGACGTATTCAGGCGGGCCCGAAAAGAAGTTTCCGCACGGTCGTTCCGATTTCGCGTAAAGGCGTTGTTGTTACCGCCGCGCCGGGGGTGTCCCGATCGAGCATCATGCAAGGACTGGCGCTAGGGGCCCTTAAAATTTTTCGGGCGCATTCTTGTCGAAATCGCGATTCAGTACGTCGATGATTAGGTTTTCAGAGACGCTCTTTCAGATGCCGACGTCGATTTTGTCGCCGGGAGATGTAACGTGTGGAATACACATCAACCGTATCGCGGGAGGCTCGGAGAAAATTTACTGAACGGTCGCCACAGTGTGCTATTTCGCTAATCTAGAGGGATTTTAATTCTTACGCAATTCTTTTCTATTCTTACACTAACTAATTCATTTATACAGCATTCAATATTATTCAGTGATGTATTTAAGCATTATTTTAGTTAAAAGAAGGTCTATTTTATGATAATTATCTATACAATGTAAACTTAGTAATTGTAAAAGTTCCATTCCGTCTTTTCTAAATAACTCATTTGGGCTCTTATTGCTCACAAATAATTTTGTACAAGTGGAATATAAATTGTATTTATATATTTTTATTTATTTATAATAAAATTTACGAAAACACAGAATTTACAAATAATACAGCAAAAACAAAATGTTATTAATGTGAGAACTAACAAAATATACAATTAATGTGAGAAAAAACAAAATTTACAATTATGTTACATTTAATTACTCTCCCCATTCATCGGAACTACTGTTATCACTTAAAAAGACTATGAGTAGCCATTCGGAAAACAATACACAAAATCTAAAATCGCAAACAGACGCACTTTATTTTTATATTTCCTGATAGATAAACCCTTAATTTAGTTAAATATGAAATCTGGAGCCCATATTCGCTCATATAATAAAGTTTTACTCTAAAACATCTCCGTAAAGAATGAAATATTTTGCATTTTTGTTTTAAGAGGAATCCTACAAAGTTACCCCTCAGAAGTTCGCATTTTACTATCCCTACTTTGCTACGTTAAGGGGAAATATTTGTGATATTATGATTGGTTGGTTGGCAGTCGCCTTCCGACCATGCGGCTACTGAAAACCACCAACATTAGTTGCTTAGAGCTATCTCTGTTCAACACATATTGAGAAAGAACGATAATAACTCTCGCGTGTCGGTGGCTCGGTTCCGTCATCATGAGCAACTTACTAGGCTGCGTTCGGTCAGAATGTTGGTACATTCAATGGGTTCAGAAATACACATACCTGTACATAATTATATTCAAATACTTACACATTTTTTACGGTAAATTGTAATAAGACGCGATTATCGTTCAAAGTAGATTTTATTTTTAATTGCACATATGCGTCGTATAGTAGAAAAGGAACAAGTAGTTACCTATATTTGTAAAAGTATTGAAGAGGATTAGAGCTGCAACACCAAAAATTTTACGTATAATCCTATTTCATGCACATGCGCAATTTTAATATTACCCACAGCTCAACACTGTAATGAAATTCATTATTTCATTTTTTTAAATTGTAAACATGTGTAAATTAAACTCCATTAACAAGAAGGTCACATATAGGAAAAGAAAAATTGGCGGTAAATATGTTTCTTTGTAAATATGTATCTATATTTTTTCGAAAATTGTTAAGAAATGTTGATAATTAAGTACATGACAAACATCATGATGCGAAGTGACCGTTTATGCATGGTGGATTTTTTGTTTGTAGAACGTAAGTCTTTTTGCGCTGGCGTCACATTGTGCGTCACATCTTTTGGTGTCATCGAAACGCCAGTGTCGTTTATAACGTACTCTAAGGTAAATGAAATAAATTTTTCAAAAATTTACGAAGATATAAACATAGATATTGAAGGTCTGAATATTTCAAAATAAATGGTTGAGTATAGAGTAGTCAAAAAAATATTATATGCACCACGGCGGCAAAGTGTCTTTATCGACCTCGTTTGCTTGCTCACCGCGGCTTCGCCTTAGCTCGCAATTTGCAAACTCGTTTGATAAAGTGCCACTTTGCCACCTTGGTACATAAATAACTATTAAATCCAGAATGTAAAAGTATTTCGCATCTTGCAATTTTTGATTGAAGAAAAGACCACAGTTTAAGAAAATATCATAAAAGTTTATTTCTTTTGAAACCGGTATGAAGATAGCAATAACTTTCAGTAATAAAAAATCTAAAATGACACCAAAACAGTTTCAGCAATTATATATTAATATAAAAATCTACTAATTAAGTAATATTCAATAACTTAAAATGAATATTTTTAGAAATTGATTCGAAATTGACCTATCAAGTAATGTTGCGCGAGGCGTACTCAACTTTTTCAAAAATGATTTAAAAATAAGACAACACTGTCATTTTTGAGAAAAACCAAGCGCGTGTCATGCGGAACTAAAGTTTAAGATTTAATTGTGGCCGAACAAAAAATATGTCCCTTTTTGTTTTTACACTATCGAAAGCCCGTTATTAATAGATTATATTCGTCTAAAAATATTTGATTTAAAAATAAAACAACGCTGTCATTTTTGAAGATGTTGAGTACGCCTAGCGCAAAATTACTTGATAGGTCAATTTCGAATCAATTTCTAAAAATATTCATTTTAAGTTATTGAATATTACTTAATTAGTAGATTTTTATATTAAAATACTGAAACTGTTTTGGTATAGTTTTAGCATTTTTTGTTATTGCTGAAAGTTATTGCAAACTTCATACTGGTTCTTTTGAACTCTATTTAAATGTAAATTTTTACTATTTTGCTTCTAATACACATAAGTTGAGTCAAACACAAATTTACAAAAAAAAAGTAAGTGTCCCACTTCAAATTTTAAGGAGTGCATTTAAATTAATAACGAGAAAAAGGAGTTGATGCAAAAGTTAGTTACACAAAATAATGTTTTCGAAGTGAAATGCGTCTCAAAATTTTTTTTTAGGTTTAATCAACGAAGAATGCCAGGACGGGAAAGTTCACACAAAAAAGTTGTACGTCAGAATAGGCAAAACGATAATTCTATAAAAATGTAA
This sequence comes from Dorcus hopei, assembly GCA_033060865.1. NCBI lineage: Eukaryota > Metazoa > Arthropoda > Insecta > Coleoptera > Lucanidae > Dorcus > Dorcus hopei. The sequence goes on from JAUPFK010000019.1 coordinate 1,136,743, forward strand.
TTTTCCTAGTGATGTAATTTAGCCGGCTAAAAATACCTTTTTCTCCAACCGTGGAAAAAGCCGTACCTTTGAATACTATTTAAAGATAGTGAAGTTGATCTTTTCTTGACTAACAAGAAATGTACTTGTTGCTACACCTCAGTGTATGTATAAATAAATATTAAAATACCAAAAACGTAGTGGGAAAAGCAATGCACAAACTTAAATATGTTTAAATTACCCGCCTTAATCCTATCTGAGATGATGCGCTAAAAAATCGGAACGCAAAATATATTCTCAGGCCGTGAAAAAAGATCATGTGATTGTCTATTTTGTTACCGCCCCCAGCTCTTAAGGTGGGGAGAATATATTCACGCCTTACAGAAATAATTCACTAAAAACATACAAATATTACATTCATAACTTAATTATGGTTACATATTTTTAAAAGCTGTTTTCACTGATTTGTTAACAAAACTTCAATCTACAAAGTGACCAACGCGTTTTTCAAAATTCGATCTGGAAGTATTTTTACTATCGCTGTAAAATTCAACTACAATTTTTCAATGTTAATTATTTTTTTCTTAATTACCAGATGATGACAGAGAAACTTCCTATGGTCACTTTGTAGTGCTAGTTGTCAGGCATATAGGAAAAAAAATGAATTAATTATGTTCAGAAATAAAGTCTCTATGAATTCGCCCGTTTTAATGGTTTTCGTATATGGAGTTATATCGTAAGATTGCTCTTAACTGACTGCAACAAATTTTAAATAATAGTATATTATACACCTAGCTAGAGAAGTCTAGTGTTATAACCCGAGGGGATGATTACATCCCGAGGCCCTTAGGGCCGAGGGATGTAAAGGACCGAGGGTTATAAGACTTCTCTACCGTGGTGTATATACTATTTTTTCCACTACTAGTGCAAATGATAATTTTAATTTGAACAAATATTTATTACAAATTACGAAAGGTTAACAGTTTTCTGTATTACCGATATGACAGTTGAATCAAATTTTTTAATTTGTCACAAACATTACGTCGATCTTTTTGAAATCGTCAATTAAATAAAGTAAGTACGGTAAACGATGTACGCCGATTTAAATTGTACACCGCCTGAAATGCGGGATATTGCCGGACAAGTGGCAAACAATCTATTGCCTGAAAAATCAAAAGATTTGTACCTGAAAGCGTACGTAACAATTGATGTTCATTATTTACCGTGGTAAATAATAAAAAAATTATTTACCTCAGGTCGAGAAATTGTTTTTCACAGCAACCTAACACATGTCAAAATGACAGGCTATAGTACTAGTAGTGGAATAAATCTTTTGCATAACTCATAAAAGAGTTGCAGAGTCACTAAAATAAACAAATTCACGAAAACAATTCAAAAACACACCTTCGTAATGGACAAATTACCACACAAAACTGAAGCGCGTTTAAGAGCTGGTAACCGTATACCTGGAACTTGGTATTAGAACATCATATTTGTTTGTCTAAATGAAGTTTAAACTTAAATGGAGGAGGTATTTTGAGTCATACAGATGTTAGCTTTAAATAAATAGTATTTAAGAATTTCTTTGAAACTTTTCATTTTCGGGATTAAATCCTTCTAGATTAGCGAAATAGCACACTGTGGGTCGGTCCGAATTCGCGTGAAGGGTCGTTGTTAGCGTCGGCGGTGTTTTGTCACCACGGCGGACCAGCCGAGGGATTCTCATTCAGTTGACTCGCAACATATGTTTCGAGTACGCCATTTTTCCGAGATTTTGGGATTCTCATTCCCTTCAAAAGCGAAAGCGAGTCGCAAACGTCAATTTCACCCGGTATCTATGTAGGTTCCGAGTTGCCGTCGAAATACATATATTATGTCTCTCTTTAACATCATTCTCTTTCTCTCACTCGAGGCAAGAAATACCCGAAATGCCGCACATTTAATTCAAAACTACATTGTAAATTTTATTAACAGCAACATCTGCGGACAAAAAGTGGCGAAAAGATAAGGTTTAACTAGCCGTTCCAATAAAATTTTATCAGTTTTTATTCAATAGTTATCTATGAATGCTGCTGAAAATTATTTTTTAAATTCAAAGTCATATAAGTAATTAATAACTATGAAGTATGTATAACGAAAATAAATTACCCCAATATTTCAAAAAGTGAAAGTTTGAAATACTATTTGGTTTCTCTTCATTAAATATATTAATATTAATAAAATTTAATTAAGAATATTTTTTAAATTTATGCCTTTTACGAAAACTAAATCTATTTATTCTTATTATTATTTAAATTATTTTATTCCAGGTATAAAATTAAGCATTTATTCATTTATTGTAAAATACTTAGAAATAATAAATAACTAATAAATGAATGATATTATTTAAAATGTATTAATGTACCTAATTATTGCAATTTGCAAATCGACATTTAAAATCAAGAAAGTTCATTGGGAAATATTTCATGATTTCTTCATTTCTCATCCTGATTTTGCCTGCTCTGACAAAAATTGATCAATAGCAGCTGTCACTTCATGAATACATTTACAACAATTATGTGGCATTAATTTGGTAAATATAAAATTAGAAAACAATTTGTGTACCGAAGTCTGACAGACCTAAATTAAAATCTTGTCCAACACTCCCTTGGTAGCTGCCTGTAGCATAAAATTTAAGTGCAGTATTATACGTACTTTTATTTCTGTAGTAAGCCCTGTTACATTATGAAAAGCCTTCATATTTTTATTTAATCGGAGTAGCTCAATGAAACGAAGTTCGGGTAAATCGTACGGATTACTGGAGATTCGCAATATTCTTCGCTGTAGCCGTAATTGCTGTTCAGCATTACACTGCGCTTTGATGAAATAATTCACAATCGGTAACATTCTAGTGTACTTATATTTTTTTAATTCAGTTTCAGTTCAAATTGAGTTTTCAAGTATCTACGCAGTTCAATAACCTTGCAAATAACACTCTTCTGACATTACTTTATGCAATGTTCTCGCGACGCGATTGGTCGACGGTTTGCGCGGCAGCAATGACGTCCGCGAACTTCCACCTGGATGGAAAGTGCCGCAGACGGAGCATTGCGTTAAGTATGCCGGTCAGAACCGCTATCGCTCGCATCGGGAGTTCTTGCAGAGCTCTGTTGCCTATGCCGTCGGGACCTGGGGCCTTCCTCTTCTTGCACCTCTTCGCTGCCTTCTTCACCTCCGAGGGCGATACCGGGGCGATGTGCTCGACATCACGCTGCCCGAGCAGACTCTACGGTGAATGCTGCCGATGTGGTCAACATCTGCATTCACGTAGACAGGGTTGCACTGACGCTCAAGATTGTCGGCAAAAGCCTCGGCCTTTTCCTCATCGGTGTAGACGACACCCCCTGCTCCGTGTATGGGGGAGCATGGGCGGTTCTCCTTGTTTGCCGAGTCATTCTCCAGAGAGAATTAACATTGGAGTTCAGCCCGTCGATTTTGGCGTCCCAGGTTTCACTTCGGTGCTCGGCAAGGGCTCGCCGAACCTCGCCGGTCAGCCTGTTTGCCTCTCTCTTGCGCTGTGGGTCCAGTGTCCGCTGCCACCGTCTCCTAGAGCGGTTTCGCTCTCTGATGAGTGCGCGAACGTCTTCGGGCAGTCGCATCCGAAATGGGCGGACCGGCATCGGATTCGCTGCGTGAGCAAGCGAAACCGTGATCTTGTCGGTCAGGTCGTCCACGGCGTGCTCTAGTTCTTCACGCGTTTCGATGGGGGTCACTGGTCCTAGAGCTTCCTGGAGGTGATCGGTGAACGCGCCCCAGGAGATCCTCATCCTTGTGCCCTCCTCGTCCTCTTCAGGGTTCCCGCCCAGCTGCAGCAGAACCGGGGCGTGGTCGGAGTCTAGCTCGTTCAACACAGTGAGCTGGTGAACCATCGCCACGTCCTTTAGGACGACGATGTCGAGCACATCTGGCCGGCCGACTGTACCGAAATGAGTCGGATCGACGGTGGCGTCGATCGTTATCAGTCGGTTTTCACCGTAGGCTTTCAAAATCCTACCATTCCGGTTGGTAACACGACTGTTCCAATCGGGATGTTTGGAATTCAAATCGCCGGCGATGACTGCGGCACCATCAGTGTCTAACACCGCGTCCAAGTCACCCGGAACCAATTCTCGATTCGGCGCGTTGTAAGCGGAGATCAATCGAACCAAGCCGTACGTCGTATGAATCGCCACAATGGTCGCCTCCAGGTGCTGGAGGGGCGGCGTATCAACAACGTGGTGGTCGATGTCTCGTTTCACAAAACAGCAGTTCCCTGCCTCTCGCGTTCGGCCTGTCGTTTCTGTACAGCTGATAATTCGGAAGCTTCGGAACGTCGCCCGCTCTGAGATGTGTTTCGTTAATGAGAATTACGTCCAGGTTTTGACGCTGAGCGAATTCCATCAACTCCAATCTCTTGGGTTTCAATCCGTTGGCATTCCAAAAGACCGTCTGCAAAGAACGTGGTCGCCTTGGCCGTCTATCTATGGCGGAACAGCGATGAGATCTCGGAAGCGCAGCCTAATAAGGCTGTAATCATCTCGGTGCTGTTCTTCGCCTGGCTCAGCCTGGCAATCACAGTGGCCGCTACACTGAGTAGCTTGGAGACGGTGTGTTTGTTTCTTTGTTTTCGTTTGAAGTATTAGCGCTTTTAGGCTGTAACTTTCCGATTCGCGGTATTTATTCGCGAGTTGTTTTGCTTCTTGGGATTCTACGTGGAGTTGCCACTTTCCAGCAACAAGATCTTCGAACGCTTGTGCTTGTAATGTGGATTGTCCGCCTCGTAGCTTCCCAGGTCCTTTATGGTTGGATTGCTGGAGTTCGACGCTTTTTCGTATAGCGTGCGAGCTTGATTTTTTACAAATTCCTCAATTTTCGTGAGATTGAAGTCTCTGTGCAGGGTGTCGTTTCTGACGTATCTCCATGAGCCTGTTGCAGTGCGCAGGATGCGGTTTTGGAAAATTTGAAGTTTCTTGATCACAGTCTGCGAGTAGGCCCAGGCAGGGCACGCGTATGTGATTATGGGCCGCAGCATGGTTATGTATAGCAGATGTTTATTTGTCAGGGATAGTTTGGAATTTTTATTCGGTATTCCATTCGATTTCGTTGCCGTTTATGAATAGGTTCTCGATTGCTTCCGGTCTTCTAACAGTGAAGAGTACTGCTTCGCTTTTTTGGGCGTTCACCTTGATTCTCCACCGGGCGTAGTAGCGTTCAAGTCTGTGTAGGTTTGTTTGCAGTTTTCTATGTACGATGTTTGTACTTAGAGATTGCGCTGATACAGCAGTGTCATCTGCATATATGGACGTTCTTAGTTCTCTAGGTATGTCGTTCAGGTATAGGTTGAACAGAACTGGGCCGACGATGCTTCCTTGTGGAACTCCTGCCTCGATGGGCCTGGCAGAGGACTTGGCTCCAGAGTTGCTGACATAGAATTTTCTGTTTGATAGGTAGGAACTTATCAGTTGAACATAAGTGCTCGGAAATTCGCTTTTGATCATTTTATAAAGCAGACCCTCATGCCATACCTTATCAAATGCTTTTTCTACGTCAAGGAACACCACTCCCGTGTGCCGTTTTTCGTTGTATCCTCTTGTAATGTGCTATGTCATTCGAAGTAATTGTTGGGTAGAGCTATGTTCGGAGCGGAACCCATACTGCTCGGGAATCATCAGCTCTTTGGAGTAGATGTGTTCGTTGATGCGCTTCAGGAGGGTTCTTTCGAATATTTTGTTTAAGCCAGATAGCAAGCTTATTGGCCTGTAGTTCTCGGCTTTCTTCAGCGGTTTGCCTGGCTTTGGTATCATTATTATCTTGGCCAACTTCCAGCATTCTGGGAAATGGCTGGTACGACAAATACCGCTTATGATATTTGCCAGGAGTGCTATGGCGGTCTTCGGTAGTCGCTTGATGGCGATGTTTCCGATTTCGTCGTCTCCGGGTGCTTTTTTCCCGTTTAGGTTTTTGATTAGGTCTACCAGTTCTGAGGTGGTGACTTTCTGATCGGGTGCTACAATGGGTAGGTCTAGTTTTCGTCTCACCAGCGTTCTAACATGCTCGCTGAATCGGTCTTGAATCGCAGGGTTCGCTGTGAACTGAGCTTCCATTGTATCGGCGAAGAGTTCTGCTTTTTCCCTTGGTTCGCAGACCATTCGCCCGTTTGGATCGGTGAGAGCTGGAGCGTATGTACGAGTTTTTGTTAATCGCCTGGTGCATTTATTATGGAGTTATTCTCTGATGCCAGTGCAACGGTAGTGTCCGCCCACATTTCATCTCGATGTTCTTTCACTGCGTCTCTTACCCGATGAATCAGGTTGTTCATTCGAATTTTTTTGCCTCGGATCGCGATATTTTTGCCAGAGTTTTTTGGCTCTGTTTTTTCTTTTATCAGAGATATGATGTTCTCTGGTAATTGTTATAGATTCTTTTTTCTTGGGTGTTCTGTTGTGCATTCATCAATGCAATTTTGTATTGTGTTCCTGAGATTTTTCGTCGCGAATTCAATGCCATCTGGAGTTGATGTATCAAAGGTGTCGTCGATGAGCGCTGCTATTTTATCGGAGTATAACTCCCAGTTTATTTTCTTCGTCTTGATAGTACCGGTCGCTGTTCTTTCAGTTTGAAGGTCGGTTAGTGTCAGTAGTACTGGGTTGTGATCTGAGTCCAGCTCAGGAAGTGACCAGAGTTCATGAGCGCTCGTAATTTCGCTGAGCACGGCTATGTCAAGGACATCGCTGCCTCGATGGTGGAAGTGTGTCGGGTCAGTAGGAGCTGCTACGACCAGTTTATTTTGGGTGGCATATCGTAGTAAGGTGCGTCCTCGTGTGTTTGCAATTTGGGAATGCCAGGCTGCGTGCTTTGCGTTCAAATCTCCTGCCAAGATGGCTTTCGTTTTGATGTTCAGCAGTGATCGAATGTCCCTTGTCTCTATGTGTTTTAACGGGCTGTTGTAGACTGCTGCGAGTAGAATTTCTTCGCCATCTAACTTAGCAATCACAGTAGTAGCTTCGATTGTATTCAGCGCAGGGCATTCTACTTCGTAGTGTGGCACGCTCCTTTTGACAAGAACAGCAGTACCTCCTAGTCGACCAGCCGGTCTATCATTGCGATATATGATGTAATTTGGAATTTTGAAGCTTTGTTTTGGTGTTAAGTGTGTTTCGCATACAAATATGGCATCGGCTTTATGCCTTTCGGCAGTTTCTCGCAGACCGGCGGCCTGTTTGTGAATGCCGTTGGCATTCCAGTATATAATGTTTATGGGCTTAATATCCATTGGCGATGCCTAGGGGGCACTCGGATATAGCTTCCGCTAGAGTTAAAACTAGTTGGAGTGCATCGCCGTTGCGGGCTTCTCTTAGAGCCGGTAAGTACTTGTTTGCCCAGAGGCGTAGTGCTTGAAAGCTTGCACCAATGATCCCGTCGAAGCTCTGTTCGTGGGCGGTCATGGATGGGAGGGGCGTGGTCTTCATTGGGGACGTTCCTTTGTTCGTCTCCGTCGGTCTCTTCGTTCGGTTATCATTTGTTTTTGCAGCTTGCGAGTTTTTAGCTCTTCTCTCGATTGTCTGCTTTGGTTTTCTCCTCTTGTTGTTCCTTTTCTTCTTCTTGACAACGATTTCGGCTGGGTTTGGATTCGGCTCTTGTTCCGTGGGTTGATCTTGCGTCTCGGAGAGCGGTGATATTTCTGGAGTGTTGGATATTAAGACTGCGTTGTCTGTAATTTCTGCGTATGTAGCTGAACCCACATGAGCGGGTTTGGTTATTTCACGCGGCTGGTTGGACTGGGATACATCTTTGGTGACTTGTTTGTTACCTTTAGAGGGTGACACGCTTTTGATTTGCGTATAATTTCTTTGTTTGATGTTTTCCTTTAAGGTGGCCAAGGCTTCGCATCCTCGATAGCTGGCTGGGTGTGAGCCGCCGCAGTTGCAGCACGTGGCAGCATGGTTAATTGGTCTTTTGCAGGCTTTGGCGTCATGCTCTTCGCCGCATCGCACACATCTCGGCTTGGAATGGCAAAGTGTCGAAGAATGTCCGTACCTTTGGCATCTAAAGCATTGAGCGGGTCCGGGGCGACCACGGAAGATTTCCACTTTGACGGACAATCCTCCTAACTCGGAGATGTCTTTCAAGGCTTGAGTTTCGCTATTGTTGACATAGATTAAGAAAAGCGGGTCAGGACGGCCACCGACTTTCAATTGTACGCCATGCTTGACTGTTATGCCAAGTGCCTTGAGTTTCTCAGTCAGAGTGTTTACATTTGTCTTTAGTGGGAGTCCTCTAATAACAAATTTCGAGTCTCTTTCTTCTTTTAATAGAAAAGAATGAAATTCAAGGCCTTCCATGATGAAATACCTCGTCGCACTCCTGTATGCTTCGTAGTCAGGGAACTTAAATTTCAAAGCTTTACCGTTTACGGTTGCTTTGTGGGCGACACCCAGATTCTCTAGCTTTGCTGCTATTTCAAAGTAGTCGGCATTGTATACAAAGGCCGGGGGCACTTTTGGTTTCTTCACGGGCAGGAAGTCGGCTTCCATATCCTGCGAATGTTCACTTGCGGAGATACTGCTTGGAGAAATCAACTCGCGAAAATAAATCCGCGAGTTGCTGCCATACGCTTGCCGTTTCGGTTTCGATTCGCGTAGGTGTAATGGACTTGGTTGTTTCAGCAACCTCTGGTTGGCTCTTGCGAGCGCTGCTTGCTCCGCCCACCGCGGCACTGTAGCTTACGCTCGGTCACCTCTGTCCCTCCGAAGAGTGGGCAACGTGCGTCGCTGTAGCGGGTTCCCTCGAAGTTTTCTTTGCGAGCAGCTCCAGGAACTTGCCGCCCTTGAATTCCGGGACGGGTTTCTCTTTCGGCGCTGGGGGGTTTCACCTGACGGACTGGCTCCTTCGGGTATTTCTCGCAGCACCTGTAGGAAGCCGGGTGCGGACCGTCGCAATTGCAGCAAACAGCCGGTACGTCTCTCGGCTTTTTGTACACGTTAGTGTGATGTGGCTCTGCACATTTCACGCAGCGAGTGCTGGCGCGGCACATTCTCTGAGAATGTCCAAACTATTGGCAGCGATGGCACTGACCAACACCAGACGGACGTCTCTTCGACTTGATTGTAACATCGAGCCGAGCGACCTTCTTCTCGTCGAAGATGCGTTTACCGTCATCGCTCCTAGACAGCTGGACCATGACAAGCGGCATGGCACGCTTCTCTGGTCCCTTATTCAGCCGGGAAACCGACTGAACGGGGTAGCCCCGCTGTTCATGGTCAGCTTTGACCTCCTCCTCGCTGACGGACGTGGGCAGGTTACGAACCACAACCCTGAGCGGCTTATCAGAGGTCAGTGCGTACGTGTGGTACTGCACCTTCCTCTCGTCGAAACGTCTGGTCGTCGCCCGATAGTCATCGACCGACGTTGGATGCACACGGATTCCGGTGCCAATATTTCCCGCTTTCGAAAAAGCGATTTTCCGGGCATCAAGATCTCTACAGATCTCGCTCTACTTCTCTTTTTCCCGGAGGAAAGCGGTAGGGACCCGGATTCGCGGCGCTTTTGCCTGGACATCTACCTGGGCGACTTCCATCTCGTCTCCAGACAAGCTCTCATAGCTGTTCCTCGTCGCCAGTGTCTCGGAAGAGGCTGTCTTCCGCAACTTGCGGGCGGTCTTTCTCAGCTTCGGCTTCTGAAAGTCTTCATCGCCAGGTGACGAAGACTCTTCGCGGCTGGATACCGCTGTACTTCTGCGGTCCTCCTCGCTCGTGACTTCAACGCGGGTACGGGGGCGTTTGCCGGCGCTCAGGGACTGGACCTCAGCCATGGCTGGAAAAGAAATTCTGGCAGACACCTCACTCAGTGTCGTACCGAAATTGTGCCAATTAGCCGCAAAACCTGGTCGATAATGTCTTGTAAAAGGCAGGAATTGCTCATCAACACTTGTCACAGCACTGGTCACAGGTCACTGGCCACAGTACCGCACGTGCACTCACTACGGCACAGCAAACAGGACTCCACTACCGCTGCTGCTGCTCGCCCCTAGGGTGACTTGTTTGTTTTTTGGAGTTTTGTCCTCGACCACTTACTCGTCTGTCTGATCAGCCTTGGCTGGCTTGTATTTTTCTTCGGTTTTTTATTTTAATATTTTAGCATTTGCGGGAGTTGTTTCGGACGTGTTCTCTGTCCCGGTTGCGGCTGGTAGTTCATGGCTTCTCTGATCAGCTGGTTCGGGTGGACTTCTGCTTGTTGTATCTCGGATTTTGCTTTTTTGTTTATAAATTGTTTTATGCTTTCTATTTGTAAGTCTTTTTGAATATTTCTACTTTTGATGTAGTATGGCGCATTTGTAATTAAACGTAGGAATTTGATTTGGATTGCCTCTATTTGTTTCAGGTTTGTGTTGGCTGTGGTTGCCCAGGATGTGGAAGCGTATGTTACTGAAGGTCGGATTATCTATGTATAGATGAGCTTTTTGTTTTTTAGGTTTAGTTTGCTATGTCTTCCTATGATTGGGTAAAGTGCTGCGGTCGCCTTTTGAATCTTTTCTCTTGTCAACGTTATATGTATGTTTTTTCCAGTTAAGTCTGTTTGTTGTCTATCATAATTCCTAAATATATTTTTTTTCCATGGGATCCTCGTATTTTCTATGATGAGATGTTTCTTGGGGGGTCTTTTTCCTTTGGATATTAACGTTATTTGTGTTTTTTCCGGGTTTATTTTGATCTTTTTCTGGTTTAGCCAGATCGTAATTTCGTTGACTGTATTTTGGGTGCGTTTTAGGGCTACGGCGGGGCCTCTTGAATTGGCGGCTACAGCTATATCATCTGTGTAGAGGAAGATTCTTGTTTTGTTGTTTTTGGGGATATCTGATGTAAATAGGTTGTATAATTCGGGAGATAGTGGAAAGCCTTGTGGGACTCCTGCTTTCACTTGTCTGGTTGTGGAGATTGCGTCTCCTATTTTTATGGCGAAGGATCTGTTTTTTTTAGGAAGGATTTTAGGAAGGATTGTATGAGTTTGGTGGTTTTATGATGGTTGTTTATTGATTGCATTTTTAGGATAAGAGTTTCGTGCCAAACTTTATCGAACGCTTTTGCTGTGTCCATGGCTGTGAGGACTATCTTTTCGTTTTTCTCTAGTGCGGCTTGAATGTATTCTACTAGGCTTAGTATTTGTTGCTCTGTGGACTGGTGTTTTCTGAATCCAAATTGTTCTTCTGGAATGATGTCTAGTGTTTCTATTTGCGCATGGAGTTTGGTGAGAATTAGGGCTTCGGTGATTTTGGCTAAGCTGGGGAGGAGACTGATGGGTCTATAGCTGTTTGGATCTTTCGGTGGTTTTCCTGGTTTTTTAATCGTGGTGATTATGGCATGTTTCCATTGCCTGGGGTAGTGTGATAGAGATATGATTGTGTTTATTATTGTGGTGAAGGCGGCTATTTGTTTGGTGGGAAGGAGTTTGATCATTTTGTTTGTGATGTTGTCGTGACCTTGAGCTTTGTTAGGGTGTAGTGCTATGATATTTTCTCTGACTTCAGCCGATGAAACATAGTTGTTATTTTCTAGTGGGGCGTCTTCTGCTTCTATCGGGATTGGGTTTCTGAATTCCTCGTTCTCGTTGAGGTCTGCAGGTTGATTGGGTGTAAATTGCTGTTCCATTGTGTCTGCAAAGATTTCTGCTTTTTCTTCTTCGGTTTTGGCCGTTTTTCCATTTGATTGTAATGGTGGGATTGTGTTTCTTCTTTTCTTTAATGCCTTAATCATTGTCCATAATGATTTGTCTTGTGGGTTCAGTGTAGAAATCTTTTCGTTCTGTGTATTTCCATTTCTAAATTAATTTCATATTGTAGTCTGTTTTTAATTGCGGATCGAGTGTTATTCGTGCTCTTCTGAGTGTTCTGTTTTTTTGTTTAATCTTTTCTTTTAGATGTGGGGGAAGACTTGCCGGGTTTGTCATATTTCTTGGTTTGGTGGTAGTACTGTGTAGTCTAGCCTTTTGGATGTCTAAGGTGAGTTTCTTGACTGCCTCTTCTAGTTGGTCCTTATTTGTTATAGTGGGGTTGGCGTTTGTGTTCTTGGTTAGATATGTTTGGTATTTGTGCCAGTTTATGTATTTCACTTGTGTGATGTTTGCTTGTTCGTCGTTGTAATTTCCTACTGTTATTAGAATTGGAGTGTGGTCTGATGATAGCACGTGAGTGTTGATTAGATTGATATTTTGATTTATATCTTTGTGCATTATTATGTCTAGTATGACTGTGGTGGTGCCTTCTACGTAGTGTGTGGGTTCGTCTGGTCCTTCTATTGTGTATTGGTTTTCTAGCGCGAATTTATTCAGAATTCTTCCATTTTTGTTGTTTATTTTGCAGTTCCAGTTTTTATGCTTCGAATTTAGATCTCCTGCCAGGAGTGCTGGAATGTTTTCGTCCAAGAGGGAGTGAAGTTCTCTTTCCAGAATGTTTTTGTTCGGGGAGTTGTAGGCTGATATTATTTTCATTTTCTTGTGGTCTGCCATCTCGAAGATTATTTGGGTTGCTTCTATGTGTGTCGCCTCTGGGGTGTCCAGCTGATAGTGTTTTATGTTTCTTTTTATGTAAATGGCAGTGCCTCCTCCGTTTCTGTCTTGTCAGTCGTTTCGATATTCTGTATAGTTAGGTATGTTGACTTTATCTCCGCTTTTGAGCCAGGTTTCGTTCACTAGCATTATCTCTATGTTGTGTTCCGTGATGAAATTTATAAATTCTGTTTTTCTGTTCTTTATACTGTTTGCGTTCCACGCCGATATATAAAGTGAGTTTGGCTTTCTGGGCTTAATATTCATTTTGGTTTTTGTTGTTGCTGCTTATCGATTTGTAAATTTCTAGGCATCGTTCCGACATTTTCTGCATCTGTGCTACTATTTCTTGCATTTTACTAAAGTTTTGGCTGTATGTTTCTGTTTTGAGGGAAGCGTCTTCGGAGTTTTTTACTGCTGATGAGTAGGAGATACCTGGAGTGACGTGGTTTGTTTGATGTCTGTTGATTTTTGGGAATTTTGGGCATCCTTTATAACTAGCTGGATGTTCACCCTGACAATTTGCACATTTTGGGGGGTCCTGCTTCGGTTTTGCACAGTCGGACGTGTGGTGTCCTTTTCCACACTTGACGCATTTCGGGGGGGCGTGACACCTGCTTTGCGCGTGTCCAAATCTTTGGCAGTTATGACACTGGCTGGTTCCAGCTTTTTCTCTTAGAGTTTCTACGGTTATGAAAATACCGAGGATGTCTTTCAGTTGGAAAATTTTCTTTTCTTCTCTTGGAATAAGGACGAGTACTAGTGGCATTGGTCTTTTGGTTTTGGGGTGTTTCATTCTGAATACGTTTTGGGGGTCGAAGCCTTTGTTCTCGAGATCTTCCTTTATTAGGTCTGCTGCTGCTTCCTTTTATGCCTTCGGCGGACTTCTGTTGGCCAATTACCGTCTCGGATCGCGAAAATAAACGTTCCTTACTGGCTAAAATCGGCAGTTAGAGCAATGCACGTACCGAAACTAAATATCCATTTAATTTTCACCCGTTAACAGTCTGTATCATGTATCAGGTAGGACCGGCGCCAGGGGGCTTTAAAATTTCGGTTTCGTCGCCGGAGGCGTGCCGGATAAGATACACCTGGACCGTATTCAGAAGAAGGCCAAGAAAAATGTTACCGCGCGATCGTCCCGAATTCGCGTGAAAAGCGTCGTTATTAGCGTCAGTGGTGCCCTGCATTGTGCAGGACCGGCGCTAAGGGCCTTATAATTTCTTCGGCGCATTCTTGGCGAAATCTCGGTTCGGTGCGTCGATGATTAGGTTTTCGGGTATGCTCTTTCAGATGCCGACACCTGTTTCATCGCCGGAATCGTGCCGGAAGGGATACGCGTGGGCCGTATTCAAGTGGGGCTCGAAAAAACTTTTACCGTAACCACGTTCGCAGCTGACGAATTTTCGAATTTCGGTTTCGGCAGTCCGGAGTTGGAGCTGGGCGCATACAATCTTTGCGTAATCGATTTTTCTATTTTTACCGGGGTCGCTTGCCTCCTCAAAAAACACCTGAAAAACGACCATTTTCGATGTTTTTTTCATATTGCGGGACTCATGGAGGTTTCAGGTTTCACCGGGAGCTAAGGAGGATAAGCGAAATTGTAGCACCTTACTGACCACTTTTCGCGAATTTTTTTTTTGTTGGAGCGTTCCGCTGTCGTAGGGCAAAAAAGCGCGAGGAAACCGATGGCAGTTATGATTGCGCTCGAACGCCGAGGGTAGCTGGCGGGGACCCCTCTTTCGAAAAACGGCCGCTTTCAAATTTTTTAAAAATTTCCTCGACCTTATTTACCGGCCGAATCGGACCAAACTCAGAAAGTATATGTACGGTGGGTTGGACTTTTCATCCACCCAGGCTTGACCCCAGGTCCGGTCCTGGATCGGAGCGCCCCCCTCTCCCAAAAAAAGGGCGATTGTTTCACTTTTTCCCGAAAACGTGATCTTGGAATTCGTTTAAACTTTCTTACACGCAGGTACAGTCCTTCGGATTCGTAACCACCGGGTCCTTTCCGTGGATCAATCCGTTGAGCGGAGCGGAGATGTGAATTTTCGAAGGAGCCTCGTTTCGCACGCATTTTTCCCGGAATTTTTTACGGCGCCAGGACCGGCTCGGATCGCCGACATCTTCTCGCCATCGTAGGGTGAAAAGGTCTGGCGAAGGCGATACCATGCCGCCGTCTGTTTCGCGATCGGACAGCCGGTGAGATCAGCGCAGGGCCGTACTCCTGGGTATGGGTCGGCCGACTTTCGGGGGCTTTCCCGGCACAAATTACCGGGCGATCGATCCGGGGATAAGTTTCCGCTTAGATCCGTCCTCCTACTTGCCGTCTCATCGCTTACTTCGGCTTCCGTCCCATAGCATCTCGCAAACTAAAAACTTAAAATCAGATTGAATCCAACTTTTTAAAATAATTTTCAGTTAAAATGAACGATTTATCATGGAAGTAATCCGTGAGAAGTCGAAATAAACGCCGCATTACAGAGTTTCGAATTTGAAGTGTCATTATGTGAGAATTCAATGTGTAACGTATACCAAACCGCATATTACTGAAAAGCTTAATCTATGATGTGTCAAAATTAATGATAATATACAGGGTGTCCCATTAAAAAATCAGAGTAAAATAGGCATTCGAGTTATGATTCACCCTGTAAAAAGTATGTGACCTATTTTTAAAAAGAACATTGTTTTTTACTGCCAACAAGTCATGTAATATTCCTATAAAATTTTAAAATTAAATTTTAATAAACAACGTATCTACAGCGTATCAAAACATACCGTACTTTTACGTTTAAATGCCAATATCTCGAAAAGTATTACATTTAGGTACGTCATCTTATAAAAAAGTGTTCCATTTTTAAAGGCGAATCAGATGAGCTCATAATATACTGGGTGTTCCATTAAAAAAAGACATAACTTTGGGTTGGCACATCCAGACGAAACACCCTGTATAATTGTAACTAATTTTAAATCATGCAGCTATATCTCATCTAAGTCTTAGCGCACACGGATTTTAAGAATATCCAATAATAAAGTCGCTATATCTTCCGAATACGCACTATTGGCCCACCCTGTATATGTTAGAGTAATACTCGGACTTTGAAGTAAAGAAAATGCTCAATTTTTGTGTCTTTTTAATTCAATTTGTTTATTTTTAGAGTAATACAGGGTGAAAGGACTACGATGGTAAAGCCGTTATTATAAAATTTGAAACTTTTGTACGTTACTTTTTATTCATTTTATTTATGTATTTTTTAATCCAAAGCGTTTGTATTTATTTGCATTTCTGGACTTTAGTTTTCAGGTTTTGAAAGGAAATGAGTTGACATTTGTTTGGTACAATTTTTACCTGTTCTGAAAGCAGGTTTTTCTGTTTAAATTTTTTTGATAATGAAAGATGTTTAATGAAAGATGGGTCTTTTTCGTTCTTTTGAGTGTTTTTTTATTGGTAGCGTAATTTACAATTGACTTTAGTTTATTAATTTTTATATGAAAAAATTATTTTTGATTTTAATTTAGGTGATTCTCGTCTTTTTTAATCCACTATTCGAATTTAATTTCTGCCAGCCGTTTAACTCTTTAAACTCGCTTAATGTTACTTTCGTTACATTTTTTTTAATTTCCCTTATTGAATTAAATAATCAAACTAATTTCTGTATCTACTATAATTTTATTAACTTTATTTTCTTTAAGAAATTACATGCCCAAGTAAAAATAACCTCTAGTTGTGTCTTTCTCCTTTATTCTCATTTATGGTTTCTAAAGTATTAGTACAGGAAGTGCTTTAACAGAACGTGATTTATGTGATTCACTCTTTAAAATAATAACGTCCGCAAATTTACGCAGAAAACACATTCGAACAGTTTAACCAACAACGAACACTTAACATCAGAAAATGACGTCTACGTTCACATACATATACATACGTGTGTAAATACAAACTTATTAGACGTTTATTTAACTCGCTAATTTTTTTCATATTTATGAATTCTGAATTCCCCGGTTTGTCACTGATGTTCGCTAATATTTAACAAGATGACAAGCGAACTAGCAATTTCGCAAATGCTTTTTTATATTTTTTTATTTTTGATGCACTTTTGTTACTAGTAATGATGTTCAAGGATAGCTTCAACCATTTTGGGAATAGAGGAAAATTTCTCTTTAAACCTATTATCTCCACAAGAAGCTAAACGCGTAGTTTAATTTCAAATATATTTTCTAGTTCGACAGACGGTAGATTCACCGTTAGTATTCCATTCAGGCCCGGGTTCTCGATCACAGTTTAACTTTAAACTTCAGCTTATTCTTGTAGAAATAATGAAAATAAATTGAAGATTAAAGTTAAATTGTGATTGAAAAATCGGACCTTAAAGCGACTGATAAACTCAGAGGTTATTCTTTGCGTGCATCACGCAATTTCTACAGAAGAGCTCTGGAAGCTGGAAGACAATCGGTTAATAATATAATAATATAATAATAATATAATAATGAATTTTGCCCAACAGAAAATACAATCCAAAAACCGGGCAAACATAACTCAAGCATAACAGCATAGAAGCAACAATAAAGTAATAATAAACTACAAAAAGCAACTGTGGGCAGCATTAATAATCATAGGTGCGCCAGTAAATTAATACTAAGACTAAACTCTTAAGAATAGAAAGCCATAACAATAAAAACAGAAACCTCAAGAAAGCAATAATACTCAGAACAATCAACAATGATTAGAAGGGCATAAACCCCATCATGAATGACAAATCAATCACAATACCACCCCTAATCCTAAAAAAACTAAAAAAAAAAAACTAAACAGGTTCGCTCAAACTACGAAGCACAGTATTAAGATTGTCGTGAAATATATCGCATTTATTACAAACTTCGTTATAAGTCAAACACATTATAAACAAGGGCGATCTTGACAAAATGTTAGTTCTAGCCAAGGAGGTATAGAAAGTAGGTGCATCTCTGGCAGCAATTCTTGGAACTAGAAAATTTAATTTTCCTAACAAATATTGGCAGTCTACACGATTATGCAATAGTTTAAACAAGAATGTAAGGGCCGTAGCTTCCCTTCTATTATTGAGCAGTGGAATATTAAACTCTCTTAATAACGTATTATGATCAAATCCTCTGACCGGATATATATGGTACTTCTTGAACCACAAGTATTTTAAAAACTTTCTCTGAATGGTTTCAATCGTTTTAATATGACAATCGTAAATGGGGTGCCAAATTAAAGAAGAGTATTCAAGTCTAGATCTAACTAGAGAAAAGTAAAGAGTTTTTAAAGAATCGATATTGTTAAATGATCTACAGTTCCTAATAATAAATCCAAGCATTTTGTTGGCCGATTTGGTACAAGACAAAATATGTTGAGAAAAAGTAAGTTCAGTGTCAAATGTCACTCCTAAATCATTAATCGAGGTAACGCGATCAAGAGGTTGCCGTTCAATGTTATATTCAAAATCAGTTCTAATTGTACGTCTGGTAAAAGTCATGACTTTACATTTACGGGCATTAAGTTGTAACTTATTTTCAATACACCAAATATTGACCTTGTTAATATTATTCTGCAGTCTAATGCAATCTTCAATTGAGTTAATGACAGAAAAAAATTTGGCATCATCAGCAAACAATTCTACTCTGCAGTCAACCGTATCACATAAATCGTTGATAAATAAAGTGAAGAACAGAGGTCCTAAATTGGATCCTTGCGGAATCCCTGATGTAGCAACAAAGTAATGTGACGTGTAGGCATTATAATACACATAATGCAATCTATTGTCTAAATAGGTTCTAATGAAATTTATTAGAGAGTCGCTAAAGCCAAGAAAGGACAACTTAGATAAAAGAATAACGTGATTGACACAGTCAAAAGCCTTACTAATGTCGGTGTAAATCACATCTACCTGGCCACGATTATCCATAACTTCTGAAACAAATTGAGAGAAACAACTTAAGTTAGTAACAGTGGAACGCTTCTCCATAAATCCATGTTGGTAGGGTGATATGAGGCTCTTAACGAAAGGATACATTTTTGCGTGCAATGCAATCTCAAATACTTTAGCAAAATTAGAAAGAATAGAAATGGGGCGATAATTAGAAACTTGTGTAGGATCATCCGCTTTAAAGATAGGACAGACTTTAACAATTTTCCACTGATAAGGAAAGCAAGAGTTCCTAATACATAAGTTAAAAATCGTATATAAGGGTTTAACAAATATGATAGAACAATCTTTGACCAAAAAGCTCGGAATATGGTCATACCCTGAAGTGGATTTATTTTATATAGTATTGGAAAGTCTAAGTTCCTATCCGCTCTTGTGTAAACCGAATTGAAATACTCTGCAAAAACATTCACTATTTGCTGTGGATTATCATACGTATTATTATTGAACTCAATGGTACCAGGTATACGTGAACCACGTTTTTTTGCCTGGACATACGTCCAAAACGCGTCGGCATCTTTCATAAACGAATTTTCTACTTTAATCAAATAGTGATTATAGGACTCCTTGATTTGGCCCTTAACTTTAGCTCGAATGCGACTAAATTCATTATAATGAACTAATAACCTTGTTCGCCTGTATTTCTTGTAATATTTAGATTTTAGCTTAATATTATTAATAATGCTATGCGTGAATAATTGTTCTGTTTTGATCTGTGTAATGGGACATATACATCCAATATCCGATATATAATCTGATAAAATTCGCTACAGACAGCATCAATATCATTAATTCTCTCTAGTATTGACTAATCACAAGTAAGTAGGGCGTCATACAAACCTTGAAAATTTGCTTTTTGAAAATTGTAGCTTTTGAATAGCAAATTAGGCTCAAAGTTAGAGTGACGTACAGTAGTGAGGTTCAGTTCGATACTAAGTGCTGGGTGAAATTTATCTTCTTGGACAACAGGTAAAGTATCATGCAAGACATTACAATTCACGTTAGAAAGAATTAGATCAAGCAATCGCCCTTGTTCATTCCGAATACAATTAAGTTGAGACATATTCATCAAGCTCAAAAAATTATGAAGTAATATACTTTGTGCATCATTAACAAGATCATTACAGAAATTTGGAACATTAAAATCTCCAAATATTAACAGTTTATTTGTATGGATGTGGTATTGTTCAAAGTAGGCGAGCAGCAATTCTAGATCACCAACATTAGGTAAATGTGGGATGTGTTAAGATTACACCACGACGCGACAGTCCCAAAAAACGGCCAGTATGATCTTTCCTGCTGATTTCTGTACCTTAGCATGCTCATTTCTTTAGACTCCGAATCATACAGGTAGACCCAGCACTTATCTATCCTTTTGAGACGTGTAAAGATATCTTCATAATAATAATAATAATAATAATAATAATAATAAATGACTTTATTTCAGCTCTATCAATTTTTACAAGAGAACAATAATTTTCTATTATATAAGAGACTGAAAATCTTTAGGCGTTAGTTCAATTTAGCAATAATTAATTACTGCTAGATTGTTCTTCCACTATAACCTAAGTATCAAAAAACGAAATTAAATTGAAATTATCCCTAAACTAAACTAAATCTACATCGTGAAATGTTGCGTTAATATAATTAATTAAACAAAAAGAAAGTAATATTTGCATCAAAATTTAAGTTTGTGATTCAAATATGTATTTGCGAAGTTTACACTTGAAGGCACTCTGAGGACTGTTGCGTACATGCAGTGGTACAGAATTATATATTTTCGCTATGTGGTAGGAAAAACTTCTTTCATAGATTGCAGTTTTATGAGCAGGTGGAGTAATCATATCTTTGAATCTTAAGTTCAAGTTATGTACGTCAGTTCTGAAAGTTATACGGTTATATAAATATACAGGCTGTTTTTTTATTAAAATAGTATGGTAAAGCGTAGTTGTTTGTAAAAGCCTACGACTACTCATATTGAGCCAGTTTAAATCAAATAATTTGTGAGATACCTTATCAAATTTCCGAATACCAAAGATTAGTCGCAGACATGCTTTCTGTACCCTTTGAATGCGGTTGGATGTATCAACAGACAGGCATGGACCATACACTGGAGCACAAAATGAAAAATAGGATAAAACTAACGCATCACAAAGTAAAGCTTTGCACTGAACAGATAAATAATGTCTATGAGGGTAGATTAACTTTAAAGTAGCAAAAGCTTTTTGTACATTATTTAAAATATGAGTATTGTAACGAAATGTATTGTCCATAATTAGGGCAAGATTTCGTGCTTGATCTTTAACCGGAATACCTTTTCCAGATATACGCACTACAGCATTTTTAATTATATCAACTTTTATTTTGCTCCCAAATATTAAAATTACAGATTTTTCAGAGTTTATTAGCAAAGAATGTTGCGCAGCGTAATTTGACAATCTCGTTAAGTCGCCATTGATTTCATCTAGGGCGGTCTTATAATTTTCGAAAGGGAACGAGTGATAAATTTGCGTGTCGTCCGCGTACATATGTACTTTTGAGATCTTAATACATTTAGGCAATTCAATGGTGTAAATTGAAAATAAAAGGGGACCTAAAATTGAGCCCTGCGGAACACCTTTACTAACATGCCTCCAATCAGAAATAGAATATGAAATCTTAACACACTGCGAACGATTAGTGATATAACTTTCTAAAAGAAGCAAGGCACTGACAGATAATCCAACATAACGAAGTATAGCTAATAAAGTTTGATGGTTAATAGTATCAAAAGCTTTACTAAAGTCTATCAGAGTTAACGCTGTAATTTTATTTTGATCTCTTGCAGTTATGATATCATCTGTAATATTTAGTAAAGCTGTAGTGCAACTATGTCCACTTCGGAAACCAGACTGCATAGTTGGAAGTAAATTATGTTCGTCTAGATATTTCCTTAACTGTAAATCCATAATTTTTTCCAGAATTTTAGCACAAACGGGCAGTATACTTATTGGACGTAGGTCTTTAAATCCCGATATATTATGCGACTTAGCTATTGGTACTACTACAGCCTTTTTCCATGAGTCTGGAAAATAATTTTTTATTAGGCACGAGTTAATGATATAGGTTAAATAAGGTAAGATAGTGGGACAACATAGTTTAATTAATTCTATACTAATTCCATCATGACCAGCAGCCTTTGTTTTTATATCTTGAAGAAATTTCGCTACTGTATCAGTATTTACAGTGTGAAATGTAAAACTAGAATAACTGTCAAGTAAATTATTATTATTGTAAAACTGTAACAATTGCGTACTATTATTATGAATGCTAGGAATACTGTCAATAAAAAAATTATTAATATCATTAGGCAACTGCAAGTCCTCGGGAATAATATTAGATTTCTTAGCTTTAACATCTAATGAGTGCAGTTCATTCCATAAAATTTTTGAATTTTTATTTTGAACAATGTGGTTAAAGTAAGCGCGTTTCTCATTTCTGACGGATAAATTGGTTAAGTTTCGAATCGATTTATAGTATTCCCAATGGGCAGATAGATTGGACTTTTTAAACCTGGCATGAGCTTTATCTCTTAGCTTCATTAACAACTTTAAATTATCGGTTAACCAGGGACATTTCTTTTTTGTAATTTTAATCATTCTTAGCGGCGCATGGTGATCTATAAAATTTAAAATATTGGTATTGAGAAAATTTATCTGCTCATCTATGTTATTTATATGGAATATAATCTGCCAAGGTATACGTTTCAGATCTTGAATAAATAGCTCAGATTTAAAAGATTGAAAGTCTCATACAATTTTGTAAATAGGCTCGTTTTTAGTATACAGTAAATTGTATCATGATCTGAAAATTTCGTATTGCCAAGTCCTGAAGATGTAACCAATTTAACGTCAGAAACCAGAACAAGGTCCAGGAGCGCGTTACCATTCTGATGAGTACGTGTGGGATCCTGCTTCAATTTTGTCCATCACGGAGCTTACTGACGATAAATAATTAAATAATAAATAATTAAAATTTTACGATACCCTCTCGTACATGAACTATTTGAATTCTTGAGCAGTAATGCAATTACTCTCCAAATTTTGGAGGTAATTAGGAGGCTAGAGCCAAAGCGTAAAATAAAATCTCAAGCGAATTTTTAGTAAAAGTTTAGTCACCTATGTAGATGACTTCTTAGTGCTCGTAAAAATCGAAGACATTCTAAATTTTCGACCTTTATCTGCTATGGAGTCGTTCCACGTCAAATCGCACATCTACGAAACATGACATTTTGGTATTTGCACCAATTTTTTTTTATATATCCCCTACGTTATAACGAGTGTTTTTTTAAATCCGACGTCAAAGTAGGCCTTGAAGAGGCATTTGTGAATGTTTCACAGCTATGAATGAATTGTTTCACAGCTAACTTGACGTCGGATTTAAAAAACCACTCGTTAGTATCTTATGCAACAAGTTTTATAAACGGCATTTCAGTCACGAGTTTTAATTAATTAATTAATAAACGAGTGTCTAGAGAAGTTTATAAATCGAATTGCATACTATACTTTTTCTACGACCAACACAAAAATACTAAAATTCGGAAATTGAGCCGTGACGCCGTGACTAAAACGCACAAAGTCACAGCTTATCGATGTGTATTTAAAATATCACTTAGCAACATGGAAACATATATTATAATTTGTGTTTTAAAGATGGGAGCTAAGGATGGGAGTAGAAAAAAATAATTAACCCGTATTTTTTTTTATTTCAGTCGGACACAATTATTTAGTCATGTATTAAATATTGCTTTTTCAGTATATTATCGTGAAATCTATTAAAAAATTTGTTATTCCGAAGATTTTATAAATCCTAGACATTTCGCATAAATTTACATAAATTTACATTTAACTGCATTGGTTTTAAAATGGAAATCTAATTAGAAGTAACTTTAAAATTTATTTATAGAAATCACGTTCGGAGTGGCATGGTGCGTTCGGGACAGGATGATCAGTTGCACCAAACACTTCAGCTTAACTTGACTTTAAACGTCACTCATATTATGACTTACACAATGTTGTGCTACATAAAAATGTCACATTATAAACATCACTTCAATTTAAGCTCATCTTAAGTGTTTAAGGCCCAGTTGTACAATGCCAGTTTAACTTTAAGCCAAAGCTTAACAATTGTTGAAATAATCGTTGCTATGGGTTTGAGCTTCACCTTAAATTTAAACTGGCATTGTACAAGTGGACCTTAATTAAATAAGCTACGCTTACTAAAGTTTGGGAATAAAAGCTAACAGATCGAGAAAACGAGTTTATTAGTATCATATTAATCATGAATGGCAATTTTTAAGGCAAAATGCCACCATCGAAGCATTAAATTAATTATAGATATCAATTTTACATAATATCTCATTCATCAAAAATGAGTTTATAGTTCGAATTGATATTTCTCTAGTAAAACAATTTTCGTTTACCGAAATTATAAATGAATCTATTGCTCAATTTTTAGGCAAATTTTCACTAGTTACCAAGTGTCAACATGGTTTTAGACGTAATCGTTCCATGGAGACGGCTGCAATGGAAATCTTCCAATATATGTATTTAGGATAAACTTGATGTAAATTATTGCGTAGTCGGCATATTGATTTAACCAAAGCCTATGACACCATCAGACTAGATTTCATTTCAAGAAAACTGTATGCATTTGGACTTAGAAAACCAATTAATAGTTGGCTTATATCACTTCTTTCTAAGAGCGTGAAAATTGAAAGTACGTTATCTGAGTTGTATAATCTTGATTTGGGTACACCACAAGGCAGTGTTCTCGGCCCTCTTATATTTCTTTTGTTTACGAATGATCGCCCTACCTAAATACATATGTTACGAAAGGTAAACTCTTCATGTACGTCGATGACACTTCAATTGTGGTTGCCGAGCAAAATTGGGGGCTTGCTGTGGACAGTGTAAAGCAAATTATTAATGAATTTACTTCCTGGTGCCAGAAAAACTGTTTCATTGTTAATATAGAAAAACGGTATGCGTTGAATTTCATAGCAAACACAAAAAACTGAATAACTCATTTCTTATCATGAATGGCAAAACTTTAGAATATAGCAATCAAGTAAAATTCTTATCACTTATCTTGGGAGAAACATATAAACAATATTTGTAGCAAACTAAGAAAGCATATTTCGCCCTACTTCATTTGAAAAATTCATTAAATATTTCCTGTATATTACGCTGTAGTATATTCCGTTCTAAGTTATAATATTATTGTTTGGGGACAAGCTTCCACGGTGATAGAATTTTCATACTGCAAAAAAGGATCTTACTATTAATTTTTAACTTATCGCCTCCAACTTCATGCAGACAGACTTTCAGTAAATTTATATTACTCCCTTTAGCTTCAATTTATTTGTTTAATTTGTTAACTTTTGTACATAAAGCGTACATAATTTCACAACACATACAAATATTCATAATTACGAAACTAGAAACAAAAGCAACTTAGTAAATGTTAAACACACTCATTCGTTCTATCAAAAGTCTCCTAGATACGAGTATGCTGGTCGTCATCTGTATAATATTTTGCCAACTAAAATTAAAATTTTACATAACATGAATTGTTTCAAAAAAGATTTAAAATTTTTATTTACTATCTATCAACTCATTTTATTCCGTGCAAGAGTTTTCTTTAGCAATGACACGTTGTGATACTTGACTGCAAATGCCTTGTGCCTTGAATATTTGATTTTTTTTAACTGTGATTTTTGGTAACTGTGATATATGTAATATGTTGTTTTTAATTTTGTTATTCTCGCTTGCTTTTCCATGTACTCGGCTCGACTTGAGCTACTTGTTATTTATTTACTTATTTATTTTTGAATGACTAACTGACTAACCATAATTATGTATGTACGTACCCACAATGATGATGAATAAATTGAATTGAAAAAAACGTCATATCGTATTGCCGTACTTTAGTAAGTGAAGCTTATGTGATTTATGCCCGTTTTCGTTGTACTCCCTTTTGATGGTTCCTTCAATAAAGGATCCTTTAGAAAGGCAGCTGCCTTACAATACCCATTCTAAGGAGTCCCTTATTGAAGGAAGCCTCAAGAAAATACATACTTTGTACGGGTATACTAATATCCCTAAGGTCTTGTGACGCCCCCGCCCCCAATTAGATTTGCTTATTGAATATTACTTACAAGTAAACAAATAATAAAAATGTACAAACAAACCCACTTAAGATTTATGGCCTATTTTAAATAACTGGGCCGACCGTATGACCGGGAAAATTCCAAAGGGCCACCCCGACTTTACTATGCCACGTGCATGCACTCTTAACCGACCTTTCCAGGCGGTCGCTACCTACTGCGTACCTAACGGGTCTACCGACGGCGTTACAGCTAAAAGAGTTAGTTTTACTGACCTACTTCTGTTTACAGTTGAACGACCCTCCGGAGGACCCGATATACAGAATAATACCTTTAATTAAAGATATTATTCTGTATATCGGGTCCTCCGATAACCCCTAATTAGGGGTTACGTGATCTTGTTAATAGGAAACTACGCCGTGATAACCTGGTTCTTTTGGTGGAGCAGTAAAATAATTCTTTAGAACAAGGAATTTGATGATTTAATAATGAAACACAACAATTAAATTTAATTAATTATTTATTGAAAAAAAGAAAAAAATGGGAAAAACTCCTGATATCCGCCTCTGTGGGATCGGAGATCGTGAGCGAAAATCCTTTGTGTTTGAAATCAATACAAATAAACAAAAATTACGATTTTCAGAAAGTACAGTATAACTAGTTTAACAGATTTCACTTCCGGATATCGGCGCGATCTACTTTCTTTCGATTCACACCGTTGGTGGTTTAATGTCTACAGATGTTGATGGGAGAGCTCTGCTCCTCACTTAAATTAATAATTAATTAAGTTTCAACTGAGCCCGAGTCTTGGTACAGTGTTCGTCACTTTTGATCGTACACAAAGACTTGTTCTGTTGGTTTATTAAACCAACGCACAAAGAGTCTCAGGGGGACCACAGTGTACTTAATTATTGGAGTTAATTAATGAATTAATCAGATGGTTTAGAGAAGTATGTGATACAAATGCCGCCTTCAGCGATCAATTTGCAATCAGTAGCAATCACCTGTTTTTCAGGGACTCCCTTGGGAGGTGTTGGTTTAACCCTATCTCTAGCTAACCTGACTAATATGGTGCGTGTAGTGAGCCGAACTTCTTCTACTACGTTACCTGAGCGTTAATTATTTGCTTTGAGGGCGGTGCTCTCCCCACATGCCTGGTTTTCCAGAACCCTCTGTATGTCGCTCTTCCGCCATCTAACCTAGCTAATTTATAGCGCAAGAAATTCGTTTTCGACTGCTTTATTTGCACTCCAATGTGGGTGGTTTTGGCATTGCAGTCTCTAGGTAATCGCTTCTAATTAACCGACAAATCTATCGGCAAAGACAACAGTTTTACCCTCCCACCTATACAGGGTGTGAAAGAACCTTTGTTGAGAAAGTGGCTAGGAATGTAGTTCAAATTGTTTGGTTTCCAATTTGCCTGAGAGAATCCCCAAGGGTAGAATGATTTCTAAAAGTACACTGTATTGAAGTCCAGATAGATGTGGGAAATAGTTCATTGCTGTTGGTCGATTAAATTACAGAATTTGTCTACTAATTAAAGAAACACCGACCAATCAATTTTTCTAAGATGAAGGTCACTAGTGAGTTTTAATTCTCGCTGTAAAAGTAACTAAAAATAGTTAATTAAATTTATCTGAATGTAATGGTACTATGAACCGTACTGACTCTTTAGTCTAATTAATGCAAATCAAATTATTTCTGCGCAGTTATTACCACCAAAGGTGCGCTGAAGGAAATAAATAAATGTCAAGTACCTAAGGCGCTTAATCCGTGTCCCACTTCCGCTCACTATCACTCTGATTAATCACTCGCGTCGCGTCGCCTACGTGTTTAGTTTTAATTGCCTTTCATAACATACTGTATTTAAACTAAGGCTGGGAATCATATTCGAATAATTCGAATATTCGAATACATGTGCACTCTCTATTCGAATACGTTCAAATTTAATAATTCGAATATTCAAATTATTCGAATAATTCAAATTATTCGAATTTTCAAATTATTCGAATAATTCAAATAATTCGAATTTTTAAATTATTCGAATAATTCTAATAATTCGAATTTTCAAATTATTCGAATAATTCAAATCATTCGAATTTTCTAATTATTCAGTGAATTGAAAAATTCAAACATTCGAATATTAACTTAATCCGATTTTTCGAATATGTTTTGTAACTACTTTTCTAGTTGCCTTCATTATCGACAAACAAAGTTAATAAAATCGTTTTGCGCCACTCAGAAGAAGGTATCCCTGCAATCTTTGACACAAGAATGTAGACCCTTTTTTACGAAGTCTGATCGGCAGCTACACGTTATAGTATTTCTCACATCATTTATTCGCAAAATATTGTCCAGAAGTGATGTTTGGAAATACTTTAAATTAAGTTTAAAATGAAAGTGACAAAATACAATGCAAATTTTGGCCGTACAGGGCAATTTCCATTTCATTATTCGAATACTTATTTAAATATTCGAATTTTTATTCGATTTATTCGATTTATTTCAATTATTCAAATTAATTCGATTTATTCGAATAATTCGAATAAATCGAATTTATTCAAATTAATTCGATTTATTCGAATAAATCGAATTTATTCAAATTAATTCGATTTATTCGAATAATTCGAATAAATCGAATTTATTCGAATTATTCGAATAAATCGAATTAATTTGAATAATTGAAATAAATCGAATAAATCGAATAAAAATTCGAATATTTAAATAAGTATTCGAATAATGAAATGGAAATTGCCCTGTACGGCCAAAATTTGCATTGTATTTTGTCACTTTCATTTTAAACTTAATTTAAAGTATTTCCAAACATCACTTCTGGACAATATTTTGCGAATAAATGATGTGAGAAATACTATAACGTGTAGCTGCCGATCAGACTTCGTAAAAAAGGGTCTACATTCTTGTGTCAAAGATTGCAGGGATACCTTCTTCTGAGTGGCGCAAAACGATTTTATTAACTTTGTTTGTCGATAATGAAGGCAACTAGAAAAGTAGTTACAAAACATATTCGAAAAATCGGATTAAGTTAATATTCGAATGTTTGAATTTTTCAATTCACTGAATAATTAGAAAATTCGAATGATTTGAATTATTCGAATAATTTGAAAATTCGAATTATTAGAATTATTCGAATAATTTGAATTATTCGAATAATTTGAATTATTCGAATAATTTGAAAATTCGAATAATTTGAATTATTCGAATAATTTGAATATTCGAATTATTAAATTTGAACGTATTCGAATAGAGAGTGCACATGTATTCGAATATTCGAATTATTCGAATATGATTCCCAGCCTTAGTTTAAATACAGTATGTTATGAAAGGCAATTAAAACTAAACACGTAGGCGACGCGACGCGAGTGATTAATCAGAGTGATAGTGAGCGGAAGTGGACACGGATTAAGCGCCTTAGGTACTTGACATTTATTTATTTCCTTCAGCGCACCTTTGGTGGTAATAACTGCGCAGAAATAATTTGATTTGCATTAATTAGACTAAAGAGTCAGTACGGTTCATAGTACCATTACATTCAGATAAATTTAATTAACTATTTTTAGTTACTTTTACAGCGAGAATTAAAACTCACTAGTGACCTTCATCTTAGAAAAATTGATTGGTCGGTGTTTCTTTAATTAGTAGACAAATTCTGTAATTTAATCGACCAACAGCAATGAACTATTTCCCACATCTATCTGGACTTCAATACAGTGTACTTTTAGAAATCATTCTGCTGGGGATTCTCTCAGGCAAATTGGAAACCAAACAATTTGAACTACATTCCTAGCCACTTTCTCAACAAAGGTTCTTTCACACCCTGTATAGGTGGGAGGGTAAAACTGTTGTCTTTGCCGATAGATTTGTCGGTTAATTAGAAGCGATTGCCTAGAGACTGCAATGCCAAAACCACCCACATTGGAGTGCAAATAAAGCAGTCGAAAACGAATTTCTTGCGCTATAAATTAGCTAGGTTAGATGGCGGAAGAGCGACATACAGAGGGTTCTGGAAAACCAGGCATGTGGGGAGAGCACCGCCCTCAAAGCAAATAATTAACGCTCAGGTAACGTAGTAGAAGAAGTTCGGCTCACTACACGCACCATATTAGTCAGGTTAGCTAGAGATAGGGTTAAACCAACACCTCCCAAGGGAGTCCCTGAAAAACAGGTGATTGCTACTGATTGCAAATTGATCGCTGAAGGCGGCATTTGTATCACATACTTCTCTAAACCATCTGATTAATTCATTAATTAACTCCAATAATTAAGTACACTGTGGTCCCCCTGAGACTCTTTGTGCGTTGGTTTAATAAACCAACAGAACAAGTCTTTGTGTACGATCAAAAGTGACGAACACTGTACCAAGACTCGGGCTCAGTTGAAACTTAATTAATTATTAATTTAAGTGAGGAGCAGAGCTCTCCCATCAACATCTGTAGACATTAAACCACCAACGGTGTGAATCGAAAGAAAGTAGATCGCGCCGATATCCGGAAGTGAAATCTGTTAAACTAGTTATACTGTACTTTCTGAAAATCGTAATTTTTGTTTATTTGTATTGATTTCAAACACAAAGGATTTTCGCTCACGATCTCCGATCCCACAGAGGCGGATATCAGGAGTTTTTCCCATTTTTTTCTTTTTTTCAATAAATAATTAATTAAATTTAATTGTTGTGTTTCATTATTAAATCATCAAATTCCTTGTTCTAAAGAATTATTTTACTGCTCCACCAAAAGAACCAGGTTATCACGGCGTAGTTTCCTATTAACAAGATCACGTAACCCCTAATTAGGGGTTATCGGAGGACCCGATATACAGAATAATATCTTTAATTAAAGGTATTATTCTGTATATCGGGTCCTCCGGAGGGTCGTTCAACTGTAAACAGAAGTAGGTCAGTAAAACTAACTCTTTTAGCTGTAACGCCGTCGGTAGACCCGTTAGGTACGCAGTAGGTAGCGACCGCCTGGAAAGGTCGGTTAAGAGTGCATGCACGTGGCATAGTAAAGTCGGGGTGGCCCTTTGGAATTTTCCCGGTCATACGGTCGGCCCAGTTATTTAAAATAGGCCATAAATCTTAAGTGGGTTTGTTTGTACATTTTTATTATTTGTTTACTTGTAAGTAATATTCAATAAGCAAATCTAATTGGGGGCGGGGGCGTCACAAGACCTTAGGGATATTAGTATACCCGTACAATTTTGGCCGTACAGGGCAATTTCCATTTCATTATTCGAATACTTATTTATATATTCGAATTTTTATTCGATTTATTCGATTTATTTCAATTATTCAAATTAATTCGATTTATTCGAATAATTCGAATAAATTCGATTTATTCGAATTATTCGATTCATTCGAATTATTCGAATTTATTCGAATTATTCGAATTTATTCGAATTATTCGAATTATTCGAATATTCGAATAAAATTTCAATTGAATATTCGAATACCGAATCTGAGAAAAGTCCCTGCCTTAATTTAAACCGTACCGAAATAAATGATTTAACCAAGAAATGAATAAAGACTACAAGCGCCTAAGGAAAAACACAATTAAGCCAAATTAGAATGAACTCAGCCGTTCTCGTCAAAGCGTCAGTGCTATTTGTCGTTTCTTCGCGTCCACTACTTCCCACGAAACAATTAAAATCCATCCCCCTCGGACCTTGCAGCGAAATTCGGAAATCACTTCGACCAATGGTAACCGTTGATTTGAATTCTAGCCCACGCCCTTGACTGCATTTTTCTCACAAACAAATATAACGAGCGTCTAAATAAAAACCTGGTCAAGTAGGTTGTGATCGAGAATTTATCCATTGCATTTACATAAGAGAATTACTAAATGTAGCCTACTTGACCAGGTTTTTATTTAGACACTTGTTAGATTATGAGCTCCAAACTGTCATATGGAATGCGTCTGTCTCACTATGTCTGCGATTTGTTTTCTCTAACTGCCTTTCAAGAGCCTCTTGTATTGACAGAGAATTATGACGCTAGACTGGGAACAGAAACAGACAAAAACAAAACACTTCAACTCAAGCGTAATTCGATCTGCCTTTTCCGTTAATGTACATAAACTCCACGATGAATTGAATACTAACGGTGGCTGCATTTGGGCAAGCAAGATAGAGAGCCGTTACGTCATCGCATACCCGCTCCTTCTTTTACACAATTATTAACCAATATTAACTGTCACGGTTGACAGTTGTATTAGAGGGAGAAGCAGGTATGCGATGACGTAACAGCTCTCTATCTGACTTGAATGCTGCCACCGTTAGTATTTAATTCACCGTGCACGTACCCGTGATTTCGACGCGACAGACTGCATACAGAATCTAAGAAAACACATCTAAACGTCGAATAGATTTGTTTTATGACGTCCGTGCCGCCCTAATGCCTCTGCCTGGCGCCTGCGATTACCGCGTGACTAAATTTTGTACAGACCTTCGAAATACCAGATAAAGGTTATTCTGACAGATTTATAACTTAGCCGAGAGTGGGCCACTGAAAGGAAAACGCGGAGTCTCGAATTGTTGCCTTCAGCTCGCAAAACCCCGCTGCAAACTCGGAGAAGCCGGCCATGTGGTTTTCATTTGAAATTAGACATGTAATAATCGCTTTTATTTTGAAAACAATTGTCGCGCCCTCTTCAGTCTAGTGATGCTGGGTTTGCTACTGTTGATTATTTGCGCTGGCCGAATCACTAGAGTGATGATTGATGAGGAAGATACTTAAAATAAATATTTTTCTAGGCTAAAATTTCACACAGGTACTCTTAATTGGGCTGAAAAGGATATTTTTAATACTGTTTACAATTTCTTTTACCGACCATAAACATAAGGAGCAGAAAATATGAATAGTAAAGGAGACAGTGGTTTATGTAGGTGGATGTTAGAGATGGCTAAACGCATTTCCGCTGGAAATTTGGCGAGGAGAATATCCTCTGGTTTTTATCAACCAAAGATTTTATTAATTGATTTTAACTTGTAAGCGTGTATGTCTACTAAATATGGCAGCGTAACTGCAGAAATATGTGTCTACGGATATAAACTAGTTGTGGTAAGAGATCATTTTTTAATTTTATGGAGCACAGTAATATTCTTCAGTCAAGGTACTTAACAAGTAAAAGTATTACAAAGTACTTTACAATTATTGTTTTGTTCCCATATCACTGATTCAGGTTATAATTAAAAGCTATTATTTTCAAAGCGAAGGGGGAGTGGTGGATATTTGAAATTATTTGACTGGTGAGTGACTAATTTTTAACACAATATGACGTAAAATGTATTGATTACTTTTATTTAATAGGAGAATACGGCTAATGATTAAAATTTTTCTTAACATGTAAAGTGTCACAATAGAAGAAAAAAATATGAGCGTGTCAGGCCACTTGTAAAATAGTACATACTTGTTTAGTTCAATAAAGTAGCATACTTTGGCCAAGCGAGACCACAGTGAGGTTTTCTCTGGGTCAAATGCATGTTCCAATTCGCCAGACCACCTATCTCCTTACATAAGCGGTAGAATTGATTTGAAGCACCACCCTGGTCTCACTCGGCTATACTTATGTGTTTTTCGGTTCTGCGAGACAACAAAGATGCTGCTAGGTCAGAAAATGTAAAAAATTGGCTTGACTCTTTACGCATTTTAAATATAAAGTGTATCTAATATTGAAAGTGTACAGTAATCATGACCCGTACTATGGCAAGTGGGCTGATTCACGACGCCTGATTTTGTAAATTATTTAATTTCTCAATAACTATTAGGAATTCCATTCTGATTTTTTCTAGGATTGTATTAATATCTTGAAGGTATTTATAAAATTTCTTTGGGAATTTGAAAGCGAGTCGTTGGCATTGAAAAAGTTGTTTGAATCCTATAGACAGTACCTAACATCTGATCCCAGTTGTATTTGGTCCCACATTCATACAAAAAACCACACTTCTAAAATACCCGGCGTACTGAAGATGGACGATGATACTCTACTACTACTCAATTAATTGTCCATGATTTTGTTAAGTAACCTGTGATTCAAAAAAACTTTCATCAAAGTGTGCTACGAAAAAGAATACGTATGTGTGAATATAAAGTTTGAATATTGGAACTGTATGAAATCTTCAAATGCGTTACGTGTTAAATAAATTCACAAACTATCAATTATTTTACTGTTTCTAAAATGTATTTCTAACATACAGCACTTTTGGTGAGAGCCATAAGGTTGAAATGTGAGAGAATAATCAAAACTTAAATCTGACAGAACTGACAAATCTAATTTTGAAATGTCACCAATTATGGTATCTCAGACATGCACGTTATATCTATCTTTATTTATCATGGCACACTTCGATGAAAGTTTTTTTGAATCACAGGTTATTTTGCCTCTGTGTATACTCAAATAGTCAGTACGAGTAGTCCCTGTGCCCTTTCTGATGTTTGTTCGTTACCATTTGATATTATTCAGTTCACGGAGTCAGACATTTTAAGCGACATTAACAAATTAAAGAATAAGATGACAACAGGTTACGACCGAATTCGTAATATTCTTATCAAAGATTGTTCTTGTATTTTTGTGAAGTCATTGCTTACCATTTTCAACTTATCCATTAAGACCTATTACGATTTTATTGAGTTTCGCTAAAGTTTTTGAAAATGCTTTGTTTAATCCAATTTATTCGCATGTTAGTAATCTTACTTCTCCGTTTCAGTATCGCTTCGTCTCCAAATGATCTACTCATACGAGTCTTAACTGTTTCACTCAATTTGTCTTTGAGGCGCTTGATAAGTGTAGTCAAGTGGATGTCATTTACACACACATAAGTAAGGCTTTCGACCGTATTAGTCATCCAGTCTTATTATCCAGTCTTATGTCCTCTTTCGGTTTTAGCAATCGCTTAATATAATTCTTCCATTCCTAATTAAACGGCAGAATGCATATAAGTCGCAGCTTTATGTAGCAACTTCCGGAGTTCCGCAGGGATCCAACCTGGGGCCCCTGCTTTTTACTCTTTACATAAATGATCTGAGCCAACACGTCGACTGTCATCTTGAACTCTTCGCTGACGTTGCCAAATTCTTCTGCACTCTTGACTCGCTTCATGATTGTGCCTCTCTTCAGGTTAACATTAACCGAGTTTCAGATTGGTGTAGGATAAATAAACTTAAGCTCAACGTGAATAAATGCAAGGTTATGACCTATTCCAGATATAAAAATTAAATCTTTCACAATTACAATGTTTCTCATGTATTACTTCCTCGCGTCTCAACACTTAAAGACCTAAGTGTTATTTTCGACTCGGAACTCTCCTTTTCAAATTATGTATTGACATCAGTCAATTCCGCCAATAAAATGCTAGGCTTCATTATCCGTAATGAAAGGCCCTTCCCTATAACTTAACTGCTTTGAAAGCGGTTTATTTTTCGTTCGTTAGATTTAGGCTTGAATACTCAACCTTGATATGGTCTCTCATTTATGAATATTACTCGGTTGCCTTAGAAAAGGTTAAAAGACAATTTTTGAAGTACCTCTGGTTCAAAGCGTATAACGTACAGCCGCCAAGAGGTTTCGATCAATCTCTATTATTATCAACTTTTAATATCCGTTCTCTCCAAAGTAGGCGAGATAAAGCGATTTTAAGCGCATCACCGGTAATTACCGGTTAAAATTTTTTTTAACTAAATGCTTTCCAAATGCACAGATACTACTCGGAGTTATTCCAGAGCTGCTCCAAGTAGCTTCGAGTAACTCATCCGTGCAATTGGAAAGCACCTCATGTAGCTTAGTTAAAAATATTTTTGACCGGTAATAACCGGTTATGCGCTTAAAATCGCTTATAGTTTTGCTTTGGCTTTCCTGTTTAAACTATTGCATAACCATATCGATTGTTCTTTTTTATTGGGAAACTTCAAATTTTTGGTACCTCGACCGGTATCTAGACTTTTCCTTTCTTTTTATTATGATACACCTAGAACTAACATGTTTCTTAGAACACCTGTCTTCACTCTATGCTCAGTTTACAACAGGGTTAATAAAAATTCCGATATATTTCATGACAGACTTAGGTACTAGTTTACAATTAGCCCTTCTAAATGCACGATTTTCTCTCAAATTATCTTTACTGCTCTTTTAATATTTTCCTGCTCTCTTTACTTTCGCTCTTAGCTAGACAGTTTTAGCTTTACTTTACTTTCGCTCTTAGCTAGACAGTTTTAGCTTTACTTTAGTGTTTAGTATATTTACAGTTAGCTATATGCTGCTTTTATAGTTAATACTTGTATAACACTCCGGTCACTCACTGATGTCCATCCTGTAAAAATAACAAGATTGGATGGGTGACAGCGACAAACTGAATCGTATAAATGTGCAACATTTGCAGTTGTCCACAATCAGTAGACGCAGAATAGAATATACTGTAACGAGTTTAAGGGTTCTATTAATTTTTATTTTAAAACAAAACACGAAATAGTTAATAAACGAATTTATTTAAAAGCAAACTAATTAACACTAACATTTATTTACAAGCTTAAATCTAGTTTATTTTAACAGCCGAGCCAAAAAATCTACGCAACTTTAATTCCGAACTGTCTAATGCTGAATTGCCCCCCCATTCACCGGCCGCATGTGTTTATAACCCGGGGTTGTTTTTCTCGAACATTCGAGTGCGCGACGGAATGTCTAGGGCTGATTCCACCACTGACGTGATATCGGTGCGCCCGAAGTTTCTGGTCTAAGGCGCGTCGGCGATGACGCAAGAGACAGACTGACGCCGGCTGCTGTCGGTAAATCATTACAATACTATAAAATTGCAATACTTATCTATTTTATGTAATAATAACCTGTTTTAACTTGTTAAAACGCTGTTTTGAAATAGAGATGGCTGATGCAACAAAAATAAAAATATCTAGACATTTTCAATTTTACTTTTCAATTCCCATTTCTCACATCAACAAAAAGAATCAGCGTCAGAATTTCACAACCTACAGGAAGTCTTGTTTTCCAATTTTTTAATAATATGTATTTTTATCTCTGGCCTTATTCTTTTGTATTTCTCATAATGTTCGCTTGTCTCTTCTCCACTTTACCTTTTTTCCTTTGCTTTATCTGTATTTCTTCAGTGTTTCTATGTTACAGCATCGTGTCTTTTTAATTAATTAATTTACTAATTTTGTTGATCCACGTGTTTCTTTCGCAGCTTCGATTATAATTCTCTTAGATTCAGTTCTGTGTTATTTTTAAACTTTATTGTTCTTACTTTTCTGGTTAATCTAACATGGTTTTCTTTCATATACTTTTTTCTTTCAATTCATAACTTTTACTATTTTCCTTCTTCCCGCATCTTTATGTATGAATACATTCATTTTTAAAAAATGGTCACTTTTAATTTCAGCTTGTCTTGTTACTCTTTTTTTATACTGGGTGTTTCAGATTGAGCCGTTTTTTCGAAAATATGAAATATAGGTAAATAGTTGTTAGCCGAGTTGGTTGAGTCCGCTGGCAATGGGTTTGACGCTTGGCCGGGCAACTATTAACTATTAGGTATGTTTGTAAGGAGAATGCCGAAGAAAAAATTAACATCGGTCATTAAAATCTGTCGCAGTCGTCACACGCCCCTGTCCAACTAATTAGGTGGGAAAAAATACAGTGAAGTCTCTGTAAGGCATGTCAGTATGACTGAGTATGTATCATATTGACATATTTATTAAAGAATTTAGGTTGCACTAAAGCATATTTTATACAAAAGTGTGCACTAGTGCAGGATAACAAACATATCTATTGTTTCTGCAGCACAGATCACGTGACAAGTCATTTTCGAGTTGTGAGATCTCTACTATTCATTCTTTCTTTCCTGTTTGTTCTTTTTTATTTTTCGTTTTCGTTTTAGGTAGCCCTTCAAACTCTTTATATTGTTTGTTTCAACCTCATTAGTAATAACTCTTTTCTGCTTTCTAGTCCTTACCTTATCTTTTTCCTTTCCTTGTTTATCATTTACGCTTTTATTTCTATTTTGTGTTCCTAATTGGATCAAGAATTGGATAAGAATGTATTTATGATTTTCTTCAGTTTTTTGAATTAGGATTATTTATATCTTCTAACTTATTTTCTCTTCATTGTCTCATTTTTACTCTTTCTCACCTACATTTAATTTTATATAGCTTACCTGTATTTGATCAGTTCGTTCATGCCCAAACTTTTGTGTTTTTCTTTGCTTCGTGGTTAGTTCTGATTCTATAAATGCTGTAACGAAATCGTAAGGCCAGGAAGACAAAGTAACGTCACCGGAGACTTTCGAAGACGTTCCGCGACGTACGAGCCTAGTCCAGAGGATTCCAGAAAGTCTACGGAGAGATATAAAGCTCGCCCCGTCGGTGGAGTCAGTCACAATTTCCCGCGAACAAGACTAACGCCGTATAAATAAATATTACGCGCCTAAATTATTTCAGTCACATAAATTAGTTATTGTTAATGTTTATTTAATAGTCTTTAAGATTAACATTTTTGTGCTACTCGTTATTGATATACTTTTATTTAAACCGAATGTTTTTTTTTAATTATACTTTTTAATAAAAACGTTACAATAATACCATGTTATCCTTAATAATTTTTAACTTATTTCTTTTTTTGTCTTATTTATCTTTGACGTGTGGTATTATTCTGTTTTTGCAATGCGTATTTACTGACACTTCAATAATAATAATAATAATAATCGTCTTTATTGCATTTCCCAGAACATAACAATTTATCAAACAAGAAAAGAAAAAATAAATGAGTTGACCAAATGTAAAGTATCTTTCTCGACAAACATATGATTAAACATCGCATTTTTATTGTACGTAATATCCCAATTTTCCTTATTCATAGTATTAGATAACGGCTTCATTACGTTTACAACAAATCCGGAAAAACATAAGTCATATGAATATGCAGAATTTGAATGCTAACAAACATCGAAAGTGTTAAATAATCTTCAGTCAAATCTAAACTTGATGATAATTGATACGGTGACTTGCAAAAAATTGTTTATTTTTTCGTAGGCCTGATAATGAATGCAAAACCTATTTTAATACATGATTGTATGCGCGTGCTTTTGCTTTCGTTTTTTTTTCTACCGTTGCACGTCTAAGATGAGAAGATGGCTATTCACACGCAAGTTAGTGCCCGAATCGCTGATTTTTCTCCATTAATAAGAGTGAAAGGCTCGTTTTCACATAAATAACTTCGTGTTGGTGCTTTTTAAGAACGGCTTGCTTCTAGGTATAGAGCCGACAAAATACAAATTCAAATATCCGTCTTGAATATTCACGAGATATGCTCAGAATGTGTTGGTTCGCCAGAAAAAATGTTTGATGTTTGTTAATATTAATGTGATGTGATCGAAGTCTTGTTGACTTTAGACAGCAATGCGATTTAAGGAACAATGACCCTGGCAAGAACTAGTAAGCGACTTGCTAATTCGATGCGCGACATTACGCTCAGAATAATTTGTTAGTTATTTGAACAAGTTATACTTTGCAATACTACTTTTAGGCCTGATTTTACAATAGTCGGATAAACTGAGTATAGCGCTACGCTTGGAATAACGTGACGTAGATGTGACGTAGATATGAAGGAATGTTAAAGGATATTCGGCGAATAGTTATTCTGGCCTTATTCCATGATTGTAAAACTGGGCCTTAATAATGTTAAACAATGATTATCTCATTTATTGTATATTTATTTAAAAAAAAACTGCACAATAAGTTTATAAAAATTATGAAAGTAGCAAATATTCAGGTTGTTATCATGTAGTAATATGACGACAGCGATTCCTGAAAACTATGAACGATTGTTGGGACATGAAGACGATCAAATATTGCAATACAAAGTGCCTTGAAACAGAGAGGAAAGGGAGGTGGAAATTACCGTGCGACTGTTGTTTTGATTTCGTAATTGCCGTGAGAAGAAAAACTTATAAAAATTTTTGCAAGAAATGATTTATTTCAATTTTGCGTAAGCTTAGAATGTGGAAACAAAACGGCCAAGTATGAGACAAAATGCTGGAAATTCTAGTAATTATAAAGACATGTTGTAATATACCCAGCATTATTAAAAATATAATCTTGCTTAAAGTAAAGGAAACAATGTGTGCTTGTGTTTCATTAAACTTCTTGACTATTAAAGTTTCATGCCTATTGAAAACTTTTGAGAACTTTAATAGACATGAAGCACTGAAAAATTCGTGTAGTATTAGCGAAAATGATTGAGTACAGTTTAAAGTTCCTGCCTTATTTCAACAATAAGCCCGCTTGATGGCATCAGTTCCATCAAGTCCGTTCTTTTATTGCTTGATGGATCACTCAGATTCATCAATAGTCGTTCTTTTATTCCAGTTAGTTGTAATCAGATGGCATCACAGATCCATCATTCGTTTCAGATGGTGGAACTGTTTGAAAGTTCGGTCTGGTGGGAAATGGTATACATTTGAAAGTTTACTTACTTTAGGTAAGATCATTTATTTTGCGGGTCTAACAAATGTTTTCCAAATTGGAAGAAATTCTTTCAAGTATCTTTATTTTTATTATTATTATTTAATTATCTTTATTTTTTGCAGAAAAGTAAAAGAAGTCAATAATTTTGAACCAGTTGCGTGTGTGACGTCACTGTTGTAACACTAAAATTATTTTGTGTCTACAAAATGGTCTGCAACCAATTATTTTAAGGACGTAAATAAAGGTCTGTTCGTAGTGCAGTTCTGACTAGTTTGCAACCGTTGGAAATATGCATCAATGAATGTTTTGCATTTAACGCAACTGACAAATTGATGATTACTTCGATGGGCGACTCGTTCTGACGGTTCCAAACTAGTTACAAACTGCACTACGAACAGACCTTTAAATATCTACTTTTTTGAGGTTAGAAAGAATTTCCAAGAGAATTTCAGTTGAACGCAAAGCGTTCTTTTATTCGTAGTCTGTTGTATCCATCAGTAGATGACGTCACTGCATCAGGTCCCAACACTGATCACAAATTTGCGTTGAAATAAAGAATATGCCCATAAGACCATACTGATACGCAAATGTGGGTAACGAGATTCAATGTGAATAATAACTTGTAATTAATATTTCAAGTGTGTAATCAATATAACATTAATCGTTTTAATTTAAAACATTTTGGTTGTCGCTATTTCTCACAAAGGCCAAGCACAAAATATGAAAATTACTAGATGAAGCGCGGAAATTCAAACTGTCTTCAACCATTTTTGCTTATACTGTATATGGCAGTATTTGAAGATAAACTCTTCAGACAAAATAAATTTTAGCAACAATCTGTTATTATTAATAATTTCAGGTCAGATGATGTTCATATACGATCTGGTGTTCCACAAGGATCAATAATTGGACCGCTACTGTTTGCAATCTATGTATCAAATTTTTTTACTTTTTGGAACATCTTCAACAAGTATCACATGTACGCTGACGACACTCAGTTGTATGCTTCATTTCACCTGTCAGATTTACAGCTTACCATCAATAACGTTAACAGTGATTTGGCTGAACTTCTTTCCATTTCGTTCAAACACTGCTTAAAAATTAATCCCAGTAAATCTTATTTTTCCCTATTTGGAAGAATTAAAGATCGTCAGGCTGCATTGCCTCTAATTAAAATTGTGTTAAATGATACTCCCCTGTCCCAAGTTTGGGTCTTATCATCGACAATAATCTACTATTCAAAGAGCATATCACTTCCTGCATCAGCAAGGCATTCTGTAATTTGAAAATGTTATACCCCAGTAGGCATATCCTTACCACTAAAGCCAAAACAGCCGTGTGATAATTTAGTTCTTTCTCACTTTAATTATTGCGACGTCATTTATCACTCGTGTTTGGATTCTAATGATTCCAGGCGCATTCAAGTTGTGCAGAACTCTTGTCTGCGTTTTATTTTTGGCGTTCCTAGACGGAAACATGTTTATGTCTAAACAACATTGATGCTGAGCTGAAGATACTACCACCTCAGATTTTTAAACGTAAACTTAAGCGCATCTTGTTTAATGTGACTGTTTAGTGAACGAACTTCTCAAATTTTCAAGAGAACTTTATTGTTGGGCTTCTTGCAACAGGCTTTTACTTCCTCTTCACTATCTTACTCTTCTATTAACTCCTTTCATTTAATTATCTCTTTCTCTGTTTTCTACTATTTACTCTCACTCTTTGCTTCTCTTCTCTCTCTTACATTATTTACTGTATTCTCCTCCTTCTCTCTCCTCAATTATTTCCAGTTATTCTCTTTTCTCTTTTTTCCCTTTTCTTGCTCCCCATGCTTTCCTTATATTTTTATTCTTTACATGCTTTTTTTTTTTCATTTTCATTGTTTCTTTAGCTTTAGTTTTAGTTCTAGGTACGCCAGGTTGAACAGTATGCTCCTTACGAACTTATTGATGGCGTACCTTCTGGTTTGACTTAATTAATTAATTACACATTGCAACATGCCTTTAGTTTAATTAGTTTTCTCTTGTGTTATGTATTACTATTATGTTTGTTTTCCTTACTGTCAAACCAATAAACATATTATTATTATTATTATTATTATTATTAACTATTCAGGTAATGTAAATTATAATATAAAGCATCGCGCACTTCCAATTTTATCATTAAAGCTGGTTCTTGTCCGATGAAAATTGTATCACAAACTCTTTTAAACGGATACTTAACGTTACGCTTCGTCAGAAGCTGTCGAACGACTGCGAAACGTTAAGTGTTTGTGCGCCATTTAGTGTCCGTTTAAAAGAATTTGTGATCCAATTTTATCGGAAGTCCAATACTAACTTTTTTTACCTTAAATGAAACATCTTGTATATTATTGCATTCGCCGTTCAATCCTAATTTTTCTTTATTACAATGAATCCTCGGTGTTATGCAAAATTCTAAATGTGATTTATGTATTTATCTTATGTCTATTATTATTATTTTAGAAATATTCATTGTTCCAACTAAAAAGCAACCCACCACATGTGATCCTTATTTATGTAAATGAAATTCTAAAGCGTAATAACGAAACCGCGGACTAAAAAGTACCATCGCAGCTACTTCCAAAAGGGAGGCTTGCTTCGCACGATCCGATTTCATCAGTACGAATTGTATTGAGA
Source organism: Dorcus hopei (assembly GCA_033060865.1). Taxonomy (NCBI): domain Eukaryota; kingdom Metazoa; phylum Arthropoda; class Insecta; order Coleoptera; family Lucanidae; genus Dorcus; species Dorcus hopei. The sequence goes on from JAUPFK010000019.1 coordinate 1,179,511, forward strand.
ATACGTACTCGATTATTATTAAAAAATTTAATATTTATTATTTACTCATGAATATCGTGGGAATTTGCTTTGGCGCCGCTGGCTTTGTGACGCGGTGGTAATGAGTATAATTCATATTGATACATTATCGAAGAATTTAGACGTCATTAAAGCATATTTTGTAAAAAGAATGTACGCTAGCATACACCAATGCAGGATAACAAACAGACCTATCATTGCTGCGTGCATCGCGTAGATAGTATGGCGAAATGACTGGTAAATGGAGGCAGGTACTTTTCAGTCCGCGGTTTGATAATAACGATACTTGAAATCAGCGGCGGCTGGTGCAAGTGAAATTGGGAGTATTATGGACATATTCGTTGAGCGCTAGTTTTGTCTAACACAATTTCGTATGCATCGATCTACGCTACTTCAAGTTAATCTGAGAAATTGTGATTAATTTGAACCATTCACCACTGCTAATTTTTTACCTTTAAAGGTAGAAATTCGCTTAAATTAGGAAAGATTAGATGACTTCCGTGCCGATTCTGAATTTCTAATCCAAAAGAAAACAATTGTACCGCTACTTGTCAAAATAATAAATTTTATTTTGTATTTTTTAAAATAAAATATTTATAGTACGCCTTGTAGTAGAATTTATAAAATTCAATTAAATGTTTCAAAAACGACTGACAAAGTTGCAAAGAATCCGAAAATATAGTCATATAATTAATTGTTTTTTGTGAAAATCTACAAAAGCCTGTACAGCCCGTGTAATAGTCTCTATAAGTTTTATTTCAAACATTTTTATGAATAAGAAAGTTAAAGGGAAGAGGGGGGGGGGAATTCTCGCATTGATATTCTGTACGTTTCGATTCATTATTCTCATTCCAAATCTATAAATGGAGCAAATGAAAAGCGTTCCCGTGGAGCAAGACCAGCAACGACAAAGAAAAACATCATCATTAACAGCAGCAGCAGCTCTAAGGAAGTCTTTCTGCAAGAAAATACATCGGCAGAACTAAGAATTTGTAACACGGTATTCCAGAAGCCATAAAAAGATGAACAGGTTTACTTGTATGCACAATTTTGTATGTTGTAAAAGAAGGTATTTTCTGAACGAAAATATTTACATATCACAAATGCTTTGAAACGGACACTGAATATGCGCACTAACACTTAAAGTTTCGCCATCGTTCGACAGCTTCGTCAGAAGTGGAAAAATATAAACAAGTTTGCAAAATAAACAAGGTTGTTAATGGAAACTGAAAACGTAAATTGATCTTTTTCTTTAATTCTAAAAATTAATTTTAAACATACCTAATATAATAAATATTTTATTTTAATAAAAGTTAAAAATTGACAGACCTATATCCTGGTTAAAAAATCGAGAAAACTACAAAATATACGAATATCGTTTAAATTTGCAAAATCTGTACGTTTGTTAATAGAATTCGATGACATTTTTATTTTGCACATTTTTATAATAAAATATTTATGGCGGATTTCACAAACGTTACTTAAATTTAATCATCCGTTAAAAGTAAACGTTGCCATGGTTACATGTGTTGAAGGTATAGAATGGTTATTCTTACTCGATTATTAAAGTTAAGTGACGTTTGTGAAATCCAGCGTTACTGTTTTATATTTCAGTGCTCTTAATGAAATTGACAATTGTTACTCTCATACATTTTGTGCGGGAAGCTCTTAATATGTTGCAATAAAAAATTCAAATCTCTTAAACTTTCGAACAACATTCTAGAAAATGTGGATTGGCAACAAATGAAGAGGTTACAGAGAATTTTATTAAGTTTAGTCAGATAGTTACCAAGCTACCAAAATATTGTAATAAATTGGGCGGCAAGCAATGCAGAAAAACAGCGCACATTCTACGAGTATTTCTGGAATGCAATAAAAATCGCTTGCGTCAGCTAATTAAAATATTCTGTGTTAAAATCAGCATGGGTACATATCTGGTAAGTCAACTTCGACGGCGATTACTACGTTCTATTTACAAATATTACAATCTATTGAGGTAGGGGAATGTCCAGTTGGAATCTTTTGGGACTTGAGCAAGGCGTTTGACTGTGTCAATCATGAATTGTTACTAAATAAACTGGACAGATATGGAATTCGTGGTATCCCTCTGAATTTGATCACTAGTTTTATCTCCAATAGGAAACAATATGTTGGTATTAATAATGTAAAATCTAACTTAGAGTGTTCCAGCATTGGTGTACCACAGGGTTCCATTTTGGGTCCAATTCTGTTTGTTATTTATATTAATGATCTGAATTATCTAGAGGTATCTGGAAATTTTATCTTTTATGCAGATGATACGTCCTTGAATATTTCGAAAAAAAATGAAAATCATTTAACACAAAAATGTCAAGAAGCTTTAAGTAAAATGTACAACTGGTTTATGAATAATGGTTTACTTTTAAACTTTGATAAGACTGGTGCAATTAGATTCCATAATAGACAGAAGGTGTGTGATAAACCAACACTTGTGGTAAGTAATGATTATATATTGAAGTGTACGGACTCATATGTTAAGTTTTTAGGGGTCACAGTGGATGAAAACTTAAACTGGAATAGGCATTGTAGGGAACTTGCAAAAAAAATTAATTCTATCTCATATCAACTACTCAGCTTAAAAAATGTCCTCAATGTACAGCAGCTATTAAAATTATATTACGCTCAAGCGGACTCTAGGCTTCGCTATGGTATCTGTATGTGGGGCTCTTCTGCTGCGGCGAAAGAGGTTTTTATTTCCCAGAAAAGGGCTGTGAGAAGTATGTTCGGTATGTCGGCTAGAGACTCATGCAGGGATGTTTTTAGATATTACAAAATTTTAACGGTTCCTGACATTTATAAGTTTGAACTCTGTTTACACTTTTTTAAATAAATACAAGTTTTTTCATGTTCATGATGTCCACCATAAAGATACTAGGCAAGATCATTTATATATTCCTCATAACAAATATAACACCATTTTGAACACACCTAATACGTTGGAGCCCAAAATCTTTAACTCACTTCCAGAAGAAATTAAAGAAGCTACTTCTATAACAATTAAAAAAGAAATTGAAGGAGAAGTTGGTAAATACCCGTAATTATGCCTTCAATTCTACAATGTAGGCGCACTTTATTTAGCTTGTTTGTTAATACTGTCTCAATGTATCTTGTCTCTTTACCAAATGTTTGTGCATTGGCTTTAGATCTAAATTTAAATTTAAGTCTAAGTTTGTGACAATTCCTATACATGTATTTCATGTCAAAAGGAAATAAAGAATTATTATTATTATTTACAGTTGGTTCTTGTCCGATGAAATTTGTATCACAAAATCTTTTAAGCGGACACTAAATCGCGCACTATACACTTTACGTTTCACCGTCGTTCGATAGCTTCGTCATATAACATGACAACATATTTTTCACTTCTGACGAAGCTGTCGAACGACGGTGAAACGTAAAGTGTATAGTGCGCGATTTAGTGTCCGCTTAAAAGATTTTGTGATATTATTATTATTATTATTATTATTATTATTATTATTACTATTATTATTATACAAGTTGCTGATGAGCATGCGCACAATAGAAATTGCGTCTTGTTGCAGTACAAATTGCATCATGCATTTTTAAACACTCTTCGCCGGAGAGAAACGTTATCTTCTTTTACTATTCCTCCATCTTATTCTTCAAATGTATGTCGTTGTTTATTCGAACTTCTTTTAAATATTTATTTGTGCAATTTCCTTTCTGCTTGCTATTGTCTTTTATTTAATTATTTAATCTTACGTATTTCCATGTCATTTGACTTTTTTGATTAAATTAATCGTTGATTAATCGCGTTACACCAACATTTATTTTGCTGGTCGATATTTTGGCACAGGCTCTATTTTGCATCACTAATTATTTCAATTTACAGAAATACAAAAAAATAAAGAAATAAATCGTTATTAGGAAAGCCATAGACACCTTATAATTAATGATAATAAATGACAAGCATTTCCTTGTTTGGTTTACGCATACTCCAAATGTTCGAAAATTACTCATTTACATGCGATTGCGTAAATTTAGATAATGAGGTTCCTAATTCAACAATCTCTGATAATCTGCAAGACCAACAAAAGCTAAAAAACAAAACTTTATAAAATTATTAAAATTCTTTTAAATTAACGTGCATACAGGCTTATGGGAACATTTTATTTATTATTCATTGTTTCGTTAAGATATAATTTAATTAGAGTTAAATTTAAAGCAATTAGAGTTAAATTTAAAGCATTCGTCTTCATTCGGTATTTTTTCGTTGTGAAGACGTAATAAATTTAAAACTAAATATTTGCCGCGCGTCCTCGCTTGCAGATGAATTCTCGTCGTAATTATCTAATATTATCGATGACTCACTGCGTTAATTAAATAATTATACTTGACGGAAGTACATATATTAATTATTTGAGCTTAATTGTTGAAACTGTTTTAAATCGTAAGTTGAAAATTATAATGTGTATTGCTAATTTTATAGTGGTGAATTTTTAATAAAAATTAATACCTGTCCCTTGACCAGTTTGGATTTTACCTTGTGTGATAGTTCGGTGATCTTAATTGACCTATTAAAGGCCTTCGACTCTATGTTTATTATTCATCGGGGAATTAAATACTGTAACATTTTCGTTGTGATCGTACGTACATACAAGCATAAGTGATACCGAACGTTCACTATGCTCAAATGTCACCACACCAGAAGTTATTGTCAAAATCCATGATACAATTGAAAGACCGCAGTGTTTGATAGTTTTATCTTTTCTTTGTGTTAAACATGACAAACATAAACATAACATAGACTGATAACAATGTCAGAGGACCGAGTTACAATAAACATTCACTCACCCTTTGGTTAGATCTCTTTTTCCCTGCTTTCTTTCTCTCTTTCTCGTTCACTGCGGAGCAGAGGATAAACGTCTTAACATCTGGGCTTCGCTTTTCGATTCGACAAGGACGTCATGCAAAATTACAAATAACCATTTACGAGTATCTACTCAAGACTATAGGACTTATTTACTCACCGGGGCCCTCTCCCGGCTCCGCCCCTTTCCAGCGGCGACTCTAGATGCAGAAGCTCCCTTCTGGGATACGAATTCACGGAGACGGTGTCCTCGAATGTCCATCTTCGTACTTCGCATGCATAAAGACAAACCTCAGGTGGATATTAGCATACCTTGCCTTCTGAGCGTACGTTCTCAGAATCATTGGTACTACTGCCTCCTACAGTGTTGCTACACCGGCCTAAGCACAGTCAGCACCAAGTCATGACCTTTCTTGGAAAGCACAATGCAATCACCTGGTCAGGTATTACAACTAGTTGTTTTTCCAGCATCTACTACTCACGCATCTGCAGTAGCGGATAAGGTCAAATGCCGTATACACGTGAAATGATCCCCCCCACTCTCTCCGTTTAAGGCGAATGAAGAGCGATCATCCTTCATGATAGAATGCCCAATCTCTCTCTCCGAGCCATCAGCGGACATCACGTGATTGGCACCTTACTCTATCTCAGAGTATCATCTACCATCAGCAAGCCTTTTACTCTCGCACAATTACTTCATCACATGTTCTTGCAATTTACTACAACACTCGCGAGCCCGTTTGCGTAATTAGCGTAACTTTACCAAGACGTTCGCCCTCAAGGACCGCGCCTCGACTGAAGTGCTTTCGTTCCTTCTTTCCTTGCATCTCTCTACCTGAGACGCACCCCGTATCTTATCCCAAACCATAAGATAAAATAAACAAACGTGCTTGTGTTTTACGGATACATTGAAAATTCGTAAACTTTCTTAAATTCTAAACTTGATAAAATATACAACGACAACAGCAGAAAGACCAAGAAACTGTCCTTTCTACTAGCGAACCTACGCCGTAGAAAGTGGTTTCACCGGCCAACATGGTCATGGCCACAGGATGCACACGGCGTAATCCACTTGGATTTTCTTGAAAAGGGAAAATAATCAACGGCGAATATTATTCTAGCTTATTGGATCGATACAACGTTTTGAAAAAAAAAAACGGGTGCACTTATTATGTACAGTTGTCAGAGCCAGAATCTATTAATTAGGTTTCGAATTGTTTTCACAACTATTTACTATATTCTCCAGTTTTAGCCCCCTCCAACTATTTCTTGTTTCCGAATTTGAAAAAACGGATCGACGGACAGAAATTCAACTCAAATGAGGTGAACAATGCAACAATCGCCTATTTCGAAAGCTCGGGGAAATCATATTGTTCGGAAGGAATCGAAAAATTGGCTATCCAGCTAAAAAGGCGACGTTGAAAAATAAAATATTTTTTGCCGAAAAAATTACTTGTTCCATTTTTTCTGTACTTATCACTCTGCCCCCGTAGCTAGGGATATAAATAGTGAAGTAGTGTCATTATTCTGTATCATCAGAACAGATTTTAGGTTATATTCACCTCAGAGGACGTCTTGTTCTGCAAGTTATTTTAAATTTTATACCTCCAAGTTTTTGGAAACGTACCTTGAAATGTAAACAATAACATTATGAGATCGTGTAGTGTATCAAAAAAAAAATTAGTCGATTGTACAAAAAATTCTGGTTTAAAAAGTTTGTGGCTCCTAGAAGAACCGTTTGTTGAGATATGAGATCGAATAAGTGAAAATTACGACCGATTTGGAAAACCAAAAGAAGCCCAACAGTACATGGGAAACACAAAAGAATCAAATGATAAAAATAATTATAAAAACGCAAAACAAGATTCTAGAGAGAGTTCGGATAACTAGTAGAGTTAATAAACCATGAATTGCCGCCAAAAGTATAGCTACCTTGTTTTTGGAGTTTATTTCCACACATACACTACTTACACTCTTGCTTTCACTGATGGTTCTGTCCTCAAACAAAGTGGGTTGCCCATTTATTATTTCGTTGCTCTTATACCTTCCCTCCTTCCAGTATTTATACGGCCGAACTACATGAAGTCTCTGAGGTTGTTTTGTACTTTGTACCGATTTCCTCAGTGTCATTTAAGGTATTTCTGATGTCTTCACGAATGATCCGTTAATCTAACGTATTCTTTGTAACACAGCTGATTTTACCGCAGAATGTGTTTCCATTTGCTTCCAGGACAAATGGGCATACGAGGTAATGAGCTACCTGATGCTACTTCCCGCTTGGTGACTTCGATTCTGTCGACTGTGTTTCAATGTATTGCACTGACTGTCCTAGAGACAAAATAGAAAAGTGGCAAGAGGAATGAAACTGTTCAACAATTTTCTTCTTCAAATGAAAGCTTCAGTTAAGCCGTGATAGCTACCATCAAGTTCAACCTCCTTGCGTCAATTGTTGTTTTCTTTTTTCTTTCGCCATATTAGGTTGGATACATGGCGTCTAGGGTACGTTCAGGCCTATCTGTTTCCAGAACCGTAAAGATTCGGATTTTTATAAACACTTTTTAAACTCAACTTTTAGTACAGAAACAACACCTGTGTTGCATTGTATATGTATACTATGCAAGAAAACAAATCTAGATGTTCGTGAGAAACGTCACAGTGAAGACACATATTGCTGTGATATTACCAATATGAGGGTAAGAAGGTTCAATTTTCAACAATCATAATGAGAACACGTGCAGCAGCAAGAAAGAATATCTCTCGTTGACAATTACATTCGACACCGATGATGTAGGACTTTCAGAGTTTCTTCAACAATAAACACCGTTACTCCATACAAAAACACAGTCTTCTAGGAAAGCTTCAAATTTTAGGTCACAAACCAATACCGAGTACCAAAAGCAATAACACCAGCAATAAAACAAAAGCTACAGTTTCTACTCACCAAAACTAAAAGCAATAAAGCAAAAAAAAATACACATCTCTGATGAAGACATAACATGGATCGACAAATTAAGAAAATTTTTCAATTTTGAAACGATTTAAAAAACAAATTTTTCTAAAGTTTATAATCAGTAATTAAAAAATGGTCACTTACCACAATTATATTGTCACGAGCTTAGGGGTGCGCCACCGTGTTATGAGCTGGCTAGATACGTATTTCGGCAGCTACGCTGCCCTCTTCAACTAGATGTAGTTCTATTGCTTTTTGTTTCTTTTTTGATTAATGCACGAACTGATAAAATTGATAAATTTTGATTAATGCACGAACTGATAATAATATATAAATATAAATATATAATTTATTCTAAATTAACAAGAAACTACGATATAAATACAGTTTGTTACATGGATCTTTTTACGCACGTCATTGATTTAATCCGTATGAAACACATCAATATTTCAAGCCAAGTAATAAATCGTAAGTTTTACTTTACAAACATTCATATAAAGACATTCCTTTTTTTTTCAATCTGAACGAGTGACGTATACTCTCCGGCACATAAAACGAAATGCTGTACCAATGTCACAGCCATAAATAGCACTGTCTAAGGTTCATTTTTGAACGAATTTATTGCTTTTCGTTTTTAGTGCCGGCGATGGTACCTAGATACAATAACTACTAGTACCATTTGTCAATGGCGTGCGTAAAAAGATCCATTTAACAAACTATGCATTTTAGTTGAACAAGTTAATACGCAAACTGTTAAAGAAACGCATAACGAAATATTCTTACCTGTGATATATTGAAAAACAATTAATAAATATATGTAATTACACCTATTTGACAGCGGAGCGAACCCATATCGGAAAATTTTGTGTTTTTACAAATAGACCTTCACTCCGAGTTTTTGTGAGTATTGTGTAAATAAAGCTTCCACAGGTGCGGTTTATTGCATTTTGTTGAATATGAATTGACCAAATAATGCATGCATAAGTAAGCAGAGGTTTTAAAATAAAATGACTATACCGTCTTGTGATAGGTCAGTTTTTTTTTTTAATTTTTCAACAGATGAGAAATCTACATAAGTAGCAGCACATATTTTAAGATTATATAATTAAAAACAGTTGAAGGTAATAATTAAATATTTTTATTTAGAAATATTGTATACAGCGTCTGCTATGCAACTAGGTTCCCGGTGTGATAGCTTCGGGTCTAATATTAACAGCACCTATTTGCAGAATTATTCTTTCTGTATACATAATTAAATAATTAAACTTATTCAATTTTCCTTAATGTTCTTTTAACCCCTTCCATCATACGCTGTATCACACTTATATTGACATAAAACAAAATACGCTTTTTCAACTGATCCGTTGTTATTACTTACCAACCATCTTTCTATACTAGTTGAGACAAAATGGCTCAGAAATGTTTGATCGGACTCGCCTGGAACGTTGGAACACGTTAAGCTGGGTACACATTGGCCGCACCGCATCTGTATTGCAACGTTGCAATACAGGATCGCTGAAAATAAAAGTTAATGTACCCGTCATGCACCTCGAACGCACCATTGCGCACCTCGCACGAACCATTGGTGCATTCGAGGTGCATGACGGGTGCATTAACTTTTATTTTCAGAGAACTTGTATTGCAACATTGCAATACAGGTGCGGTGCGGCCATTGTGTACCCAGCTTTAGGAGGGTTAATCTTATTCTGGACAAAATATATATTGTTGCTGTTTAACCATTTCAGCGTAGAATTGGCGTGCATTTAAAAAAAATGGAATAGTTCGGGAAGGCATTTCGACTGATAAATTAATGCATACACAGGTACTCCAGACATGTTTGATGTTGAATTGCTGAAACGGATGTATGACTGCATTTTTTTTTCTTATCAATTAGTTAAACTTTATTTCTTTTATCACTTATTCTTTGTTCCCTTTTTTCGTTTGTCTTCTGTATGTTTTGGTCTCAGTTGTCCCACCCTTTCATATCTATTTTGGTTCCAACCTTTGATTTATTTTTAGTTAAGAAAAAACGTTTTATTTTTCAAACGTTAACTAATCAAATTATTATTAGACATTACACACGTTCGGCGTTTCTGAAACATTTTACTCTGAGAATCCCTTGCAAGGTTTAAAATTAGGGAGCATCCCAATGAACCTTTATTTGTATACAAAAATTTTCTTTATTTTTAAATTTGTCTTCTTATTATATTTTTCCCATACGCCAGCAAATAATTTTAACTTTAACATTTTCTTTTACTATATACGAAAATGTTTGTATACAGCTTGCGAATCACTGCTAAGGTCGCACCGACACTTTTTTCTGTAGTAGGGCTTAGAAGTTGCTCTCGCATCATTACTTGCTCCGCTTTAGTTTATGTGAGGAGCTTGATCTGTGCAGATTTAACTTTTGCTTGGCCCTTTCGTTGCTTTCTTATAACATCTTTTAACATTTATATTATTTCGTTTCTTTAAATAATATTGAATTAATAAATTTACCAATTATGGACATTTTTTCATACCAACAAAAAAAATATTACCATTGCTGATAGTTAATCAGGGAAATTACACGTATATTACAAATAAAATTTACAACATTGTAGAAAAAGAAAACAGATGAGTTTTTCTGTAAGGGTCATGTCATGAATTATGATTGCGACTGTACATTTCGCGTCCAATTAAATTGATAATGATTTCATTCGAAAATTTTACAGCTCTCTACTTATCAACGTGATTCGCATTATGTATAATATATGTATGTAAGTGCCTGGATATAATTGGATACAACTCTACATATAACAAACAAAAACAAGATAGTATCGTCTGCAAAGACTTTTGCGTGTATCGTGTTAATGAAACGACCAGAAAGGATACACTCGTGCACGCACACAATGGAATGAATAGTCATAAATACGATGTGACCAAATACATGAACTTGCCATTTACGAACAGAAGGACCTTGTTGATACGCGACGGCCAGCTGAAATGAGCGGTGTTTACGCAATGTTTATGCAATAATTAATACCCGTTTCGATTTTTACTTAATGGCACGATATGGTGCCGTGCAATGCATCATATTAAAAAAATACCTTGTCCTTGCACCTAATAATTTTCACTTGACATGGTTTCGATAATTTGGCCAAATAAAATTTTGGAGAACGAATTAGTTGTCACGTAATTAACATGCAAATGATGATGCTATTAAAATACAGGTTTACTTTTTGCGTAAAACTTTTAATATGTCGAGTCTGTATAAATAACCCAAACAGTTTCTGTTATGTACGGTGAATTTACAATTCGTTAACACAGGAGAAAATTACACCATTTATAGAAAAAGCGTATACAGCGTATTTTGGTTTCGAAATTGGACATCAGGATAAATCTTAGGCCTCGCATATAGTTGTGCACGTTGTGAAGTTACTTTGGGAACTTGGCTTAATAAGAAGAGCCATGGTATGCCATTTGGAGTTCCAGTGATTCGGAAAGAACAGGCAAACCATTCAACCGATTGTTACTTTTGCAGCACGAGAACATTCGAATTTTCGGGTAACAACGTGAAGAAAATTAGTTACTCGAGTTTACCATCGGCTACTAGACCGATAGCTCATTTAAACGCTTTGCTAGTTCTTAAACCCACTACAACTCTGTGGGGAAAGAACATAGTAGCATGGAGAAAGAAGGGCAGAATCGGCAAACACTGACGAGGAATTTGTACGTATACCTGAAGAAGAAAAGCCACATTTAATCACGCAATCAGATTTCAGCAACTTAGTTAGGGATTTAAACTTGCCTAAGAGAGAAGCAGAAATCCCCGGTTCTAGACTACAAGAGGGGAAATTGTTGGCACCTGATACACGTATTTCTATTGTATCGCCATCGTCAAAAAGAGTTCTCCGAATATTTCTCAACTGAAGACGGTTTCTCCTCTTGAAGTAACATTGACAATTTGATGGTGGCATTAGAATATGAACATAATCTAGAAGAATGGCGTCTCTTCATGGACTTATCCAAATTGAGTTTGAAAGCTGTTTTTTTTTTCTTATGAGAAACACTTAGCAGTCAGTTTCTATTGGCTACGTTCTGCACATGAAAGAGTCGCATAAAAATATCGTACATCTTCTGTAAAAAATTAATTACAAAAACCACAAACGGTACATCAATGCTAATTTTAAGACTGTAGCCATGTTACTTGCATTACAACTTGGTTGTACAAAAAATTGCTGTGTTCTCTGCCAATTGGACAGTAGGTCAAACTGAAATTTGGTAAATGTATTTGCCTTGAGTCACTATAATTCTGTCGTTGTAAAACGTTCATCAAAGTTGGTATAAAGATGACATGTTTCGATAAATCACTATTTTAAAAGCTTTAACAACTTCTTTAAAGCTCGTGAAGGAAGACAACTTAGTTAAGATAGATAATCCTTATCAAACTTATTTAAATAACTCATGTTATTTTTTTAAATTCGTCCTTATTTAATTTTTATTTCCTTGTTTATCAGCCAATTTATACATTTTAATGTATATATAATATGTATATATAAACATAATTACATTCTAGAAGCAGATTAATTGAAAGATATACGGAAAACGAATAAATAAACATTCGCTTCCCACTTAACATTTTTGTGATTCGCAAATTATCATTTTCTTACTAACTCGCAATAATCTCATGTTTGTAGTTTGTTCCGCGTTCAAAAATTACAACAATAACCTTCGATAAATCCGCTGTAAGCGGAAGGTATTAAAGTTCTCCGGTGTGCACAAATACTTTCTAGAAATATTATTTTGTAGGTGTTTCCAAGGACTGCAGGACGCACTTGACTATGAGAATTATGATTTTAACTTAAATATTATACAATACATTATCATCATCATCGAAAAGAGTGAATCTGTTGTAATAAAATTTTGGAAATAAGAAGCTGATTAACATTGATTAGACCTAGCATTGTATTAATTTAGTGGTCCGAGTATTGAAATTCAATATTTTTCTGTGTATTGTAAATAATAATTAATTTCATAATAAAAGAGTACGTACCTGTATAATATAATAGAGTTGTTAAATTGTCAAGTTATTCAATTTATAGGACGTTTAATTATTCAAAGGAAAAAAAATAATTTATGGACTTTGAGAATAGAAAAAAAACAAACTTTATATTTTAATTGGTTAATGAAACTTATTTTAAATTTCATGAGATCCTATAACATGAAAATAAGAAAATTTTCCAACTTGAATTTCCAATATTTGCTACAAATTTAAAAGTACCTGTACGAACTGACTTAGAGATGGGTAAATCTATGACCTTACAAGTGCATTGACAATTGTGAAAGAATCGTTCTTATTAAAGTAAAAGTAATTTCAGTTTTTTATATTAATTCGTTCGTACATTCTCGGGATATTAAAGAAGAACAAAATTTTGAAAAACTAACACCTGTATGATAAAGTTGCATTTTTTGACGCGTGTTTTTATGAACTTATTTTTTTCATGGGAAATCTGCTATTTTTTTATGTCATCTCTAGTATGTTTAGTGTAGAGAAATGACTTTATAAGTATATATGAAGAGTGGAAATTCAAAAGGGTCTAAGTGCCATTTCCAGAAAATTTCAGGCAACGCCTGTTTAGGAGTCTATGTGTCATTTTTTTTTAATGTGTTTAGTTGATTTATTCTTGTTTTCTTTACTTAACAAAACTTTTTCAAGAAAGATTTTATTTATTTTATGTTCTAGACATATTTTATGTAGGATCTCAGCGTCATTTTTTTTTGGCACTTAGACCCTTGTGAATTTCCACTCTTCATATTGCTATGTTATTTTGATATTTCAAAATTTTCACCCTGTAGATAATTAGTTTAGGTTTATTATTTTTGAAGTTACAATTTAACTAAAATGTTAAATAATTGTATTTTACCTAAGTTGTTCCAGAACACTTGCGAAATTTTATTTTGACACAAATAACTAAAACACTTTTCTGCCCGATCTAGAAAATGTCAATTGACCCACTTGAAGTTACGCTTTCGCCAACAACGAAAAGCTGGTTCAACCAGAGATTCCGAGAAGTACTCCAGGATGATCAGGAACATTGCGATGACAACCTCACACAACAGGAGTCGAGTTCCAAGACATCCAAGGATGAAGTGCTGTCATCCGAAGTCGAAACTCCAGGACGAACCGATCACGTCATCGTGGAAGACGTTTCAAGATTATCTAGAACGTTTCAAGAGTATCCAGGCGTGGCAAGTTCATCCAGCACGCTAGAAGAGGAAATCCGAAGCAAACCTCGAGCCTACTTCTACAAGAAGAACGGAGGAAGACGTCGTATTCTTGTAAAACTCAAGAACCAAGACAGAATCCGTCTTTCAAAGTTAGATGCAGTTGGACTGGGCCTCTTCAAGATGTAACTTCATATTTGCAACCTATAAGACTAGAAAGTTATTATTTGTGTACAAGAATTTTGATTTGTTTACAATCTTAGGATTTTTAATTTTTCTTATGTTTGGAGTTACAGAATATTTTGTACCTTGAACTCTCTATAAAAGGAAGATTTCTGGGTAATCCAGGCAATTCACCTTAAGCCTTGAGCAGCAGTAGATGCAATTCACTTTAAGTTGAGCAGTAGTACATTGAATTCAATTCACTCTCTGCATTTAGCAGTGAACTTTCATAATTTGTAGTTAGCTTTGAACAGTCTAGTGTTAACATTTAACAATTGTAATCAATCTTAAGCTCCTTCAGAGAACATTTTATAATCGATGGTAGTGAGAACAAAACGTAAGAACATTCCATTTATTAGTATGGTTAGTTAAACATGCTTGTCTAAGAATATTACGTAAATACTTACCAACAGGTAAAAGTTTAATTCAAACAAAGGACACTCTTGTTAAAGGAGACCATAATAGCATTTTTAATTAAAAAGTTTGATTAAAATTTCCATCTACCTACAACGCAGTTTATGACAACTCAATTTAAGTAAAATATAAATTGATGTGCATTTACACTAATATTCCAAATGTACTAACGATTACTTCCAACCAATCTTGTGTAAATGTAAAATTTGAGAATGTTAATAAAAAACAAATATTATTATTAATAAACAATTTCTATGTTAATCTTTAAAATCGATTTTTACTTGCCTGAATACACTTCACGTAGTGTGACTAAAATAACCGACATTTTAAAAATCAACACCATTAGGACAAATACATTCCAGAACCCAGTTCAACAAATTTGTTTAGCAATACAATTTGGTACCCTGAGATATAACATCAATAATCAATTTACTAACGAAAAGAGTATAATGTTAAAATTTTTATGCGTGACTTTGTCATTTGAGTTAAAAATTCTGATCCTAAAATTTAACAAACAAATTTCATTTAACTCGCAAAAACATCGCAATATGTATGTAGTTATGTAGAATGTACACTTTTTTTATATTTTGCATGCCATCTAAAAGCTTTATTTTAGGAATTAGAGAAAAACTTTAAGCACAAAAGTTGTAGGGTTTTATTCGTATTATCTTCTAGAGTTATCACGAAGAGCAAAACCGCATCGCAAAGTGGAGAAAGAAATACAAATTGTGTTTATTTTTTTTAATGGAATACCCTGCGCACTGTTGACTGAAATAAAAGATCACGTTTTTCTGATTTCAAAAATGTATACATACTATGTATATTGATATGTGGATGACACATTTGTGACGTATTTAAGTGTAAAGTTTAAAGTACAAATAAATTAATATTTAAAAAGTCAAGGTGGCCAGGAGAAAATGATTATTATTAATTCATTTTGAAAAGTTTCAATATGGTTTCAAATATTCGAATTCGGATTGTCATTTGCTAACGAAGAGTGATTTAGAAGTGTTTTTAATGTTAATGTATTGATATTAGAATTCAAATGTCACAAACGGTTGATCCAAACATCAATATACAGGCTGTCCCATGGCATTACTGCCATAGCTTAAGAGCGTGTTGCTAAGGTCATTTTAAATAAAAAATGTCTTATGAGCATGTGTCCAAAACTCATTCGTAACGGATATGCAAGCATTTTTAATTTTAAAAGTCTATGTCCGGATATACACTAAAAATAGTGATCTTATTGAGAGTCCATAATTAGGTGTAATATTTAATTAAAATTAATAAGAGGAGTACTTCCTAATTTGATAACTTTTTAATTAGGCTACCGGTATCGATATAAAATCTTCATCAGGCAGCTATCGTCATAATGTGAAATTTTGAAAATACTTTCATTGGACAGAAGAAGGAGAAATACTACATACACTATTCTGTCCAATGAAAGTGTTTTCAAAATTTCACATTATGACGATAGCTGCCTGATTTTATATCGAAACCGGTAGCCTAATTAAAAAGTTATCAAATTAGGAAGTCCTCTTCTTATTAATTTTAATTAACTTAAGGTCGAGATAGCCATCTCCATGTTATTCGACGAATAACTTGATTTTTCTGAATTGTTGATTGATTTTTTATGAATTGTTTCCTTGGTAGTTATTCGTCTAATAACTATTATTAAGAGGTGGATATCTCCGCCCTAAGAATAGTATTTATTTATTTATTTAGAATGGAGGAGGGTAAGAGGTCACTTGACCAAAATCCTCTTGACTACTTCTTATGGGGATATCTGAAAAGTCTCGTTTAAGCCAAAAACTATGACACTAGAGAAGAGCTTATTGTTAGAATTTATTATAAACGCAGCAGATATTATTTGTGCTGATCACACACACACACACTGCAAAAATTGTGTTTCGTGATGACTAAAGACTCCAACTCTCAAGCCCGAATGCATAGGCGCTTCGATGCACGCCTGGCGCCGATCGAATTATCGAATTACGAAGCTGCGAGCATTATTTCTTTGATATAGCGATAATATTTGGATCAATTTTGTCACATTTTAATTTGTTATTTGCTATATTTTTGATGATCGATATAATTTAAAAAAAAAGGACGAAAATATTCGTTATACCTACGTATCATATAGTCGTAAACAGCACTGGTTAATTGGCCAGTCGACCGATTGATATTTACAGGGCATCAGCGCATCAGCGCCAGCGGTGAGTAACATACAACTGGGCGGATAAACGGATCTTTTAATTGGAGACGTTAGTGACATTGCCGTCTTGAAGTCCAGGCCATCAGGTTGAAACGTGACGTCACCGTAAGAGGCCACCGTGACATAACCCTACTTTAGGCACATGTTTTTATTTGTGAAAATGTTTTATTTCTTTTATGTTTTTTTACTTTTTTTTATGTGTGGAATTGCGAAAAGAATATCTCTAAGACACTACTGATACTATAGGAATAGCCAGAAATATTTTTTATTTAATGATTTTGTGGTTTAAATGTGACCACTACACGATTGAAGTGACGATGAATAATGAATAATTTCTCCGAATTACATTTAATAAGTGACTTTGTATATATATTTTTAATAAATTTAATCTTTTTAGATTAAAAACTAATAGGCCAATGTTTTATCTATCACTTGAATTTCCACGTTTCACTGAAGGAACTTCGGAGAGGTATGCAGGCAGATTGGGTAAAATGGAAGGGTAGGCATCAGTTTTAAGGGTTAGTCGATGTCTTGGTAAGATTAATTTGGACCCTATAACACGCGTGTTTCATCGTCGAGTAAAAATAAAAGTGTAAACAGTAATAACCATCATCCTTTGTTACTTCATGACTTCTGACTACAAACTCTTTCCGAAAGTGAGTATTTTTTGAAATAACAAAGTCAGTACGAGGTATTTTCCTTAACCATAAGGAGCGCATGGGTTCTTCTTTCGGAAAGGAAAAAGTAGGAATATAGGAGCCACTTTTTGTGTTGGACGTGCAGTTTGGCACACCGCACTTGTTAGGCATTTTCTAGAAACAGGAACATAATGGGATTAATATAGTAGGTGTGGAGAATGATATATTATATTACTTGTGTATTTATTTCAACAGAAAATCAAAAAACCCAACACAACACAAGGATTTAAAAAAAATGTTCTAACCTATAAAATTATAAAAAAACCAACACTACAACTAATTAAAACACAAACACGTAGTTTTTTTAACCAAACACAACACGAAAACATCAAAAAACATAAAAATAACAACAATTAACATAAAACACTCGGAAAAACTAAAAAAATACACGAAAAGACTAGATATTAAAGTAACGAGAGACTCTTACGGTGACGTCACCAGGAACAAAAGCCGGTAACCTGATGGCCTTTACTTCAAGACGGCAATGTTAGTGATGACTGACGTCGATTCGGATATCCGACGTATGTCCGACGAAGATTATAATTGCATTCACCGTACAACAGAAATTTTCTACAGTAGTAAACAAGCTGCAATAAGTGCTTCTACATCAACACATTGTCACAAATGAACTGATTAACCTTTGTGATTCACTGAAAGCTTTCGCCTTGCGGCACAATAGGGGTTGGGTTGCGTAGGTCATGAAAGCCAGGTTCGTACTCAGTGTAATACTTTAACATATCTCCCAAACGATACCATTTTCGTAGTTTTGTTAGAGGAAGTTTTTATACAATGTGTCCACGGATCGACTTGACGAGAGTAAAAGCTTTTTTAATACCAATTTTACGCAAAAAAATTATTCTTTACAAAAGTTCTGCTTCTCAAGAAATGTCAGAAACAATGGTTGAATTTAAATTTTGAACCACAGTGTGTCCATAAAATTCTAATTTTTTAATTTAGTATTGCAGATATCAAAGTAACTTTTTTATCATTGGTCTTAGACAAAAAAATGTATTCTTTACAAAAAATTTAAGGTTCGAGCATCTTCAGAGACTACACATAAATTTAAGTTTTTTGACTACAGGTGTCTGAAATATTCGAATTCAAATAACCAAAGACACTTTTTATTATTGACTTTACGCAGTTACATTCTGTACAAAAACATTCATCTACTCGGCAAATCTCAGAAACCATACTCAAATTGGAGTCACGAAATACATGGTGTCTTCAAATCTGCTTGCTTTGTTTTCTACAAATTAATTTAAAAAGTATGAAATTTTCATGCTGTATGTATGGTCACCTATCTACTACTGCGATATGGCTCCTTATTTATCGGACAGCCTGTAATTATATTACGTATGTAGTTAGCTAGTCTTTATACAGTAAAACTTCTCCATTATGGATACATACGAGCCATAGTGAATTGTTCACATTATAGAGCGGTTCAAATGTAAATTGATTCAAGCGTTCCTTTCTTATAAGAAAAATAAACTTTTTTTTCAAGAAGTTTGAAATAGAATGATAGCTTAACGAAGCATTTTTGAATACAAATAGGTGGGGTTAAATCGTCTTATCCCTAGGAATTTGAGTTAAGCCATGTCAACGGAATTTAGAGACACCCTACATAACACGTGATATCAAGTAACAACTATCTATCTGTAGATAAAAAGAAAGTTTTATTAAAAAATAAATTGTCAAAATAACAAAAGATATGCACACATAATTTCACAAATAAAAATAAACTTTTATTTTCAAGAACTTTGAAGCAGAATGATAGCTTAACGAAGCATTCTTGAATACAAATAGGTTGGGTTAAATCGTCTTATCCCTAGGAATCTGTGTTAAGCCATGTCAACGATATTTAGAGACACCCTACATAACACGTGATATCAAGTAACAACAATCTATCTATAGATAGAAAGAAATTTTTATTAAAGAATAAATTGTCAAGATAACAAAAGATATGCACACATAATTTCAAAAATAAAAATAGTGTAAAAAATTTAAATTTAAAAAAAATTAGGCCTGCATGTAAGAACTGCTTTAATTAAAAAAAAAAGATCACTGATTTCGGTTTGCTTTTTTTGGAATAGATCTAATGAAACAGTATTCCAGATCTCTTTGGTGGGAACTCATCAAACCTCGTCAATTTTTCATTGCCTTTGTTCATAGAGCTTTTGTCATTGCTAGAGCTTCTTCAAAGTTATCGATTTTGTGAAAATCCAAGTCTTCTTCAATTTTTTCCATATCTTTATCTGAGGAATCGCTTGTAACGGTAATGGTGTAATTTGTTACAATAACTCTTATGTTATAAAGATATTTATCAATTTGTGCATATTCCTCTATTGTTGAAATAGTATTTTTGGAAGCTTTTAATAAGTTAGTCAATGTCAGTGAGTCTAATGTGTTGAATCTATGTTCATATCTGGGAGGATCGTAAGTTCTCTAAGCCTGTAACTCAACTATGCGAAAATGACGTCAAAATACGCAATTTCTGAACGATTGGTAGTTTTGTATGAGCGTCTACTTCATTTTGACGTCATTTTTGCATACGAATCTTGTCGCATGGTTTGAGAATCGGGCCCCAGTAGTGGAAATTTTGTTAGGGAATCAAAAGGATATTGCAAAATAGTCCCGATATGTTGAATTTTTTTTTTTAATTGAGGACTAACGTGAGAATTAAGATACACTTCTTACACGCACATTTAGGTAGAACAGGGAGAACGGTTCCACCAGGATATCAGGATAATAAAAGAAAGGTACCAAGAATATGACGACCGACCACTGTAAACGTTACAAAGGGATTATCCTGAACAAGAACTTAATAGAAAGTTGTACAGAAAATGTTTTTCATAATAATTTTTATATTTTTCTTTTTTTTAAGACTTACACTGATTCAAATGAAATGTTATAAGATATTATGTTAATTTTATATATGAGAACAGACTGCAGTAGATTGAAATTACCCTAAATCGGTTCTCAAAACTCTTGCTGCAGAATCACTGTTCCTCTGTGCAATTATTTGTATTATTTAAATTTAATTTTTTATCGTATTGTATTTAAAAAAAGGAAGCAAACATTTAATGTATATTCGTTAAATATAATCAATAATCGACAGCAAGTAATATAATAAAATAATATTTAGAATAACTAACCGCCGATGCCGCGCCGATTTTTTGATAATTTCAAGGTTTTAGCTCTATATAAATATTATACTGTGGTATACATGGAAATTCCAATTTTTATTAAATAAGATCTTGAAACCTGTTTTCTGGGAGACATCATATGCTTCTTTTATTTTATTAAGTTCCTAAATAACGAGACATTCAATAAACAACTCATTAAAGCAGGCCAAGGAAAAAAACAAGTACGTATTTTCTTAATTGTACAAAGCAACTGAAATGTCAGGTATGTTTTCTTAGGAATTCCAATGACCTTTTTAATAGTTGCTCTCAATTTTTAGAACTGCTATTTTCAACAATGTAACGGTAAGTAAAATACAAACACAGAAAAACATTTCTAAAAAAAAGAAAAAAGAAAATTTTAAATAAGGTGACCACCACCCACATTTACATATATTCGAGCTCTTGTTTTAACAGAGTTAGTTTCGTTAGTTTCTATTTTCAATAGATAAAAGAAATTAATTCGGTTAAGGTGAAGTTACACTAACAAATTATAAAACTTTGTGTTAGGTACATGACAGTTTTACAACTTGTTAAAAAATCAAATAAAAAATGTTATAAACCGTCGATGTTTTATAATTTTTTTCATGTTTTATAATGAGTTAGACGTTTCCCGGCCAGTGTCGGTAAAGATTAAAGAAAATGTATGTAATCAAATTAATTAAGTAGCTACTCAAAGTCTTGGCTTGTTATCCGAACAAAGTTTTTAAAACTGTCAACAGTTCTTAGTTCTAGAGTCAAAAAGTCATGTTCATCACATTCAAGATCACTGTATTTTTGGCGACTAGAGGTGGTCGAACCCAGAGTCGTCTTTTAGCTTTTTTTTCTGGCTTTTGAGCAACACTGCGGCAACAGCAGCTGCAAGGAGAACCTCATCGTCGGACGCCATAATAAATTATTTTATCTTATGGTTTGGAATACGATACGGGGTGCGTCTCAGGTAGAGGAATGGAACGAAAGCACTTCAGTCTCCGGCAGCGGTCCTTGTAGCGCGAACGTCTTGGTAAAGTTGCGCTAATTACGCAAACGGGCTCGCGAGTGTTGTAATAAATAGCAAGGACATGTGATGAAGTAATTGTGCAAGAATAAAAGGCTTGCTGGTGGTAGATGATACTCTGAGGTAGAGTAAGGTGCCAATCACGTGATGTCCGCTGATGGCTCGGATAGAGAGTAAGAGATTGGGCATTCTATCATGAAGGGTGATCGCTCTTTATTTGCTCATAAAAGGGAGAGACTGGGCTGTGGCAATGCAGCAAACACTGTGAAAGTCAGTTAGCACCAATGATTCTGAGAACGTATGCTCGGAAGGCAAGGTATGCTAATATCCACCTGGGGTTTGTCGTTATGCATGCGAAGTACGAAGATGGATTTTCGAGGATACCTTCTCCGTGAATTCGCATCCCAGAAAGGAGCTTCCGCATCTAGAGTCGCCGCTGGAATGGGCGGGGCCGGGAGAGGGCCCCGGTGAGTAAATAAGTCCTATACTCTTGAGTAGATACTCGAAAATGGTTATTTGTAATTTTGCATCACATCCTTATCGAATCGAAAAGCGAAGCCCAGATGTTAAAACGTTTACCCTCAGCTCCGCAGTGGACGAGAAAGAGAGATCTAACCAAAGGGAGAGAGTATGTTTATTGTAACTCGGTCCTCTGACATTGTTATTAGTCGAAAATGTTTAACACAAAAAAAACTATCCAACAAAATGTTATACAAATGTTATGTAACATGCATATAACAAGTTGTAATATACATAATTTATATTTACATGTTTTGTTATATAGTGTAAACGCACCTTTACATTTAGTTTTTCAAGTTATATAACATTTAATTCCGAAATGTCACCACTGATTATTTATGTTTCTTATTTTTAAACATTGACGCCATAAAGTTATTTGCATTTCATGGACAAAATCAATGAAGAAATGAACGGTCGCGAGGCGAGCTATTTTTCTAGGGATATCACTTTAGCGAAAAACGGACGTTGGACCTTTATTGATAAAACTACCACGCTTAAATCAGGAGACATAATACATATATTATTATGCGGAGACATATGCGGAGTATTTCGACGGCGAGAGGAAACTGGAATATCCCAAGGATGACCAGCAGTATGTTGTAACTGAAGCAGGTTAATAATAATTTTTCAGGAAAAGAGTTTACAGTAGAAAAATCAGAAAAGATTTTAAGCAAGTTGCGTAAAAAAATTATTATTATAATACATGATTTTGCAATTCATTTATTGGCTGTAAAATGTTGATGCATGTAGATATAATAAAATAACTGAAAAGAAGGAACTGCTCGGTTTTTAACTTCTAAAATTTCAAGTTTCCTAGAATCTTTAATAATTTATTAGGAATATTTAGAAAGATTAGATGTAAGCAACACTAACAAGGAAAGTATCCCAAGTATCTTCTGCCGATATTAATAATGAAGCTTGGTATGTTTGTAGACCGTATGTAAAACCACTTTCCGAAGCTGCCCAAATTCACTTTGAAGGGCCATCCCAAAATTGGCGGGTTTTAAAATATTTGTAAATAACTCCGTAATCATAAGAACTTAAAAAAATATTCTTGTATATGTATACATACAATAATTAGTCACCCGATTTAATTTTTTGAAGTTTTCCTTTATGGTTCACACTCAGTGTTTCACATTTCAAACACGATTGAAGAAACTGCGACAAAACCCTATAATTCTAAGACACCAGAATCCACTAAAACTTCAACTCTGGGGTGTCTTAATGCTAAAGAGTCATTAATAAACTGAGTAATTCGCAACTGCAACGGTACGTGCTTATGGAGCAGTTGAAACTGATATGGTATTATAAAAATATACAGGGTGGTTCTTGAATAGACCGACAAAAAAATACTGACTAAAGAACTTCGCAGAACATGGGGAAAAAGTTAAAAGCTTTATACAACAATTTATAATTAGGTAATTAAAAATTTACCCTAAATGCCCATGCAAAAGACGAGAATCAAAAGTATACATCTTTAAAAACGTACGATAAACGCTTAGGGTGGTACGCAGTTAATCAAAGTCGTTCAGTCATGAAACTTGACCGTGAATTAATAACACAGTTGCACAACTGATGATGAGTGCGTCGTACAAGAAGTGTATTAACTGCTAATTAAAGTCAATTACGTTTTCAAAGGAGTACAAAAGTGAAATACTTATATCGAAGCAAACAATAATTTGCGTCGCCTTAAAAAATAATAAATCGAACGCACGTATTAAATAGACTTGAATAGACTGTACAAATTTGTGTTAATAATAATTTGTCTTTTATAATAATAGAATTTGTTTCTCACTGTTCTTTACTGACTATAATGTTTTAAATTTTAGTCGTTATCACAATTTCTTTGTTATTAGCAAAGTCTATTATTATTAAAACATCAGCGATAAACCGAATAAATAAAATAAAGGTAACCGACTGATTAAAATGCAACGCGTAATATTGGTCCATAAAAAGATATCGAAATGTTTATGACGGACACGTTGCTTGTAGGGATAAACATTTAAATTAAAATTAAAGAAAAATACTAGGAATTCTTAACACGGAGATTTGAATTACTAAGAATAGATTTGAATTATTGTTTTCATATTGTAGTGTTTTATTTGTTTACCTGTCAAAACATGTGTTCAATGTTGGACCGTTGTTCTTCTTATTTTATACAACTTGTACGGAATAATTTACTTCAGGTGATTTGCATACATTTGTCAAGTAAATTGTAACGCCCCCCCCCACCCCAATTAGACTTGCTTATTGAATATTACGTACAAGTAAATAGACTCTAAAACTGTCCAAACAAACCACAACAATTGAAATTTATTGTCCCTTTAAGTAACGGTGATGAGCACTTATCTTCAAAGAGTTCCAAGAAGGGTCTTCCAGATGTTAAGCTACCACTAACATGCATTAGTCTGGCCCCTGTCTATTCTATCTACTCAAGTCAAAGGTTTTACTGCCGGCCGGCTGCTATTATCTGTCCTAATGACCTAGATTATATTTAGGGTTGAATTTCCCTTCGGAACTCGTGCAACAAGTGGCTAATCGTTCTAGTATTTCCTAATTATGGCCCGATCGTCGATGTAACCCTGTAATTTCGTTGTGATCACCTGGTTCTTTTGGTGGAGCAGCCAATAACTCTTTAGAACAAGGAATTAAATAATTTAATAATGAAACGCAACAATTGAATTTAATTAATTATTTATTGAAAAAAAAACAAAAAAAAATGGGAAAAACTCCTGATATCCGCCTCTGTGGGATCGGAGATCTTAAGCGAAAAGCCCTTGCGTTTGAAATCAATACAAATACACAAAAATTACGATTTTCAGAAAGTACAGTAAACTCATTTAACAAATTTCACTTTCGAATATCGGTGCGATCTATTTTCTTTCGATTCACACCGTTGGTGGTTTAATGTCTACACAGATATCTGTTGAAGAGCTCTGCTCCTTTAGTTAGATTAATAATTAATTGAGTTTCAACTGAGCTCGAGTCTTGGTACAGTGTTCGTACTCAAAGACTTGTTCTGTTTAATAAACCAACGCACAAAGTGTCTCAGTGGTACCACAATGTACTTAATTAATGAAGTTAATTAATCAGATGGTTTAGAGAAGTATGTGATACAAATGCCCGCCTTCAGCGATCAATTTGCAAATAAATCAGTAGCAATCACCTGTTTTGCAGCCCCCCCCCCCCCGTGGGAGGTGTTGGTTAACCCTATCTCTAGCTAACCTGATTAATATGGTGCGTGTAGTGAGCCAAAACTTCTTCTACTACGTCACCTGAGCGTTAATTAAGGGCTTGGAGGGCGGTGCTCTACCCACTTGCCTGGTTTTCCAGGACCCTCTGTATATCGCTCTTTCGCCGCCTAACCTAGCTAATTAATTTAAAGCGCAAGAAATGAGTTTTGACTTCCTTATTTGCACTCCACTATGGGTGGTTTGGCATAACAGTCTCTAGGCAATCGCTTGTAATTAACCGACAAATCTCTCGGCAAAGACCACAGTTTGACCCTCCCCCATATACAGGGTGTGAAAGAAATCTTGTTACGAAAATGGCTAGGAATGTAGTTCAAATTGTTTGGTTACCAATTTGCCTGAGAGAATCCCCAAGCGTAGAATGATTTCTAAAAGTACACTTTATTGAAGTCCAGGTAGATGTGGGAAATTGTTAATTGCTGTTGGTTGATTAAATTACAGAATTTGTCAACTAATTAAAGAAACACTGACCAATCAATTTTTTCTAAGATGAAGGTCACTAGTGAGTTTTAATACTCGCTGCAATGTAACTGAAAATAGTTGATTAAATTTAGCTGAATGTAATGGTACTGACTCTTTAGTCTAATTAACGCAAATCAAATTATCTCTACGCAGATATTACCATCAAAGGTGCGCTGAAGGAAATAAATAAATGTCAAATACCTAAGGCGTATAATCCGTGTCCACTTCCACACTGTCCACTTTGACTTAAAAACACTCGCGTCGCGACGCCTACGTGTTTAGTTTAATTGCCTTTCTTGTCACACTGTATTTAAAACCGTACCGAAATAAATGATTTATCAAAAAATGAATAAAGACTACAAGCGCCTAAGGAAAACACAATTAAGCCAAATTAGAAGTGAACTCGACCGTTCTCGCTAGAGCTTCAATGCTATCTGTTTCCTTTTCCGCGTTCCTATCCCGCAAGTCAAGATTAACAACACCCCCTCGGACTTGTCCGATAGATTTTGAAAAACCCACCGACCAATGGTAACCGTTGATTTGAATTCTAGCACACGCCCTTGACTGCATTTTTCTTACAAACAAGTATAAATTATGAGCTCCAAACTGTCATACGGAATGCGTCTGTCTCACGATGTCTGCGATTTGTTTCCTCGCTAACTACGTTTCAAGAGCCTCTTGAATTGACAGAGAATTATTACGCTAGACTGGGAACAGAAACAGACAAAAACAAAACACTTCAACTCGAGCGTAATTCGATCTGACTTTTCCCTTAATGTTCATGTTACCCGCGACAAACTTTTGTACAGAAATTCGAAACACAAAGATAAGGCTACTTCACATGGCAGATTTACGGCTCCCTGTATCATTAACCGAAGTGCCGGCACGTCGCCAAGCTTATCGCTTAAAAAAAAACATGTGTTCGTTAATTGAAATAGAACATGCAACCACCGCATTTGTTTTGAAAACAAATTTAGCAAACGTTTTAAAATATTTTGAAGTTCATATTTCAGCTGATCACGTCAATTCCGTTTAAAGGTCAAGTTCACGCCCGATGCCGCACTGCAACAATCATAAGGTGACCAGATTTTAATTTTGGTACGGCGGGACAAAATCGACCTGGGGGGGGGGGGAATTTGGAAATAAAGAAAAATAATTAAAGTACATCATTTCTTCTCCGATGAAAATTGTATCACAAATTCTTATATTTATATTTTTTCACTTCTGACGAGATTGTCAAACAATAGCGAAACGTTGAAATGATTGAAGCGCGTTTGATTTTATCGCGTATTAGTAATTTTTACCTTATAACGTTGGTATTCCTGCAGATAATGAATTCGACCTAAATTACATTAGCAGGTATTATTGTTTTCATGAGAAAAGAGCTTTGCGTCATAAATAAAGCGCGCTTGGTCTTGCATCATCAGACATAACGCCATTCTTTTTTCTTATTCACCGTTGACAAAGAAAATAAAAATTGAAATATTTATCTGTTATAACTTCGGTGATTAATGAGGCAGAGCTCAAGTTCCGTGAATTTGATAATAAGTGTACTGTTGTTTTATTTTGATTTTCTTATTTTACTACTACTATTATTATTAAAAAACGTTTTTCGTATTACCACTTTTATCGCCGTATTTTCTCTTTCGTTGGTAAATGAAAGAGCCAAATGAATATGTAGAAATGATGGTAAAACAGTACAGTACGGAACTTTTAAAAATAAACTAGCAAGCAGCAACACTTTTCAATTATTTCTGAACACATTGTATTTCGCATTTAACTGGCAGAAGTATATTCTTTCCAAAAAGCGGGATTTTTTAAAACTCCGCAGGACGCGGGACAAATTGTTAAAATTCGGGACTATCCCGCCAAAAGCGGGACGTATAGTCATCTTAATAAAACTATCAAGCGCTTTTATGTATTTGTTTTGGGGCTAATTTTTCATAATTGTTTCTGGAAAACCAAAATTTGTACATTAAAAAAAAAATTTACATTTTCCCCATATTTCCTATGCTTCTTTTATAAGTATTTTTTTGCCGATCTATTCAAGAATTACCTGTATATAAACAGAAAAATTTTAAAACTATCTTTACAAGAATGCATTCAGAATGTCAATTGGGAGTTAAACTTTTCTGTGGAATAAAAAGAGACAGTCCACGTCCACATTAGGAAGGGTCCATACAAGGGAGATTAATTTTATAAATACTTATATCTTTTTATCAACTCTTGCCATGGAATTTCGACGGCATGTCTTAGCTTTATTGTAAAACACATAAAACAGCATCAAGAAGTGCAATGACGTACTTTTTTTCACTTAAGCTAAAACGTTCAGATTTCATGGCAAGAGTTGATAAAAAATTTTAAAAATCACTCGGTAGGAATGTGAAGAGACATTATAAATTTTATTAATAACTGCTTGGTTCCAGGCCAAAAGGTTTTGCGAGGCCCTTTGCGGTGTTAATTCCGCTCTACCGAGAAAACATTATTCGCAAACGAACTTTTAGCGATGTAAACAGTTTTACAGCTTTACGTTGACCGGTTTCCCACTACTCGTCGACCATTTATTTGTTTTCTTATTATACGGCAGCCTATTCTAAGATTTTTTGCGGGCAACTTTACAAGACAAATAAAATAAAAATAAGAGACTACCTGTACTTGTATAGAAACATTTGTATTCAAGATCGACAGGTGTTGCATTACCTTGAACGGAACTTGCCATACTCTTCTAGCCACGCCAACAACATGACAGCAATGTTTACATTTTTTAGGGTGAAACCCTGTACCTATACGAGACTTCTTATATGTAAATAATTTCCGAGATTTAAGATATTTAAACGGTTTCCTATTTTTCGACCTCGAGACGCAAATTTTAATCGATCGTCATCAATTATTTATTTACTATTTCAATTCTTTTTTATTTCCTGAAGTCTTCTTTTCGTTAATAATTCTTAACCGACAAGACGTCATTGAACGCCGAATATCTTCATGATTTTAATATTAATAAAAACAGGGATTTCACGCGGTTATTTTCATCTTGAACCTGAATCACTTTTCGAACGTGCAACATACGTATAATTGCAGTGTACGTACGTGCGGAAAATCATAAAGATGACTCGAGGAGGAAATGTCATGAAAAAATCATGAGTGAAATTCATTTAATTGATTTATATTCTCGGCTGGCGTCTTGGTAATGACCTAATTTGTGCAATAAAGATACGAAAGCGAAGTTAATTACGTAATTATGTTTGATGCAGTGGACATATTAAGTGATGTTAATAAAAAAAATTAATGTATCACTTTTTAAATTGTTACAGGAATCCACTTCTTTACTTAGGGCGTGTACCGAAATTACCAAATTGTAACCAGGTTGGTTGTGGTTGCTAAATATTGCGTTCCGTAAATAACAGATTCCATTTAAGAAACGCAATATTTAGCTACCACAACCAACCCTGGTTACAATTTGGTAATTGCGGTACACGCCCTTAGATGTTCGGTCGGTGGCATACAGGCTGTCCCAAACCTCTGGAAAAGTCCAAGAATGCCCCTGTTATATACATTTTATTAAAAATGACTCACTTATTTTTCGTTTTGTGCAAAAGTTGGGTCATATAAAAAATAATGTGTACTATAAGCTAAGACGTGCCTTTTTCTGTCTTTATCATTTCATGGCGTACTGCGAGAAGTTTTTTAATTGAAAATCCGTTATATTCCGTCTTTTTCTACAATACCTGTCAAATGTTTTTGATGTTGTTATTTGTTACCTGAATGTTAAGAAATTTCAAAAATTTCAGTTCTATAGGTATTTAGAACGCAGGGTTCTAACAGAAACCCTAGAATTTTGACACTGGCAGGTATTATAAGGTTTGTTCGAAGCGCAGTTCAGAACCGTTCGAATCAGTTGGCCTTTGAAGTGGTGATTTATATTGATAGCTCTTCGAGAAGTACAACTTTGATGAGTGCATGTTTTGAACGATTCGGAATTAGTCAGAACTCGCAGCTCGAACATATGTATAGAAAAAAAAACCTACCTACATACTTGATATTGTCTCGAAAGTTCCGAAATCGATACAGAACCATTGAGAACTGTAGGTAATTAGCAGTTAGAAATTATAGCAAATTATTTGATCAGGAAGGTTACTTAAAATCGTCACATTTTACAGGTGATAGGTGCTAACTTTTACAGTCTGCAGATTCAAAAGTAAAGCAGACTGGACACTAATTTTTTCGATTTTGGCATTTTCATGAGCTGGTGTGGTGTACTTTTCGTACCTCATTTCATTTATACATGTAATAAATATTGTGTTTCTTGAAAATTTTTATAACACTGTATCTTCGAAACGAAGCAATTTTCAAAAAATCATCAAAGATATAATTATTCATAAAATAACCCAAAGAATCATTCCTTGAATTTTTGCCGTATGTTTAACAAACATCCTATATAATAAGCTAATTTCCTGATACTACTACTATGATACTACTACTATTTATTTGGTGGAGTACGAATAGGGATTTTTTCAATGAAAATAGCACATACAGCATGAGCGTATGTATTTTGATTGCCTAGTAAAATGAATTTCTAACTGAGTGCAATTTTAAAAATGTGGAATATTAGTCATTCTAATTAATACTTATAAATAAATTCGTAGGAAATCAGTCAGTACTGGTCCATCACGCCAATCCCTTTGTCGGCCATAAGCAGCATGGAAAAGCCTGGCGTGCGCGTTACGCATTATTATCAGCAGTATTATCAAGAGGCAAATCCCTTCCCAGTCATAGACTGTCAATGTATGGACACCTATTTGGATCCAAAAGGGACGACGAGCCAGCTGTATACTATATAGTATCTATAATAAAGATCCATTGGAACAATGGTATGGGCACATGGATATGAATCTGTAAACAGCCGAAAATTTTAAATCTAAAATTAATAAAAGTAAAATTCTTTGTCACTTCAAAAATAACGAAGGAGTTTCAAACTCAATCTTAATATAAACTTTCCCAGGCCTTAGAGGCAAGTTAGTCTCAACATAAGAGGCCCTCCTAGATAAAGACCATTTAGATTACCGTAAGGTAAACACACCACCAATATCGCGTGGGACCGTGAGCTAACGCCTACGCGGACCGATAAGCGTCGGTCGAAAAACGAACCAAATAATACCGTAACGTTAGGCAACTTAAGTCACTTCACAAAATTTGCTATTTTGGACAAAAGTTAAAGGGTTAGCCGCGAGAGCGCAGCATCTTTCGAAGGAAAAATTTAAGAGAGGAAGGATTTTGAATTTGTAAACAATGGCCCGAGGGAGAGATGAGTTTCAAAGAAATTAATGAATGTTCACCGAGTCATCTTCGAAAACGGTTACGTTCCCCTTTTGTTACATTTAAAATTTTATGAAAATGTTTTAAATTATTTTAATTTCATCATAATTAATATTTTTATGTGTATCGTCTAAAGTTTTATTTAAATTAATGTTCGCCTGGCCTCGGTATAAGAATGTTCAACTTTCGTCCTAAACGAACGTTCTCTTTTCTTTCCAAACATCGAAATATTCCCTTTGTTCTACGGTCATTATTGTGCTTTTATTAACTTAACCAAAATTTAAATTGCAATCCTCGCGCGGGTGTGGCCCGAGTTTAAACAAAGTGTGAGTGCAAGGAACAAGAACTCTTTCAAGCCGAGTCCTCCCCAAAAGGGTTACAGCGAGCCCTTCACCCTCAAAAAGGGAAATAAATCTAAGTCCTCTCTAAGTAATTCATTACTTCTTGTCGAACATTGAAGATTTGCGCGCTCATCTAGTATGTGTTATAGTGTTTTTGTTGTTTTATGTAAATAGTTACACAAAAAACGTCTGTCTGTATGCTGAAGATTGTTATTGTAATATTGTCTTTTTCTTACAAATAAACAACGTTTAATTTGTCCCGGTGTGCTTCTTTGGACACAAGAAAAGCGGCATCCACTCAATACCTCAAAAGGTTATGGGCCCAGAGCTAGCGTCGCTTTTACATTGGTAGTTTCTTGCGTGTTACTAAAGTGCACAAATAAAGACAATTTGGATTCTTCTGAAATCTCGCAATCATGAGTGACCATATGGACTTGAGAAACGTTACTAAGTTTGATGGAACAAACTTTCAATTATGGAAGTTTCAAGTTAAAGCAGCACTCGTCGCGAATGATCTTCTCGGTGTCGTCAGCGGTATTGAGGAGAAGCCAAAAAAGGATGCGTCAACAGATGTCAAGACAGCTTGGATAAAACGAAATGCCAAAGCTATGTACCTGATATCCTCCACACTCGAACCTTCACAGCTGGAATATTTACTCACATGCGATACAGCACTTGACATGTGGAATAGGTTGAGCTTGATGCATGAACAAAAAAGCGAGTCAAACAAACTATTTTTATTGACAAAGTTCCATGAATATCATATGATGTCAAATGATTCAGTTATGCAGCATATAACAAAGGTGGAAAATATGGCTCGTAGATTGAGAGATATCGGTGAAGAACTTTCAAACGTCACTGTTATGGCAAAGATCTTGGGAAGCTTGCCATCAAAATATAACGCTTTTGTGACTGCCTGGGATAATCTTGACACGTCAAATCAGACATTAGAAAATTTGACACAACGCCTTATCAAAGAAGAAAATCGACTCACTACGATGGACGATGCAACCAATGCACTCGCTACAGTCAGTTTCAATGGATCTCAGTCCAAGGATCCTCAATACAGCGGTCTTCAGCCTTCCCGAAAGAAGAATATTTACCCAAAGAAAGCTGTGGAATGTCATTACTGTCATAAGAAGGGTCACATTTTGAAATATTGCCGTAAGAGAAAACGGAATAGCGAAAGCAAAGACAAGGAAAATTCTGCCAATTTATCTGCTTTCATGGCGAATTCTGGTAATCAAGATTTTCTGCAGATGGACCCCAAGGATGTTTGGTTGACAGATAGTGGTGCTTCAAAGCACATGACATTTCGTCGCGACTGGTTTCAAGATTTTACGCCACGTTCCGGAGAATTTATTGCTTTAGGCGATAATACTTCTTGTGAAGTAAAAGGCGAGGGTACAATTTTAGTAAAAAAAAAATCAATGGCGAATGGTATCCTGCTAAACTTCAAAATGTCCTGTTCGTTCCTGAATTACGCAAAAATCTATTTTCGGTGGGAACTTGCACAGAAAAGAATTTTGATGTCGTTTTTACAAACAATGTGGTAGAGATTTTCGACAATACAACTCTAGTTGCTCAAGGCATGAAACAAAGCAACCAGTTGTTTCGAATGTTCCTGAGAGTGGTAACAAGACAAGAAGCAAACATAGCAAGTCAAAATTCATTGAAGCTGTGGCACAATCGTCTTGGTCATGTCAATTGTAAATATCTTCGTGACATGGTAAAGCTAAATCTCGTAGAAGACATTAAATTTTCGAACGAAGAGCAATTCTTCTGTGAAGCGTGTCAGTACGGAAAATCGCATCGATTGTCATTCAAGGAAATTCAAAATCGAAGACACTTCGAACCCGGTGAGTTTATACACAGCGACCTTTGCGGACCTATGTCAGAGACTTCTGTGGGTGGTGCACGTTTCTTTATCTCATTTAAAGACCATAACACTGGATTCCGATACGTATATTTCATAAAACACAAAAGTGACGCATTCGAGAAATACAAAGAATTCGAAAAACTCGTTGAAAATAAATTTGGTCGTCCTATCAAGGTTTTGAAGACAGACAACGGTACAGAATTCTGCAATCAGCGGCTACGTCATCATTTAACAGAACGAGGCATTCAGTATGAAACGACAGCGCCTTATACTCCCGAGCAAAACGGCCGTGCGGAAAGAGATATGAGAACAATTGTGGAAAGCGCCAGATCTATGCTCTTTGCGAAAAATCTTCCAACACGTCTGTGGGCAGAAGCTATAAACACTGCCGTTTACATCTTAAACCGTACTCCAACATCTCAGACTACAGGATCTACACCTTATGAAAAATGGACAAAAAGGAAACCACAATTATCACATGTAAGAATTTTTGGATGCTCAGCATACATGAATATTCCCAAAAGCTTACGTAAGAAGTGGGATCCTAAATCAAAGAAATTAATACTTGTTGGGTATCAAGAAGACTCAACAAATTACAGATTGCTTGATTTAAAGACTGGCAGCATTTCAATATCAAGAAATGTCACTTTCGATGAAAATGAAAACGGTGATGAAAATCATTCAAGCAACCAATGTGGTGAAGACGATGGGATTCATTTTAGAGAAGATGCAGATGCTGATCAAGACACTAAAGACAATAATGATCATCCCGTACCATCTGATGGTATCGGACCCCAAGATGATTATGTTGATCAAGCAAATTCTGAAAACTCTGTCTCGCAAGATAGTATTACTTCAAGACTCCGAGATAGACATAAGTTAAAGAAGCCCCAACGATTAGAACTTAATCTTGCCGAAATTCATGAACCTCAAAATTTCGAAGAAGCCATCTCCAGCGATGATGCAGATAAGTGGAAAGAAGCCATCTCGGAAGAACTTGTTGCACACGCCAAAAACAAAACTTGGACACTGACTTCCTTGCCACCAGATCGACAACCTATAGGTAGTAAATGGGTATTCAAGAAGAAGAAGCTGACACAGGGTGATTCACCTCGATATAAAGCCCGTCTCTGTGCCAAAGGTTTCTTACAAGAGCCTGGAAAGGACTATGATGAAATCTTTTCACCAGTCGTCCGATATGACTCCTTGCGTGTACTTCTTGCTATCGCAGCCGAAGAAGATCTCGAAATTGGTCAATTTGATGTGAAGACTGCATTTCTTCAAGGCGACCTCGATGAAAGCATTTACATGAAAATTCCTAAAGGGTTGAACGTCAGTGATACGGATCAAGTGTGCAAATTGAACAAACCGTTGTACGGCTTAAAACAATCATCTCGATGTTGGAATCATAAGTTAAATAGTTTCTTGAAAGTTACGGTTTCAAACGCAGTCAAGCAGATACGTGTGTTTATTGTGCAAATTTCAATGACTGTAAGATTTACATTGCATTGTATGTTGACGATGGATTAATTTTCAGCACAACAAAAAATGCTCTCGATATGATTATATCAACTTTAGCCAAAAATTTTGAAATTACAATTGGCGATGCAAGCTGCTTCGTAGGCATGCAACTTATTCGTGATCGTGATAAACACAGCATTTTAATTCATCAACAATTATATATCGAGAACGTTTTATCACTTTTTGAAATGAATGAAGCAAATTCAAATGTTATTCCTGCGGATGTTCACGTTAATCTAAGCTCTGTTCCAGATAGCAGTTCAAATCTTCATTCTGTTCCTTATAGGGAGGCCGTAGGTTCTCTGATATTTTTAGCTATGGTTACACGTCCAGATATAGCGTACGCAGTAAGCATGGTTAGTCGCTTTTTATCAAAACATAATGACGAACATTGGAAAGCTGTGAAGAAAATCTTTAGATATTTAATTGGAACTGCAAATGTTGGAATCATGTACACTCGTGCAGAAAACGGTTTGACACTTTATGGATATACCGATGCAGATTTTGCAGGAGACGTAGATACGCGGCGATCCATGACTGGGTATGTTTTTACACTTTCCGGTGGTGCTGTAACATGGACAGCACAGAGGCAACGCATGGTTTGTCTAAGTACCACAGAAGCGGAATATGTTGCTGCAAGTATGTCTACTAAAGAAGCCATATGGCTGCGTCAATTACTGCTGGATATAGAACATCCATGTATTTCACCAACCACTATATTCATAGATAATCAAAGTACTATTAGGTTAATCAAAAATCCGGAATTCCACAAGCGGACGAAACATATCGACGTTCGATTCCATTTCATCAGAGAAAAATATAGAAACAATGAGATCAATATTTTCTATATTAACTCCAGTGAACAAGTAGCTGATATACTTACTAAACCGTTACCTAAAGAAACTTTCAAGAAACATTTTGCAAAAATGGGCTTAGTTATTAAAATATAGAGAGCGCTTAATCGATGGGAATGTCGAACATTGAAGATTTGCGCGCTCATCTAGTATGTGTTATAGTGTTTTTGTTGTTTTATGTAAATAGTTACACAAAAAACGTCTGTCTGTATGCTGAAGATTGTTATTGTAATATTGTCTTTTTCTTACAAATAAACAACGTTTAATTTGTCCCGGTGTGCTTCTTTGGACACAAGAAAAGCGGCATCCACTCAATACCTCAAAACTTCTTTAATATACCCTGCCTTAAGCTAGCACACGTCTTTTATTTACAGTAGAATAAATTAACTATGATTTTAAGATACGCTTGCGCAGTTCCAGCCTGGAAGGATCCTTCTCCGAAGTATTATTAATCGGCCAGGAAATTTAATTAAGCATAATAGGGTTCGGAATTCCCTTAAAAATCTGGTGGTGGCAGCGAATTACGTTACGTTACCCTACTTTTTCTAAATCATCCAAATTTTATTTTTGTGTAACATGCTTGGTTAAATTTCCCACTAAAATTACGCTACCAAAGTAAGAAGGGTTAAAGACGGGGAAAGTCTTCAACTTTCACCATAGCCCTACCTTACAACTCAAACATTACAATTGGCAACTCGAAATTTCCTATTGGGTATTTTACGTCTTACACTGGAAACATAGTCGCCGACAAAATAATTCGTCAGTTGTCCTTGCTGTCAGATTTAAAAAAAAGGTTAATGTTTTTTCGTAATACTTGAACGTTATTTCATTATAACTGATTGTTTCCATGGTTATGCTATCCATAACGGCCTAGAGGGGCTATTCGGTAACTTATTAACAGGCTGTTAAAATTTAAGGGTACGTTAAAATTCGAAATAGATTCTTCTGATTGGCTGTTTCCACAGTAACGAAATTTAACAACCCTTTAAATTTAACGTCTTCGATGCAGAATAGGCCCTCTGCCGGTTAAATTTTAACACCACGGCCGTTATTACTATTTGCTCTATATTTCACACGTTGCTATAGTTACAACTAAATCACACTCATAATTTGCTATAGTTAAAACTAATCACACTCATAATTTTGCCTACTTATCGAAATTTATTATTATGAATGTTTTTGCCAAAATAAAGATTATTTCATCATTTAGTATTACGAAAACTGAAAAACAACATACGGCCGATACGCATATAACGAACTCGGATAATTTATAGCCTCCGCTGGCGCCTCGGCCATAGAACTTATCCTCGTTCGTTATATGAAGCATATCGGCCTAATACCGTTATATACTATTAAAGATTCGATATGATTCATAAAAACTTGTGATAGAAAGGGTGATAAAGGGTTACCCATTCCTAGACCTTTATCTTGTCTGTAGAATTTGTTATTGAAACTGAAATCAAAACTTTTTCAGTTTCAATAACAAATTCTACAGACAAGATAGGTCTAGGAATGGGTAACCCTTTATCACCCTTTCTATCACAAGTTTTTATGAATCATATCGAATCTTTAATTTTTAATTCTAACAATCCTCACAGAAAACATTTTTTATTGGTCGATGATATACTTTTATGCCGGACTGGTAACGTTGATTCACTAATTAATTTTCACAATTTCATCAATTCAATAGGAGACATTTCCTTCACATTAGAAATGGAAAAAAACAACACTCTTAATTTTTTAGACCTAACAATCTCAAAAATAGATAATAAACATCACATTAATATTTACAGAAAGCCTACACAAACTTCTCATGTAATACCCTTTCATTCTAATCACTCATTCCAACAAAAAATGTCGGCCTTCCATAGTTAGATTCATAGAGCTTGTAAGATTCCCCTTTCTTCTGAAGCTTTTAATTCAGAAATTAATATTTACAGTTGGTTCTTGTCCGATGAAATTTGTATCACAAAATCTTCTAAGCGGACACTAAATCGCGCAACTATATACTTTACGTTTCGCAGTCGATCGACTGATTTGTGATTCAGAAATTAATATATTGTAACATCTGGCTATTGAAAACGGTTACAGTCCCAATTTAATTTCCGAATTATTATTCAAAAAACAGCAAAAACTCCTTAACTCTTCAGCTTATGCTTTACCTTACGTCTCTCCTGAAGTTAAATTCATTAAATTATATTTCCTTGGTCCTTTGTCTTATAAACTAGGTTCCACAATCAAGAAATATGTATTCTAAGAATATAAGAATAGCTTTCAAATCTCCAGTGAACTTACATAATTTGTTTGTACGCAACAAAGGCGTGATCCCAATTTTGAATAGATCCGGTGTATACAGGTTAAAATGTGACGACTGTAATGCATCTTATATTGGCCAATGTGGTAGACAATTCAAAGTTAGAGTATCTGAACATTTAAAAAATCAAAATTCGGTTTTCCATAAACATTTACAAATCCATAAACATAAATTTTCTATTGAAAAAGGTTTTACACCCCTACATTTTTGTGAGCATGGTATAAGATTAAACCTTTTAGAACAAGTAGAAATTTTTAAAAATCTTAACGACAATTCCTTCAGATCGCTGAATCTAAAGTCTACTCAAGATTTTCCATCTCTATTTTATACGCTTCACTC
Organism: Dorcus hopei; assembly: GCA_033060865.1. NCBI lineage: Eukaryota > Metazoa > Arthropoda > Insecta > Coleoptera > Lucanidae > Dorcus > Dorcus hopei. Next base: position 1,218,074 of record JAUPFK010000019.1, read on the forward strand.
GATCCCATACCTCCGTGATTAGCACTTGACATTTGTTCTGAAACAGTTTTAATTTAATTTTAACATACTGCTGCATGTTGCTCAGTTTTAATCAATTTTAACTTGCTGTTGTATGTTGCTAATCTTGTCTAGATTTTTTTGTAAGTTTTGTTAATTCCTCTTTTTATTGTTTTATTTTTAATTTAACTTTATTGTACCTAGTGGAATTTACCCCTGATGATGGCGTTTAGCCGAAACTAGTAGGGTTTTGAAGATATACTGTGTAGTATAAAATTTTTGGACTTTATTTTGATTTACATTTATTTAAATATTTTCTTATTTTGCAATGTGCACTTTTTATTACAATTAATGTAAAAAAGCGCCTAATAGTCCCCACTCTCCCCTAAATTTCAAAATTTTGGTATCGCTGTAAAGAGGAAAAAAGCTATACCGAATGGTTTTATTACATCGCTAATTAAAAAAAAATACGATTGTACAAATATTTTAATAACTAAGGGGTGTGCACGAAAAAATTTGGACACTTGAAAATGATCTTCATTCTTTATACATTGTAGATACATACCACAGACAATATTAAAGCAGACTAAACCAGGTGACACTACGGTTGGTTGCATATACAATAATAGGGTTTTCCACTGGCTACACCGATGTGCTCTCAGGATATATCTCTATCTCGTTTTAATACATAAAGCGGAACCGAGATGAAAATACACCCAGTGCACACTAGTGCAGCCAGTGGAAAACGCTATAAGCTAGGGAGCCTATTCTTGACAAGTGCATTTTTGCACTCGCATATATGTGTGCATATACAGGGTCTCCCAAATAGAGTGGCCTATTAAAAGTTTTTGGGGAAGGGAATATACAAGAATTCTGAAAATTAGTACACTGCCCTAAGGGAAAGCAATTTTTCAGATTAAAATATTTTTACTTTTATATCACTTCCGGTTATATCGGAAGTCGCTGTTAACTTTCTTATTTTAAATGGAGTGCTATACTTTTTATTGCAAATTCTGATTATACACATTATTTTAAATAAAAAGTGTTAAGGCTTCCCTATACCTAAATGTAACCGATCTTGAGATATCTTCAAATTTATTTAAAAAATTGTTTTGGTGACCTTTCATTTAAAACAATGTATTTACGCCAATTTCAAATTTAAAGATTAAAGTGACATGTCGTTTAAAAGTATGATGTCCAGGCTTTCAAATCATATCCTAATTATCCCTGAAAAATTCATAGAGTGGTCACAATATGGTGTCGAAAGTCATTATGTTTAACTGACCAAAACTCAATTTTCGTAAATGGAACACCCTGTATATTTTTATATCATGAGATACAGAATCAAATTCTACATCGATTGGTATTAGCATTCCCTATACCTATATCTTTTAGTTTTCTTGTTATCAATGATTGTTTATTTTATTCTGTTAATTAATGAAATGAATGCACTTATTCGTAGCAAGCTTTGAAGAAAGGAGCAGATATTGAACTGTTACTTTTTAAGAAATAAATAATTGCTAACGATAACATTATTTTGACGTACGTCATAGAATAAAGCTATTAGGTAAATACCTACCGTAAGTTTACCTTTTTCATAAATGAGCGCCTTTAAAAATTAAACATGCTTTGAAAAACAATTTTTTTGTCAATTTAACGTTTTTATTAAACAAGAAAAGCAATACTTACAATTGGTAAAGTGGTAAAAATAATAATGAATAATTTTATTTATTCTAATAAAAAATTTATTTTACATTCAAAGAGAGTGCAATAAAATGGTTACGAGAACGAGCAGAAAATTTAATGAAAAGTATCCACAGTTACTGCCAATGACAGAAAAAAAATATAGAAGATTTGAACGTATTTTTTAAGAAGTAACACCATCTGACCAAAGAACACTTCATTTGCTCCTGTAACTAGCAATGAAGCAAATGAAATTTCTATATTAGCATTCGTTGACACTTATTTATTTCTACTTATCTGTTAATGGTATAACTCAATAAATATTTTTATTTTGTTGATACTTACTGCGAAAAATTTCGATAATTCTAGCAAAATATGCCGTTATAATAAACAATTATTGATAACAAGGAAACTAAAAGAAATAGGTATAGGGAATGCTAATATCAATCGATGTAGAATTTGATTCTGTAACTCATGATGCAAAAATATACAGGGTGTTCCATTTACGAAAATTGACTTTTGGGCAGTTAAACATAGTGACTTTCGACACCATATTGTGACCACCCTATGTATTTTTCAGGAATAATGAGGATATGATTTGAAAGTCTGAACATTATACTTTTAAACGACATGTTACTTCAATCTTTAAATTTGAAATTGGCGTAAAAACATTGTCTTAAGTAAAAGGTCACCAAAATAATTTTTTAAATAAATTTGAAAATATCTCAAAATCGGTTACATTTAGATATAGGGAAGCCTTAACATTTTTTATTTAAAATAATGTGTATAATCAGAATTTGCAATAAAAAGTATAGCATTCCATTTAAAATAAGAAAGTTAACGGCGAGTTCCGGTATAATCGGAAGTGATGTAAAAGTAAAAATATTTTAATCTGAAAGATCGCTTTCCTTTAGAGCAGTGTACTAGTTTTCAGAATTATTGTATATTCCTTTCCCCAAAAACTTTTAATAAGCCACTCTATTTGGGAGACCCTGTATAAGTGACGCAAAGTAGGAAAAGAAATACTATATTTTACACGTTTCACAAGAACAAGAGGCATTGCATCATTCGTTCTGTTGGGGCACTCCGAGCTTGCTTCGCTACGCTCGTCGCAAGCCCATTCTTGTTAAAATAAGCCTTCTTGTGGAACTTGTAAAATAATATAGGTACTATTTTGTCTATTGCATTTAAAATTAAATTAAACCACCATATATCTTAAATTTCAAATTTGCAGGGTTCCACTGTGAATTGGAAACATTACAAACCTACAGATTTGCAGTCTCTCCAATCACTTTGGCTCTTAAAGCCAACAAACTTAATACATCAAATGTAACTACTAGCGAGGTAGGTATGAATGAAATAATTTTAACTTTTGAAATTTTAGATATTTAATGATTTAACATCAAAGAATGCACTAGTAACAGTATATAAATATTGGAATAGCAAGTTTTTTCATAAATCTATTAATGTTTATGTTTTATTCTACAGCATTAAAATTTATGTGTTTTAGGAAAGAAAATCTTTACCAAAAGCTCCTGCTGTTAATCGACGACCAACAGCAAATGTAAGTACGTGCGTTGACCTCATCCCATGTGTCTGAGAAATATAACCTACCTACTTTTAGACAAGAGACTCGTTCTTGTTGAAAAGCAGATACAGCAAATTGATGAAGGAAATCAATATTTGAAAGAAGAAAGGAAATTAAAGCTTGAACTTCTGAAACTTGGGCTTACTGTAAAAAAACACAACTTCATTGAAGATTTTTTTAGCATAAATTAGAACATGAGAATATGAAACTTTCAATAAAATAAAAATGCAATTTGTTTCATCTATTGCTTTTTATTACAAAATTCATAAATTACCAAAGTAATTATGTATGAGGTCCTCCCGATAATTTATAGGACCCTGGTTGTTATTTGTAATTTGGGGAATACCTCCCTGAATAATTAAGTAATTCAATTATTCAGCATTTAATTCCTCAGGAGATGATGGTAAATCTTCTTTTGCTTCAATTGCAATATTGTGTAGAACAGCGACTATCCACTGGACAACGAAGACCATATGCCAAGATGGGAAACCTTCGCTCCCAAATTCTAACTGTCCTCTAAAATACTATAAAAATGTAAAACAAGTAAACGATGGGTTACAGATGAAATAGCACTAACAAGTCAACAATTAAAGCCAACTTAAAGTCAACAGACAACTTCAATCCTAAATCATTCTGCTTTCTGCCCATAGAATCCTTAGAAATCAGGAAAATCATCCGTAATTTAAAAAACAAAAATAGCGCTGGAATTGACAACATTTACACAGTTATACTAAAGTCAATTAGCGATGCAATCTCTGGGCCACTAGCTCACAATTATTAACTTTTCATAGAAACGGGAGAATTTCCCTTTTCACTAAAAACTGCACTAGCTGTTCCCATACACAAAAATGAGATGACCCCACAAATATAGATAACTATCCACCAATTGCAGTCTTAATAAGCGTCAGATTGTAACTTGATATGAGTACAGTCTATCAATTACCCGAGGAAATCGGGCTACAGAATAAAAACTTTTGTACTTGCACCATTTCTTGATCTTTGGTCATTTTTATGTATTGATTTGAAAGACCAGCTAGAACTCTTAAAACCTTATTTATAATACGGGAAGCAGAGGATTAACATAAACCCATAAAATCACCTACGAAAGTCTGGTGGGAATTTGTAGCAAAAAAACCTAAGAGTGGTCGGAATTTGATTTAATAGTGACACACTGTTGTTTAAATTATGTATTATCAAATTCTAGTTGATCTATACCTTTTAAATTTAAAATTAGGACTAAACAAATTCAAATTGGGAATAAACAAATTCAAAATGAGAATAATCAAATTCAAATTGGAAATAAATAATTTCAAATTGGGACTAAACAATTTCAAATTGGGACTAAACACATTCACATTAGGACTAAACACATTCAAATTGGAACTAAACAAATTCAATTGAGGATGTTTTTAGAGAGGACGAATTTGCCGATAATCATGCTGAGACTTTCCCCATACAGCCCAATGTTGAACTCGGGTGGTCTTGTTTAAAAGCTGGTGTTAAAGGTGACTTAGCAATCCAAATGTCACAAATTTCAGCAGGTGAGGCCAGGCCAAACATTGCGCAGACGGAATATCGTTTACAAAAATTAGAAAACATAGTGCGATAAAACATTACTAATAAAATTACCGTACCTATACCTAACTGTATAAGATTCATTGCAAACATCCAAAGATTCATATCTGATGGGTTAAATATAGTTGATGTAAAATTTTGATTTAGGCATATAATTATTAGTTAGGTAGTTACATTTCGTTTTGTTATTATTACCTACGAACTCGTATTCTTTCTGAATTAAAATATTTTGTTCCAATTTGAATTTGTTTATTCCCATTCTGAATTTGTTTCGTCCCAATTTAAACTTGTTTATTCCCATTTTGAATTTGTTTCGTCCCAATTTAAATTTGTTTAGTCCCAATTTGAAGTTGAAAAGGTGAAGTTGCTCCAATAGCATCAGGACTATTTCTTTTCTAAGATGAAATCTGCGAAAAAAACTTAAGTTATCCATATCATGGAAATGATCTGCTCTTTCATATGTATAACCGTCTTGGAAACCCGTATTCTAGAATCCAGAATACCGCCATCATCTTCTAAAAATATTTCGTCCTCAATTTCAACATGTATTTTAAAATTTAAAACCACAATCGAGTTTATAACAACAGCTTTAAGAGTACTTTATATTTTTTAGGTTGACATGAGAGCTTAAACTGACAAAATTACACGATTAAAGTTAAACCGGTTTAAAGCGAAACAGATTGACGGTGCATACGATATAAAGTAACTAAACCCAATTAGCTCTAATCTCGTTTAATGGCCGATTTCTTCACCGTCTTATCTTAAGGTTAAATTTATCTGTCACTTAGAATGTGACATACAAATGGATCTGTACATACTTTGTGTCACATTCTAACTGACAGACAAATTTAACCTTAAGATAAGGCGGTGAAGAAATCGGCCATAAGTATGAGCAGTATAAGTATTAATAGTGGAGTTGTTTCTTTGATTAGAAACTGTGAAAATCAGAGAATCTTTGCCAATTTAACCTTATTTTTGTTAAGAATAAACAGTTCTTGAATAAAAGCAAAGAATGAAGAACTACCTCTTACGTTTCAAATTTTTCATTCAAGTATTTCTAGTTTCTTAAACCATAATTTGATTTTAAATATAAATTTATGAAAATAACATTAAAATAACTAACAATTCAAGTTATAAATATTCTTATTTCACTAATTTAAATATTTTTTAGTTTTCTTAATTTATTGAACAATTCATATTGTAAAAATGTAATTAGAAAAAAGTTTTTAATCGTTATTAGCCCTTATTGTTATGAATTTGTTGTGACTCTTATAAGACTATCAATTCAAAAATTACAACCTTTGATTATCGACTCTAATTATTGCATTTTCTTGTTACTGCTATTTTTTTTCAGTGAAATCTCTTCATATTAGTTTTCCAGAATTAATATAATCCATCCGCTTTATGCGTTGCTTATTTGTTTTTGGTACTGTTTGTGTCAGATCATGAAAAGCCAAGTAAATATACAGAGTTCCAAACAATGTGTTCTCGGGCAACATCTTTACAGCTGCTGAAAATACAAAAAAAAAGGTTCAACGCAATTTTTTTAAAGTATTAGAGGTTTATAAAACTACTTTCATCTACCCAGAATGAATCAAAACAGTGGTGTCGGATGCAACTTTTTTTTATTTCAAATGTCATATCTTATACACTGTGTCCCCGGATTGAATTTATTATATAGGGTCCGCCCATAGATGAAAATAATATTGCAATACATTTCAACTTTATTAATTCTACCAGTCAAAATATCAACAATTACATGAAAATAATTTTATATTGTAGACCTCTAAAATTAAAAGAAAATTGTATTGGAGCTTTCTGTCTCAATATCAATTGAAGATACAATTGATATCGAGATATTGCCGGAGAGCATACTGTTGGGACATCCTGTATATTTGTCTTCTGTTTGTTGTAAAAGTTATTTTATTTAATACATATAAAATTTAGACAAACACATAAATATGTACAATTTGGCAAAATTTTCTTACTTAAATGTCTCACTTTCTGTTAACATTTTAACTTCAACATTTGCACTATGCCTCTTATAATGATTTTCGAGATCACGTTTCCTGTTGAAGTGCCTACCACAAAACCGGCACATGTACGGTCGCACACCCGAATGCAGTCTCTCATGTGTTTTCAAGTTTGAAGACTGAGCAAATGCTCTACTGCAATATTTACAGATATAAGGCCTTAAATGACTGTGAATCCTTTCATGACAGTGTAAAGTACTGGTGCTTTTAAAACTCTTGTCACACTCGGAACAACTGTACGGCCTTTCATTGGAATGCACTCGCAAGTGTTTCTTTAAATCGCCAGCCCCATAACAGATCTTACCACACTGTTCACACTGTCTCATATTCCTGCGCTTATCATTTTCTTCCTTGCTCTTATCATAAACTCCTTTCTCTATCAGTCGCTTTTTTTCATGCAATTTAAGATGGCGTGATAAGTCGTACTTATTTATGAAGGCTTTGTCACATTCCATGCAGGGAAAGTCTCTTTCGTTGGAGTGAATCTTTAAATGCAATTGTAAAGTACGATTAGCCTTGAACGATTTGCTGCAAACATTACAGATGTATTTCTTTATGTTTGTGTGCACTTTCGAATGTATTTGCAAGTTACTGGGATGCAAGAAACTTTTTGGGCATAATAAGCAATCGTATTTTCTTAGGCCACTGTGTTTTATTAAGTGCTTCGTCAGAGCACTCTTTGAAATGTATGATTTTTCACATATATCGCATTTGAATTGCCTAATTCCATCATGTGAGCACAAATGCCTCTCTAACTCAGCACGATACTTAAGGATCTTGCCACAAACATGGCATTGTTGCACTGATTTCTCCTGTTTGATGTATGTCATATCACCATGTACTTTATGCAGGTGTTTCAATACAGTATGTCTGTTAGAGAAACATTCATTGCAAATTTCACATTGTTGTTTCTTCCTCGTATGAATTTGATATTTGTTTAAATTTAACTGCTCACTGGCACTGACTATTCCTCTGTGATCCTCTTCTGTATCATGTTTAACATTGTATTCATCACCAAATAATTTGAAATCATCTGTAACTTCTAATTTGTCTTTCGTGATCATTTTTCTGAACATTTCATCTGTTGATCTGCACAGCTTCATGAATTTGAGGCAAGTGTTGAGATCGTTCTTGCAAGTATTGCATATGTATTGGGGAAGCCCATCGTTTTGTTCTATCTGAAATAAAAATATTTACATCCTAATTTCCCACACAAAAATTAGTTGTTTATGAAATATACCTGTACTGAAACACATTTCATTATATTTAGAGAAATGTTTTCTTCTTGAGGAGAGAATATGTTCAACAAATCTTTGTTGCTCAAGCAAATTCTGCACACTTCTTCCATCATCGGATCAATTTGGAAATAAACATTATGATAGAAAAAACGTAAAAATACTCAACATTAACAATTTAAATATTAATTGATATTTTGTTTTGATTTTTGACAGCTTCGTGAAGTCACCCTCATTAGCAGAGATTTCCAGCTCTAAATACACACGGTCGTGAATATGGTTGCCTATGTACCGAGTTTCAAATCAACAAAATAAGAATATCAGGAGAGAGTCATACTAACATTAGTTTCTCGTCTAGTCACCCTAACCTGGTCACTAAATATGGCCGCTGTATGTCATAAGCGCACACAAGCGTTTTATACTCCGACGATTAACCTAGTTAACCTTGATTAGCCGTCGACGGTTTTACAAAATTGTGGAACGTCCACAAACCAACAGTTCATCATTGTTTATAACATACTTACTACATTAAATTTAAGTAAATAAGATTCGAGAAATATCAACTGTATTCTACACAGTAATTCTATTTTAATTCTACATCCAATAAAAATTGAATCTTTATTGTTTCATCTTCTTATTAAACAAAAAGTAAACGGAAACAAATTTTGTTTATTTATTGAAAACGTAATGTAACAAAAGCGTGTTTTTGGAAACGAAATTTCTCTTTTCTGTAAAGAACATTATATTTAAGGCAATAAATTGACATTTGTTGTATTTTTATCAATAAATGCCATTTAAAGAACGTGGAAAGTGGAAACTTCCGTTAAATGTAATTGCATTCACTCGTGCCTCATGCCCCCCCTTGAATAAGATAGAAAGTTCGGACAAAAACCAAATAAACGTACATAAAAAATAGTAACTCTTGAGATATAACTACTGAATATCCGCTAGGTGGCGCTGTGCGCACCATGGCCACAGATTACCCAGATGCGAAGGCTAGGCATTCCCGCCGGACTATAATAGCGTTTTCTACTCGTAGGAACTGAGTGCGCACTGAGGTTTTCAGTGTTCGGATTTTGTGCAAGCTGTCACTAATTTAATGTTCAGTACTTGCACTCTCAGCGAAATATACCAGTAAAATTAGTGCACATTTGGTGCAATTGCGCACATGCGACGATGTTCAGCGTGTTTTTAAAGCGTGATAGCAACGGTGATAGTCACTAGTATAACCGCATAATACCACAGATTTATCTATTCGTGTCTATTCTATCTATGCGTATAACCTAGAAAACGATGAATCAAAATAATAAAGCGCTTTATATTTATTATAAAAGTATTAGGATCGGAAGGAGAAAAAACGTATAGAGTGCCATTAGAAATTTTGCTACCTGTACATCATGTGTACATCTGAATAATTTCCAATAACCTCCTTGTAATTAGCTATTTTGTTTCTTTTTCGTTTTTCAGCATAATTTAATAGAAAAGCCATTTCATCAGTACTGTAAATTCTCTATATGCGTCCGCCATATTTGCACTCGAATACTGGCCCCAAGTCACACAGCGAGGGCCACTTTTCTTGCACTCGGTGCGAAACTTCTCGGTGCACATGTGCCAGTAGAATACAAAATTCTTAAAAAGTGCGCACTACATCTACCAGTGGAATGTGACATTTGCACTCAGTTCAAGAAAGTGCAACGAGCAGAAAACGCTATAAAATTTCTTTGCGCATGTACCGTGCCGTCATTGTTTTGATGGTTTATCTATCAACCTATAAACATCATTTGTTAGGTTATGATAAAGTAAAATAATTTTAGAGAGCTGTTTATGTAATTTTATAAGTTGAAAATGCCTTATAGAGGAGGAAGAGTTTGTATATATCGGCCATGCCCTTCGAAACAAGTGAAATATGTCGATGTTTAGAATCCCCGGGGACTCTAAAAGGTAAATAAAGTCTTATTTATTACAAGGTTTCTGTTTATCATTGAAAGAGCCATATGTTATTATATTATAGGCGCTTTTCATTTGCAAAAATTAGCCAGCGGGAACAACTTGGAGCAGCTGCGGATAAAACATACATGTATAGGTTGAATATATTTTATTATTTTTTTACTTCATTTTGAATTTTATGAATTTTCATACAATACGTTTGTATTTCTTTTGTTTTGTTTTGTCGGCATTGAGAATTAATTTATTTCTAAAGCAGTAAAAGGAGTAATAATTGCCAACACCTTCTTACAAAACTTTAACTTGCTGAAATTTATTGTAAATGATTTTATAATAATTAAAGCAGGTTCTTGTCCGATGGAAATTGTATCACAAATTCTTTGGCACGGACCAACATGGAAAATTAAGAAATACATTCTGTAATAAATTGAGGCAGTCGTCATCATACACGTGATTTTTAATTTCGCGCCTTATAATAATAATAATAATAATAATAATAAATTTATTTATTTCGTATTTGATGCAAGAGCATAGGTAAATTGAATCTAACTTTACCTATAATCTATAGACCACTTGAAGCGGTATGTAGAAATCGAATAATGCAACACGCCGTAGATTTCAAATTTCGCGCCTTCTGTACCACCTAAACAATAGCCGAAGGTCACGGAATTTTGCCGTGCCAACATCAAAGGCACCGCCTCGAGCCTTCGTATCTGCGTAATCTGTGCCATGGCCTTAAGGTACTAAATCAACACTCCGTACAGGTAACGCAATCCCATTCCTCTCGTGAGAGGATTGAGAAACAAAGATAACAAATACAATTGTCGCAAGTACAATAAGGAAGACAACAGTTTTAGGGAATTCTGTTTACCGCAATGTCACTGGTTTCAATTTAAAAGTGTATTAGGTTATGGCTAGTTAGTTATTTACCAATCAAAAAGGTGTTATTTTGAGAAGAACAGAATGTTTCTTTTACGAAAAAGGCGGAATCATTAAATGTCATGCGATAGAAGTTTGGGATGCGATATTTAAACTCAATTTTCTTAACCACTGACAGTAACTTTGACAAACGTCACTTCAAATAATATTTCCAACCAGGGTTGCCAGATGAAATTTTACTTGGTCCCCAAACTTGAACCCAGAAAATCCCTAGATTTCCCTAAAAGTCACGTTTACCGTCACCTGATTATTATTTAATTACAAATAAATGATAATAGATTAGTAAGATCTGTAAAATGAAACATTTATTCTTAACACATCCGTTATAAAGAATATAATATGTATTTACATATATATAACAACATAAGGCAAAAACAAAAACAAGAATTAATACAATACGATCTAACTAGTCGGCAGTTAACTACAGTACCAATTTGAAATATCATTTATGTTTAAAATATTGCACATTTATTTTGACTAAAAATTGCAGCAATCATAAAAATAAATTTATTTGTAAACTTTTCGAAAATGTCCCTAGATTTACGGGAAATGCTAAAAAAATCTTTTTGTCCCTTCGCAATATCAAAAATCCCTAGATTCGGGGAAAATCCCTAGACATGGCAACCCTGTTTCCAACTGTTTTTTATCCCTAGATGAGAGGAATGTGCGATAAAGATAAATATAAAAAATCACTAAATGCGTCATCTCTATACGAAGTATGTTGATTTAGTACCTTACATGGCCTTAAGGTACTTACAAAATGAACACTCCCTACAGGCACAGAATAACCAGAATGCAAACTCTTGTGGTGGGGGTAGGTCACGCAAATCGTAAAATCGCCATTTTGGCAGGCTAGAATTTGATTAATTGCGTAGTGCACGGTTGTTAGGTTATGTTCGCGGGGAGCATTTGTAAATAAATTTCTGCATAAAAATGACTGAAAAGAAGAAAGTTGGTGATGTGTATGCAGTAAGAAATTGCAGCAACAAGCAATATCATGGTAAACAGAGCTAAATTCTCGTTCTCACTTCATAGTTAAAATTGAAAATGTAATTTCAAAATTGGTGCCGCCAATGTCTAGTAGAGATGAGCAAAGTGACTCTTTCGATCGAGTTGACTCTTTGCCGTTTCATTAGGAAGCTCTCGGTTCTCAGCCCGGCGCAGCAAGAGCTGAGAGCTGCTCTGCTGAACTACAGCCAGCTGCTTCATCGGCAGCGTTGCCAACAATTGCGGAACGAAAAAATCCAGACGGTCATTTAAAAAAAGCTAAAAATGGCTAAACAGTAAATAAAAAGTAAAACGATGCTCCGCAGGCGAAAATTTTCGAAATTTGGTAATCCTGTTTTAGGTACCTATTAATGCGCATGCGCCAGCAAAAATTTTTGTTACTTATTTTAAATAAACGCAAATTAACTAATCTTCATAAATTAAATTGAATTACTTTGCTCTGCAATTTGAATCTGACAACAATGCCTCGAATATTCAGAGGAACGGCTAGAGACAGGGTGACTCGGTGCCGAGAAAAACCGAATATTTCCGAAGTTTAAAAATCGTTCATGTACTAAAATTTAAAATGTAGGAGCATGTCCGTGTTTCTGTTAAACAGAATGAATTCAAAGACGTGTCCTACATGTAATAAAACATGTTCTAAAGGATGTAACTTATACAGACACATGCGAGAAGTACATAATGATTTGTTGAAATAATTAAACTGCAGAATAAATTTATTTCATGTTCGATGTGTCAAGACAGTGTATCATATGTACTTACGTACGTTTTGGTTAACACCACTACGAAAATATGACTTATTTATGAATACCTTTTGAAGTTTTGTAAATATCATTTTGCATAAATTGTTGTATTTGATAATTTACGCCATACATTTTGCTTTCATGGCCTCTCTTTATCTAAAATTTTTTAAATAATAAGGTACTTATATACAGATTGATTGATTATAAAGGCCCCAAGCTGTAACTCATTTATTTTTATTCAAACACCCAATAAAGTATATATGTTGTTAAATGAGACGTTGTACTCTAGAGAATGAAATATAATAATATTTTTTTTGTCTACACTGTATCCGAGTGATGACGTCATCGACATTTTTTTTTAAATGGCAAGATAATATTGTTTTGCGAAATATGATAGAAAATTCTTTTCTCCTTTCAACCATAACTTCCAAAACATAACTTCCCTAGCTTAACTTTTAAAGCATGCTAATATGAATAGAACAGAACATCAAAATAATTTTACTTAAATTTGTCATATTTTATTTAGTTTGTAAAAAATTGTATCTAAAATACCGGTAATGTCAACCTGTCCTCGTAAGAAATCAATAAAATTATTGAAGAAGCCGATATATGATAGAGGTTCACTACAATTGTAAAAAAAGTAGTGCAGTAGCTTTACATTTATTTGTTATTGTCGTATTCATAAAAAAATGTATAAATCAAGCAACGAAAGATTATTGTAACAATTGCAGAAAATTATGAATTAATAACAAACAACCGTAAAACTGCTTCACTATTTTTTTCTACATTCGTAGTAAACCTCTGTCATATGGGCTTCTTCATTAATTTTATTAATTTCTTATAGGACAGATTGACAGTACCGGTATTTTAGATACAATTTTTTACAAACTAAATAAAATATGACAAATTTCAGTAAAATTATTTTGATGTTCTTTTCTATTCATGGCCTGCTTTAAATATTAGCAGCTTTAATTAAAAGTTAAGCCAAGAAAGTTATGTTTTTAACTTTTCTCGAAAATTTTCTTATGTAAGGATACAAAAGTTTAATATGGTTGAAAAGAGAACAGAATTTTCTATCATGTTTCGCAAAAAAATATTATCTTGCCATTAAAAAAAATCTGTCGATGACGTCATCACTCGTATACAGTGTAGACAAGAAAATATTGTTATACTTCATTTTCTAGAGAACAACGTCCCATTTAAGAATATATACACTTTATTGGGTGTTTGAATAAAAATAAATGAGTTACAGCTTGGGGCCTTTATAATCAATCATTCTGTATGTAATCTCAATACCATGTATGTACCTACCTACATATGTATTTATAATCGAAATTATAATTTACGATGTTTATACAATGTTCGCCACTGTTTAAACATGGCATCAAATGGGAAAAACTTTTATTTTTGATTTTTCGAAAAAACTTTACGATAATAATTTGTATTTGTCTGAAAACCTATTTAACCCCTATTTAACCGAGTGATTTTTACTTAGCTACAAAATAGCGTTTTTCGAAATTGCCAAAATCCTAAAATTGTTACTTCTTGGAAATTAATCACGATTTCGAGACTTTTGTGCTGTGTATTAGTTTTAGTTTATTGAACAATCTCAAGGCCAGAAAATAATGTTTTTTTCTTTAACTTCCGCAAATTTGAATTTTTCAATTTTTGAACTTTTCGCAAAATTGCACATATCAAAACTTAATTTTCAATTTCAAATAAGTTAAAGGAATAAAACCGTTATTTTCTGGCCTTGAGATTGTTCAATAAGCTAAAACTAATACACAGTAGAAAAATCTTGTTGGAATCTTGATTAATTTCCAAGAAATAACAATTTTAGGATTTTGGCAATTTCGAAAAACGCTATTTTCTAAGTAAGTAAAAATCACTTGGTATATCTAATAGGGGCCGAATAGGTTTTCAGACAAGCACAAATTATTGCCGTAAAAAGTTTTTTCGAAAAATCAGAGATAAAAATTTTTCCCATTTGATGTCGACTTTTTGGTGAACAATGAAAGTGCAAATTTATAGTGAAAATATATTTGATGTATGGGATAAAACATATATTGCTATATGTACCACACTCTCGATATTTTACTTTGCACAATTTTCTTACCAAAATTTATAACAAATGAAAGAATAACATAATTTTTCCTTAATTTTGTTTTAAAAAAGTAAGCAATGCATGGTAAAAAAATACAGAATCCTAAACTATTGTTTTAAAGATACCGTTAAATTTTAACAATTTTTTAATTTTTTTGTAAAATTTGTCATTTTTTACGGTTTATGTACATTTTCGCAAGTCTTTAAAATTTGAAGTGTTTGATATTTTCAGAATCAGGATTTTCTTTAGAATAATGTTGCAGGTATATAAATACATATATAACTACAACTTAAAACTTATTTGAGTTTTCTATTTTTTAATTTGACAATTAATGACAGTTCTGGATAATGCAAAAACCAATATCATACATAGAAATTTATTTTTATATATAAATTTTCATGTATTGATATTGGCTCTTGCATTATATAAGTTTGAAATAAATTTTATTGTATAAATTTAAGTACTTTATTTATAACAAATTCAGCGACCGGTTTCGAGGTCGCTGAATTTATTATAAATAAATTAGGAAGTACATTATGTACTTAAATATATACCTAACATTTTTTTCTGTAATGAATAAAGTACGGAAATATTTTAAAATCAAGGATAAATAAAATATTTTAAATAGATACGTAAGCTGAGGAATTAAAATGTGCTTAATAATTAACTTGTAATTGGTTCTTCTTATTTTATATTTTAAAATCTGCTATAGAAAATTTATTTAAAATTCCCGCCCCAACTTCAGCGACCGAGTCACCCTGTCTCTAGCCGCTCCTAATATTCAGTCTGAAATGCACCTGCCGACGCATGCGCACAGGATTACCCGAAATTGGTCGCGTTCAGACGAGTTGCTAACTCAGCTGCTGTGGTCGTCTGAACGCGACTATTGATCTATTTTTAACAAAATATTTATCCATTTTTTCCAATTTTCAATATTTTTAAATTTTTTAATTCGTATTACTGAAAATTGTTGAATTTTCAAAATTAGACATAATTGAAGAGAGGAAATTCAAAAGGGTCTATGTGCCATTTCCAGAAAATTTCAGGCAACGCCTGTTTAGGGGTCTATGTGTCAATTTTTTTTTTAAATGTGTAACAATGTATTTAGTTCATTTATTCTTGTTTTCTTTACTTAATAAAACTTTTTCAAGAAAGATTTTAATTTTATTTATGTTCTAGATCTAGACATGTTTTATGTAGGATCTCAGTGACATTTTTTTGGCACTTAGGCCCTTGTGAATTTCCACTCTTCAATTATGGACAATCAACAAGATCAATTTTTTTTGCAAATTTGCCAAACTAGCATTGGTAGGTATACTAGGTACCAATAATTTTCCTGTATAGCTGTGGAATCTGGGAAAAAGCTAGAAAAAGTCAATTAATTTCTGAAAACAGCTAAATTTGCCGCCAGATGAAATTTTACCCATTAGATCTACTCTCGAAAAGACCAGCAGGCAGATTCCGTTTCTCAATTCGAATCGAATTCACTATTCTTGCCAGTGTCTAATACGACTCGAATTGGAGAACGGAATCTGCCTGCAGATCTAGCGGTAAAATAGCCGTGTTGGCAACTCTGTTCATCGGCTCTTTTCATCGAGTCGACTCGGTGAGTCAACTCGCACATCTCTATTGTCTAGCCTGTCAAAATGGCTGAAGGTCACCGAAATGTGTACCGAAAAGATCAAAGGTGCCGCCGAGAGTTTGCATTCTGATTGTTAGATATTCTGTGGTACAGGTAACGCAATCCCATTCCTCTCGGGAGAAGATTGAGAAACAAAGATAACAAATACAATTGTCGCAAGTACAATAAGGAAGACAACAGTTTTAGGGAATTCTGTTTACCGCAATGTCACTGGTTTCAATTTAAAAGTGTATTAGGTTATCTCTAGTTAGTTATTTACCAATCAAAAAGTTGTTATTTTAAGAAGCGCAGAATTTTTCTTTTACGAGAAAGGTGGAATCATTAAATGTCATGCGATAAAAGTTTGGGATGCGATATTTAAACTCGATTTTCTTAACCACTGACGGTAACTTTGACAAACGTCACTTCAAATAATATTTCCAACTGTTTATTATCCCTAGATGAGAAGAATGTGCGACAAAGATAGATATAAAAATCATTAAATGCGTTACCTCTATACGAAGTATGTTGATTTAGTACCTTAAGCCGCCCATACACCTGCGAACAAATTGCGCAAACTGACGTTGCACAAGTTGGTGTGCAAACAAGGTCAAACATACACTATCACCCATACACTATACGCAATATTGTGCAAACTCCAGTTGCTTTTGTCGTGTACCTACGGAAACATGCAGTCTGACGACGCGACGGTATAAATCAATGAACTCATTCAAAATTACTGCACAATGTATCATACAAAGCCCATACACGACGTAATAGTTGCACAACGCCACTCCTTGTGCAATTAATTTCAAACAACTTTGAATTTCTGCAACTAGTTGCACAGCACGTCAAACAACACCATACACTATACAAATGTTTGCACGACAGCCTCTGTTGCGCAATTTGTTCGGAGGTGTATGGGGAGCTTTACATGGACTAGAGTGCCTTAAATAAGAGTGAAGTCAATTTCTATTGGTCGCAAGCGATTTTCAACCTTATTTACCAAGGTCGGTAGCTATTTTTGTGCAAGAAATGGACATGTTTCAGAATTTGGTCTACCGGTTTAATTTCTCAACCACCGGAACATTCCAGACTACAGTGGTTGTATATTTAATGATGCGTTGGTAGGGGCCCCGGTTTAATATACCGATTACATTCGGTGAATTGTGAAATGGTCTACGTGTATATTGCGCAATATAGACGTCGACGGATATTTTGAGGCTAGTAATTGTTTTTTGTTTTGAGGTATATAGGTTAATTAAATTAGTTAAACTTAATTATTCAGTTTGTATGTATACACAATCCGTCTGCTTTTTATCTCAATACGGCTTTGTAGTACAGAAAGAAAATAGTAACGATAAACCGGTTGGCACCACCTAATTTTGAACTTCCCTCCTATCCCATCCAATTTAACCCAAAAATGGCGCCGTATGTCTTCACTCTTATTTAAGGCAGTCTACATAGACTTACCGTCTCTAAATAATTACAGTACTGCAATCAGCCGCCATTTTAGTGCAAGATATTGGCGGGAAATTTAAATGTGTGACGCTAACAACGACACACTTGGGCATTTTAACCTTTTATTTGACAGATGTTAAGTTTGATTAAACATGCCGGAAAGAAAATCACTAGAAAAGTCGGCCATTTAAACTTGCCGGAAAGAAAATCACTACAAAAATCGGCCATTTTAGTGCAAAAACGTGGTTTCTTTGTCTTACACATTGAGCATATGAATTGCGGTACTGTATTTATTTAGTGACTGTACATGGACTTCAAAATTTTAAATGGTAAGATAGCTTGAGTGGCATATTAATTTTATTTTAAAAGAATTTTAATTCTACATCCAATGACATTATCAGTTTTTAACAGTCTTCATTTATTTTTGAAATAATGACAAAAACCTTGTGTTTACCTAAAATCGTTTCTCCTCCATGGTAACTTTGACACAAAATAAGATAGGAAGTTTGAACAAAAAACAAATTACAGTACATAAAAAGTACTAAGTCCAGAGATATAATTACATTAGAAGATGGAATTTTAAATAGCAGGGTGGTTTAAGTGACATTTGAAAAGAACTTCAGTTTTACAACCAATAACGTTATCAGTTTTCAGAGTTTGTTTTAAATGGAGCTAACAACATTTGAACATTTATTACATGAATTATACATGGCCAGCTCCATTAACATTCACTGAAGTATATGTATGGCCGTTTCAATTCGGTTCCGAGAAAGCATGCCGTGGAGTATAAGGTTACTGTATCGAGAAGGTAGCGCCAACATCTCTTTTAATTTGGGGTTAATCAAATTCATTCATTAACTCCTTAGCAACGGTAACTTGTTATGTATCTATCCTTTTTCTTCTTTAGCGTTTCATCGCTTTCTTTTTAATTTGGGGGACGAAGCCGCGGTACCTTCTAAATACAGTAACCTTAGTGGAGTACTCCCCTCAGCGCTACCTATTAAAGATCAAAACTACTGATAGTAACGTAATGACAACTGCAATTACTTAAAAACTCACAAGAGGCGCTGAGGGGAGTACCCGTCAAAATTTTTAAAAGTCGAATTGAAACGGCCATACATACACGTCAGTGAATGTTAATGTAGCTGGCCATGGAATGATATAACATACATAATATAACTATACAGGGTGGTCCCGAAATAAGGTGTCAAAAAGAAACCAGTTATAGGAGATGATGAGTAAAACTCATATACAAAAAAATTTTCTAATAAAAGTCTTTTCGTTTTTGAGATAAAAATAATTGAAAATTTGTTGAAAATTTGCTGTACGCCAATGTTAATCGGGATTGAAAAGGTGATCCTGGTTGTATGGCAACAATATTTGCATATTTTTTTAGCAACGGTACCTGTACTCATTGGCACAAGCAATGCAGTGGTATTTTATTAAATTTTGTCCTAAAATGAAAATCACTTGTTGATAAAAAAGAGCATTTTCTATTAGTACTGTATACAGGCTCTTACAAATTCAAAGCTCGCCATTGGGATCTCGAAACCAGTAAAAGATACAAAGTGGGTTAAATTAGGGCAAAGTTGCGTATTTTGGTGCTGAACAATAATACGTTTTGAAAAATTAAAAAATTTATTATGCTAACAACAACAATTCAGCAGTAGCGAGCGAAATTTACTTACAACAATATCCAGAAAGACGACGATAAAGCAGTAGTTGATTAAACGCCTGTGATGTACGAAACAAAACTACGGAGATATTCATTTTTGTCTTCATAGTATACCTTGCACTGTTTTTTTCAACAATTTCTTGCATTTATAGCTATTTTACTTTAAAAATAGGGATGTGTGATAAACGGAAAAGCATCAGAAAAAATAAATGTACTTATTTAATTGTATTAAAATCCAATGTGACACTCTAAGAGATAATGAAGTTGATGGACAGAATGAGCCGAAGTAAATTAATTAAGTAAATTCTAATGATGTAATCGTAAAGAACTCAAAAAAGTGCCTCTAGAATATATTAATTTTGTTGTGATAATAACTTTAGAACAAAATGAAAAGGAAAATTACGTTTTTCGGCTTTTTGGAAATATTTCAAAAACTAGGTATAAATTGTAGATTTTTCAAAACAGATTATTGTTCAGCACTAATTACGCAACTTTGTTCTATTAACCGACTTCGTATCTCTTACCGTTTTCGAAATTCCAACACAGGATCCCAGTGAGACATCAATCTGATTAACAGCGTGCTATTTTTTTTTAATTTATACTAATCATCCAAAACCAAGATTAAGAAATCCAAAAGTTGGATATAAATTTTCTGACTACAAATATTTATTGTAAACTCGACTGGAACTAATTATATTAACTAGTATGGTAAAATAAAAGTTTCTTTTGCTTCTACAGCACAATTTAATAAAAACAGAAAGCTCCTTTTGCCAGTTAACTGCCGAAATCATAAATCTATCTACTTATATAATTTTTGCTGACTTTCAGCTTTGCTTATAAAATCAGTATAAATTAATTAGCCAACAAAATATTTCTTGCACACAATTTTGAATATTGCAACTACTAAATAAGTTACTAAAAAGTAAATATGTACACTTGTGTCTTTTTCGTTGATATTCAAAGTAACTTTCATTATCCGAACTTTGAAATATTGTTTCAAAGGTGTTCAAGAAAAGTGAGAAATATTAAAAATTTTAAGTGTATTTGTAATATTAGAAAATCAAGACAAAAATTGAGTAAATACATAAAACTTTCTTTCTTGAACTCAGAACGTAGTAAATTCATATCTGAGAAATAGGACACTTAAATAACACTTGATAAACAAATCTAATTATCTAATAAGTATATTAACTTTCTGACTGCATATACTTATATTGTAAACGACATACAATAATAATTTTGAAACGCTGTAACTAAAACAATTTTTAATTAAATTAACTGTGAACCTGTAAAAAAGTAACACTAATTAACATCACTGAGCATTGAAGAATCATAGGTCTAAACGGTAAAAAATAATTTAGTTTAATAAATTGAAAAATGAACTCATAGTGACATCTACCAACTAAATAATTAACTGCGGAATATTCTTCTTGTTATTGGAATTTATTGATTCTTAACTTTCTTTTCGAATCAATTTAATTAGAGTCATATTCAAAATTATTTTTAAAAGATTAACGTGTTGTTTTCAAATGTTTTTATACACAATACAATATGAATGTGCATTTTTTAATAGTTTAAAGAAACTCATAGATGGCACGCTACTACTTGCGGTGCACGTTTACAGCCCTGCAGTTAGTAAAACATGGTCGTCGAGGACTGAAAAGCATACTTACCTGGCGTAGGGACTACCGTGATCAACAAGGCGGTTTCCCCAGGGTGAGGCCCTTCCATTGCACTACGGTCGGGCTGACCCCTGCGATTACTCCTAATGCGAGTAACTCGGGCGCGTAATTTTTGGTAGTCGGGACTGCGTGCGCGCTGTCCCGGATTTATTTTAAACAAGCATAAATATTCCAATTAGGAATGGACAAAACGGTGATTTTTCTATCACGGCTCCAAACGTGACTGCTCCGTGACAGAAACCCGTGATTTTGTCACTGGGGTGACTGCAGTCTGTTCGTAGTGTCCGTGTCCGTACCTATCAATTAAGCGTCACGCATTCGAGGTGAATCAGCGACTGCTAGTCGCCAGTAAAAAAACGTACAGAAAAATTTAGTCTCCTTTGAGAAATATAAAATTTATTGTAAACACAAGTCGCCTTATTTTCACACGGCATTAAATACGGTTGAAAACTGAACAAATTAATTTATTCTTTGTTTGGTGCGCCGCGCCGTACCTATGTGCGATAATTATTGTTTCGCACGAAAGTGTATTTTACGTGTCTACAATACGGTAGTTCCGTTCGAAATTTTGCATTCGAATTATTCGTCATTCGAAGATTTTAGAACGAAGTGAAAAATCTAGGTAATGATCAAGGAGCTACTTGTTGCGAACGCGAAATAGCTCCAGCTCAAACTCCGAACACTGCGTAATTCGCAAATCACGGCCACCGGAATATTACCAATTCCGTCACAGTTCCGAACCGTGACGACTTCGTCATGGTGACAAAGTCACAGATCGTGAAATCACGACCCATCCCTAATTCCAATACATTGGTTCTCAATAGTGATGTCAATAGCTGTATTTCTTTTAATTGAGTATCTCAGTTTATTTCAAAAACTTACAATTAGATAAATTACTGTTTCTTTTACCTATAACGAGTGAGTTTAAGTGAGACAATTTGCTCAATTCTCAATTAAACTGAGTCTGCTCTTGAAAATACTTTCAATTAAACTGAGTCTGCTCTTGAAAATACTTTGAAGTGAGTTTTACGTGAAAAATTTCCAAGTTGCTAGGAAAAATTAGACCAACTGAGACGAAATAACTGAGTTTTAATTAAGATAACCGGTATTAAAAAAACGGAATTTTTATTTCAACTACGAAAGTAATAAAAATTATAATTATAACCTCCAGTATAATTCGACATTGTTAAAATAACCTAATTTTTACCAGTTGCTGGTGCACACTCAAACGAAATCTAACCTCAACAAACAATCTCACTAATGTCCGTATTCATAGTGCTTCCTCGAGGCTTGCTTGAATGAGGAACCTTTAGAATGGGATTGCAGTACGGCAGTTGCATTACACAACTCACATTTTAAGGGGTTCCTTACTGAAAGAAGTCTCGAGCAAGCACTATGATTCACCTCGAATGCGTAACGCTTAATTGATAGGTACGGACACGGACACTACGAACAGACTGCAGTCACCCCAGTGACAAAATCACGGGTTTCTGTCACGGAGCAGTCACGTTTGGAGCCGTGATAGAAAAATCACCGTTTTGTCCATTCCTAATTGGAATATTTATGCTTGTTTAAAATAAATCCGGGACAGCGCGCACGCAGTCCCGACTACCAAAAATTACGCGCCCGAGTTACTCGCATTAGGAGTAATCGCAGGGGTCAGCCCGACCGTAGTGCAATGGAAGGGCCTCACCCTGGGGAAACCGCCTTGTTGATCACGGTAGTCCCTACGCCAGGTAAGTATGCTTTTCAGTCCTCGACGACCATGTTTTACTAACTGCAGGGCTGTAAACGTGCACCGCAAGTAGTAGCGTGCCATCTATGAGTTTCTTTAAACTATTAAAAAATGCACATTCATATTGTATTGTGTATAAAAACATTTGAAAACAACACGTTTATATTTACAGTTGGTTCTTGTCCGATGAAATTTGTATCACAAAATCTTCTAAGCGGACACTAAATCGCGCAACTACACACTTTACGAACGACTGCGAAACGTAAAGTGTGTAGTTGCGCGATTTAGTGTCCGCTTAGAAGATTTTGTGAAACACGTTTATATTTTAAAAATAATTTTGAATGTGACTCTAATTAAATTGATTCGAAAAGAAAGTTAATAATCAATAAATTCCAATAACAAGGAGAATGTCCTGCAGTTAATTATTTAGTCGGTAGATGTCAGTATGAGTTTATTTTTTAATTTATTAAACTAAATAATGTTTTAGAGTTTAGAGTTATGATTCTTTGATGTTAATTAGTGTTACTTTATTACAGGTTCACAGTTAATTTAATTAAAAATTGTTTTAGTTACAGCGTTTCAAAATTATTATTGTATGTCGTTTACAATATAAGTACATGCAGTCAGAAAGTTAATATACTCATTAGATTTGTTTATCAAATGTTATTTAAGTGTCCTATTTCTCAGATCTGAATTTACTACGTTTTGTGTTCTAGGAAAAAAAATTATTTACTCAATTTTTGTCTTGATTTTCTAACATTAGAAATACACTTAAAATCTTTAATATTTCTCACTTTTCTTGAACGCCTTTGAAACATTATTTCAAAGTTCGGATAATGAGAGTTACTTTGAATATCAACGAAAAAGACACAAGTGTACATATTTACTTTTTACAATTTGTCTTTCTATCGCTGGAAATACTATATTAGTATTATTTTATATATAATATTTTTGTAAACGACGGTATGTATAAATAAATAAATAAACAAACAATTTGAAATCTGAAAAAATTGAGTTCAATTTTATAACTGGTACTATACTGCACTGTAATTTATTGAATGTGTGTTAAGAAATCAGATACACTATTTCCAATGAACAGAATTAAAGAACCTATTATTATGAAAAAGTATTTGTTCATTGAGAACTAACTATATTAGGAAAGAAAAAAATACAGTGTAAAAATAGTTTTCAGCTATGTCTAGTTTATTCCCTTTAGGGAAATTATGTAACAATTTAGTAAAACTCGTAAAATTAGCAAAACTAGAATCCGATTTATTTACTCGTAATGATCTCAAATGTTCATTACATTAACACGAGTTCGAAGGTTTCTTCCAGTTTGTCCAATGTATACATACATATAGCTTGACAAGAACAACAATTTTAAGAATACACTTAATTTTTTGATAAAATTATCAATATGATCTTTATTAAGACAAAATAAATTTGAAAAAGATACTTTGTTAAATGAAATTTTTAAACCTAATGATTTTAATAATTCTCTTTATCTTAATTGATGAATTTCCAATGTATGGAATAGAAAGGAAATTATTTAAATTTGAATTATCCATTATCGGTGGGAATATACAGGGGTGTGCAAAAGTATGGAATATTCTTTCTAGCGCTTTAAATATTAATTTTATGAAAAATTTGTTAAGAGATTATTTTAATAGAAATTTTTGTCATCTTTTAGCCTATTTAGTTTTCACTTAACTCCCAAAACAAAACCGCAATAACAATTATGTCATTTTTTTTAAATATGGCAATATAGGTCGTGTGATACATTATCAAATAGGATATTTTTTTCTCTTTTCAACAGTAGTACATTTTCCATGTTGATATGAAAAATTAACTTATATTTTAACAGAAATTAGTTTGATGAAGTAATCCATACTTCAAACAATGAATTCTGAACGATCGGAGGGGAAAAGTGAAATTGCTAGGCAAATTAAAAGAAAGGATTAGGCAAGAAGTGGCTTCTACACAACCAGACGCATTAAAAAATGCATTACAAAATTTTATACAACGCTTACATTATTGCCAAGAAGGTAATGATGCACAATTTGAGCATTTGCATTAGAAATTTGTCCTTTTCTTAGTTTGTTTTTCGTCTCAAATCGTTTCTCTTTTTATTCTCTTGTTAATTACATTGTTTCATTTTACCTTTGGGAATTAAAATTAAATTCATAATTAAAACTGAATTAATTTATTGTTTGAGTATGGATTACTTCATCAAACTAATTTCTGTTAAAATATCAGTTAATTTTTTATATCAACATAGAAAATGTACTACTGTTGAAAAGAGAAAAAAATATCCTATTTAATGTTGTATCACACGATCTATATTACCATTTAAAACAAATGTCATAATTGTTATTGCGGTTTTGTTTTGGGAGTTAAGTGAAAACTAAATAGGCTAAAAGTTGACAAAAAATTTCTATTAAAATAATCTCTTAACAAATTTTTCATAAAATTAATATTTAAAGCGCCCAACCCTGTATAAGGTTATTTGATAGTTTGCTTTTTACTCTATTAAAAATATTGAAAATGATTTTAATTGGGAAATTATTAAAAAAAGCAATTTGGACAATAATATTAATTTCTTCTCTGAAGTCAAATTCATTCATAGGAATTGAAAAGGGACGATCAAAGGAAGATTGATATGCGGCAATTCTATGTTCAAATGGGTGAAGTGAATTAAAATTTATGTAATTATAAGTTTTAGTTGGTTTACGATATATTTGAAATTTTTTAAGGAAATTATTAACTTCTTTTTCTATTGTAAATTTATGTGTCGATTCTGCTCGTATCTGTAGCAACCGTAAGATTTGTAAACCTGTAACTCAGTTATTAAAATATGAAATTTTGAAGTTCTGTGGAAGGTACGATTTCTCCTAGGTCCCTGAGATTACTTGTAAGTCTCTGTGGTATTATCTTATAGACTTACAAGAAATCGTATCATACTGAGAACTTCAAAATTCCACTTTTTAATAATTGACTTACAGGCTTACAGATCTTACGGTTGCTACAGATATGAACAGAATCGCTCCATTAATGTTTTGATGCTATATAGGTTGAATTCTTCTAGGAAATTAGTAAGAGATGATGGAGAACCATATTAAATAATAAACATATCTAGCATAAAATATGATATATTTTTTTACAAATATTAATAGAAGAAAAATATTCTGATTCTAATTTACCCATGAGTAAATCTGCTAAAAAAGGGGATGATAAACTACATCCCTTTGCTAAACTATCCGTTTGAGAATAAAATTCTTTGTTAAAAATAAAAAAACTTTTGTTCAAGAGTAATTTTTAATAATGAATTTATAAATTGAATATTTTCTTTTGTTAAATTAAAAGTGTTAATAGGTCGTTAATAATTTCAATATATTCAAAAGCAGAGATTGATGTAAAGAGATTAATTATATATGTACATCTAAAGAGAGTAAAATATACAGTTATTTTTTGATATATGAGTTTAGTTTATCAATTAGATCCGAAGTAATCTTAATACTGTATTTATATTTGTATTGTAAATTAATTTTATAATAGTATATTATTTTACGAGTTTCACAAGAAGGCTTATTGTAACACGAGTGGGGTTGGGGTACGACGAGCGAAGCGTAGCAAGCTCGGAGTGCCCCAACGGAACGAGTGTTACAATGCCTCTTGTGAAACGTGTAAAATATGGTATTTTTTCTACTTTGCGTCACTTATTGAACAAAAAAATGAAAAATATTGTCAAAAATTTGATCTCCTTGGTATATGGGGAATTTTAGTTGTAATGCGTGGCAACACTGAAAACCTTTCGTTTTAATCAAAAGTCACTTTAACAAGTTATTAATTTTTCTTATCCAGCTTCATTGTGAGTATTCTGTTAAGTAACAAATAAATAATGAGGTATTTTGTAGAATCTAATAAATATTTTCAATTGAAAATTGACTAAAATTTCCCCAAAAACAGTTTCACAATGAGCTTCATTGTGAAACTGTTTTTGGTGTCACAATGAGTTCATTGTGAACGCAAAGTAGAAAAAAACTTTGATAGGCAATGTGCAAATGAATTAATAACAACAGTCTTACATTTTCCTGTTATACATAATTTAATAGGAAATAAAATAATCAAAACTTGATAATTTAACATTTGAGGAAATACTAACTAGGAACCTAGTAGAAATAAAACCAAAGAATAGACAAGAAATTACAGACATACTTGTAGAACCAGCACTGGCAACCTACTCTAAATTAATGATTTTAATTATGTTTTTGCTTGCACGTGTAACTTTTAATTTATAGTTAAAGTAGACTATTTTCCAATGAAAATTTATTATTTATTATAACAAATTCTTTTTAACGAACATTTTAAAAATCGCACGGTTGCGAGTTGCGGTTTAAAAACTTAATTTGAAGTTGAAGCTGGCTCGAAAAGTAATAATAATAATAATTTGTTTAATAATGCCAAAAACAAAAATATCTTTGGTATACGAAATAATTAGGCCTTTCGGAAACTCGCTCGGGTTACTCCGGTTAATTTATTTTCTCACTCTTACATGCACGGGAAACAGAGTCGTTGTTTCTCATATTTCTACCAGGGTTGTGCTCCGAGCGAGTTTCCGAAAAGACCTATTATGTTTAAATTTAAATTTTGTGGGCCGATCCTTGCGATACTGCAATGCAAGGCCAACCCGTGGCGAGAGCGGAGCAAGCTCCTTATTCCCGCCGCTTTCCAAAAATCAGTTTAATATACTGGTCCCGCATGCGGGACGTATCAGATATTAAGCTGATAAGAACAGATACTACACTTTGATCTTAGCCATAGGCCGAGAAGCGATACCGAACAAACCCGCACAAGGTTATTTATATTGAGAAGGGGCGTAAATAAGCGTGAAGTTTAACGAGCGCCATCTAGTAGTCATCAGAAGAACAAGAATGTCAATAACTATTGCTGGAAGTGCTTGCTAAATGAAAGTGATTATACATACTTTCTTAAATATGAAATTATATTATAACATTGCAGCGTATTTGTAACAAATAATACATCATTAACAAGTAGACAAATTTAATTACTTTACAAGTCTATAAAAAGTGGAGTTAGCAAAATTTATTTATTAATTAATTAATGGAATTGCAATTTGTTTAATAATTTAATTTATTATTAGGATTCATGATGAGTATTAATTATATGTATTAATTAATAACTGAAGATGAAATTTTTTGTCAACTGATTTTCATTTTATTATTGGTTTATCAATTTATTTAGTCAACTTTTAATTTTGTAATTTTTTCAGTTTTACATTTTAGGGCAAACTTTAATAAAATACCATTGCAATGCTAACAAATTGTTTAATTTATAATGAATAGGTGTACGTCAATATATTTTTTGAGTTTGCTAAATAATAAATATTAAACTATTATTATTATCATTTAATGCTAACCTGTTCTCTTTGTAAATATAGTTATATCATATACCTACTTGTAATAAATGTTCAATTGTTTTAATTCTTTCTAAACTGTAACTGAGGCGATTAGAAGCAAAGGGGTGTGTAAGTGACTTTTTCACACAAATCGAGTTATGTGCATAAGCACAAATTTATCGAATTTTTAGAAACAATCATAAAAAGATATTAGAAAGTAAAATATTTTTATCTCATTAATTTTTATTAGGCCATGATTTTTTTATAGAACTTTGAACTTCTTATTCTCAAAATCACAAAAGTCGCACTTAGACCGCTTTGCTTCTGACCGCCTCAATTTTATTTTATTATTATTCTGAATTTCTTCATGATTTTCGACGTCAAAAAATATTTTTGCAGAGAAAATGTCTGATTCATAACAGCTCAATTCCTCTTTGAATTTAGTCGTCATGTTCAGTAGTGATGCGATAAAAACATCACGCCGTTCTTGGGACAGTTTAAATTAAAAATTTTTTCTAGATATAAAACAAAATAAGTATATTAAATGTAAAAAAGAAAAAACTGTGCATTGGCCGGGAAT
The DNA here is from genome assembly GCA_033060865.1 of Dorcus hopei. NCBI lineage: Eukaryota > Metazoa > Arthropoda > Insecta > Coleoptera > Lucanidae > Dorcus > Dorcus hopei. The sequence goes on from JAUPFK010000019.1 coordinate 1,247,093, forward strand.
CGAACCCGGGCCGCCCGCGTGGCAGGCGAGCATTCTACCACTGAACCACCAATGCTTCGAGTGTAATTTCTTTTATCTACTACTTTACCTTTCAGTTCAATTTCTATACAATTTGAAATTAATTTTTCTACAACCGTGCGTAACGTAGTTACTTTAAAGGTTAATTTTAGTCATGGCCTTCTAAATGAAAAGCGAGTTCTAACTGGCCTGGGCGTTTTGAAAAATTTACATTGAATTTTTGTGCTCGAGAAAACGCCAAAAGTCGCCACTTTGGCGCTGGTTATGGGGCACTGACGGCACTGAGTGAAATGCACTGTCATTACTGTCAATCAAAGTGAGTTCACTCAAAATTAATTAATATTGTAATTACCGTAATACAACATAATTTATATGGTATAAACTTTATAGATTCATGCACAAATCATTTGATCACGTCGGAGTGAAGTATGCTTGCGCAATAAAGAAAAACTGTCATTTTAAAAAGCTTTCGTGTTATAAATAAAACGTGTTAAAAAGGGCGATGATAATTACGCACAGTAAGAAAAGAAGCTTTATTATACATGTTGTAACTTACCACAGAAATTTAGAGTATGTGCAGGTAAGATTTTAATCTAAAATCGAAATAGTTTAATGCTAAATTAAGTTGTCGAAATTGGACATAAATACTCCACTTTATTCTAACGTAAATAATATCCAGTATGCTCAAATTCTTACAACAGTAACATTAATTGTTCTTACACGAACTCATTCACCATTCACACGTGACAGAACTGTCAAGATTTTAGGTTAAGAAAGCGCCCCATAAGTAGTGCTTGGCGGAGCACGCCTGAACTGCACTTTTGCACAGGCCAGATAGAACTCGCTTTTCATTTAGAAGGCCATGATTTTAGTTTATAAAGTGTCACTTTTCACGCACTAGTGCCTAAAGTAAAATGAATTTTGTTTAAAAATGCGTGCGTGCCTAACTGACAAGTTATTACTTTTTCTTGTCCAGCTTCATTGAGTATTCTGTTCAATAACAAATAAATAATGAATTATTTTGTAAATAAAGGTCTTCAAGTAAAAATTGACTAAAATTTCACCAAAAAGTTTCACAATGAGCTCCATTGTGAAACTGTTTTTGGTGTCACAATGAGCTCATTGTGAACGCAAAGTAGAAAATTGATCTCCTTGGTATATGGGGAATTTTAGTTGTAATGCGTGGCAACACTGAAAACCTTTCGTTTTAATCAAAAGTCACTTTAACAAGTTATTAATTTTTCTGATCCAGCTTCATTGTGAGTATTCTGTTAAGTAACAAATAAATAATGAGTTATTTTGTAGAATCTAATAAATATTTTCAATTAAAAATTGACTAAAATTTCCCCAAAAACAGTTTCACAATGAGCTTCATTGTGAAACTGTTTTTGGTGTCACAATGAGTTCATTGTGAACGCAAAGTAGAAAAAGTAAATTGTTATTTTTTCTGATACCATGGTAATATCGTGGAATTTTTAACCCATTTTACATTCGAAAAATAAAATTGTCCCAGATTGATTTGAACAAAACTGTACAAGATTAAAACTTGATAGAAACTACGAAATCTTTAAAAAAATTATACCGAACTAACATTACAAAACAAAATTAAGTTGATGTTCTCCATTCTTTGCAAAACTGAAATTATATTAATAAATTCTAGTGCCACATAGCTGGCTCTGGGGGGAGCTTCAGCCTCCTTAGCCCCTCCCCCCTCCGTGGGTGCACCACTGTTTTTCATGACAGTGGGACATGACATGGCAGCTATGAAAAATGTCGATTTTATATAAGTAGTTACGGATTTTAAATAGATCCAAAATAAAAAGTATTTAGAAAAAGAAAGGGGAAGATGGTCATAAAGAAACGAAATGCTTAGTTCTATTCTACTGAATCTATTAGACGCAGAAACAAAAAAAAAAGGACCTGTAGAAAGTTGAATCAGACTTGTAATATACCTAATTTATATTATAATAGATATAAAGCAAAAAAGAAAATCGACTTTTTTTAATATTCTCATCTGTATCTCAATAAACAAAAGAAAAAAAATCGATTCTGTTAATGGATGCGAATTTCTTCCAGTTAACCAAATCTATGTACTAATCTTTTGCAGTTTAGATCATTTAAAGAAATTGGCAATACGAAGTATCCAAAACCAAAACATTATTTTTTTATCAACTGAGCTTATGCCTTCAGAAGTACATTTTGATCTATAACTTTACTGTTCTCTAATAGCATTTCATCAAATTTATTTTCAGTTTTCAAGGGTTTCAAACAAATAAGCGGAGCTTCCAAACTTATTAAGACTCGTTTTAACACAAGCAATAAAACTGAAACTCTTTAAATATGCTTCTTTATTAACAAACAAAAACCTCTGCATAAATAACACAAGTATACCAATTTTATTGAAATTTTCAAGGCCTCAGTAACTTTCATTTATTTATCAATATATAATCAACAAAAAATAAAAAATTAAATTTCCAATCGATGTAATATTGAGTTACACAAATAATTTTTACTTTTCAGTTTTGAATGAAATACGAAAAACGGGCCCCAAAAATTAGGCAATGAATATAATAAAACAAAAACATATATAGATAATACATACATAAATAAATATATACAATTTTTTTTTGGGTTTTTGAATAATTAGTAACATTGAAAATCAGCCTCCAAAAACTTTGCAATTAAGTCATTATATTCAGCAGTCTTTGAGCTGGACGTTCAAATATAACGCGAAAATTAATATTTAAAAAAAATTATTTAGTAACAAAATCATTTTAAAAAGGTATCATATACAAGTTAGTAGACGTAACGTGTGTAATATTATAAAGCTCGTCATTCCTCAGCAAATGCAATTACTTCTTTTCCGGTTGCAAGTCATACCAAGAATTCAACGCCTGCGTTAAATTGTTTTGGGATAAATCTATGATGACCTGGAAACACAAGATTTAATACTTCGGTTAACACCACTTTTAAAATCACCTGTCCCATAACGTTGCTGCTCGAGTAAAACAACTGTTTCTGAGTGCAGACGGTCACTTCAAGCTGCTGAGTGTTTAATTCACCTTGGGAAATCAAATATTCGAAAGTTTCATCAAAAATTGGATTGCAGTTGTCCTTTACGACCTGCAAAAATAAATAATAGAAAAACTGAAATGGCTCACAGAACACTGAAACTTACGACAGTTTTACGTTTTGTGTCTTTGGCCCTGTCTGGTAACAAATACAGTTTGACGTAAGGATCAGGAATATTTGAAGGGTCCTTCAATGGTAAGTTACTATAAAATAATAACTGCATACATAATTTGCACTCAAAGTACCTACCATCAAGTGCATAGAAAAGTAAACGATTGTAAATCCTATTGTACTAATTATGTCTGGCTTTAATTTACCGATGCTTCGACAACAGGCTAATGTTACTTGATTGTCACAAAAATTGTACTGTAAAATACTGTAACAAACCTTTAATTTAAAACGTGGATTATTGCCTTCTGTTGATAAACAAACTTTAATGTCAACATAGAAGCCGGTCTTACAAAACTAAAATAATGTAAAAAACACCCTTAAGAGCCGTTTACTTCTCTATTCAACCTGATCACACAATGGAGACTTACGCAACTTGGTGGATTACAACGACTAATCGCTGCCTTGGTACACTGTAACGTAAAGTAAGTTGTATACGACCAAGTCCTGCTTCACCTGCAGACCTAAAGTGTGATCAAAAAAGACGTTATGAATTTATTATTTTTTTTTTTTTGAGCCAAAATACTTACGAAGTCGTGCTCGGGGTACGATGTAACACGGTGTTATTATAACTGGGTGGGACGGACGCCAAGTACGTTACAGCTTCTTCGGCAATATCTTCTTCTACACTTTTTGGAGGGTTGTTAGATTCAGATTGAATGATATTGGTAGAGGATTCCTTATCTGTCGATGGTGGTAAAACTTGACGATCTATAATAGAAAAAAAAATATTAGTTTGTTCGGAAAAAAAATTTATGTCAACAATTTTTTGATTCCAGAAAAGTTGGGTGATATCGTGGAATACAACTGTTAGCAGAAAGATGGTAAAAGGTCACTGATGCAAAATGGTCATCAGTTTAAACAAAATTTATGTACTTATGTATATAAACATTTAGAATTAAAAAGAAAACGACATTTTTTTCCGAACAACCTAATATTTTCTAATATTTTATAAGACTATTTCATTTCAAAATTGTATACTAATTTTTATCATTCTAAAAGTGTTATAACTTGCAACAAATTTTGCGAATTAATGTGCTGACAAAAACGAAATAAATAACACAGATTTTACAGGTAATCGTGTGTTAGTAAGAATATTTAAACAACAGGGCCTCAATTCTCCACCATTTCGTTCAAAAAGCGAATAATTCGAATATGAAATTTGATAAAAGATTGAAGAAACTGTAGAGGTGCTATCTGAAAAAAGTAAGATTGGGGGTAGTCTCTGAGAGGTTGCTGTTTAGAGGTTACTTTTAAGTACTCTATCGTTACGATTCATTTTTGTTTCTAAACTCTAAAATATAATAATCAATAAGCAACTTCTGTATTTAAAACTTTTCTCTGGCTCCTAAGGTAAAGCTTCTATAACCCATTCATTATCTATTTACCATTGTAGTATACCATGAAAGTCTAATGAGAATGATAGGATAGGGAGTAGGGTTCAAAATACTAAAAAAAAAAACTTGTACAAAGATGCTACAAACTAAGTTTGTATCTGTTACTAACAAATGTATGTACAGGGTGTAATCGAATAAGTTTCACTTATTAATACTGTGAGTTCTTCATCACATAAGGAATTAATTCTGCAAATATCAATGGTCTTTCTCAAAAATAAAAAACTGACCTATCACCAGAGCGCATCGTCTTTTGTTTGGAAACCTCTGCTCGTTTGTCAGTGCGTCTGCGGTCTTTATAAACACATCGTAAAATGATAAATTCCGCAAATGTCACGGTCACTGGGTCAGTGCCGCCCGCAATACAAGTCGATAACAATATCTGTTTCATTAGTCCATCTGTTTCATTAGATAATCGATAATAATTACATCATTACATTTCATAAATTGTAAACAAATAACACACTACGTGATTTAATTTATTAATTTCACTTGATGAAATGAAGAATGCATGTTTTAAGTACATTGATTAGAAACAAATTGGTGACGGGAGAATATTGCGGATGAGAACTTTTTTTTTGTTCCATCAAATAAATAAATGTAAAGTAATAAGGTGCGATTTTATCGCTCGAGCTTAAGGCTCCCGACTTCCTTCCCGATATACGCCTAAAACATACTCAATAAAGAATCAATATAACAGAATTAATATTCATTGTATTAATTCAGATTTTCTAAGTATAATAAACATCATATTCTACACGGAGCTGCAGCTAAAATATGAAAAGAATAGTTAAAAACTAATAATTTTAATACAACAATTTTTTTTCTAAGTAAATTGGGTCTTTTTTTATAAATAATGACGACAGTCCCGTGTCATATAATCCTTTTACAACAGATTTACGTTTTTTTTTCCTAAAAGAAAAACTATAAAATATTTCCTACAAACGTATTGTTCGCAAGCTATAATTTTCATTTAACTTTATTCTAAAACTGAAACATAGATGTTCTCTGAAACTCACGTTTCTAGTAAAATATCTGATTGGTGATTACGACAAAGACCAACCCCTTACATTTTATGTGCGAATGGCCGCGTTCAGGTAACCGCAGCGCTGTAACGCTTTAATAAAGCGTAAACCTGAACGAGTTACATGTGATATCATTGCTTGCAGCGCTTTCTTCAAGCGGCCGCCATTAATCAAGCGTGTTATTTATATGCTACATTGCAGCGCTGCATTACAGTGTAAGGAATTCATAACCTCTACAACTGAATCCAGTTCAGGTAATTTAAAGCGCTACAACTTTACGCTGTGTCGCTGTTTTTGCCTGAACGCGACCATTATTTAAAGCAGGAATGCGATCCATCAAATATTCGCGGGAATTTTAAATTTGGAAAAATGGCAGGTGGGTTGTGACCAAGGTTACTAAAGAGAGAAGGTTGCCTGGTAACTCGTGGAGTGACGCGTCATCCAGTAGGCCATCTATTTGTGTAAATGCATTAAATGGGCCTACTGAGTGACGTTGTGGTGACGTTGAAAGTTACCAGGCAACCTTCTCTGTTTAGTAACCTTGGGTTGTGACAACGTGCTAAGCGTTGGTGCTACGTCTTGAGCACAGGGTTGGAAAGTTTAAAACATTGTGTTTAAAACATGTTTAAAACACCCAATTAAAAACAAACCCCTTGTTTTAAACAAAGGGTTTGTTTTTAATTGGGTTTTAAACTTGTTTTTTTTACTTGATGTTTTAAATTCATTTTTGTGGTTTTAAGCGTAGAAGAAACACTTCTGATGTAAGTGTTTTGTATTATTGATACATGTAATATGTATTTAATAATAAAAAATTAGTTGTCTTATTAAGGGCCAGTTTGATAATGGGATTTAAAAGAGACTTTAAAATTAAAGTCACATTCGTGTAAACATCTTTCAGCATTTATTATTTAATTATTATTGTAAATTAGATGTATAGTATATAAATATACTTTGTGGCCTAATAATCAAAATAAATAACTATAAAATTATTAACAATACATAAAATTTGCTTTTAGAAAGTTACATCTTAACTTTTACTTTCTTTCCACATTTCCTATTCATTTTATCAAATTTATTCCATTTAAATTATTTCATTCTTGAATTGTTCTAGGAAGAAGAAAATTTATGAATATTTGTTTTCGAAAATGTTATTTTATATGTAAATTTATGATATTTTCTAGTACTTGAATCATTTACTTTTTATTTATTTATCATTCATTCCATTATATTTTGAAACATAATATGTCGTTTGCATTTATTAAATATCAACGGATCAACATAAAAAAATTTAGGCAGCCTGTAGAAAATTGCCTGTAGCAAATGGCAATATGAGTTCGAATATTTGTATTTTGTATTTTTATTGTCGCAATAAAACAATCAGTGTTTTACAAAAGTCAGATATACAAATAAGTGCAACTAATTGAAAAAGTAGTAGGGTGACCATAAGAAAAAACATGCGTGTTTCAAAAACTCTGAAATTTCGTCAATAGAAGAAAATGCATCATCTTTTAAAAACGACATTAATTTCATTTTAAATGTTTTGTAATGCCACTGTTTTACTATTATTGGTAATTGAATATAGAGTTTGGTCCGTTTCTCGATTTGCTTAACCTGAAAAATTGAGGACGCTTTTGAAACGTTACAGGTATAAAGAACATACCTTAGAACGTCTATTTAGTGCATTTAATTTTGTATATTCTAAATTAAAATATCAGTTAGAATATCATTAGAAGTACAAAAGCTGGTAAACTAGTTACAATTTTCAAGGACGTAAATAAGAAATAAAAAATAAAATTGAAATTAGAAATTGCATATGTAGAAAACATTTTTAGACGAAAATTGAAAACCCACAACTGTTTTCTACTTTTTTTCTATTTTCAACCCTAAAAACTGCAAAATGAATCTCTAGAATTTTTATTGTAAATATTTTTAAACTTTCATCATTTCGCAATACAACTAATAACTACTTTTTCCTTTTTACTATGTAATTTAGGTTGTGAGAATATTTGAAGCAATTAAAAAAGTGTAATAAATTTAAACAAAATATTTGTTTTATTTAATTTTAAACAGTTTTTTTTGTTTAAAACATGATTAATTTTAAGTCAATTTTAAATATGTTTTAAACAAAAAAAGCTGTTTAAAATCAAATAAAACAAATGTTTTGTTTTTTTTTTTAAACAGTTTTTTTCCAACCCTGCTTGAGCACTAGTTTCAATAAAGATAACCCGATAAAGTAGATCGTGGTTGCGTTTAAAAGTGTTCTATGTTTAAAGTGATGTTAATTTTGAAATAATTACAATACTGTTTTATATGCGAGAAAACAATTTAAACAAATATATTACAGCAGCAGTAACACAATTCTGCTAAATCTCAAATTATAAAGTATGTACGGAAGGACACAAATTAAATAGTACATAGAAAGCAGCACACTTTAAAAAATAAAAGAATTAAATCTAAAACATACAGCAAAGAAGAATATACACTGAAGTGCGAAGTCACGTCGTAACCGTACGATTATTATAAACATTACCTAAGTTTTTATATTCATTTAATTACGCTTTTCTACAAAACGGATAATAAAAGGCAATTAATGAAATAAAACATTTACTTTATTACATAAACCTCGAAGATGTAAACAAAGCCTTTAACAGTTGACGCTGTTGACAACTCGCAGTTATTCAAGGTTGCGACAAACGTATTATGTACTAAGCTACCACGCAACGTGCCAGCATAAAATAAAAGCAAGTTCAGAGCCTTCTTGGTAACGGATTTTTTGAACGCATGTTATAATAAAAGTACATGTTACTTAATTAACTAACTAATTAATTACTATATTATTTTTACTGCGAAAGAAGTAATATTTGCCGTGATTTATTTGTTTATTGTAATTATTTGGTAATAGAGACCATAAGCGAATCGAAAAGTTATAGTTTCGACGGGCATGCGCGTAAGCGTAAGGTACACTTTGACGGATCGCATTCCTTTATTTAAGGTCTACTGTTTATTTATAAACTCTTTAAAAGTATGTTATGTAAGTGCTAGCAGGTATATGTCAAAGCTGTGATATAATGGCAATAAGAAATAAAGATAAACAAACCCGTTTTTTGTTTTGTCCAAAAAAATTAAGGCAAATCTTGACAATTTGAGGGAAAAAGCGTAAAAGGGAATTTTTGTCTCAAAACCGACGCACTTTTCACATCCCACTTGTAAGTAATGTGAAAAGTGCGCCCGTTGTCATGGAAATAATGTAAACACAAGACTTGAAACAGATGAGAGACGCAAAATATATTAAAAATCGTGAGTGAGAGAGATGCAATTTACGCCCAAGATTCTCTCGGAGTTGTAATTTGCGAACGCAACAGCATAGGAATACAATTGACATTTCTCGAGTCTCATTTAGTTAAACTTATTAGCTGCGTTCTTTTGCCACAAATCTTACCTCAGATCACTTAAATGTCATTTCCGTTAACAAGAACAAGTAAGTTTGAACGGATATTTCAATCTAGCAACCAATGAGAATGCTCGAGCAGCAAGATGGGAGGTCGAAATCTGAATTCAAACTCATTTGTTCATGCTAGCGAAAATGACGTTTATCTGATCTGAGGTGAGATTTGTGGTAAAAGGAAAGCACCTAATGTGGTAAGTGTTTTATAAACAATGATGAACTGTGGGTTTTGTGGACGTTCCAGAATTTTGTAAAACGTGTGTGCGCGGCATGCGCCTTTGGGCCAGTTGTATAAAACGAGTTAATCACTCGATCAAGTTAATTGTGTGGTTAAGCAATATCATTGGAGGAAAGTTTGATCGAGTGGTTAACTCGTTTTATACAACTGGCCCTATTATATGACATACAGCGACCATATTTAGTGACCAGTTTGGACGAGAAACTACAGTTAGTATAGCTCTCTCTTATTATTCTTAACTCGTTAGTCAAGACTGAATGCACAGAGAAAATTTCAACGGCGGGCGACAGATACATGCATTGGTCTCCGTAAAAAAATTTTGGTGGGGGTTCATCAGCGACACGCCTACTAACTGTTCCTTCCCCTCACCCTTTAACCCTCAGAAACTTTGGGATTTCAAGGCGTAAGCCTTAACAGTACAAGTTTATTGTTTAATTCACGTATAAATCATTATTTGCTTTCGGAATATTAAATGGTAAACTACGTCTAATAATTAAAAAAGCAAATTTCAACACAAGACTTGCAACTATCGTAATCAACTAGCACTATGAATTGGCGTACATACAATATCTGCGCGATCTTTCGGAATTTTGTTTGTTTAGTCTGAAAGTAATAAGTAATAAAGAATCATAAATTAAGGGATGACAGGCTCGGCGTGCTTTTTGTTCCAATAATACTTTTAGAATGTGACCACAATTGAATTACTTATTTTTTTACTTATTGTTAGGTAGGATTCATGATTATTGTTTTATTTTAAATGAAAGGAATAAATTAATAGTATTATGTAAGAATTATTTTGTGAAAAATTTGCATTTCTATTACTTAAATATCAATAAAAAATAGCTGGAAATCGCCATATTCTTTCGTACGAAAATAGTGTTGGGCAGAATCAAGTTCTTTTAAGAATCGAATACTCGATTCTATTCGAGTACATACTTACAAAAATCGAATATGATCCTAGTATGAGTACTCAAGTACAAATATACATATCGAGAAGAATGAGGATACATCTCTTCGATCACGAACGACTTGAACTATAATATACCGTTAATACGATTCATTTAAAGTTTGAGTTTTAGAACTTCGCTGCTTGTAACAAGAGACTCATCCAAGGCGGCTTTATTGTTATTTATTCCATATTTTTAAGCATTTCATTTATTTTTATAACTTTGTCAGAGTGTTGAAATTTTTTTTTATAATTTGTTCATATGTTCCTTCTTCGTCATTTATTTAGCAAATAAAAAAGTATACCTAAATGAAATGCATCAGTGCATTAAAATTAATTTTTCACGTAAATAGTTCAATATCTACCCTACGCTTATGATTGGACATACAGACAATGAAACGGCCACGCGTGCAATGAAGACGTAAAACTAGTAGCGAGATGCGAGAGTGGTAGCGGGAACCAAATTCAGAATTGAATACAAGTGAATACATTGCACATCGATATAAGTACTTGAGTACATATTCGAGTATTTGAATACAGCGAGTATTTGGTATTTGAATACCCCATCACTATACGAAAGTAATAAATGACCTGCCTCAACGTTTTTTTGTATCGCATCTGCGGGTTTACTGCCCTATCATTTATTGCGCCCGATAGTAAACTTCGCTCAGCAGGGGCTTTAAATCTAAGCCAGCGCTTCTCAAACGTTTTATGTAAAAATTGAAGGTATATTTTTCCAGAGTTACGTATGTCATAACTTAGCTTCTTTTCTTGTACATTAATAGTTGTTACAGTATGTGAAACTTAATTGATTACACCCTGAACAAAGGTATAAAGTTTATGTTCTTAAGGTAACTTGGCATAACAACATTCTTCAGGACAGCCATTTGCTTTTTATTCCCCTACCAAAAAAAAATAAGGCATGCCCCATAAAGTGTTGCACAGCTTTTTAACTCAATTTTCAATTCGTTCTTAACGTATCCCAGGATTTTGTTACTGTACCTACATAGAAAAGTGTAGGCTTTGTTTTGTGTAGATATAAAATGTAAAGAAAACTCGTGTTAGCATTTTGCACAATTGATTACACAATACTGAAAGGTCGCAAAGTTTAACAGCAAAAGAAGCGCATAAAACTCAACAGATGGAGACCGTGTCAAAAGGACGACTGACAGGTTTTTTTTATTACAGTTTTATGGGATTAAGCAAAAACGTTTCTCTAAAATCTTTCTTCTTACATTTTTAAAAAATGAACGTACCATCTGCATTATTTGTAGTAGACGTTGTTGATTCTTGACGTATTAGAGGCGATGATTCATCAGGCTCTTCTGCTTGTACGTCTGTATTATCTTCATGTTTCAAAATCTGTGAAAATATTTTAACAATAATCGTCCATCTCTTTTCTGCAAAACAAATTTCAAAAAGAAACAAATGAACATTTAACTTACTCTTAAATGCATGGACATAAACAACTTGCTTTCTGGACCAGCTTTGAGCAATCCATAAGGCTGTTTTTGCACTTCAAGGTTTGGCTTACGAGCAAGTGTGTTCAAGTTAATATTTAACTGCCCCAATTCTGATCCAGTCTTCTGATCAATGATTTTTAAATAAAGCGTGTCAGTTTCAGGATTCATCACTAAGAAAGAGAATCCTTGCTCCCAAACAGGATCACTTGTACGCATTTGCACTCCAGTTTGTTTAGTGTCCTTGTAAAGCCTCAATTCAACGTATGGATCGGGTCTACTAGATGCTCTCGCTTGCTAAAATTTCACAAATAAATCAATATTAATCCACTGAAAATCTTTAAAGTACTAACAGGTAAATATTTAGCGGAGTCTATGAAGATAGTTAAAATAGCAGTGCTCATTGAGGTCACACGTAAATATTGAGTTTCTTCGATAGCCTAAAACATATTCCAAGCATCAGTATACTCTCGATATTGAAAGGTATACATAGGTACATACAGCTTTCAAATCTGAATAGTCCGGGCTCAACTTCAGCCAAGTCAAACGAATGTGCACCATCCCATGTTTCGCTTCCTCCAAAGTTATCCACTACAAGTAAATTTAATTTAATAATGTGTCAGATTAAAACTAGAAAAGAACCTACCATATCATCTTGGCCTTTTCTAGCAACATTTGCAACTTCTATGGTGGCTCTAAAAATTGAAGTCTTACAATTTATAATGTTTATAAGTTATTCAGAAAATCTTACTAAAATAGAATGTAAATGGTTTTAGGCCACACCGCGTATTAAAAAAAAAAGAAATTAAAAACAGTACAGTGCAGCAGAAATTAGATTAATAGTAAATTTGTTAAAATATTACATCAAAAGCGTGTATTAGTTTCACACAAGACTGGATTTTATTTATACATAATAAGAATTTACTATTTGTTGGAAGTTCTTAAAATAAATTTGATTTTAATCAAAAATTTCACCTATTTCACAAGTGAAAATCGTAGAAGTACTGAAAAAAAATTTGCATTTTCAAAATTTCATAATAAACGTAATGGTTATTCTTCTTTCCATTAACGAATCACGTTTACACTGAGTTAACACTACAAAACCATTGTGTATTTCATCCCAAAAACAAACCCAAACTGAACATAATAAGAATTAAATTAACCAACTGTTTCCGATTAAGTGTGCTGTGCAGAGAACTGGTAAGAAATTAGATTAAATTAAGTGTTATAGTGCGTATATTCTCTTTCATTTAATTGAACTCTGGAGTGCACATTCAACTTTAACAGTAGGTATACATAAAATGATGAAATTTTCTTTTGATTTTCAGTACCTTCCAAGAAAATCATCTCGATTACCGCTGTCTTTGTCAAACAAATTCAGAAGTAGCTGTGTGCCGTAGGCGAACTCCACGCAGCACTATACATAAACACACAGTTAAGCATCTCGCAAAAGAAAAACAGAATATGATTAGCAAAATCACGCCTGACATCTCGTACGCGCGCAGAACTAAAAAAAACCCAAATCGTGATTAAATGCTTTCGTGTCTAATCACCTTCCCAGAGGATCGTCGTTTTGTGTGCCTGGCAGAGCTGGATCCCAATCCCACAATGTTAGGGTTAGCTGCTGGCCTTCTATTGAACTAACCATTGCCTATTTTCAGTGGTATTAAAAAAGAACTTGAAACATGCAAATCACATGTGCTGTTTAATTTATAACATACATAATTTTTGCATTGTTAAGTTACAGTAATATTTATTATACTTCCTAAAAAAATATTAAAAAATAAAATTTGCATTGTTAAGTTACAGTAATATTTATTATACTTCCTAAAAAAATATTAAAAAATAAAATTATTATTAAAAATAATATCTAGATTTAAAAAGATCGTATTATCTTTACGTTTCTCTTTTTAGTTTCACTTGACAAGCGTTTTCTTACTTTTTTTTTCTTTTTAAGTTATAGGTTTTTATGATATTCTTAAGGCTGTTTTACATTATACTTTTTTCGTCTAGAAACTTTGACAAGTTCAATACTAGAATTAACTTGAATAATGTAAATCAGAAAAAAGTCATCCAAGTTTTCATACTAGAAACGTCTAGAAACTTATTTCCAAACTAGTTCTCAACCTATTTTTCGTCAAAGTTTACAAACTAAACTTGCGCATACGTGCACGTCGCAGTATTACCAACACCATAAAAGATAAACATAACTGTGATTGAAAATATAACCTTAAAGCACCTCCGCAATAACCAGTCCTGACTCCAAATACTAGGTTTCTTATTTTGTTTTTGCAAATCATAAATTTGCAAAATGTTTGAAATTTTCTGAAATCTGGTTTCCTTTCTTTTATATAAACAACTAACAGATTTGACAGGAGTCAGAAAGTAAATGTCAGACTAAGGGCCGGTACTTTCATCACTGATTAACTATAACCTTTGGTTTATTTCCATGCTTACAATTGTAAAGACAATTGTTTCTATAGCAATAAACCAAAGATTAATCAGAGATGAAAGTATCGGCCCTCAAAGTTTCAAATGAAGCTAAGACTCTTGATTTATTTTTCATAGTCTCTCCTTATCTAAATAATTTTGGAACGCACAGTATAATGTAATTAACTAGATCTTTATTCATTCAAGATTGAATGAATACAGGTTCTTAAGAGGAAGTAAAAAAAGAAACGTAAAAGTAATTTGATATTTTCCTTTAAGACAATTTTTTTTTAATTTTTAAAGAATTTTGAAAAATTTTAAATTAGATTATCAATCTGTGCTTAATATCTATTAAAATTAAAGAACGTGTACAGAGAATTTACATACAGTGTAGAAAAGTGCGCAGAGGTAGGTGGGAATTACTCTGATTAATGTTTTCCATGTTTAAAATTACATATTAAAAATTTTCGTAGTAAGTAAAGTGTAATGTATAGGCCAAATTAATTGCGGTTTCAATTTTTTAATAAAGGAAACACTTTAAAAAAATAAATGATGAAAAATATATCAAAATCAGATGTCACTCGACTATTGCAGAAAATCCGAGGACACACTGTATACGTTAGTTTTCAATAATTGATTGACATTATTGAATATTGACAATACAGTACTTTTATATTATCAGACTCGAGGGTTAGCATCCGATGAGCTCAATTATTAATTAAATACGGTATTTATGTTGATGTAATTTTTTTCATTTTTACTTCATGTTAAAAAATTAGATATATCTTTAAAATTTACAGGGTGATTCTTGAATAGATCGACAAAAACAAATACTGACGAAAGAAGAAACTTCCCAGAACATGGGAAAAATGTTTTTAAAAAATTCTGAGTTCATGTTTCACTTTATGTCGATCGATCAATCGATTTGAATGAAATGATGAATTTGGATGTAGGTATCTCCTAACTTTCGTGAAACAGCGTTGAAGCTTTTGTCAAGTCACGTCATTTCGTCGTAGCCGGCTTTAGACTGTACAAATTTGTGTTCATAATTATTCGTCTTTTATAATAATAAAATTTGCTTCTCACTGAAAGCCAGACACAAAACGACATTATAATGATTAACAATCCAAACATATTACTAGTGTGTTTACTGATTATAACGTTTTAAATTCTAGTCGCCATCACCATAAATATTAATTTATGGTCGTTTTAATTATAAAAAATAATTTTTCTTAACATTAATCAGAATGATACTACCTCATTATCTTTAAATAACATAATTAAATATTTTACTATATTATTTTAAAGATTGTAATTAATTACGAGGGCATTTTTAAATTGCCTAGTCGCATCATCTTTACAAGCAAATTTTACTAGAATTTTAAACAGTTCCTTCGTTTTTCTTTTGTTTTTAGTGTAAATTAACAATGTAAAAACGTATTAAAACAGAAAATGCAAACTTAAAAATGCGGATGACCGAATTTTGATTTCATAGATTTTTTTTGAGAGTTAAAAAAAGATTAATTTTGTTTTTCTGCATTTTCTGTTTCAAATATAAAATAAATACCAGAATTCCATTATATCAAAATGTAAGAAACAAACGTGAAAGTTATTCTTTTGTGTTTAATGGCCATTTGCACCAAATACTTAAAATGAGTTCAAATTTAAGTGGTGTTTATAATGTGACTTTTTCATCTTATACAGGATTATGTAAGTCATATTCTAAGCGACGTTTAAAGTTACGTTGAGCTTAAGAGTTTGGTGCAACTGGCCACAAGTAATTTGTAAGACGCATGCTTATTTCACATAATACATAAGCAAAAAGCTTAAGCGTGATGAGATATAAAGAAAGTAACACCAAAAAGTGTTTAGGAGTGACAGTGAATGTAGAAATTACAGATGAATGATAATAGTTTTTGAAGAGATACACCAACATCCCTATGAAGTCATATACATACAATATGCATTTGTAATTGTAACTTCTTTTCAAGGCTGCTACATTCACTTACAGTTTCAAATGCACTATTTTAAGTCAGTCTTTAGTTAATTACCCATCGTTAAGTTTAGTACGTTTCGTTCATATAAATTTTGCAGTTATCTCACCTGCCAAGAAACTCGTTATCGGAGGCATCGTCATAATCCCACACGTGCAAATAAAGTTGTTGTCCGTTGGCTTCCAGTATATTAAACTAGTAATAAATACACATACAAATAATAATGCACAGATCAGTAAGTCGTCAACCAGTTGAGTTAAATTCAATGTGTTTATTGTATTTCTTATGTTATGATGTTAAAATATAAATAAAAAACATATTGCAGTGGCAAATATTAAGTGTGTCGGTATGTGGTGTGTGTTTCGATGAGTCTCGTGCATATGTTTTAATAAACTATACTGCAGATTAAATTAAAAAGAAAACAATTGGATACACCTACATATAAGAATACCAAAAATATGTAAATTTCTATGTAACATATATGTTACAGGAATGTAATTTGTAAAAGCAGTATAAGCGCAAAAATGTGCTTATACAGAAATATAGCGATGCACCTTGTATTATAAGTTGTGCGAATTTTTAAAACTTCTCAACGTAGGTACGCTAAATGTAACGGTCGCAATCGCAAATGTTTGGTTTGGTTCTCGAGGTATTCATATTCAGTTTTTACTAAAAAAAAAAAAATTTAAGAAGGAATTCAAAAATGTAATAAAATAAAAGGTATTTACTGTATTACGACAAGTACATCTTTACAAATATTTTTTAAATATACTGCTTGTAAACTAAAATAATTTTTGTAACAAAACGACAATAGAGTTATGGAGGAAATATTCTAGGATGAAACATCCAGTATGTATGTATATCCAATTAACATGTAGTATAATTTTATTTTAAATTTGAATTGTTAAAAACGAAAACAAAAACAAGGCATGCTTACAAACAAAAAGTGTGATTTTTTTCCTATCTAAAAAGCATCATTCAGAAATTAAGCGCGCTAGATAACCTCACCTCGCACCAAAAGTCCCATTTCGGATCAACAGAGCTCTGGATGGTTTTCGTCCGGAATTCCTGAGCCCCAACTGTTATTATAGCGTACGGATCAGACTTCCCTTTCCCCAACATTCCAATATCCTTTTTCATTAGATTCTTGGCTTCTACAACGTGCACTCGGAGTACTCCCTATAAAAGGATCGTCTCTCAGTAAACACAAAAACGAAGAACAATCATATATTTACTTCTGGCTCAGGTGTTTTGAGTTCTGCAGCTTCGACTATATCGCTGAGTTTGATTGGTAACTTATTCGGTAATACCATTACATTAGCTACCTGTTCAATTACTATTCGTCTTAACATATCACTATAATAATTATTTATAAAAATGAATGTTACATCACATTATGTTGGAAATACCTTAATCCTGGCATGTCTAAGACGTCAGCAACACCAACTAAATTGAAGTCAACAGATGGATTGTTTAAAAAAAATATTTGTAAACCACCGACTATTGGTACGCTGGTTATTAAAGGTTTCATTATCACACGCACCATTCCATGAAGCTGAAAATAATGCCATTACCGCATTTATCTTTATTTATTTGACGAAGTACCTGAAAATCTTTGATGCCCGCCCTCATCCCTTGTAGGGTAAAATTAATATCACAGTCTCCAGCGTAACTAAAATTATAAGAATTTTAAGCGTTTGATAAAATAAAAATATGCTTTATCTTACAAAATATCCAGGTCCATAATAATCTCATTTCTGCCAACGTTCTTGTCGTACACCTTGACACCACCAATCCTAGGAGGCTGATAAAAATTAAGCAAACATTAATCTTCTTTTGTCTTACCACTTTATAACAAGTGAATCATTTTTAAGAGGATAGATTAGTTTACTAACGAATTCGGTAACGTCGCATTTACTTAAAAAGAATTTAATATACTTAGATTTTGCTGCTGTAAAACTATTTCATCAAACAGGAATTTAATACTAATAAATTTTGTAAATTATATTTGTGAAACGAACTGTTGTGATTGCAAATTAAGCTCAAGCTTAAGTGTGAATTATTGTCAATTAAACAAAAATAGTGTCACGATGTCATTATCTGGGAAAATAAGTAAATTTAAATTCGTTTCGTAATTATTGCAATTATGTGCATTTCAAAATTATGCGGGATCAGCACCTATTGACGATTAGTAGGACAAGCCGCGTTGCACATGCTCGCATTCCACTTGCGTATAAATGCAAGCTCTGCGGAAAGTAAGCGTGTTGTTTACATGTGCCAATTAAAATCGAGGCAATTAGAACGTTTGGCAAGGGTTAATTGATGCTGACACGTTTAGAACTTTGTACTTTGGACCGAACCCCCAGCCACCAAAGCGGAGGAACCAATTGTGACGTAGATTTAAGAAATGTATAAAAGATCGACCCGTAGGTATTAGAGAGCATTAAGTTATTAATTAGTCAGATAGGAATTAAACAGGTATTATTAATTAGTGAGAAGTTATTATTAGTCAGGTGATAGTCGTGAAGTAATTAGTGTGAAACCAAGTGCGCGTAAACAAAGCCAAGCGAGTGGACTCTCTACGAGCCAAAGTCCGGCCTGGCCCGATCGGCCAGCCCGCCCCCTAAGGTAAAGTAATGCAAAGTTTATACTAAAGTTAAAATTAAGGTAGATAAAAAAGTTAATAAAGTGATTAAAGTTAAGATTCAATTAAATATAATTTAAAGACAGAATAATTTATAATTTAAAAGTAGTAGTTGAGTTAAATTAAATAAAATTAAATTAAGGACATTGTCGTATCTTATTATTCGTAACCTTAATTCACATAATTATAGATATAAATTATAATTATAATAAATTATAATTATGCTTTTTTAACGCGACAATAGCAATTGTCATAATAGTTGGTAGGTTCTCCCCAAATTCTAAGAGTTGCAAAAAGCATTATACTCTTTCCGGCGATAGATTGGAAAATTTCAAATATCCTAACACATTAAAATACCCTAGAATCGAGTAGCATCATGCCTTTGCGGTTGGTATAAATGCCCGCGAAGTAATACCACAGAATACTAATCTAAACAGAAGCATCACTTGAAAAGGAAGTTAATAATTAGAAAGAGTAAGAAGTGCACTATCAGTTTAAATGTCTTTCGTGTCCACTCGGCAACACTCGCGCGTTTCCTTCAACGCCTTGCTTGAAGGCGTAACGCGAGAGAGAAAAAAAAATGCGTTCCCCTCGAGTTAACACAGGAAATTTTACTCCGCCATGCTATGAAGAAGCATGGCGGAGTAAAATTTCGTAACGAAAGCTACCCAAGTGCGATCTAGTAAGAGTCGAGAGAAAATTTTAATAATAATTATAACTGAATAACATTTACAGTAAAAATGTCTGAAATGAGCGATAAACGTGTAGCAGAGAAAAGGAAATGGGGTACCGCTTGTGCTTATAAGGCTCGTGAGTACAAATTTTATTCGAAAAATATAGAATATGTTTTATTAGGTGCATGAAAATAGGTCTTTTTCTGCAGCGTTCCGGACTAGTTTGAAACTGTTAAATATATTCGCTCATCGAATTAATTACCGCTTTTAAGAGCTGCGTTAAATATGAGACTTTGTTCGGCGCACGGTTCTGACAGTTTCGGATCAGTCAGGGACTGTTGCAGAAACAGACCTAATGATATTCTGAGTGCGCACCAATGCCACAAGTGGAACTTACTTTAAAATTAATAGCGTAGATTATAATTCCATTTCCACCTCATCTCTAAATATTTTCAAAGCACGCACGCATCTCTAATGCACTACTGATTTAAATGGCCAAGGTCATCGGCAGATTGTACGAAAGATCAAAGGTACCGCCTCGAGTGACGCTTCTGTATACAGGCTGTTACAAATTCGAGGCTCACCATTGGGATCTCGGAAACGGTAAGAGATACGAAGTCGGTTAAATTGGGGCAAAGTTGCGTTTTTTGGTGCTGAATAATTATCCGTTCTGAAAACTCCTCTGCGATTTGTAGTTTTTGAAATATTTTCAAAAAACAAGAAAACGTAATTTTCTTTTTTTATTTTTTTCTGAAGTTATTATTGCAGGGATCATAACAAAATTAATACATTCTACAGGCACTTTTTTAAGCTCTTTACGATGATACCATTAGATTTTACTTAAAACGTTTCGTCTCGTTCTGACTATCATCAACTTCATTTTTTCTTATGGGCGCTACATTGGGTTTTAATACCATTGAATAGATCTATTTTTTCTGATGCTTTCCCATATATCACACATCCCTATTTAATCATTTGAAACAGCTGGAAAAGCAAGAAATTGTTAAAAATAACACTGCAAAGAAAAACATGGTATGCCGTGAAAACAAAAACCAAAAAAGTTTGATATGCCTTCGGAGTTTTATTTCCTATATCACAAAAGCTGATTTTTAGATGTAAAAATGAATGTTATGAATCCAAGAATGACGTAAATTAAAAAAATTATTGTGGTCTTAACAACAACAATTCAGTAATAACGAGCGAAATTTCCTTCCAACAATATCCAGAAAGACAACTACAAAATAATAGTTGATATTGTAATTAAATTATACATTATTTATTATTAAAGCAAGAAAATATCAAATTAAATTATGTATGTTTTTAGAAAACTCATATCTTAAAAGATATTACTGCTCGAGGAGACATTGTTTCTTGTAGTCTCATTATTTTGTACATTTTATAAATAACTATTAATTACCTCTTCTAATAATTCTTAATTCTCATAATCATTAAGGCTATCTCGATACGTCCTTCGAGTTTTATGAAAATATCCGTAAGGTGCAATGTTTCAATCTTAATAACATTGTTCTGTGTGGATAGCATCTTTCTAGGTATTATTGGAAGTAAATTTCTCTTGCTATTACTAAATTGTTGTTAGAACAGTACATTTCTAAATTTACAGGAATGAGAGATTTTTAAAGACATAATTTCTTGTGATACTTTCTTGCTTTAATCATAAAAATGTATAATTTAATTACGAAACTAATTAAATACTGCGTCATCGTCATTGTTGGAAGTAAATTTCTCTTACTACTACTAACTTGTTGTTGTTTCTTGGATTCACATACATAATTCATTTTTATATCTAAAATTTTTTCAAAGATCTTCTTTTGTTATAAACGAAATAAAACTCCGAAGTTATATCAAATTTTTCTAGTTTTTGTTTTCACTGCATACCATATTTTTCTTTGCAGTGTTATTTTCAACAATTTCTTGCATTTCCAGCTGTTTCAAATTATTAGGTAGGGATGTGTGATATATGAAAAAGCATCAGAAAAAATAGATCTATTCATTGGTGTTAAAACCCAATGTAGCGCCCATAAGAAAAAATGAAGTTGATGATGGTCAGAACGAGACGAAACGTTTTAAGTAAAATCTAATTATGTCATCGTAAAGAGCTTAAAAAAGTGCCTGTAGAATGTATTAATTTTGTTATGATCCCTGCAATAATAACTTCAGAAAAAAATAAAAAAGAAAATTACGTTTTCTTGTTTTTTGGAAATATTTCAAGAACTACAAATCGCAGAGGAGTTTTCAGAACGGATTATTATTCAGCACCAAAATACGCAACTTTGCCCCAATTTAACCGACTTCGTATCTCTTACCGTTTCCGAGATCCCAATGGTGAGCCTCGAATTTGTAACAGCCTGTAGATTAGTATTCTGTGGTAATACCACAGAATAACCAGAATTCAAACTCTTGTGGTGGGGGTAGGTCACGCAAATCGTAAAATCGCCATTTTAGCAGGCTAGAATTTGATTAATTGCGTAGTGCACGGTTGTTAGGTTATGTTCAAGGGAAGCATTTGTAAATAAAATTCTGCATAAAAATGACTGGAAAGAAAAAAGCTGGTGATGTGTATGCAGTAAAATATTGCACCAACAAGCAGTATCTTAGTAAACAGAGCTAAATTCTCGTTCTCACTTCATAGCTAAAATTGAAAATGTAATTTCAAAATTGGTGCCGCCAATGTCTAGTAGAGATGGGCAAAGTGACTCTTTCGATCGAGTTGACTCTTCGCCGTTTCATTGGGAAGCTCTCGGTTCTCAGCCCGGCGCAGCAAGAGCTGAGAGCTGCTGTGCTGAACTACAGCGAGCTGCTTCATCGGCTCTTTTCATCGAGTCGACTCGGTGAGTCAACTCGCACATCTCTATTGTCTAGCCTGACAAAATGGCCGAAGGTCACCGAAATGTGTACCGAAAAGATCAAAGGTGCCGCCGAGAGTTTGCATTCTGATTGTTAGATATTCTGTGGTAATACTATTGGTTAACGTTACCCGATTCTAGGGTATTTGAATATGTTAGCATATTTGAAATTTTCCAATCTTTCGGCGGACAGAGTATACCTTTCAGTCACCTAGCATCCACGCACGCGGTTACCTCATGCCGGGAGTGTTGGACGAGGGACGGGTGGAATGCGGGGTAGCGTTTGTGACGTCAGCCACAAACCAGTCAAGGCTTGCTTGTTGAAGTTAAATGCAGTTTTGATCAGTTGTCAAAATTTGGAAAGAAAAATGACACTAAAATAATACCGGTTGAAGTACTTGATATGCAGATTAATCGCTAGTTGCACCAAACTCTTAAGCTGAGCATAAATTTAAGCGGTGTTAACAATAGGCATTTACGAAAATTCACCGGGTGTACACCGCATAAACCGAATGCTTTCGATAATTCAACCGGTTACTTTTGTACCGCGTTCGATAATTTACCACGTGTACCGAACTCATGCACCTACCTGGTGCATGATTTGTGTACCGAAGAAAGTTAATGGTCCATGCGGTCGGTACATTAAACATAACCTAAAAAAAGTTATTAGTTCTAGGCAGCGTTTTGTAAAATTAAAATAATTACTAGTTGCAATGGATGTGGAGTTGGGAAACTGTTCAAAAAATAAAACATCAGCTTCAGATATGGAAAATATCATTAAATATGCTTATTTTCAAATGTTATTATAGGTTTTGTTTGGTTAGTTCACCGAAGTTTTAGAGCTGTGTCAATCGTGATTGATTCGATCATTTGATTGCAATCATACAAAAGTATTGATGATTGCATTCGCTATTGTATAAATGTGTCGTTCATCAATTCAATCAAATGATTGTAACGGTGATTGCAATCATATCATTCCATTCACTCTTACGCAATCATTTGAATTCAATCAAATGATTGTAATGGTGATTGCAATCATAACATTCCATTCACGCTTACACAATCATTTGATTGAATTGGTCAATAATACATTCGTAATAACTGGTACTTGATGAGATGAATGAATGATTACACTAGCCTGCGAAAAAAATATTTTTTTTTGCGGATGAAATAAAATTGGGTGTTTTTGAATGATTTTGGCATTGTAAAGAAGAATCTGTTATTAGTTTTTTTCTATCACGTCAGGTTTTTTAAAAAAAAATGAAATTACTGTGAAGGTCGCCTATATTGAACCCATTTGAAATGAACTCTTGGCTATAACGTACTACATTTCGAGCAATTAAAAAACCTATTAAATACATGCTTCGTATTTATTTAGTTGTAGCAAACTTTGGATATAACGAACCTGTTTTGGTGCATTTTTTGGATTCGTTATAATATAACCAGACTTTACTGTATACAATTCTCCCCGAATTGAGTTGACAAGAGGAAAAACTTTTTTAATATCAATTTTACGTAAAAAAGTTATTCTTTACAAAAAGTTCTGCTTCTCAAGGAACTTCAGAAACAATGGTTAAATTTAAATTTTTAACTACAGTCTGTCTATAAAATTCAAATTTCTTAGTTTCATATTGCACATATCAAAGTAACGTTTTTATTATTGACTACGCAAAAAATGTATTCTTTACAAAAAATTCTACTGTTCGAGCACCTTCAGAAACCACACATAAATTTAAGTTTTTTGACTACATGTACTTCTGTATAAAAAGATTCATTTTCTCGGCAAATCTCAGAAACCATACTCAAATTGGAGTCACGAAATACAGAGTGATTCGGCTAAATTCTAGTGGGGTTGGCCATATGACCTTAATAGT
Source organism: Dorcus hopei (assembly GCA_033060865.1). NCBI lineage: Eukaryota > Metazoa > Arthropoda > Insecta > Coleoptera > Lucanidae > Dorcus > Dorcus hopei. Next base: position 1,271,339 of record JAUPFK010000019.1, read on the forward strand.
TAGAGCCTAAATTACAAGGAGTATTCCGCAAGCCGATACCTTGCCCATAAAATGGGAAAAAACAATCAGTTTCTCGAAAATTATGTTTGAAAAACGTACTTTGAAATATTGTATTAAAAAAAAATGGGACGTGATGAGAAAATTATTACATTTTTTTCGAACCCAGGAACACCAAATCAACTACATAAACTTAGTTTTATGTCATCCGCCAAACCTTCGCAGGCTAGTGTTACCGACGATGAACGAATGCTTTTAGATCGTGTAACACTTGAAGCGAATTATGTATAAGAAACGAAATTAATATTTCTCTCAAAAAATAAATAAAATGTCGATAGAAGCAAACGATATTACCACATTAAGTTTGTCTCACGTCTTACATTGCACGCGTTTCGATTAAGAATGGTAAAGGTTATTGCCGTTATTGGTTAATTATTCGCACGTTGCATGATGGTCGCATGCAGCGCCCCCAAGACCGAGATCGGCACGTTGCGAGATTGATTGACTACACAATCAATCGTTCTTTTCAATCACAATCATTCTTTTCAATCAATCATTTTTTTCAATCATCGTTCTTTCCAATCAATCATTCTTTACAATCAACCGTTCTTTACAATCAATGAACGATATGATTGATCGGATCAAATGACCGAATCTTTTTTCATATCAATACTTGAATGATCGAATCTTTGAAAATGAACGATTGACACAGCTCTACGAAGTTTATCTACCGAAGCGTTTTTAAATTCAGTCAACCGATCTCTGCACCGGTGTATCAGCTGATTACCGATCGGTAAATTTGGTGTACCCACCGGGTGAATTTTCGTAAATGCCTAATGTGACATTTCAGATACTCAACATTATGTAAGTTATGCTTTGTTCCTACACAGTTCCTGACTACATAGTTCGAAACTGTCAAATATATTCGCCCGTCGAAATAATTATCGCTTTCAAGAGCTGCGTTAAATGTTAAACATTGATTGGCGCGTGCTTTTGCCAGTTTCGGACTAGTTAGATGCTGGCCTAGTATTGTGACGCTTAGGACCAGTTGTACAATGCCAGTTTAAATTTAAGCTGAAGCTTAAACCCATGACAACGATTACTTCAATAATTGTTGTTAAGGGTTTAAGCTTTGGCTTAAAGTTAAGCTGGAATTGTATAACTGGGCCTTAAAGTTAAATTGAGGTTAAATATTTGATGCAACTGACGATAACGGACCTTATCTTATTGTTATCGTTGTCGTATGTGTTCCCATTCCCGGGCAATTGTAGCTTTTACTTTAATTGATAAAAGTTAAATAATATCCATTATTATTTCAAAATTCAATTTAGTACGAATTTTCTGATACTTAAACAAAATGTCCAAGTGACGTTTTACCACACTCACTCTCTGAAATTTACCAGTTATCAGGCAACCTACGAGTAAGGCCTAGCGATGACGTTGCATGTAGCTATATGTTGATTCGCGAATGAGGCAACCGTTACGCCGTGTCTTACGTAGGCGATTTAAAAGCGACGCGAATTTGGAGTGAAGCGGAGCGACGCGAAAAAGGCACGAAGCGATCTGCTTGTCTAAAGCCGGCCATTCACGATCCTGCTTGGCAGTCCGCACCGCAGGACAAAAGTAGCTCACAAACTATCCTGCAAGTTCTCCAGCGCCAGTACCTTTTTCACATCGGAAAAATGACAAACCTACTTGCTCTTCCCAAAAAGAAGAAAATAGCAATTTTGCTATGTTTCTTACTGTTATTGCAGAAAAATCAAAAGACAATATGGGAGAAGAAATTATTAAAGTTACGTAATTTGCTGTAATTTGGAGATTTAACATCTCACAAACACCTTTTTCCTTTATACATATCTATAAATTCGATTGTGCCTGCGTTATCCATCTTTAACAATATGGCGGGTGACAATCTAACACCACTAAAATCACTAATTGCACACGCAACGGCAGGACGCCGCGTCATTCACATTGCTGCGCAACAGACTGCAGCCGGTAGGCGGAGCTTGCCGGTCTGAGCAGGACGCATCGAACATCCTGCGTTGTGTAGCCGGACGCAATGCAGTCTGTTGCAGCATTCACTCTCCGATGTCATTCGGCGGACAGCAAGGCGGACTGCCATGCAGGACCGTGAATGGCCGGCTTAACGTGCGCGAATTTGAAGCGAAACGGTGCGTTTGAGAGTAGTCAAGTCGTAAGTCATTTTTATTGTGTACGGGGAAAGTCGATTTTTGTTAGCTCAGATCGTCCTTAACTGATTTTTAAAAATGTTGAGTTACATCAAAACTGAAGCAAAATGATTCCATTTGGAAATGATAAATGATAAGCATGTAAGGTCAGATTCCATGTCTTCTAAGCATAGGACTTGCTTTTTATTCGGGATTAAGTCATCCGTTGCAGCGATTAAACCAAAAGCGCTTTTTCTACATTTTAAGGTGGACTAGTTTATTGCCACGATGCGTTCTTTATGTACGATGTAACAAGTTCTTTAATCAGCAATTTTGCCCAAGTTTTATCTCCGACCGATTTTAGGTGTATTTTTTTACCTTTGAAAGAATAGATGTAAATTGTCATTTTAAAGCTGCAACCTGACGTCATCAAGGTTCAGCCACAGAATATTCTCTATTCTGTGGTTCAGCGCGGAAGGTATAAGGTGCAGTAAAAAACGGGCCCAGATAGTTTATTTAATTTCAATTTTTGCTTGTTTTCTTATTTGCAAACTCCATAATTAATAGGAAATTAGCAATGTAAGAGGGCTTTTCAGGATTCAAAATTTTGGAGATTAAGATGTATATTTTCTTTATTTTTCTTTCGTTATGTATTCATAAAGAATTTTTATCTATTTAGATATTACAAAAAGTTGCATTTAAAATAAAGTTGATATTATTTAAATGCGTCTGAAATGTAATAACTCATTCAACTGTTGTTTCTCATAGTACAAAATTATCTATAAAAATTAATGTTTTGGAGTTTTGAGTATACGTGAGGGGCCCAAGGTTGGTTTTGGTTGCCCATAGAAAATCCAAAATAGGCCTCAAAAAACTTGGTTTTATGTTTTGTTTAGTTCTTTGTTTTTAGATATCCGCAAACATAGCAAAATAGATCAGGATATAGCTTCAAGGCATTTTTGAATAAAATTAACACGCAACCTTACGTAAACCAGAAAAAAAGTAGTATCTGTTAATATATCGACATGAGAACAATAAAAACCACTTACTACGTTTCAAGAAGACAACTTTTATTGTTTTATTCAAAAAATGTCCAATAAACAATTTTAGTGTTACATAGTGATAAACAACAATAGCAAACCAAGCATTCCTAAGGTCACTAATACCCATAATCAAAGTATTTCCTTGAGGCTTCCTTCAATAATGGACCCCTTAGAATGGATATTGTAAGGCAGGTGCCATTCTAAGGGATCCCTTAAGGAAATATATACTTTGAATATGGGTATTTGTGACCTTAGGGGTGCTTGGTTTGCTAGTCCTGATTATTATTTGTACTGGCCGAATCACGAAAATGATGATTGATGGGGAAAGTACTTAAAATAAACATTTTTCTAGTCTAAAAGTTCACACACGTATTCTTAATTGGGCCGAGAAGAATATTTTTAACATTGTTTACAATTTCTTTTACCGAAGGAGCACAAACTCAGAATAGTAAAGGAGACAGTGGTTTAGGTGGATGTTAGAGGTGGCTAAACGCATTTACGATGGAAATTTGGTGAGAATTTCCTCTGGTTTATATCAACCAAAGATTTTATGAAGTGCTTTTAACTTGTGAGCGTGTGTGTACTGAAGATGGCATGTAATATGTATCTACGGATATAAACTAATTGTGGTGAGAGATCATTTTTTGATTTATTATAAGGAGCACACTAATATTCTTTAGTCAAAGTACTTAACAAGTAAAAATAGTACGAAGCACTTTACAATTGCACTGTTTTGTTCCCATATCACTGAATCAGGTGATAATTAAAAACTATTCTTTTCAAAGCGAGGGCGAGGGGAGAGTGGTGGATATTTGAAATTATTTGACTGAGGAGTGACTAATTTTAAACCTAAAATGACGTAAAATGTATTGATTACTTTGCGAGTCGCTGGCATTGAAAATGTTTGTACGTTTAAGTGTCCTATAATAATTTTTTATTTTATGTGTAAAGGAAGTGCGTACTGTAAACTGTAGCCTTGAAAATGAGCCAAGGATCGTAACTCTCTGAAGTCTACCTACCAGAATTATTCTGATTTAAATACAACGATGCACGCAGTTTTTCATGAGCTTGAATTCTTCATATTTGCCAAAATAACGAAAAGAGAGACTAATCAAAGGACCAGAGTTTTATTTCCTCGTTTGTAAAGTATGTATGTACCATCGTGATCATAAAAATCGACTACATGCGAAGTGAAATCGATACTTCCATTTTCAAACAATTTAGTTGTGTAACATTAGGTTTGTAGCGACCACAGCGCCACCTGCGGCACATCTCTACACCATTGCCACGCACCAAGCTCTAACTCCCTTCCACATCACACTCAGCCCCTCTACAAGATGGATGCCGGGGCTATATAAACGCATGCAGAGCAGCTCGAAGATCATTCCTTCCCCAACCAGCTGCAAAGTTGGAACCTCCTAACCAAACCCAGCTGCAAAGTTGGACCTCCTCTCCAAAAGCCAGCCGCGAGGTTGGACTCCTAACCAAACCCAGCTGCAAAGTTGGACCTCCTCTCCAAAAGCCAGCCGCGAGGTTGGACTCCTAACCAAAGCCAGCCGAAAGGTCGGGATATCCTGGTTTCCACGTCCGTCAAACACCTACGACCACCCAGCTTCGTCGGGCACTGAAACGCGTCAGCAGAATACGCCGTGCCGTTTCACCGCTTCCCCCGACGCCATAAAAGAAGCCCGTCCGGTCAGAAGACGTCGCCCAGCACACGGCTTATCAACGACCACTCCGCCGAGGAATCCGGTTCAGCACGTCCTCCACCTGCAACCGTTGCACCAGGACAACTGCGAACGTATCCCCGTGGACATACCGTGCACATAACCACCAGGAGTTTTGACATATTAACATCCTTGTATTATTGTTATTAATAAAGACATTTTGTTTGTGTTTGTGACAATCGATTGTTTGGCTAAAGAATACGACAACACCACAGCCCCCCAAATTGGTGACCCCCGACGTTAGCCAATATGTCACAAAATGAACAAAACACGGTTACTGCAGCCACCGCAGCAGTAAACATAACACCAAGGATCGAGAAAATATCAATGAAGGTTCCACCTTTCTGGCCAAACGACCCAGAGGTCTGGTTCATCCAGCTGGAACACAATTTCTCACTGAGTCGCATCACCAGCGATGAAACTAAGTTTAGTTACGTTGCTGCCAACCTGGACTCCAAAATATTTGCAGAAGTACGTGACATACTCACGAACCCACCAGCAAACAACAAATACGAGAAAATAAAAAGTGAGCTTGTTCGCCGCCTCAGTTGTAGCCAAGAGCAGAAAATTCGTCGCTTACTAGAGCACGAAGATCTAGGAGACCGCAAACCCTCCCAATTTCTGAGGCACCTACAGAACCTCGCAGGCACAACCATCCCAGAGACACTTCTGCAATCAATCTGGTTGGGACGACTACCATCCTCAACCCAAGCTATTCTCACCACACAAAGTGACTCCGGGCTAGAAAACATCGCGAGACTGGCAGATGCTATTGAAGAGACAAGTGCAAACCATAAAACACACTCGTCTGTGTCAGTAGTTAAGCAGCCAACCTCGTCATCGCTGACGAAGCAAACCGACTTCCAATCTGCAATCAAAAGAGTGGAAGACAAAATGCAGTCACTAATAGAGGGGCTACAGCAACAATTAAATAACGTAACCACAAACACCCAGGGCAGGTCAAAGTCTAGGCAGCAACCCACACCTAGACAACAATCAACAGGCAGGCAACGTTCAGCAGACAAACAAAGCACAGGGAAGTGTTGGTACCACTACAAATTCGGCCACAATGCCCAAAAATGCACCCCACCATGCAGCTACCAACGCAGTAAACAGGAAAACTCCAACAGCGGTCACTAACGGCGGCCAGTGACTCGCAACAAACTTCACGCCGCCTGTTCATCACCGACAGAAAACTGCGACTGGAATTCTTGATCGACACAGGAGCAGATCTCTGTGTTTTTCCTCTGAAAGCTCTACACGAAAAAAGAGCACCCACTGCATACAAGCTATATGCAGCCAACAACAGCATCATCAACACTTACGGCACTATAACACTAACTGTCGACTTGCAACTACGACGAAATTTCCCGTGGAAGTTCATCATCGCCAATGTACCCAAGCCCATCATCGGAGTGGACTTTCTCACACATTATAACCTGCTAGTAGACGTAGGAAATGGGAAACTCGTGGACAGGACAACCACCCTGAAGACGTCAGGTAGAGTGTCAGCTGGCGAACAGCTACAGCTAAGTGCAATAAATGGCGACACAGAGTATCACAAACTCCTAACTCAGTTTCCCGGTCTCATACATCCCAAAGGTATCCCTGTCGACACAAAACACACCACGAAACATCACATCAGAACCATTCCTGGTCCTCCAACAAGCAGCAAGCCAAGGCGTTTAGCTTCGGACAAATACAAGATCGCCAAAGCAGAGTTCGACGCCATGCTACAACTCGGAATTGCCAGGCCTTCTGATAGCTCCTGGGCCGCACCATTACACTTAGTGAGCAAGAAAAACGCAGAATGGAGACCCTGCGGTGATTACAGAGCACTCAACGCTAAAACAATCCCGGATAAATATCCAATTCCGCACATCCAAGACTTCGCTCACAATTTAGCGGGAAAAAGGATATTCTCATCAATCGATTTAATCCGGGCCTACAACCAAATACCCGTAGCAGAAGAGGACATCCCAAAGACAGCAATCACAACACCATTCGGACTCTTCGAATTCCCATTCATGACATTTGAATTACGCAACGCTGCACAGACATTCCAAAGATTCATGGACGAAGTCACTAGAGGCCTAGATTTCTGTTACGTGTACATAGACGACATACTCGTCGCATCTACAAGCAAAGAAGAACACATATCACATTTGAAACAACTTTTCAAACGACTACAACAATACGGTGTAGCAATCAACCCTACAAAATGCACTTTCGGGGTAAATGAGCTAAAGTTCCTGGGCTATCACATCTCGCAACAAGGCACCAAACCACTGCCGGAGAAAGTTGAAGCAATACAATCATTTCCACAACCACAGTCTGCCAAGCAACTCCGACGTTTCCTGGGAATGATAAATTACTATCGACGCTTCATACCACAACTGGCTAAAATACAAGCTCCCTTGAACGATCTAATCAAAGGAAAAATCAAAGGCAGCAAATCAATTACTTGGACAGCTGACGCCAAGACAGCATTTGACAATTGTAAACATGAGCTGTCAAAAGCGACACTTCTAGCACATCCGAACGTAGCCAGCAGGTTGGCAATCATGACAGATGCTTCTGATACTGCAGTAGGTGGCGTCATCCAACAACAACAAGCACAAGATTGGCAACCATTAGCGTTCTTTTCAAAGAAGTTATCTGCAACAAGCATGAAGTATTCCGCTTACGATAGAGAACTATTAGCGATCTACCTAACAATCAAACACTTCCAACACCTGCTAGAAGGACGCCAGTTCACAATTTTTACAGATCATAAGCCACTGGTCTTTGCATTTAAACAAAAACTAGAGAAATGCACACCTAGGCAATTTAGACACCTCGACTTCATCGGTCAGTTCTCAACAGACATCCAACACGTTTCCGGAACAGACAACGTTGTCGCTGACACACTCTCAAGAATAGAGTCAATCTCCAAGAGCATCAACTACGAAATGTTAGCAGAAAGTCAACGCACCGATGAAGAGTTGGCATCCCTGTTAAACAATAATTCCACCAGTCTTGTCCTAAAGCAAATCCAGATCCCAGACACATCTGTCTCATTATACTGTGACCTATCCACCAACATAGCTAGACCCTTTGTCACACAATCGTTCCGCAAGACAGCCTTCAACAGCCTACATCAACTGTCACACCCCGGAGCAAGTGCATCAGTCAAGCTATTAACACAGAAATTCGTCTGGCCCAGCATCAGGAAAGACGCTAGAAAATGGACCAAACAGTGTTTACAATGCCAACAATCCAAAATCACCAGACATGTCACCACACCCGTGGGAACTTTTCAACCACCTTCAGCCCGTTTCGAACACGTCCACGTGGATTTAGTAGGACCTTTACCAATCTCTGAAGGACAACGCTACCTACTAACATGCATCGACCGTTTCACCAGATGGCCAGAGGCAATACCGCTCGAAAACATCGAAGCAGAAACAGTTGCTAGAGCTTTCTACACCCACTGGATAGCACGGTTCGGCACGCCACTAAGAGTCACGACAGACCAAGGACGTCAGTTCGAATCTCAACTCTTCAAAAAATTAGGAGAACTCATTGGTTTCGCCCGCATCCGAACCACAGCGTACCATCCACAAGCAAACGGACTAGTCGAGCGATTCCACCGACAACTCAAAGCTGCGATCCGCTGCCACGCTGACGACCAATGGACGCAAACACTACCCAGTGTTCTCCTCGGAATCAGAAGTGCATGGAAGGACGACCTCCAGGCATCAGCAGCCGAGCTAACACTAGGCGAACCACTACGGCTTCCAGGACAATTTCTGGCAGAAACAGAAAAAACAAACACCTTGGAACCAGCAAGTTTCGTCAACCAGCTCAAAAGGCATCTCCAAGAACTCCAACCCACTACTGGAACCCAACATGGCACTCGCAAAACTTTCATATTCAAAGAGTTGGCAACCACAACTCACGTCTACATTCGACACGATGCAGTACGAAGTCCTCTACAGCAGCCATACGATGGACCATACAAGGTACTCAAAAGAAACCCCAAAAACTTCATCGTGGAAAGAAATGGACAACGATCAACAATTTCCATAGATCGAATCAAACCAGCATTCATCGAGAACGACATCATCGAACTCTTTGAGCCAGCTAGCATGGTAACACCCAACCCACAATCCAACCCAAAGGAAAACAAGGTCACCCGGAGCGGCCGACAAGTACGTTTTCCTAATCGTTATCGTGATTGATGACTCAACCACTGGCAGGGGGGTATGTAGCGACCACAGCGCCACCTGCGGCACATCTCTACACCATTGCCACGCACCAAGCTCTAACTCCCTTCCACATCACACTCAGCCCCTCTACAAGATGGATGCCGGGGCTATATAAACGCATGCAGAGCAGCTCGAAGATCATTCCTTCCCCAGCCAGCTGCAAAGTTGGAACCTCCTAACCAAACCCAGCTGCAAAGTTGGACCTCCTCTCCAAAAGCCAGCCGCGAGGTTGGACTCCTAACCAAACCCAGCTGCAAAGTTGGACCTCCTCTCCAAAAGCCAGCCGCGAGGTTGGACTCCTAACCAAAGCCAGCCGAAAGGTCGGGATATCCTGGTTTCCACGTCCGTCAAACACCTACGACCACCCAGCTTCGTCGGGCACTGAAACGCGTCAGCAGAATACGCCGTGCCGTTTCACCGCTTCCCCCGACGCCATAAAAGAAGCCCGTCCGGTCAGAAGACGTCGCCCAGCACACGGCTTATCAACGACCACTCCGCCGAGGAATCCGGTTCAGCACGTCCTCCACCTGCAACCGTTGCACCAGGACAACTGCGAACGTATCCCCGTGGACATACCGTGCACATAACCACCAGGAGTTTTGACATATTAACATCCTTGTATTATTGTTATTAATAAAGACATTTTGTTTGTGTTTGTGACAATCGATTGTTTGGCTAAAGAATACGACAACACACGCAGCCCCCCAAAGGTTTGACACCATTTGTTATGTATTTGTCAACCTAAAAAATCTCATCCATCTCATTCGATTCCAAAGAAATAAATATTCTCTATGGTTACTAATACTAACAGCAAATTCAGTTCCAGTTGCTCGAATACTGATTTTGTCTTGCTGTCGCGTTCGAATTATTGCACTGAGAAAAATGTATATTAAAAACCGTGTTGTAAAAAAAGTATCATTAATAATAAAATAAATTATTTTAAAAGTAGCAAAATTGTTTAAGTAAAGCAATTAAATTTTTCTCTTAAAAGAATTGACAATGCGATTATATTACATTAAGCATATGATTTTGTAACATTTATGAGTTCGGCCTGCAGATATGATGTTTACAACATAAAATTTGTAGGTCAAAAAGCGATCGAAAGATGTCACTACTTAAATTGTTCATTACTTTCACATAGCAATGCCATATAACCTAGGAGAAATCGGTTTGGTTTGCAGTGGAGTTCATAGACAACACAACATAACATAATATATTTATGTTTTCTATAGTGGAGTTCTGGAGCTACGGTTCTGTTGATGAAGGCCCAATGAGGCCTTAAACAGCTGTACAGAGCATGCTCGAGGAATCCGCTGTAATCAAAACCGATTTGCACAATTTTTTTTTTTACAAAATTTGTATTTTAATATACGTTTTTTCTTAAATCGAGTACTTATTTTTTTTGGTGCAGCTGCAAAGGTTAGTAATCGTGTGAATCCCGTAGCTTCTTATTTGTGCGTAGTGTGAGGGAAATCCGTGAGATGGCGCAGGTGGGAGCGTGCGACGGGTGCAGGAAGGAACTAGAAGGGGGAACGACAGAAGTAGAGCAGATTTAGCAAGTTTCTGACGCATGATTGTGTTTTTCTTTAAAATAATAAATTGTTACAGTTTTAATAAATGATATAGTTTTAACAAACCAGAAGTGGGATTCTCACCCGCTAACACTGTATTTTGTTTGTGCACCACCACTTTTGGTGAGTACTTTTGAACATTACGATTTGTTTATCTGCGCACTTGTTTTGTTACGCTTGTTGTAATGAATGAGGGTCGCAGCCGTTCGCGTAAGCGAGACAATGGGAAAAGACGTCCTAAAAGGGCCAGGAGCCCTAGCGCGAGTGCGTCTCAACTTCGTACGGCCTTACTTACTCGTACAATTACGGAATTAATTAGATCTTCACAAAGCATAAACTCAAACGTATCAACATCGTCAGCCGCGCCCAATGCCGGTGAAACCCCGAATTCACACGATGCGCTATCGCGTCAACGCACACGTTCATATAGCCAACCGCGTTCACGGTCACGAAGCCCACCTGATTACAAGGGCAGGCGACGTTATGCTGGACGTATTGAACTAATACCAGAATTTGATGGCTCATCGAATTCTTTAACGATTCGACAATGGCTTGCTAAAATAGACGCAATCGGAGAACTGTATCGCTGGGATGATCGCGCAAAAATTTTTGGTATGATTGGGCGGTTAACTGGAAACGCCAAATCCTGGTATGATTGTCAAACGGAATTGAATTATTCCAATTGGGAAACATGGAAGGAAAAATTACTGCGAGCCTTTCCTACTTCCAGAGGTATTAGCACGAATCTAAAGGAACTCGTAAACGTAGAACGCAAACCTAATGATGACGTTATCACATTTTATTACTCCAAACTAAAGTTAGGCGTACATTGCGAGCTACCGGATCATATTATTGCGGACATTATAATCACAACATTGAACGATAATTTGTTGAGCGCCAGCGCTAATGCAGCCGGTTGCAAATCAACGGAGGAACTTCTCAGGTTTTTAATTGAATCAAATTATAAGAATGCTACTGCTAAGGATAACAAAACCAACCAGCAACAACAAAACCGACATACCAGCCTGCGCAAAATAATTTGTTACAGATGCGGCAAAGACGGCCACAAGTCATTCAAATGTCATTCACAGGCATCAGATAATGCGAGGCCTAACGCTTCCGGAGTTACGTGTTCGTTTTGTAAAAAGATCGGTCACAGTCGCGAATCTTGTTTTAAATTGAAAAACCGAAACGAGACTATGACAAAAATTAATGTGGTTACGCTTGATGATGCAAAGTATCACGTTACCGCCAAAATCAATGACGTAAGTGTACCGGCATACATAGATTTCGGCAGCGCATGCAATATTCTTAAACTACAAATAGCCCAGTCACTTGGCCTACCGATTGACATGAGTAAACAAACCACGATGCGAGGTTATGGAGGAGCGGTTGTTACATCGTTAGGAGAAACGGTAGCAAATATAAAAATTGACGAAGTAGAACGAGAGGTCCCAATTTTGATCGTTAACAACAAAACGCAAGATATGGATTTATTGATTGGACGAACATTCACTGAATCGCCCCAGTTGTTGGTGATAAAGACCCAAGAGAAACTGCAATTCCACAACGATGATAACCCTTCATGACAACTACCGCAAATTAATGAATGTGCTCCTGAAAAATTTCGCATATTTTCGGGAACCACTACCAAGTTGCTACCAGGAATTAATAAGGTTGAAATTTATTCGGAATTCGTCAATGGAGAAATCGTTACGAATCATTCGGAACAAAACATTGATGGGTGTACTATTATTATACCCTCAATGACGGTAGAAGTATCAAGTGAAGTAGGAATCCTCACTGTTTTCAACTTGAGTAAATTACCCACAACCTTAAGCAAGGGTCACTGTGTAGCACGGGGAATCCCTGCTAAGCAGTCGTCGACTGATGTACTCACGAAGCCAGAGAACCGAGCGGATACCTTAACTTCCGATTTATCGGGAAAATTGCAAGATCTACTTCTTAAATATGAAAGTTGTTTTGCATCCAACAACTCCGAATTAGGAAATACGAATGTAGAAATGGAAATAAGATTGACCAGTTCAGAACCCATTTGTTATCAACCTTATCGTTTGTCTTACCACGAACGAAGTATTGTACGGCAAATCATAGATGACCTCTTAAAGAGTGACATTATTGAACCCACAGTATCGTCTTACGCAAGTCCGATACTTCTTGTTAAGAAGAAGACAGGGGATTATAGAATGTGCGTGGACTACCGCAAGTTAAACGCTATCACCGTTAAAGATAAGTATCCCCTCCCCCGAATAGACGACCAGTTAGAACGGTTAAGTGGGAACACCTGTTTTTCGACGTTAGACTTAAAGTCTGGCTATCACCCATTAAGGATAGCACGAGATAGCAGACCACTTACAGCTTTTGTTACGCCGGATGGGCATTACCAATTCAAAAGGATCCCCTTCGGTTTATCAAACGCCCCAGCAGTGTTTCAAAGGGCAATAAACGAGATTTTGGGTCCTATAAGATTCACTTACGCGTTAGTATACTTAGACGACATACTTACCATTTCAAAAGGTCCGGAAGAAGGTCTTGAAAGATTAGAAAATGTTTTGAAACTCTTCCAAGATACTGGTCTTACGTTGAATCGACAAAAATGCTCATTTCTACAACCAGAGGTGGAGTACTTGGGATCTATAATCTCTAACGGAGAGATAAGACCATCGAACCTCAAGATCGAAGCAATTACTGAGTTTCCAGCTCTCGAAAATGTTCACGACGTAAGAAGATTCCTAGGTTTAGCCTCATACTTCAGAAAATACATAAGAAACTTCGCACAGAAAGCAAAACCATTGACTTCACTGACCAAATCAGATACTCCTTGGCATTGGGGAAAAGAACAGGAAGCAGCATTCAAGCTATTAAAACACGAACTTGGCAGTAGGCCTGTACTTGCCGTTTTTGATCCATCTTTGGAGACTCAGCTTCACACAGATGCAAGCAAGATTGGATTAGGTGGAGTATTAATGCAGAAGCAGTTAGACGGTAATTGGAAGCCGATCTGCTATATGAGCCAGCAGACGTCCGTTTGCGAAAGTCGATACCATAGTTATGAATTGGAGACACTAGCTGTGGTAGTCAGCGTTCGAAAATGCAGAAATTATCTCTATGGTAAGAGGTTTACGATAGTAACCGACTGCAATGCCCTTCGACTGACATGGACGAAGAAAGATTTGTCCCCACGCATAGGAAGGTGGTGGCTGGACCTTCAAGAATTCGATTTTAATGTAATCTATAGACCAGGAACGCAAATGAAGCACGTAGATGCTCTGAGTCGGCATCCACTTCCATTGCCAGTAAACATCATCCGAGATTCAGACTGGATAGAATGTGTTCAATCCCAAGACGACACATGTACGCTTATAAAGCAACAACTTGAAGAAGACAAGGCAGAAGATTGCTACCAATTAGTGGACCGAAAAGTTTGTCGAGTGATAGACGGAATTAATAAAATACTAGTACCCAAAGACGTAAGGTGGAGAATAGTCAGATTATACCATGATGAAAATGGACATCCGGGAGTCAAACGAACATTGGAAGCCATCCAGCAAAAGTATTGGTTTTCAAAATGTCCAGATTTGTTACCAAATATGTTAAAGCGTGCATACCATGTCTTTGTGCTAAGAAACCTACAGGGAAAAAGAGAGGATATTTGCATCCCATTAGGAAAATTCCAACACCATTTCACACACTGCACTTGGACCATTTGGGCCCCTTCTGCAAGACAACAAATGGCAACGCTTACATGTTAAATGTAGTGGACGCTTTTACCAAGTTCATATGGATAGAAGCTGTACCTGACACTAGTACTAAATACGTCATCCAGTGTTTAGAACTGTTGATGAAATTCTTTGGTATCCCCGAAAGAATTATAACGGACCGAGGCAAGTGCTTCACAAGTAAAGAAATGACCGTGTTCTGTTCACGATATGGGATTAAACACGTGTTGAATGCTATAGCTTGCCCCAGGAGTAACGGACAGGTTGAGAGATATAATTCCACAATCTTGAATGCAATGACAGCCGCGGTTGGAGATAAACACGATTCTTGGGAAAAGAAAATACCGGAAGTACAATGCGGAATGAACGGCACAATAAACGCAACAACAAAGGCGACACCGTCAGAACTTCTGTATGGGTTTAGGCCTAGGCTAAAATTTGACGTGAGTGTTAACGAAAACGTGCAAATAAATAGACAAGAGAAATTAAAGTCCATGCGCGATAAAGCGTTGAAAAACATAAATAAAAGTGCGGATGTAATGAAAGCGCGGTATGACGCGAGACGTGTTCCGTCCGATACGTTCGAGGTTGGCGACATGGTAATGGTGGAGAGGACCCCCATGGTGAAAGGAATAAGTAGCGGTAAGCTGGTCCAAAATACATTGGCCCGGTGAAAGTGGTCCATGTTTTACCAAACGACAGATACCAAGTTGAGTCCTTGTCAAAGGATAGAAGACGTTTTAGAGGCGTCGTTCCGAGCGACAAGATGAAGTTGTTTAAAGTACAAACTGCTGCTTAAAAGTGAGTATAAACCAAAATGTTGCTTAGTGATGTCCAGTAAAAATCACTGACTGAATATCTGTTGTGTTCGATTGTTGTGTTGCATTTCTTTATTTTTATACATGAGCAGGGGTGAGGCTGTAGCCTCTGGAGTTGAAAGAAACTCCTTTGACCCGAATGAAGAGTAGTGCGTTTGCCTCTTGATGGCCTAGAGATTGAAAGAAATCTCTCTGACGCTTACTGAATGTGTTGAGATTGAAAGAAATCTCGCTGACGCTTACTGAATGTGTTGAGATTGAAAGAAATCTCGCTGACGCTTACTGAATGTGTTGAGATTGAAAGAAATCTCGCTGACGCTTGCTGAATGTGTTGAGATTGAAAGAAATCTCGCTGACGCTTACTGAATAGGAACAGTTGTAAAGTTTGTTATCTTGCTCTTGATCACTTGTTGAGTCCGTTGGTCCATTGGATCTTGCGCACTCCAGTCAGCTCATGGAGTCCATTGGTAGATGAACACCTTTGTGTACTCTTGAGTTAAGATTCTTGTCGAATCCATGGCTCATTGCGCACTCTGAGAATCCAGACTGTTGAGACCATTTGATAATGACCTTCGTGACCCTGGTGAACGTTCATTGGAACGACAACCTTATTAAAATACGTTTCATTTGTCCTCATCAATTTCTCTGTTCTATGTGCATCCCTGATAATGCTCACGAATGTATGGTCACGTGGTCGTGCCCAAGTCAGAACATGGCCAGCAACATTAACATTCACTGACGTGTATGTATGGCCGTGTCAATTCGCCTAAAATTCGGTTCCGGAAAGCATGCCATGGAGTACTCCACTCAGCGCTCCCTATTAAAGATACTACAGAACTACTGATAGTAACGTAATGGCAACTGCAATTACTTAAAAACTCACAAGAGGCGCTGAGTGGAGTACCCGTCAAATTTTTAAAAGTCAAATTGAAACGGCCATACATACACGTCAGTGAATGTTAATGGAGTTGGCCATGGTCAGAACGGCCGAATGTGAGGGAAATCCGTGAGATGGCGCAGGTGGGAGCGTGCGACGGGTGCAGGAAGGAACTAGAAGGGGGAACGACAGAAGTAGAGCAGATTTAGCAAGTTTCTGACGCATGATTGTGTTTTTCTTTAAAATAATAAATTGTTACAGTTTTAATAAATGATATAGTTTTAACAGTAGATATAAATGTTAAAATATAAATATATTAAACGATTATATTTCATATTTTAGCCATTTTAGAATATCTTTTTATAAATTTAAATATATAACAGTTAATATAAATATGTTTTTAAGTTAATAAAATGATTTTGCTGTCACATATACATAGTAATATAAATTTTTGTAAAAATTACTATATTTATATTTACTTTTACAACGTAATTCTCTCCGTGTGCTTTCTGAATTGCTTTTAATTGGGGTATTTTTATTTGATTTGTCAAAATAATATTAATGTCAAAATGACAGAAGTTCATTTTAAAGCACGCTTCAATTGACTAAAATTTCGAGCGTAGTCGGTTTTTCTGATTACGATGGTACCATAAAAATAGGCAACAGCGAAGTGAAATCAACCCTTCCATTTTCAAAAAATTTAGTTGTGTAACATTAAGTTTGACAGTATTTGTCATGTATTTGTCAACCTATAAAATCTCATTCATCTCATTCGATTCCAAAGAAATAAATATTCTCTATGATTATGATTAGTAATACTAACAGCTAATTGAGCTGCAATTGCACGAATACTGATCCCGTTTTACAATCGCATCTGAATTATTGGCTTCTGAATTGCTTTTAATTGCTGTTTTATAGTTATTACTGCAAATATTTAGTCTAAGACGTATTAAATTTAGCAATAATGTATAGGGTGTTGCATTTAAAATAACCGAGTAAAATAAACATCCGCGTTTTATATCACCCTACACAAAATAAGAAGAACATTTTCAAAATGAATACTATTTTCGGATCCAGACAGGTTATGTAATATTACTGTAAAGTTTAAAAACCTAACTGTAATAAACATCTGATCTATTAAATACCAAAAAGTACCATTTTTTTCCATTTAAAAAAAGGTAATCGATATGCGCCATAATATACAGTATGTTCCATTTAAAAAAGCATAACTTTGCTTTGACTTTTAACTAATTATTGTTTCAAATTGTAATAAAATATTAAAAACGCAAACAAGCATTTACTTGTTATGTGACAGTCAATATTTGAAATGTCAATTCAACGATGCAAAAAAAGAATCGACATCCGTGCTTGATTCCACAGCCACCCAGGACTACACGTTTGCGTTTAGGGAGTTTTTGCCTTTTTGCAATATGTTACGATAAAAATGTCGTTACGTGAAAGGTTATTTTGCTTAGCAACCTTACGGTTTTTTTGAACCAATCAGAAATCAAGTTTTAACGTTTAACGTAAACCTAATAATAGGGAGTTTTAGCAAGACGTTCCGTTAAACTTTACGTACGTTAAACATTGAAACTCGATACCTGATTGGCTAAATCCACAAGGTTGCTAAGCAAAATAGCTTTTAGCGTACGACATTTTTGTCATAACGTCTTGCTAAAACTCTCTAATTTTTTACTCTAAAGAGTTATAACCTCCGTACTTTTCATTGCAGAAGAAAAATTATACACTGTGGAACAAAAGTATGGAAACCTCTAAATATCTCAACAACGGCTAGGGCTGTAGAAGCAAAATTTGGAACAATTTATTAATTTAGGTGAGAGCACGGATGTCGGCGCCGGTGGTGTTGTCAGTATTTCAGATTTTTCTCCATTGCTGCCAACTTTGTAATTGTAAATGAGACACCCAGTATATTTTTATTTGTCTAAGTTGCTTAAATGATTACTAACATAAAATGTGTCACATGTTCTATACCTAATGTTCAGTTTTCGAAATATTTCAACATTTGTAAGTTCGTAACATTAAAACGCGCACGTTTGTTTTTTAAAGCAAAGTTGACGTTTGCTAAGAATTATGTAAACGTCAATTTTAAGTTAGTGTGAAAGTTCAGACCTAAAACAAGTATAATACAAAGTAAAAATAATTGTGGTACATATCCATAAAAAGTAAAATATTTTCAAAAAATAAAATCTGTTGAATCCAATTAATTGATTGCAGAACAAATAATAAACTATATTGGTTTAGCTTACCACACTGCCCAATATAATCCTATCGAACCTGAAACCGCTTAGTTTCATCTTCTCCAAACTTCGAGCAATATTGTGTTGTATCTTATCTCTCACTAGTTCCCTTGCAAAATGGTTTACATTTGGCCAACATTGCTTAATGATCTAAAAAAGGACGTATTTAATTTTTGTTGACTAGAAACTTGATATGTTAAATATTACTCGGTTTAGCCATTCAGCTCTTTCGATATCGGGGAAAAACACCTGAAAATATAAATCGTGTTAAACAGAATCTTTATCGAGAATTATTTTAAAACCATTCTTCTCTAGATTTCTTTTGAAATTATGTAGTCTAAGAGAGGAATATTTATATTTCAAAATCACAGTTAAAAAAAAACATAACCTTACTTAAATTTCGAGATTAATTGAGGGAGGTAGACCTTTAGAATAATAACCAATAACCAAAGTGTCTTGGTTTTAATCAGTTTGATTTACCACGAGCGTACGCTTCGAAAGAGTGGGGTCGTAACATAGTATAGGTACGATGCGATAACAGTGGACGAGCTCGACGCCCGCTGCAAGTGTACGGAGCCGAACAATGCGCTACTGCATCGAAACTCGCGGAAAAGATATGCCGTCTCCGCTTGGTCGACTAACGCACATAAAAAAACTGATTTAAATATAGACTCCTTGGTAATAACATAATCATAACCTGTGTATGTTATATTATATGCAGAATAGACATTCAACCAGAATATGAACAGTAAAAAAATAAATAACAAAAAAATAACATTTACACTTTATAATTAATTTATCACAAAATAACTTATTCATTGTAGGCCAAAAGTTTAAGACCATTAACAAAATAAAGAAAACTATGTAGATGTTTGTTATACATACCGTAAGTGTAATTCGAATTCCAGTCAGTGAAAATCAATGGCTCCAGTAATTGCAGCACTGCCCCACTCTACGCAAGCGTCTTGCAATCTATAGTTAGATATATTGTAGTACGAGCGGCACGTCTAATTTAATGTTCACTGACTGGACTTCGAATTACACTCGGTATACACAGACACCATCTATGCGTTTTTTGTGAGTAAATGAAGGATAGAATAGTAGAAACTGCATGAGTAAACGAAATAGCTACATCAATCGACGTTGCCGATTGATAACACGGGCCAGGCTCCTGCCGCATTCCTACCTTCGCACGTAACATTGTAATATCTCTATTTCATTTCCACACAAGTTTCAACGAGCCTCTCCTTCATTTACTCACAAGAAGCGCATAGATACTGTTGGACAGGCCAGCAATGTATGACACAACTAATATCGAAAGTGTAAATCGCAAAGTGCGTAATTCCATTTAGCAAAATTTTACAGGAGAGCTAAAAAAATAAACGTATTTTGACTGTCAACAATTTGAAACTTAGAGATAGATCTTTTTCTGTATCAGCTTCTGTTGCACACTATACAGGCTGTTACAAATTCGAGGCTCACCATTGGGATCTCGGAAACGGTAAGAGATACGAAGTCGGTTAAATTGGCGCAAAGTTGCGTATTTTGGTGCTGAACAATAATCCGTTCTGAAAAATCTTCTACGTTTTGTAGTTTCTGAAATATTTCAAAAAAACAAGAAAACGTAATTTTCTTTTTTATTTTTTCCTGAAGTTATTGTTGCAGGGATCATAACAAAATTAATACATTCTACAGGCACTTTTTTAAGCTCTTTATGATGATATCATTAGATTTTACTTAAAACGTTTCGCCTCGTCCTGACCATCATCAACATTCATTTTTAGATCTAAAAATTTTACTAAAATCAGCTCTTGTGATACACGAAATAAAACTCCGAAGGTATATCAAACTTTTTTGGTTTTTGTTTTCACTGCATACCATGTTTTTCTTTGCAGTGTTATTTTCAACAATTTCTTGCATTTCCAGCTGTTTCAAATTATTAAATAGGGATGTGTGATACATGGAAAAGCATCAGAAAAAATAGATCTATTCAATGGTATTAAAATCCATAAGAAAAAATGAAGTTGATGATGATCAGAACGAGACGAAACGTTTTAAGTAAAATCTAATGATATCATCATGAAGAGCTTAAAAAAGTGCCTGTAGAATGTATTAATTTTGTTATGATCCCTGCAACAATAACTTCAGGAAAAAATAAAAAAGAAAATTACGTTTTCTTGTTTTTTTGAAATATTTCAAAAACTACAAAACGTAGAAGATTTTTCAGAACGGATTATTGTTCAGCACCAAAATACGCAACTTTGCCCCAATTTAACCGACTTCGTATCTCTTACCGTTTCCGAGATCCCAATGGTGAGCCTCGAATTTGTAACAGCCTGTAGATATGCTATTATATTACTAGACGGTGCCATAAAAAATATTTTAGAAAAAATGCAGTTACGCACTTTGCGATTTACACTATCGATATCTACCTTATAAGACCAGGCGCACACTGCAGACTTTTTGTCTGCAGACTGTTTTGTCTGGTCTGGCGGATACGTTGAATGAATGAAAGTGCGCACACTGCCAGTCAAGGCAGGGGCAAGACAAAACAGTCTACGAGCTGTTTCTTGAACCGCCGACAATTTTGTCTGCAGACTGTCGGGTAGCTCTGTTTATTCAATTGTACCGCGCACACCGAGACAAAACTAGCTGCGTTTTATTGTGCACTACTGGTGGCAAAAGTATACGCCAGTAGATGCGTTACAATAAAACGGTAATAGTTACGCTTTAACCTTCAGCTGTCAAAGTGGTACTATTTCGTCTTGATTTAACGGAATAATGGAAAACGGTGAAATACCGTTTCCGATAATAGCTCGATTTTTACAACAGCAAAGAGTCATTGAAGACGAATTGATGGATTCAAATTGAAATGACATATCTCCACCCTCTCTACCGTGTTCTACCGTCTTGAACGACGGTAGAGAAAGTTGCCACCAGTGGACACCAGCAGCACAATAAAACGACGTTTTACTTCTACCGGCTGACGCGAACGTTGCAATAAAACGCACCTACTGTCTCACGTCTACTTACCCCCACATACCGCGAAGGCAGAAAATAACCAATTACGCCTTTTCGCGCGCATCGAATATTTTAATGCAGAGTGCTTTTTGATCGACCTATGCAAGTGACCGATTGCTTAGCAAGTGTAACGTTAGTACAACATATTCTTTCACAACTAAAAAGACCGTTTCATATTATTTAGAGTACCTTCAGTATCCAGGTTGTTTTAGTAATGGATGAGTACATAGAATTATTAATTGAAGAAGTCAAAAAGATACCTCAAATTTATGATAAAAGTCTAAATGAATATTCCAATGTCCAACGAAATCTCAAGTAGTTTGAATTTCTGGTGTACAGTGTGCGGTATTGCTGCGACAAAACAGTCTTGCCCTCGCAGTGACTTGTACGGCCGTAGACTGTCTGCAGACAGTCTGCAAACTGTCTTGTCTACAGTGTGCGCCTGGTCTAACTTTAAGTAATTGACACGTAATAGTATATTATGCAACAAGTTTTATAAACGACATTTTAGTCACGAGTTTTAATTAGGCACGAGCGAAGCGTAGCGGAGCAAGTGTCTAATGAGACCTCAAGTGTGTCTCAAGCTTAAATTTGTCTGTCCACAGACTTTCTTCCCATCTACAATTATGTAGTTTGCATGTTTATAAGCCCACTAAAGTCTTCTTGCTGAATTAACAGCCCTCAATAATGGTTTCGGACTGTTATATGACATGACCATACAGACTATTTTCCCGAAGAGAGTAGTAAGCAAGATGAGCTTTACACGTTTACGTTTTAAATTAGAAAAAATTTCCGGAGTTGTTACCTGCCTATTCGATTTTGACGACGCTAGAGTATACATATTTTTCTTCAGCTTTGAAGTAGATTACTCATTTGTTTCACTAATGATAGCAAATAAAAATGAAGGTATAACCAAGCCATTCACTATGTTAAAAATTTTCCAAAATTACTAGGTAGTACGACGCTGATTGATAGATACGTATTGCAACCGATAAGTCTAATATATCGATTCTGCTCGTATCTGTAGCAACCGTGAGATCTGTAACTGTAAGTTATTAAAATATGGATTTTTGAAGTTCTGTGGAAGGTATGATTTCTCCTAGGTTCGTAGGACTGCTGTGGTATTATTTTGTAGCGACCACAGCGCCACCTGCGGCACATCTCTATACTATTGCCACGCACCAAGCTCTAACACCCTTCCACACCACACTCATCCCCTCTACAAGATGGATGCTGGGGCTATATAAACGCGTGCAGAGGAGATCGAAGATCATTCTGCCCCAGCCAGCTGCAAAGTTGGACTCTCCTAACCAAACCCAGCTGCAAAGTTGGACCTCTTTTCCAAAAGCCAGCCGAAAGGTCGGAATATCCTGGCACAGTCTACACACAGTCTGTTCACTGGCGCTAGTTTCGCGTACAAAATTCTTGGAAACTCGGGGAAGAATGCGCAGTAGTCTCGCTGTTTCTATTCGTAGTTTGGTTTACCGGCTTGGTTCGGGCAACTGCAAACACTGCAAGATTTTAAATTACATTGTTTGCGCCACGTAAGAACCAACGCACGGAAGAATGCGCAGTGGTTGCATTGAAGACACAAAGATCAAAGGTACCGACGCCAAGTGAACAGACTGTGTGTAGACTGTGATCCTGGTTTCCACGTCCGTCAAACACCAACGACCACCCAGCTTCGTCGGGCACTGAAACGCATCAGCAGAATACGCCGCGCCGTTTCACCGCTTCTCCCGACGCCAGGAAAGAAGCCTGTCCAGTCAGAAGACGTCACCCAGCACATGGCTTATCAACGACCACTCCGCCGAGGAATCCGGTTCAGCACGTCCTCCACCTGTAACCATTGCACCAGGACAACTACGAACTTATCCCCGCGGACATACCGTGCACATAACCACCAGGCGTTCTGACATATTAACATCCTTGTATTATTGTTATT